>OZ014524.1:318545432-319745432 GCA_963966055.1 Lathyrus aphaca | reverse complement strand
GCTTCATTTTCATCCTCATCTCTTGTATGAACATTCATATCACTTGGCATGATTTCATATCACCTATTTAGCATCATTTACATCTCCATATGCTTCTGATTTTTGGCTTTCATCTTTGCATTCCATCTCATTTTCATTTCATTTCATTTCTTGTTGCTAACCTTTCAGGTGGTAAGTGTTTGAGAAGTGAATTTGCCTTCACTTCTCATGATCTTTCCTCATCTCTTTTATGCACCCTTGTTGTATCTTTACTCTTGTATTTGAGTGAGATTGCTCATTCATGCTCCTTCTCCTCTTTCTTTCCTCAAGCAACTTATCTTCTTAATCCTTCATCCTTCTTCTTCCTTGGTGGCTTTTCTCTTGATGATCTCTTGCAAGCCTCATTAACCCTAGGAACACCCAAGCATGATAACAATTAGGGTTTGATTAGCCCCCTATTAGTTTTACCTTTGTGTTATCTTTGTGTCTTCTTTCCTCACCTCTTAATCAAGGACTAAACCTCAAAGGTTTTAAGGCTTTGTGATTAAGCTTATGCCTGCATCCTTCTATTAGGATGGAGTGTATAACTTTAATCCTAAGTGTTAAACCCTTATTGTGCTTAAATCCTTTAATCAATCCATCTAATAATCACTAAGACATCAAACTTGTAACTTGGGCCTTGCATTAGGGTTCTAATTCTTCCTTAATTGGTTAAGAAGGACTAACCCTAGTGTTAACGGACAAGTCCCCCTCAAGTTGTCTTACAAATTATAAAATCCACTTCTTAACCTTATCATTAATTAAAATCCATTCTAATAAAGGCTCTGTTTTGTCATGAGGTTAATCCCTAATCATGGATTAAGTTGAGGTATCTTCCTCAGCTTAAATGTTCTCATCTATTATCCTTCTATTAGGATGGTGTAATGGGTCCATTAAATCCTTGATTATAGCTTAAACTCATTACTTAACACTAAACAAAAACTCCCAAAACATCAAATTAAATGCAAGTAGGTTAATGATCTTAATCCTATATCATGGTGATTAAGTTTGAGGTGTTTACTTCATACTTAAGGTATTCTCATTACCCCTAATCAGAGGGAAGATGTGATGAGTTTACTAACCCTTGACTTTGGCTTAAGCTCATTAACTTATGACAAACCTCAAAAAGCAATAAAAAGATTGAAACTCAAAAACAAACAATAATCGTCTCCTCCGGGATTCTTTTCTCACCTCATTCACTCACAAACGAGAACTTGCTTCTTCCGTCTAATGCAAGACAGTTTGCACCTGAGCCAGATAGGTCATACACTTGAGCATAGACAAGAAAGCAGTTCATCAGTCAACTCATCTTGCAGTCTCTTTGAGTCGAACTACGGTGTTCTGACTTCCTCATTGCACGAGAGGATACGTAGGCATAACTTAACAGTTATCGAACGAAAGTCTCTGTATATTCCCCCTCTTCCAGCATTATTCTTTAAGCCTCATAGTCTTGAGCTTTGCACTCTTTCCTTACACTGACACTTCTCTTATACACTTCACATTTCTTTTACACTGACACTTGCATTCTTTCCCAGCTTTTGTACACAAAATAGCACTGACACTACCTCTTTTAAACACAAATTTTTTAAGCGTGGATCTCGTCGAGTACGGTGGACAATCTGGGTGCTAATACCTTCCCAGGTTGTAACCAACCCCCTTTCTCAGTTTCTCTGGTTCGCGACTGTCTTATCCATCTTTTCTTAGGTTTATGCAACATTACCTTTCCTCCGGGATAAAAATGCCTAGCTGCCGACTCTTTTCATTCCTTCTCCCTTCGCCGACCGTTCGCGTCTGTACCCCTCTTGGCCCCGTGTCATCAGGTCGGAGCGACAGGGAGTTGCCCCTATTGACGTCCTGACGGACGTTCGGTACCCATGCAACGCAAATGGTAACATCTCATGCCAATCTTTGTAAGTGACAACCATTTTCTGCACAATCTTCTTAATATTCTTGTTTACTGCCTCTACCGCACCATTCATCTTTGGTCGGTAAGGAAAAGAATTGTGATGCTTTATCTTGAAGTCCCGACACAAGTCTGCCATCATCTTGTTGTTGAGATTAGAACCATTATCAGTGATGATCCTTTCGGGCACTCTGTATCTGCATATGATATCTCTTTTCAGAAATCTTGCCACCACTTAACGAGTGACATTGGCATAAGATGCTGCTTCTACCCACTTGATGAAGTAATCAATCGCGACTAGGATGAAGCGATGACCATTTGAAGTTGTAGGCTCTATCTTCCTGATCATGTCAATGCCCCACATAGAAAACGGCCAAGGATATGACATGACGTTGAGCGGGCTTGGAGGAACATGTACTTTGTCTGCATATATTTGGCACTTGTGGAACTTACGAGCGAATGAACAACAGTCTGCATCCATTGTCATCCAGTAATACCCTGATCTCAGCAATTTCTTAGCCATAGCATGCCCTCCTGCATGGGTACTGAAAGATCCTTCGTGGACTTCCTGCATTAACAGGCTTGCTTCGTGTCTATCCACGCATCTGAGCAAGACCATGTCGAAGTTTATCTTGTACAAAACCCCGTATGTGTTCAAGAAGAAGCTAGCAGCAAGTCATCTCAAGGTCTTCTTGTCATTGGAAGATGCCCCAGCTGGGTATTCTTGCTTTTCCAGGAATAACTTGATATCAAAATACCAAGGTTTCTCGTCAGACACGGCGTCTATAGAGAAGGCATGAGCTGGATCGTCAAGCCTGGAGATGTCAATTCTGGGCACGTTATTCCAGCACAAGACTTTGATTGACGAATAAAGAGTGGCCAATGCGTCGGCAAACTGATTTTCATCACGTGGTATGTACTGAAGCTTAACTATTGTGAAGAACGTCAACAGTTTTCTAGCATAATCCCTGTATGGAATTAGATGCTCTTGATGCGTATACCACTTGCCGGTAACCTGGTTAATGACGAGGGCTGAATCTCCGAATATATCGAGGTTCTTAATCCGAAGATTAATAGCCTCCTCTATTCCCATTATACATGCCTCGTATTCTGCTTCATTTTTGGTGCAGCCAAAAGTAATTCTGGCAGTGAAGGGAAAGTGAACACCTTCGGGAGTGATAAGAACGACACCAACTCCACGACCATTGATATTGACTGCCCCATCAAACATCAACTTCCATTTGGGTTCAGGGTCTGGCCCTTCCTCTAGAAGTGGTTCCTCGCAATCGTTTGCTTTGCGGTACATGATGTCCTCATTAGGGAAATCAAACTTCATTAGCTGATAATCATCTTCAAGGGGTTGCTGTGCAAGGTAATCCGACAATACACTTCTCTTGATGGCCTTCTGAGAAGTATATTGGATGTCGTATTCAGTTAAAATCATCTGCCACCTAGCAACCCTTCCGGTTAACGCTGGTTTCTCAAAGATGTACTTGACAGGATCCATTTTGGAAATGAGCAATGTGGTATGAGTCAACATGTACTGCCTCAGTCGGCGAGCAGCCCATACCAAAGCGCAACAAGTTTTCTCGAGCAGTGAGTAACGGGATTCACAGTCGGTAAACTTTTTGCTAAGGTAATAAATAACGTACTCTTTTCGACCAAACTCGTCATGTTGGCCTAGAACACACCCCATTGACCCTTCTAGCACGGTCAAGTACATGATTAAAGGTATTCCTTCCACTAGAGGCATTAAAATTGGAGGCTCCTGCAAATATTATTTTATTTTGTCAAATGCTCTTTGGCAGTCATCGTTCCACCTGACCGTTTGCTCTTTTCTTAGCAATTTGAATATTGGTTCGCACGTGGCAGTTAGATGAGATATGAACCGAGAAATGTAGTTCAACCTCCCTAAAAACCCGCGTACTTATTTTTCTGTTCTCGGTGCAGGCATATCTTGAATAGCTTTTACTTTGGCAGGATTTACCTCAAGTCCTCTCTGACTAACAATGAAACCCAGCAGTTTCCCGGAACGCACTCCGAAAGTGCACTTGTTTGGATTCAACCTCAGCTTGTACTTGATCAGTCTATCAAACAGCTTCTTCAGGTTGACCAGATGTTCTTCTTCGTCTCGGGACTTAGCAATCATATAATCCACATAACACTCAATCTCCTTGTGTATCATGTCATGGAACAATGTGACCATCGCCCGCTGGTAAGTTTCCCCGACATTCTTCAAACCAAAGGGCATGACCTTATAGAAGAATGTACCCCACGGGGTAATGAACGTTGTTTTCTCCATGTCTTTCGGCGCCATCTTAATTTGGTTATATCCGGAGAAGCCATCCATGAAGGAAAATACTGAGAATTGAGCAGTATTGTCTACCAACACGTCAATGTGTGGCAACAGAAAGTCATTTTTTGGGCTTGCTCTATTCAAATCCCGGTAGTCAACGCACATCCGGACCTTGCCGTCCTTCTTTGTTGTAGGCACAATGTTAGCTACCCAAGGTGAGTAACTAGTCACATCAAGGAAACCGGCATCCCACTTCTTCTGAACCTCCTCTTTAATCTTCATCGCCATGTCAGGAGGAGTTCTTCTCAATTTCTATTTCACAGGAGGACAGTCCTCTCTCAAAGGCAGCTTATGCACAACGATGTTGGTATCCAACCCTGGCATATCTTGATATGACCAAGCAAAGATATCCACATACTCTCTCAGCATACTGATCAGCTCTTTCTTGACGTCGGCCTGCAGGTTGGCCCCAATTTTGATTTCTTTCATCACATCTTCACTGCCAATGTTGATGATCTCAATTTCTTCTTGATGAAGCTGAATAACTTGTTCCTCTTATTTCAACAATCTGACCAATTCTTCAGGGAGTTCACAGTCTTCCTCAACCCCTTCATCAGCTTGGTAGACTGGATTGTCAAAGTCGTGCGTGGTCATAACAAGAACGTTATCAATGGAATCTAGATGATCAACACTGCACAGATGATGTGCTTATTCAGAATCTGCTTATTTTGAAAAAGAGACGCTAACACAAAAGCAAAAAAGGAAAACACATTGCCATTTTTATATTTTTGTGAAAAGTTTTAAAAACAAAGAAAGAGAACACAATTTGTCTGAAAATGTCCTTTTATTTCATGGTAAAATAAGGATGCATACAAAACATGGTGGCCCAATACAATGGATCCAAGCATCTTGGGCAGAATGCTGGATTTGACAATGCAGTATGATAATAAAAGGAAACAAAATGAATTACTCTGAGTGTCAGGTAACTTGAACAATGTCTTCAGCAGACCAGTTCCTTAGCTCCTCCCCGGCCGCGCACTGATGTATCCAGTTGTCCCAGTCACCGTCACTGTCCCCATGTTAGCTTGCTGTACAGATCTGGTTGCGGTCGAGCAACCCAGCGCTTGTAAAGGTGATAGCCTTACCACTTGGAGTAGATCCACCAGGTTGATAACCCAAACCAAAATTGTCGTCTTTCTTTTCTAGCTCCAACAATTTTCCCCAGCCTTGGGCACTTCCTAATTGAACAACCTCCTTTGCCTGCTTGTAGGAATGGATAGAGGTGCCTTCTTTCTCACTGCTCTTCTCCATAGGAGTCAATATGCTGACGTTGACTACTTCGAAGGATTGGCATAAAGTCTCATGGATCTCCCCATCCATCTCTACATACTTGAACATTGACAATTGGCTTACGAAGATGTCCTCCTCTCCGCAGACTGTGATAACCTGGCCATCAACCACATATTTGAGCTTTTGGTGCAGGGTTGAAGTAACAGCTCCAGCAGCATGTATCCATGGGCGTCCCAACAAGCAGCTGTACGCCGGCTGAATGTCCATGACGTAGAAGATACTTTTGAAAACTTGAGAACCTATCTTGACGGGAAACTCAACTTCCCCAAAAACTGATCTTCTAGAACCATCAAAAGCTTTGACAATCATATCACTTGGTCTCAGGACTATACCATCAACATTGAGCTTCATTAATGCCTTCTTCGGAAGCACATTCAGGGAAGAGCCTATGTTTACAAGAACATGCGACAACACAGCACCCTTGCACTCCATAGTGATATGTAGTGCTTTGTTGTGGTTTCGTCCCTCTGACGTGAGGTCTCTGTCTGTAAAGCCAAGGCCATGGCTTGCATTAACACTGCCTACAACAGCTTCAAGTTGGTTGACAGTGATTTCTTGAGGAACATAGGCCATATGCAGTACTTTCAACAAGGCCTCTCTGTGCGCGGGAGAACACATTAACAATGATAGAATAGATATCTTGGAAGGTGTCTGGTTCAGCTGATCAACCATCTTATAATCACTCTTTTTGATAATCCGCATGAATTCAACGACCTCTTTTTCAAATGTACCCTGCCCAGCAGCAGGAGTAGTTGATTCATCAGTCACAGCCTGCTTTCCTTTGGCCTTGGATGAAACCTCAGCCTCAGGATCCCCTCTCAGAACAGGGGGAGCAAATAAACGCCCACTTCTGGTAAAGCCTCCAACTCCTCCGACGTTCTCTACAGTCGGGTCCACAGCAACATATTTGCTCTCTACTTTCTGTCCAGCCACGTATACATCTGAGCCATAATGCCAAGGAATGGCTTTATCGTCCGTGTAAGGAACAGGCCCGGGCATGGTGATAGTCACAGGACTAATCTCAGGAGCATAAATGGTAACAGGCTCTCTTCTGATAGGCATGTCAACTTCATCATAGAATATGGTAACGGTTGACACATCATCAGCTTCACTATTATCAACCTTGTTGAACTGCAAGGATCCATCATCAATCAAACTCTGCAATCCCATCTTCAGCTTCTGACATCCATTCGCAGCATTCAAGCATTCTTCACAGTCAACACTGCAACCAGGAAACACTTGACCCTTCAGCAATCTCTCTTTCACTACCATCAAAGGAGTCTTCACTTCCTCAATACTCAGCATCAGGCTCAACTTTTCACCACCCTCAACAGCATTGATTCTTTCCCCTCCATGATTTGGAATAGGGTTCGAATTAACATTCGGTGGTGGTGCGAAGTTGATTGCTTTAGAGTCTATCAAGTCTTGAACCTTGTGGTGCAACGCCCTGCACTTCTCAGTCGAGTGCCCGGGTGCCCCAGAGTGGAAGCTCTCCAGGAGGTGGTGGTGCCAAAGTTCTCAGTTGAATCAGATTCAAGTCCAGCAGTCTTGGAAGCATAAGTCATAGGGATTTCCTCAATCACCCTATTAGCCGGGAGAGCCTGCCTTGGCTGATACGGTCTCTGCTGATAGTTATTACGGGGTGGTTGTTGTTGTTGCTGTTGTTGAGGTTGCATCTGTTGCACAAGAGTAGAAGGAATTGTGACTGCTGCCACATGCTCATATGGTCTTCTATAACCTCGGCCCCGACCTCGGCCAAATACAACATTTGACTCACCCTCCCTTTTCCTAGGAGGTCCACTGAAAGCTTTCCTCGCTCCATTTGAGCTACTGGCACTTGGATCTTGGATCTTCCCCATCTTCAACAAAGTCTCAACCCTTTCCCCAGCAATTACAATGTCATTGAATTTGGTGGCAGAACTGGACGCCAATCTTTCAAGAAACACACCCTGCAAAGTCCCCATAAACATGTTAGCCATCTCGTTTTCTAGCAGGGGTGGTTGCACTCTGGCAGTGAGCTGACGCCACCTCTGAGCATATTCTTTGAAACCCTCCTTAGCAGTCTGAGCCATGTGCTGCAATTGCGTATGATTTGGAGCCATGTCCAAATTATATTGATATTGTCTCATAAAAGCTTCTGCTAGGTCTTTCCAGCTCTTGATATTGACTCTTCTAAGCTTCATATACCATTCCAGAGAAGCCCCAACCAAGCTGTCTTGGAAATAGTACATCCAGAGTTTTTCATCATCCGTGTGAGCAGCAATTCTCCCTACGAAGGACTGAAGATGGGTCTTCGGGCATGCAATGCCATTGTATTTCTCAAAAGTTAGAACTTTGAACTTGTAAGGGATCCTGACCCCAGGAACCAAGCCCAAATCTGTTATGTCAAATCCCAAAGAGCTCTGGGATTGAATAGCTCTGATTTGTTCTGCCATTTCCTCAAACCTCTTGTTTATCTCAGCCCCCTGACCTTCAGCTTCGTCCAGCAGAGTGAACTGTTCGTCCTGATTATCCATTTGAATATTATTCAGCCCATCATTGATTATAGTAGCCCCTGGCTGTGTTACAGGGACTTCAACCTGACGTGCGCCCGCACCATTACGATTATTTCCCTCAGCAGTAGTGTTGTTCCTGGGTTGACCATTTTCAATCATCTCCCGCAGACGCTCTTGATTTTGACCCATGCCTGCCATCAGAGTCATAAAGTTGTCCATCCTTAGCCTCGGGTCAGCTAAGTCAGCTTGCATCTGGTCCATGATTCTCTCTCTGTTAACCTTTGTTGGATATCTGTGTGCGGTTGGTTGTTCCCGAACTTTCCGGGGAGCTATAGTGCCTGAAACACAAAACACGTTAGCAACTGAGACACCACCTGCAAAACAAACAAACAGGTTATATGCAATGTAATGTAACTGTTCATGTTCCCAAGTTTTTAGGCATTTGCATGCCCCAGTTCTGGCATCTACTCCAGACAGTCACTTATTAACTTTCAAGCTTTCTTTTTGGTGAGTGTTCAGACATTAGCAGTATCAGACAAACGAGTCTTGCACATTCAGCAAAGATATCTTGCATATTAACAATGTATCATGGACAAACCACTGCCGACCCAAAAGTCAGAGTACAAACAGAAATATTCCCCGAAGGGTTACAAACCATCACATGAATAAAAGACAAAATACAAAATAAAGCAAGACTCCTACAACAAGCATGTAGGTAGTCTGAAAAATAAACAACTAAGCTAAGGATCCAGGCTCTGCCACCTCTGCTCTACTCTTCTTGACACCCGCTCTCATCTTGAGCTCTTCAATCTCTTTCCTTGCTTCCTCCAGGGCTAACTGGCTTTGTGCTAGCTGTTGGGTCTTTTTCCTCCGGATGGTGTGGACTTGCTCCACCTCTTCCTTCTTGAAGGCCATTTGCACTTCAAAAAACTCTTCTTTTTCTCTGAACTTCTTCTGCTCCTCCTCCCTTTGGCCTTGCAACCAAACAATGGATTGACGAGCTTCCTTGAGAGTCTTCAACGTCTTTTTGCGTTCAGCTTCACTTTTTGCCTCCATTAGACCCAACCTGTGGAAGTGAGCTTCCCTTCCAGCAAATTCCTTCTCTTTGGCTTCTAAAGAGGATTGGATCTTCTGCAGCTTACTTTCTGCTTCATTCTTGGCCCTGTTGGCAAGATGGTACATGCTTACCATTTCAGCATTCTCCACTCTGACCTCATGCAGCTGAGCTTCTAGATTTTTGTACTCTTCAAGGGAAACAATACTGCTCATGGAACTTCTCTGGGATAAAGTGGAGCCTCAAATGAGAAAGGCATGAGAACCTCTTCCACATGTCTTTGCAACCATGCAGCAAATGGTGGATATGTCTTGGGATCAACTCTGCCGAAGTCTTTCTTACCCTTCCTAATCCTGTGAGCCCAAGCTTGGACTGCTTGTTGAACTAACTCCTTGTTTCCTTCAACAGGAAAGTACAAAGATTCAACAAAATCTTCCATCTGTGGAGGATCTTTCAAAGGATAACCAAACTGCTTTCTGGCTAATGTTGGATAATAACTGATGACACCCTTCCTTCCCAGCAAAGGCACTCCAGCAAACCTCCATCAACTCTTTACCTAGCAGATCCCTGTCATATCCCCAGGCAATATCTTCAGCAATTAACCCCATCAGTCTTCTGTAACATCTCCACTCATCCCTCATCTCCTTGAAGGCACCTGATTTAGGCAACTGTCTAGCAAACCACTCAGCAAACAATGAAGCACAGCAGACTACTGGACCACCCCTACCCTTCTCATTCCTGTAATGAACATTGTAGTAGAAGTCCCCCAAAAGAGTAGGCACTGGATTTCCTTTGGCAAAGATTGAGATAACTTCCATGCTAACAAATTCCTTCTCTCCTGGAAACAAGATGGACCCATATACCATCAAAGCAAGTATAGCACCAAAGTCATTCCAATTAGCCTCTGTAGCATATCTCTCTGCCTCTGGGATGAGCACACTCCAAGGGAGTCCTTTACCTTCCCTGGCAGACGACCAACTTTGGCTATGTCTTCTTCTTTAAGCACAACCTCAGACCCATAGAACAGCAATATCTCTCTGACTGGAACATTCAACATCCTGGCAATCTCTTCCAATGTAGGAGCTAAGATGTAACCTGGAAAAACAAAGCAACGCAGCAGAGGATCATAAAACTGCAACAGAGTATGCAAACTGTCTTTCTGGTATGCAGTGGGCTTGTCCACAAATTTCAGTATCTGGCCATATCTTTTCCTGAAATTGCCCAAGACTTGGTCATTCATCAGACCTGCTAACTTCTGAACACTTTTAACTTCAGGCTGAAGAAAAGTATAGTGAACATTCTTTTTCCTCGGAACTCTTCTGATTTCTGCCATGGAGATAAGATTTACCAGACTGGGAGCTGAGTATGAACAATGACCTGAAAAAATGGGAAACATAAACAGTTAATGCAAGAATGATGCAAATGCAATGCAATGCAGGCATATGATCAACTAGGACCATTTGAACTAGACACTGACAAGGGCCCCTCTGATCAACTGGCAAACAAAGTCATCTGAATCACAACTCTCTGATAATCACAACTCTCTGATAGAAGATCTCAGAACCACAGTACCAAGAAAACCAGAACAAGAAAACCAGAACTCCAAAACCATAGGATCATAGAACCAGAAATCATAACCATAGGACCACAGATCATAACAAGGACCACTGAATAGTGAGTGTATGTTGAGGCCATGTGTTCCTGCACACCTGTAAACCCCTCCCAATCTCACTGGTAATAGGCTCCGGGTCAGACATCACGGACTCTCAAAGTCGAATAGCAATAATACTTTCACCATCTCCAAGAAATGGCTCGTGACCAAATCAGGGAATCGGTTTGGCATTATGTACTACGCAGGGAGGCCTCAGCTGAGTCCGGGAAACAAGGTCATCCTATGTGATCCCCAAGTGGGCCCTCGGATGCGAATGGGTTTGCCACATAATGTGGGCTGCCACTGTCATCCCTAAAGAGGGATGTTTCCACAAGGTTCTCAATGATCGGTCCCCAGCTCCACATAACTGTCAAGGTTATGTAATGAGAGAGGAAGATCCCCAAATCAAGAAATTTCCAAGACAATCGTAACCTGGGTGTGGAACTCACTACTACCCCCATGACAATATCTCATGAGGCCAAAGTGAAACCACTCTAAGTCCTAAGGTGCTCTCGAGCCGTGGTAATGAGCTCATCTCTCAAGAACAAGTAACATCCATCCCACCAAACAGAAAACCAGTCCAGACAGTCTAGTATATATATATATAGTGCAGAAAATAAATACTGAAAACTGTAAATAAAGTTGTAAATAAAAAACAATAAAATACAACAAGCCACAGCAAACAAACATCACCCAATGAAACAGAAACACACAAGCACTAGGAGAGACTCACAGGGGAACCAGAGATTCTGAATTCTATCCCCGGCAGAGTCGCCAGCTGTCGCTCCCCAGATTTCCATCATGGTACAAACACGAAAGTGGCGCGGAAAAGAATAGAGTCGCCAGCCAGGCATTTTTATCCCGAAGAAAGGGAATGGTAATGCTGCACAAACCAGAAGAAAGAAGAGGAAGAACACAGGTCCTACGAACCAAAGAGACTGAGTTCGGGAGTCGGTTACGACCTAGGAAGGTATTAGCACCCAGATCGTCCTCCGTACCCGACGGGATCCACGCTTGCAAAAGAAACTATTTCAAAGGGTGAGGGTACGAAAGCTGCAGCAACAAAAGAAGATGAAAAAGAAACTGGAACTGGAAAAGAACTGAATAAGAGAACAAAGAGGAAAAATGTAGGGAAAATAAAGATTGTGCTCGAACGGGCCCTACCCCGCTGCCTACGTACCTCATCAGGATAATGAGGATCAGAGACGTCGTAGTTCCCCTAACTAGGGGTAGAAAAGAAATTGCTTGTGAATTAAGGTTTGAACTGCCTATGTCAATGCTCAGGTGTTGCAGGCTTGGACGACGAGTGCGTTACCGTCTTGCAAAGTGACAAGTAGGAGCAAGTTCGCGTACGGAGCGAATGAGATGAGAAAAGAATTCCCGAAGGAAAGACGCTTATTGTTTGTTTGTGTTTTTTAGAAGCTTTTATGAGTGTGTCACAAGGAAGTGAACTCAAGCTCTTTTCCATGGAATGTGCACTTGTCACTACATTCCAAGATGGAATAATAGAACAAGCACACTCAAGTAAGGAGAAGATCCCCAAAACTTGAACCCAAAGATTAGGGCCTAAACTCACTAACTTGTTGAATTATTAAGTGTTTTTGGTATTTACAATGAAGAAGTGTTTTTTATGCTTTTCTTTATGAAGAAGATACCTTGATCAGACTTGTGCATCACAAGGTAATCTTATACTATCCCAAGATGGGAAGACTACAAGCATACCTCGTGGGATAAGGCTATTGATCAAGATATCACTTCAAACATTATTAAAATGTTTTTTATGGTTATGAGATGAGAAGAGAAGAAGAACCAAAGGATCAAAAAGGCAAAATTCTAAAGGGGGACTAAAGAATCCTAAGTGTTAACATGCATGGATGTCCTAAGGGTTAGTGTGGTTTCTATCCTAATGAAGAAGGAAAGAAGAAGAGAAGAAGAAGATAGAAGAAGAGATGAGAAAGGATTAAGCCCAACAAGCAAAGGGTTAGCTCAACAAAGAAGTAAGAAGATGAGATGAGAGTTGGAGATGTGGAACTTAATTCCCACACCTCACACTTACCATAGCCCCTGCAAGGTTAGTAGCATGCATATAAGTGAAGCAAGATGAACAAGATGACATGTTAACATCATACAAACAGAAGTGAAATGATATGAACAAATGTACAATGCATATGCAACTCAAAAGAATGAGAGGAGAAACTCATAAGTCAAAATGATGCAACATGAACACATATGAAAACAAATGCACACTTAAGGAGGATGCAAAGCAAATATGCACAAGCATGGACTCAATGCACAAGATCAGAACCAAAACAAGATGAAGAAAGGCTTAAGAAGCCAACAAGATGAAGAGAATGGAGGTACAAGACCAAACAATTACAAAATGGGAGTGAAAGAAATAAGGAAGTGAGATGAAAACACTTAAGAAATGAAGGGACTTAAAAGGTAAGCAAACACCAAAATTCCTAAGACTTAAACCCTATCCTAGGACCAGGAAGATTCCCATACCCCAAAAGAACCCCAAATGAGAAGAAGAAGTTGGCACAAGTGCCCTTCTAAGCTTATAAGAGACTTAATGAACCAAAAGAAGCAAAATGGGACAAGGTGAGAACAAAAATCCACATTAAATCAACCAAGCATATTAAAATTCCACAACTTAAACCAAATGATCTTCAAACATGGTATATCAATGATCCAAAAGGATTTGGAAAGATTCAGAAGCAAACTAGGTCAAATGTAAGCTTAAACACAAGCTAGGGTTAATAACTTCCAACCCAAGTCAAAGGATCAAGACCCAAGGAATAAATTTCTAAAACTCAGGGGAAAACTCACATGACAAGTACATTATCTTAGTAATCCAGAGCAAAAAGAATGAGCAAAAAACTCAAAATGATGAACTCTATGGAAATTGGACAAGGCAGTGTACTCAAGAAGAACTTAAAAAGAAGCTAATTGAAACAAGGATTTAATTGTGACACGTGAAAATGGAAAAATGAGAAAATAAAAATAAGGAAAAATAAAAGACACTTCAAAGATGACTCATGATTTTTTTGGGAATTTTTCAATGAAGGGAACTATTTTAATTAAATAGAAACTAAACTGAAATAAAAGAAAAAATAAAGTGAAGAAGTAATTAAAATGAAATGGAGATGGGGTGTAATTAGTAAGGGTTATACGTTGAAATTGGTTGGGCTTAAAAGCTGGGGGGTGCGAAAATCAAGTGGAAAGCCCACTTGGATGCGCAGGAATATGGAAATTATGGTGGGATTTTGTGAATAAAAGCTGGAAAAAATGAGGAGCGCAGGATGCATCTGACGCGCATGGGAGTTCCTTCATTAATTGACATGTCAAAATGGAGAGTTGTGTGTGGCTGGAACATAGTAGCTATCATGGGCTGAGAAACATAAAACATTAAAATGAAATAAAATTTCACGTGACCAGGAGGCTGTGGTTAGGGTTAGGTGGCGTGATCTGGGACGTTGGAAGGCTGGATCTAATGGCCAGCAGCTCGTCTTCTCCAATGAACAAACCCTAATTGGAAACCCAGTTTCCGGTGACCGGAGCTAGGGCTCCGGCACCGGAATTCGTAACAGACACACAGACCACAATATAAATCCACAAAAATGTCCAGATTAGATAAATCAACCATGCTGATTTCGAATATGGGCTCAAAACCTCCTAAAACTCAAAGAATCAAAGGGATCGAACAAAATAAAGTTTGACCATGAAACTTTGAATCCACATAACTTTCACTACAATGCATCAATTTCAAATCTAAAACGTGCAGAATGACCAGTGAACTTCACACATCACAAAACACATCATTAATTTCATTTCTAGATCTCAAGTTTTGGAACCATACCTGAGTTGCAGAACTTGATTCAATGAGATTGAAGACCAGATGATGCGTACAAACCACTCCTACTTCACTTTAGATGCAAAATAAATGAATCTAAAGTCTTGAAATAAGCTGGATCTTGAGATTTGCTCACACCTGCCCTGAAATGGCAAGCTTGCTAAACTTGAAGGAAAGCTTGAATGAATGGTTGCTTAATGATCCTTAGCTCTTACTGATCACAAATCCACAATTTGTTTTGAGATTGCTCACTTGTATGAAGAGAAATGAGAGAAAATTCAAAGGTTGCAAGAAGTTGGAAATGAGAGAATGAGAGAGAGAGATGGCCAATTCTGAAACCCTAGCTGCTTAAGTATGCTCTCACAATGCCATGCTGAAAAAATGCACAAGTTTGCACGTGTAGATTCATAGGAATGTGTGATTTTGCAAATTTTGCAAAATGTGAGATAAGCATGCCTCCCTCATGCTTTGCTTGCATTCTCAGCCCATGTGAAATGCTTTTCCAACCCTTGATCAAAATGTAATCAATCCTGGCCTTTAGATCCAAGCATCACACTTTTCTCATGAATTGGCCAATTTTGCAATTTTGGAGTGACTTTCTTATTGTGCATGAAAAATGGAGTTTATTTGGAGCAAATTGATCAAAATGTGATGTATTGTAACATTAGAAACCAATTTGAACCATACCAAGTCTTACAAACAAGTTTTGAAGCCTTTTGCATTTGGTCATGCATGGAAATTTTGAATTTGCCCTAGTTTCAAGAACTTTTTCGAAGGATCCCTAGAGCAAACCACAAATCCTATGAAAATGTACTTGTACTTTTTGAAAATGGGAGCCCTTACACTCCAACTTTCATGTTTGACTTTGGTCCATTTGAAGAATTTTTGATCATGTTAAGGCCATTTGAAAATTAGGGCAAAAGTTGCCAAATTTGGAAAATCTTAAAACCAACTTTGTACCATTTTTGCAAAACCCTTCAAATCTCCATGATTCTTGAACTTTGATCATTCCAAACCTCTTATAACATTGTAAGGACCCCTCTTGGCCAAAACAAATTGGGTTAGACCCCTTGAAATCACACAGTTGACTTTTTATGGGCACAGTTGACCAATTACTTCATCTGCAAGCAACTGAGGAATTGTCTGACTTCCACATGGAATTTTCTCATGAAAATTGACACCTAGGATCCTATTTACATATAGAAGACTTTTCCCAAATGAAATGGCCAAAGTTGTTAGATTTTGGTGCTTGAATCTCAAACCCTAATTCAGGTGCCTTGTATAGGAGCTTTGCCTTGTCCTGAGACCTCTGGTGATCATGCAATCTTCTGAGCTTTTGCCAATGGACTTGATCTTGTAAATGGAGTGTAGACTCACCATAGGACTTATACAAACTCATTTGGACCCTTGTCATAGCTTGTGGTGCCTCAAAAACCTCCACAGATGACCATATGCTTGATGCTAGGACATGAAGAATGTTATGCCTCATCTTTCTATGATATGATGCTAAAAATATGGTATGCTCATGATGAATATGATGTAATATGATGCTCAAAATGAAGAGGGCAAATTTGGGGTGTTACACTAAGGACGATCAGAGGTAGCAATCCAACGAATCTTCACTGGTTCATCCCCGCGGGGTAATCTTTACGGATATATTCTAAAGAAATATTCCAAGTAGCCTCTTGTACTTCCAACTCTACGAGATCCTCAAGAAGATTTCTCTCAAGCATGATATCCTTTGAATAATGGACACTTGATCAGGATAAGTCTCCCAGGGGAATGCATGTCTCTTTTATACCCAGTCAGGGTATTCAGGAATTTAATCTTTTAAAAAAGAAGTGCGACGAACGAAAACCGAAAGGTCCTAGGTATAATATTCTGAAACGAAAAGAGAACGAAGTCTTCATATTCTTCATCAACGAACGTGATTTAATTTCCCCAGCCAGCAGTTTTTATATAAAACTACTCATATGCTTCAATTACATAATTCATACATACATCATTTACATCACATATGCATCCATAATGCATACGACATCCTCACTCATATTAAGAACATCATGTCATACAATCCTGCATAAACTAATCTTTCCTTTTCAGGATAGTTTACAGTCAGATAAACATTACCAAGTCCTTGAGACAGTTCAAAGACGATCTAAATGAAGATCCAGTGCTGATGCTTAGTGCATGATGCTTTTCTTTCCTTGAGACAGTTTATAGACGATCTATAAGAAGATCTAGTGTTGATGCTTAGTGCAAGATATTTTTAGAGATAATCAAAACAAAGATTTATTTCTAATACTTCAATCAAGATATTTCCCTGAGACAGGTCAGAGACGATCTATACGAAGATCTAGTATGGATAATTAGTTCAGGATATCTTTTCCCCCAGAGATAATTCAGAGACGATCTACACAAAGATCTAGTACTGATATTTAGCTCGGATATGTTACAGAGACAAATACTTTAGATGGCATCTATAAGCCCATCTACATTTACTCTGAATGGCATCTTTAAACCCATTCTAGCAATACAATCAATCAACAGTATTACTTCACACATTGGCGAGTGCATATTTTTGGGCTTTAGTGTTCAATCCTCTTCAACCTTCAAGTCACGAATGGCGTATGTGCCAATCTAACTCCTTAGGTCTCAGAAAATTGAACAGGGGCAGTTGTTGTACCCAAAATATTTCCCTCCCATATTCAAGATAATGTATTTCAAGAGGTATCCTGATGGTCACAAGATTCACAATTGCTCAAGAGGATTCAAGGTTTCATCAGACAAAGCCTCCTCATAAGCAATGGATCTAAAACTAGGGTTTTGAGCTTCTCAAGGCAAGTGTCGCTCCCTGGATTTCCATCCTGGTACAAACGCAAAAGTGGTGCGAAAAGATGTAGAGTCGTCATCCAAGCATTTTTATCCCGAAGAGACGGGAATGGTAATGCTAAACAAACCAAAGAAAAGAAAAGGAAGGACACAGGTCCTGCGAACCAAAGAAACTGAGTTGGGGAGTCGGTTACGACTTGGGAAGGTATTAGCACCCCAAATCGTCTGCCATACACGACGGGATCCACACTTGCAAAGAAACTATTTCAAAGGGTGAAGAAATGAAAGCTGATGCAAAGAAAAGGAACTGAACTGGATAAAAGAAAAGAAAAGAGGGAAATGGAGGGAAAATAAAAGAGTGTGCTCGAACGGGCCCTACCCCGCTGCCTACGTACCTCATCTAGACATGAGGATCAGAGTCACCGTAGTTCCCCTAACTAGGGGTGGAAACAATTGCTTGTGTCATAAGGCTTGAACTGCCTATGTCAATGCTCAGGTGTTGCAGGCTTGAAAGACGAGTGCGTTACTGTCTTGCAAAATGAAAAGTAGGAGCAAGTTCGCACGAAAAGAGTGAAGGTGATGAGAAGAGAAGTCCCAAAGGAGAGACGCTTATTGTTTGTCCAGTGTTTTTTATGAGTTTTCTGCTTTGAAGTTTGCATAGGTAAGTGTACCTAAGTCTTACTTTATAGGATGTGTACTTCTTACATCATCCCGAAATGGAATGCGCAAGAGGCACACCTAGCTATGGAGGAAATCCCCAAATCTATTCCCATAAGTGAAGGCTCAGGCACACTGGCCTACTGGCATTTATTAAGTGTGTTTTGGTGGTTTTTGATTAAGAAGTGTTTTTTAGCTTTTCTTTGTGAAGTAATCTCATGCTAAGACCTATCCACCACGAGGGATATCCTACACCTTTCCCCGATACAGAATGTGTGCAAGTATCTCATAGCAAAGTCTCGTGTCACATGAGAAGACTCGTCATTTATTAAAGTGACTTGAAGATTATGTTTGAAGATGAGAAGATAGAGCACCAAAAGGATCTCAAAGGTAAAATCTAGTGGGGAAGACTAATCCTAATGTTATCATGCATGGGAGTCCTAGGTTAGTGCGGTTTGAAATCTATCCTAATGAAGAAGGAAGAAAGAAAAGAAAGAAGAAGAAAGGAGCGGAAAACGCTAGAAGACAACTTACTTCTCTAAAGAAGTTAAGTTGTTTTTAAAGGGGAAAGATAGAGTTGGACACGAGATGGCATAAGGCACATCACAAAGACAAATGAGAAAACCAAAATAAAGGATGAGATGAAGACTTGAAATGTGGATATCATCCACACTTCACTTACCATGAGCCCTTACAAGGAAAGGTTAGTGAACCGCATAAGCATAAGATGAAAATAAGAATATTCAAACAATACACACACAAAATAAGAAGATCACAAATCAAGCCAATCAAAAATTCAGTACCTAAACCCTATAGATGACCTAAAACAAAGACCAAGCAAGCCTAATAGGATGGCAAAAATGCCTTCCTCAAATTATGTTAGAAAGAGGGAAGAAAGAGGCACGAAACGCTACCTAAGAAACAAGACACCAAACAAATACCAAAGGTTATGAGAAAAATATGAAATTAAATCTATGAAGTCAACAACCAACAACAAACAAATTTTCCAAATGACTCAAAAATTCATAACTAAAGTCCATCAAATAATCATACAAAGCCGCTTAGGAACAAGTAAAGGAATCGCACAAACACGGTTTACAAAACTAGGGATAAAATGAGGTTAAAAATATGAAAAAAATATTTTTATGTACTTTTCTAAGTCATTAAAATTATGCAAAAAGAACGGAGTCAAAATATTAATCGAGGCGGAAGAAATAAAATCTACAAGTTAATGCCTTAATATGGAAATAAAATGAGAAAGGAAACTAAATGGAAATTTGAAATAAAATGAGAAATTAATAAAAATCAGAAAATAAAAGTGTGAAAAATTTATAAAATGAGTTGTGATGTTAAAATATTTTTTTGGGAATTTCCTAAAGAGTTTTGGTATTTTAAATGGATTAAAATCTAAACTATGTGCAAAAAGAAATAAAAAGACAAAGGAAAGGAGGGGTGCAATCAGTAAAATAAAACAGTTAAAAAAAGAAATTGGGCCACAGGCAGGTGCGGATAGCAGAAACGAGAGGGGCCATGTTAAATATAATAAAAACATTTACCAGAAAAAAATAGTTTTAATATATTTTCATAAAACAAAAAAAGGTAACAAAATGTATGTAGACATAACATCAATCGGTGCACTCTCCATTAAATCACCAAAGGACAAAAAAAACACTAGCTTATCATTCTATGACACCTCATAGTCCCCTTATACTAGGCCTTAGCAACTTAAAACACGCATCACAATAACAAACCGAAACCACATTAAAATTGAGCATGAACCTGAATGTGTCCTTTCTTCAAGATTATGAGAGATCTAGAGGTACTCCAAGCTTCCTAAGTCTCTAACTTGGCCAAATAAAAGGCTTAGTGGGCAAGGATACGGGAAGGAGTGAGCAATCCAAAAATGTTGTTGAATCCATAAACTTCAAAGCAAAGTTTCAATGGTGGTGAGGAGAGTGTAATGATGCTGACAGTGATGCTAGTGAAATGAGAGAATGAAAACAAAATCAGATCTGAGGCTTGATGAGCATGAGAAATTCCATAGAGAAAGGAGTTTGTTATGTTGCTCTTTAATGGCGCGATGAAGGTGTGTGAGAGAGAGTCAAGTTGTTGTTATGCTTTTGCTCAGTCATGCCAAAATAGGAGTGTCTCCCTTTTATTACTCGTGACCCCAAGCTTAAAATATGAAGGGTGTATGGAGTGTCATTGAGGTGTAGGATGAGAAATTCGTTATGCAGGAAAAGCAGAGCCCGTGTGGCTTCTTACTCTCTCTCAATTTTTTTTCAAAAACATCATCCCATGCATGAGAGTGTACAATAGTTATGGTATTACTTGTATGGTGGAAGCATGTCGTTTATTGATGATGAGGATGATGAAAGATCCGCTTCAATTATTGGTCGAATTCATAGGGAATTCTTTCCTCTAGGTGCATAAAGTATTTCCTTCAAAATGGCAAAGGTGTGAACCTTTTATGAGCGCGTGACCTCATTCTTCTTTCCTTGGTACAAAAAGCATGAGAGAGATAGTGGAAGAGTGAGTGAAAACATGAGAGAGAGAGAGGGAAAGTGAGGCGCGTGGATATGAGAGAAAAGAGAGAGAATGGCATACGTGAGTACATATTGTGCTGACCACACTTTTGGTATTTCCTATACCACTTTTTTTTGTACCATCCTTTATTCATTTTTTTTTCTCAATAAAACAAAGAAATGATAACAACCAATAACCTTCACACACATATGAGGTCACATGAAGAGTCAAAATGGACATGCAAATTGTGTAGCAACGAAAAATAAAAACGTGACACAAGAATAAAATAAAGTATACCAATGACAGTATGACAAGTGTCTTAAAATAAACTAAAATGAACTCAAACTTTCAAAAATCATATCTTGAGTTCTATAAATGCTATGAAGGTGTTCTAGGAATTTTTGGAGAGGGAAAATTGTGATCTACAACTTTCATGTTCACTGAAAAATCATCTGGAGCTCTTTTACATATGAAATAATAGCTCGAAGGTTTATGACAAATAATTCTAAAAATGGAAACTTCTAAATTTCCAGATTTAGCAACTTCCCGCATATTCCCGATTTTTGACATTTGAGCTCTTGTAAGCTATTCCTTGACCTGATATGACTTCCAAAGATTAATGATCCTGATCACAAAACCTAGAAATCCTTCAGTTGTCTTTTTGAACTGCACAATTGACTTTATTGCTTTGCTCTCAAGTAACTGTTCAAATACTTGACTTCTTCAATGAATTTTTGTCCCAAGTTTCATACACGAGCCTTGCAGATAACATGAGATCCTTTGACCACGAGAATCGGTCAAAGCTAAAGGGAATTCTATGATTTAGAGCAAAACCCTATTTAAGGTTTGTCTTGGCAGGAGAAAATGTATTGTTGAGCTTCTGATGAAATTCCACCCTCCTAAGACTTTGAGAATGAATTTGGGGTTGTATAAGATATGATGAGACCTTGTGAGCTTCTTGTAATGTCACTTGGCTCTTGGACTTGCTTGTAGAATCAATAATCTTCAGCTGATTGATCATATGCCTTATGCTAGAATATGTGAGTGACATGCTTAATTTTTCTATGCAGATGATGCAGTGATACGCATGCAAATGGTATGCTAAATGCAATGAAAAAAGAGAGAGCAAATTTGGGGTGTTACAGCTGGCCCTATTCAATCAACTGTTAAACTGAAAAGGACGAGAGCGTCAGCTGTTGGCCATTCGAGATAAACTGTGGTTGAATACCAAAGAACCTGAAATTTGCACTCTGCTGGAGAATAACAGAAATGGGAAATAAACCCAATCAAGAGAAGAAAGTAACCCAAATTCTGTGTAGGTTGCAGTAAAACAGAGCGGACGAGCTCTCTCCAAATTAAACTGTTCAACCAGATGGAGAGATAACTTAGACAAACGAGTCTTCCTCAAATAAACCTGTTACGCCAAGTGAGAAGTAATTAGGACGGACGAGCCCTCTTCACAAATCTTGCGTAGATATGTGATGCTTGAGACAGACGAGTCTTCTTCAAGAAACCTATTACGCCAGGACCAGTAAACATTTTGACGTTTAATTCCACCGTCAGGACTTCAAACCTCTTCAACACCTCCGAGTGTTGGATAAGATCAAGCGATCCATAATCAGGAAGAAGAGAACGTAACATCAAGAGATTTATGACTCAAATAACGATGAGTAACATCAAGCGATTTACAACTCGGACAAGATCAAATGATCTGCTAAGGAAATGGTATCGAGCGATCCATTACCAAGAAATGAGAACGTAATATCAAGCGATTTACGACTCGAACAAAGAGGAGTAATATCAAGCGATTTACAACTCAACAAGATCAAGCGATCTGCTAAGGAAATGGTATCGAGTGATCCATTACCAGGAAATAAGAATGTAATATCAAGCGATTTACGACCCAAACAACGAGGAGTAATATCAAGTGATTTACAACTCGGACAAGATCAAGCGATCTGCTAAGGAAATGGCATCAAGCGATCCATAATCAGGAAGAAGAGAACGTAACATCAAGCTGTCGCTCCCGAAGATTTGCATCCCGGTACAAGCGAGAACGGTCGGCGAAGGGAGAAGATGAAATGAAGATGAATAGAGTCGCCAGCTAGGCATTTTTATCCCGAAGGAAAGGTAATGTTGCATAAACCTAGAAAGAGATGGATAAGACGGTTGCGAACCAGAGAAACTGAGAAAGGGGGTTGATTACAACCTGGGAAGGTATTAGCACCCAGATTGTTCGTCGTACTCGATGGGATCCATGCTTAAAAGATTGTGTTTAAAGGGGCAGTGTATATGCTATCTGTGTGCAAAAGCTGGAAACGAAATTTATAAGTGTTAGTGCAAAAGGTGAATTGCTCAGGAACCGAGGCTTAGAAAAGGATGCTAAAAGAGGGGGATGACAAAGAGACTTTTGTTCGATAACAGTTAAGTTATGCCTACGTATCCTCTCGTGCAATGAGGAAGTCAGAACACCGTATTTTGACTCAAAGATACTGAAAGATAAATTGACTGTGAACTTCTTGCTTGTCGATGCTCAAGTATATGACTCGTCTGGCTCGAGTGCTAACTGTCCTGCATTAGACGGAAGAAGCGAGTTCTCGTTTATGAATGAGTGTGATGAGAAAAGAATCCCGAAGGAGACGATTATTGCTTGTTTTTGTGTTTTCATTTTTTTATTGTTTTTGGTGTTTTTCATAAGTTAATGAGCTTAAGCCTAAATCAAGGGCTTGTAAACTCATTATATCCTCCCTTGATTAGGGATAATGAGCCTACTTAAGTATGAGATAAGCATCTCAACTTAATTACCATGATGATGTAGGATTAAGATCATTAACCTACTTGTGATTATTTAGATGTTTTTAGGTTTTTTTTAGTGTTAAGTAATGAGTTTAGTCTCTAATCACAGATTAGTGAACTCATTACACCATCCTAATAGAAGGATAATAGATGAGAACACTTAAGCTGAGGAAGATACCTCAACTTAGGGATGAGATTAAGAAAGCCTTTATTAAGTGGGTTTTAATTAAGGGATGAGATTAAGAAATATGTTTTATGGTTTGTAAGACAAATTGAGGGAGACTTGTCCATTAAACACTAGGGTTAGTCCTTCTTAACCATAAAGGAAGAATTAGAACCCTAATGTAAGGCCCAAGTTACAAGATGAAGTCTTAGTGATTATTAAGTGAATTGATTAAGAGGTTTAAACAGATTAAAGGTTTAACACTTAGGATTAAAGTTATACACTCCATCCTAAGAGAAGGATGCAGGCATAACCCTAATTCCAAAGTCCTAGAACTTTAAGAGTTTAGTCTCTGATTATTGAGATGAGAAGAGAGACTCAAAGGTAAAAACTAAGGGGGACTAATCACAACCCTAATTATTATCATTCTTGGATGTTCCTATGGTTTGTAAGGCTTAAGAAAGATCTTCAAGGAAGCCACCAATGGAAGAAGCAGATGAAAGGAGGAAGAAGCAGAAGAATAAGTTACTTACTTCAATGAAGAAGATAAGTAACTTAAAGAAATAAAGTGAGAGATGAACACAAGTGAACAAGTTCACTTCAAAGAAACCAGAAAGATGTATATGAAAGGGATGAAGAGAAATGAGAAGTGAAGGCAAATCCACTTCTCAAAGTAACTTACCACCTGAAAATGTTAGCATGAATGAATAAAGTTCAAGGCATAAAGAAATGAAATGAAATGAGATGCAATGAGATGAAATGACCAAAGTCAGAAGTGTTTATGCAATGCAAATTTCATGTAAGATGATGCAAGGGCATACAAAATGCATATGTATCATCATACAAAGATGAGATGCAAATGGAAGCATGCTTTGAAGTTTGAAAACACATGAAAGTTAATGAAATGAAATGAATGCAAATCATGTCAAATGAATGAAGAAATAATCAAGCATGGTTCTAACATGTCCTAAGATGTCTAAGGTGACATATGAATGCAAGAAATGTCATGGCAAGTTCATGTATTGATGCATATGCAAGGTGAATGCAAGTGAACATGAGAAATTAGGGTTATATGGAAGTATGAGATGCAAGTGAACAAAACAAAAGCATATGACATGATAAAAAATTGAAACCAAGCTCAAAGAAACCTTAATCCCATACTAAGTCACACCCCAAAGGAGAAGGTCAGAAGCCTTATCACTCAAAAGTTATGATTTTCCTAAGTTTCTAGGGTTTTTGGGTGATTCTCAAAGGAAAATGCAAATCAATTCAAAAATGCAAGATAAATTCATGAGATAAATTACCTATAAACTACATGCTATGCACAAAACAATGCAAAAATAATAATCTTCAAACTCTTCTAGGTTAGGCAGAAAAGATTTTTTCAGGTTAGGGTTCAAAAATATGATTTAAATGACCCTTAATTCAAAGAAAATTCTCAAGTTATGATCAAACCTAAAAAGAAATTTGTGTGAAGAGTTTGAAAATGTTTCTCAATGCAAAGGGATGATTCATGATTTTTTTTGGTGATTTTTAGAAACCTAAATGTATTTTTAATTAATTAAAAGACTTTAATTAATTAAAAATAACATTTAAATATTTTAAAAATACTTTTTTAATGCAAAAAATAAAATAAAAATCATTTTCTGGTTGAGAAAATTATTTGAAACAAAAATGAAAAAGGAAATATTTTTTGAAAGCTTTTTGGTATTTTTAATTAATTATGCAAAAGAAATAGAAAGAAAATAAAATAAAATGAATTAAATGAGAAAGTATGTCAATCCAAGGGCTGAGATTCAAACCTAGGGGGGATGTTGACTGCGTGTGTGAATCAATGGCTGGGATCACTCCTGACTAACTAATTGAGTTTTAATTTAATTAATCTGAAATTAACTTAATGAACTAATCCTGACCACTCATGTGCTAACCTTAATCCTCATCTAACGGCCAAGATTCAAACTGGGAATTAAAAAGTGGATTAGCCCTAATGAATTTCAGGTGGCCGGAGAAGACCTCCGGTCATCTTCTCCGTTCAACTCTTCACCTGACTTTGCTCGAATCATCACCCCAAGCCCCCAAAATCTCCAGAAATGATCAACTAAACAGCCTAAACAATAATCCAGCCTCAAAAATCATTTATCATTCATCATCATCAAGATTCGAATCAAAACATCAAAACGACAAAAATTTCAGAACATCATGAAATGCTTAAAACTCAACCATTTTCAAAAATAAAGGCATCGGCATGATCAGTGAAGCATGAGGAATCATTCCATAACATGAAACGCATTTCTGGAAAAAAAGTTCTTGAGGTTACCTGAGGTTGAGCTTTCAGTTCTTGAGCTTTCTGAACTTTTCTTTGGTGCAAACCAACCCCAATGAGCTTGCTGAGAATGCTTTGATGCTTAGAGTGAGCTTATTTGGCCTCTTTCTGAAGTTCAGTTTTTAGAGGTGAAAAATTGTATTTGTTGTGTGATGTGTTTCAGGTCATTTTAATGGTTGGGATTTTTTCCTTAGGTGATGTTGAGTTGAATGGTGAAAAAAGTTTGAAGTTTTAGTGGTTGTGCTATGAATTTCGAAGAGATGAAGGTATGAGGTGATTTTTTGGCAATCTGAGTCTTGAGAGGTTTTCAGGCTTGAATGTTATGTGTTTTGTGTTGCTTTAGGTTTGTATAATGTGTTGTGATTGGTCAGAAAGTTGGTAATGGCACAACTTGATTGATATGGCTTGTTTTGCAAAAAAGTCAAAAGTTTGTACCACAAGCATGGGCTCGGGTCAGAGGAAATCTAAAGGGTGGATTGGCCTCAGCTGAGTTTGTGGAGGTCCCTTGGATCAGATTACATGAGTTGTGATGATTGAATGGTGAGATTGAAGAGGTTTTGCAAATTTCCCTCTTTGAAATTTTTGTGAAAATTGGTCATAGAAACTTGTGTTCCAAGGCATGATTTTGGGCCTGCAATGTTGCATTGTCATGTAATGAAGTTTAGAAGTGAATTAGAGGTCATGAAAGTGCTTAGAACTTGAATTTGCAAAGATCCCTCTTTGGCATGAAACTTGAAATTATGTGATTTTTGCCAACTTTGAAAGGCCATATCTTGAGTTCTAGGATGAATCAAGACATGTTCTTATACTTTTTGAAAAGGGAAAGACCTAATCTACAACTTTCATGACGAAGAATTTTTCATTTGAAGCATTTTTGGTTAAGAAAGAGGAGGTTGAAAAACTTTCCCAAAATGGAAAGTTTCCATTACAAGTCATTTCCATTTTTGGCAAGTTTGCAAATGGCTCAAAATTCTTCAATATTGTGAACATCCAACCACTTATAAGATCAAATAAAGATCATAGAACTTCAATTTGATGAAAATACCCCTTTGGTTCCATTGTTGGGGGCCTCAGATGCCCTGATTTTGACTTAACTTGCTCAAGAAGTTACCTAGTGAACAGATGACTTCCACAATTAATTTCTTCATCAAACTTGGTACACATGATCCTTATAACACCATAAGATCATTAGAAACAAGAATGGCCCAAAACTTTGGAGTTAAGGCTTCTGAAACCAAAACCCTAATTTTGGTCATCTGTGTAGTGAAAGTCCTAGCTCTGCTTCCATGCCTTACTAGTTCTTGTGATCTCTTGACTTTTATGAACTTAGAGGGACATAATATGATGATAGAGCACACATGGACCCTCTGGGAACACTTTGAGGCCTTTGGGATGGCTCAGATGGAATCTTGGATTGCTCAGATCACAAACCCTAGATGCAGATGAACTTGAACTATGCAGATGAAACAAATATGCAATATGAGATGGTATGCCTATGCTTATGCAAACATGAAAGATCAAAAGCCATGGTGTGATATGAGTGAGGGCAAATTTGGGGTGTTTACAGCTGCCCCTATTCAAACATGAGTTAGCTGTGCAGGATGTAAGCGTCTGGCTTATCAGACAAACAAGATAACTTGTGGTTGAATACCAAAGACAATCAAAAATTTGTACTCGCTGGATAGAAGAAGAAAAGGGATATAAATTGTGAAAGATAGTATAATATGATTATCAAATGAAGGTTATGGAGGAAGACCATCGAGCAGAGGACGACTGCTGGGGATAAAGCGGTAAGTAAAGCAATGATGGGGACGACCGACAAGCTGGGGAAATAAAGTGATCATGATGGGGATGACCATCAGGTAAAGAAACAAGGTTTTCTGGGGATTAAAACAAAGGCAATGATGGGGACGACCATAAGGTTTGAAAAGTAAAGTAAACAACGATGGGTACGGCCATCGGTTTAAAGAATAAATGAAATAAATGATGAGGTACGGTCATCAAAGATGAATGTCGATCACCTAGCAGGGGACGACTGCTCTTTATCACGACATAAGACGAATGTCGGATAGCAAAGGTCGACGATGGGGAAGGCCATCGGATAAGCATGATGAAGGACGATTATCAAGAGGTGAAGGACGATCACCTAGCAGGGTACGACTGCTCTCAGGGTTTATCGCGACATAGGACGAATGTCGGATAACAAGATCAACGATGGGGACGACCATCTGATAAAATGATGAGGGACAGTCATCAAGAGGTGAAGGACGATCACCTAATAGGGGACGACTGCTCTTTATCACGACATAGGACGAATGTCGGATAGAAAAAGGTTCCACTAATAGGGACTCCGTTGGGGAAAGGATGAGGGACGGTCATCCAAAGGTGAAGGACGATCACCTGGCAGGGGACGGCTGCCGAAAGTATCACGACATAGGACGAATGTCGGATAGAAAAGTTGATTTGTTGGTGACTTACTGAGGAATGGTAAACACGGACAAGTGCTTACGCTTAAGAATAAAAGGTATAAGTGTTTGACGCTGTGTATAGATTAAAGATGCAGACGAGCATCCTTAGGACCATGATACAGACGAGTATCTGTAGAAACAAACGCTGACGCGTGTTCAGAGATGATGATACAGACGAGTACCAACTGGTTAACAAAGAACATGGATGAGTGTCAGATCTGTTGGGGAGTGTATATAAACAAGATACAGACGAGTATCAAAGACTTATGTATTGGTATGTACAAGTATTGGTTTGTTGGTGAGGTATGAGCAAGACACAAACGAGTGTTCAACTTGTTGGGGAATGTATGACACAGACGAGTGTCAAGTATGCTATATATAAACAGGCATCTATTTCGAGAATGCAAAGGATATGCCTTGGCTTTCTGTGGGGATAGGATGACACAGACGGGTGTCGAAAAGAGTGTATTATAAATTAGTACTTGGTTTGCAGAGAGTGTTTTGGCAACCATGCTGGGGAATATGGCACGGACGAGTGTCAAAACGAGTGTGTATAGGTATCTGTATTTGAGGGTGCAAAAGGTATTCTAGCAACCTGCGGGGAATAAGACGACACAGACGAGTGTCGAAAAGGGTATATGAATATGAATAGGCATTGGTGTTGGAGAGTGCAAAGGGGACGCTTTGGTTTTTTATTTGCAGGGGATGTGAGTTTTTTATATTCATTGCTGATGAAATACTAATGGTAATTGCAGGCGACTGGCTCGAACCTGGCTTGTGATCATGCAAATGTTTGATTTTTTGCCGTAATGCCCCGTATTAGACGGAATGATACGCTTAGTTGGTGAATATGATGCAAATGCTATGATTATGCAAAAGAGGAACCGGTCCGGGATTCGGATCCTGCTGGGATAAGGATCTCTAGCTGATCTGCTTGGAGGAATAACCCAATTGAGGAAGAGATCACTGATGAATCTGTCAGGAGATATAGCTTTGCTTGGGAAAATAGATCATTGATAAATCTATCCGTAAAGAGAACTCATCTGGGGAGAAGGAAACTTTCGTCACTTTGTTGTGTAAGAGTTTCAGGCATTGCTCTTCTGGGGAGAGGCTGGAAACTCTGTGGGGAGATAGTTCTTTTATCCTTGAGAGACCTGGCACTCTTGTGGGGATCTCAGCTGGGGATGCTCCTATTGAATTGACTTATGCTGGGAATGAGGAGGCTTTGACAACTTCGCTGGGGAAAATTATTTCAGATACTGCTTATAGAGGAGGTATGTTGGGGATGCGATGCTTGATATGCCTCATGTATTGAATACCTGCAATCTGTTAAGACAAAAGAAACTCACAAGTATCCCGAGGTATCCCTTATCGGATTCCGTCATAGGAGTTAGGCTTTCCTGAAAGTAATATATTTCCTGCAAGCATTTATTAAAGATGGCTCATTTGTATTATGCGAGTACCGTATCGTGAATATTGGACATTTTGCAAACGAAACAAAAACGTACAAGAACGAGGTATGACTGAAAACTCTGATTTTATTAATCTGGGTGCCCTGAATTGGCAAATACAGTCAAAGAAAAAATCCCCTGGAATGAGGAGATTGCTAAAAATTGAGAAAAGTACAAGTGTTGGTAATGTTAATTATGCTCCGGTGAACTTCCTTTGCTATAACCTGTATGACCTTGACGTTCTTCTCATCTTGCTTTCTGAAGAAGGCTGATTCTGACTGATGTTTTATCCTTTTGAAGCATGCCGTGTTGTGAGTGATACAGACGAATTCAGAATGCAGTTGTTCGCTTATTCCCTGATTTTGCGTGGATCGCCCTTTCGGGTTTTCAATCCACTGGGATACCCATTTTTTCCTGAGCTGTCCAATGCGGCTTTTCAACTCAGCGGGTGTACATCTTTTTCCTTAATTTTTCCCTTATTTTTGCCCGAGTCTTTTATTCTGTTTTTGACTCGCCGGGATGCCCTATTTTTGCCTGGACTTACATTCTGTTTTTATGTCCAGCGGGTCATTTTATGCGAAGTATTTTTTAACTGCATCTGAATTCACAGGGGATAAGAAATCTTCACCATCCATAGTAGTGAGCATCAGTGCTCCTCCGGAGAAATCTTTCTTTACTATGAATGGACCATCGTAGTTTGGAGTCCACTTGCCCCTGTGGTCAGTATGAGGAGGAAGGAGTCTTTTCAGCACAAGATCTCCTACTCGGTATTCCCGAAGCCTGACTTTCTGATCGAAAGCTTTCTTCATCCTTTTCTGATATAACTGTCCATGACAGATAGCAGCTAATCTCTTTTCTTCGATCAAATTCAGTTGATTGTACCGAGACCGGACCCATTCTGCTTCATTCAGCTTTACATCCATCATTACCCGTAAGGAAGGTAGCTCAACTTCAATAGGTAGGACAGCTTCCATACCGTACACCAGCTAATAAGGTGTTGCCCCAGAAGACGTTCTGATTGAGGTTCGATACCCATTCAAGGCAAATGGTAGCATTTCATGCCAATCTTTGTAAGTAACCACCATCTTCTGCACAATCTTCTTGATGTTTTTGTTAGCTGCCTCAACAGCGCCATTCATCTTTGGCCTGTAAGGAGAAGAGTTGTGATGTTGGATTTTGAAGTCCCGGTACAGTTCTGCCATCATTTTGTTGTTCAAATTGGAACCATTGTCAGTAATGATTCGCTCGGGAACTCCATATCGACAGACGATGTCTCTCTTCAAAAATCTGGCTACCACTTGTCTGGTGACTTTTGCATATGAAGCTGCTTCGACACATTTGGTGAAGTAATCAATGGCTACCAGGATGAATCTATGGCCATTTGAAGCAGTCGGTTCGATCTTTCCAATCATGTCAATGCACCACATGGAAAAGGGCCAAGGTGAAGACATCGCGTTCAAAGGATTTGGAGGCACATGTACTTTATCTGCATAGATCTGGCATTTATGGCACTTCCTGACATAGGCACAACAGTCTGCATCCATTGTGATCCAGTAGTAACCTGATCGTAATAATTTCTTAGCCATTGCATGCCCTCCAACATGGGTACCGAAAGATCCTTCATGTACCTCGTGCATCAGCAAGTCTACTTCTTTCTTATCAACACATCTGAGTAGCACCAATGCAAAGTTTCGCTTGTATAATGAACCATCAGCATTAAGGAAGAAACTACCGGTCAGCCTTCTTAATGTCTTCTTATCATTGGATGATGCCTCAGGTGGGTATGTTTGATCCTCTAAGAAGCTTTTGATGTCATGGAACCAAGGCTTGTCATCTTTAGCAATGTCTACAGAGAATACGTACACTGGTCGGTCTAGTCTGGATAACAAAATCTGAGGCACATAATTTGCAGTTTGAACCTTGATCATGGAGGAAATGGTAGCTAAAGCATCTGCGAACTGATTTTCGTCTCGAGGGATGTACTCAAGTTTGACTATTGTGAAGAATGTCAATAATCTCCTCGTGTAATCACGGTATGGGATTAGATGCTCTTGGTGAGTGTACCATTTGCCGTTGGTCTGATTGATTACCAAAGCTGAATCTCCGAATACATTCAATATCTTGATCCTAAGGTTAATGTCTTCCTCAAGACCCATGATACATGCTTCGTATTCTGCTTCGTTGTTAGTGCAGGAAAAGGTGAGTTTTGCCGAGAAAGGCATGTGAGCTCCTTTAGGTGTAATGAGCACTGCACCAACTCCACGACCATTCATATTGACAACCCCATCAAACATCATTGTCCATTCTTCTTCTGGGTCAGGCCCTTCAGTGTGAACAGGCTCTTCATGATTTTTTTCTTTTAAGTACATGATGTCTTCATCAGGGAAGTCAGATCTCATGGGCTGGTAATCATCAATGGGTTGCTCAGCCAGATAGTCAGACAATATATTGCCTTTGATGGCCTTTTGAGATGTGTACTGAATGTCATACTCTGTCAGAATCATTTGCCATCTGGCAACCCTTCCGGTAAGTGTTGGCTTCTCAAATATGTACTTGACGGGGTCCATTTTTGAGATCAACAAGGTAGTGTAAGTCAGCATATACTGTCATAGTCGGCGAGCAGCCCACACTAAAGCACAACAAGTTTTCTCGAGCAGTGAATAACGTTGTGCACAGTCGGTAAACTTTTTGCTTAGGTAGTATATTTCATACTCTTTTCGACCAGACTCATCATGCTGGCCCAGCACACACCCCATTGATCCTTCTAACACTGTCAGGTACATTATCAAAGGTCTTCCTTCTATCAGAGGCATGAGAATTGGATGTTCTTGCAGGTACTTCTTGATCTTGTCAAAAGCCTTCTGACAATCTTCGTTCCACCTGACCGTTTGTTCCTGTCTTAACAGTTTGAACAAGGGTTCACAGGTTGCAGTAAAATGAGATATGAACCTTGATATGTAGTTCAATCTACCCAAGAACCCTCGAACTACTTTTTCAGTCCTAGGTGAAGGCATCTCCTGAATGGCTTTGACTTTGTCAGGATCAACTTCAATTCCCTTTTCACTTACAATAAATCCCAGCAACTTACCGGAATGTACCCCGAATGTGCATTTGTTGGGGTTTAGCTTTAGCTGATACTTTCTCAGACGCTTGAACAACTTCAGCAGATTTACCAGATGGTCTTATTTAGTAAGGGACTTGGCAATCATGTCATCCATGTAGCATTCAATTTCTTTGTGGATCATGTCGTGGAATAACGTTACCATAGCTTGTTGATAAGTCGCACCGACATTCTTTAGTCCAAAAGGCATTACCTTGTAACAAAAAATGCCCCAAGGTGTGATGAAGGTTGTTTTCTCCATATCTTCGGGTGACATTTTGATCTGATTATACCCAGAAAAACCATCCATGAAAGAAAACACCGAGAACTGAGTTGTGTTGTCGACCAGTACATCAATGTGAGGTAATGGGAAATCATCCTTCGGGCTAGCTCTATTCAAATCCCGGTAATCCACACACATCTGTACTTTTCCATCCTTCTTAGGCACAGGTACAATGTTAGCAACCCATGGCGGGTAACTAGTTACAGCAAGGAAACCGGCGTCCCACTGTTTTTGTACCTCTTCTTTAATCTTCATGGCCATATCCGGGAGAGTACGGCGTAGCTTTTTCTTCACTGGAGGGCAATCTTCTTTAATGGCAGCTTGTGCATAACAATATCTGTATCTAGACCTGGCATGTCTTGATAGGACCAACCAAAGAAGTCGATGTATTCTCGAAGCATGTCAATGAGCTGTCCTTTTACTGGAGCTTGCAGGCCGGCCCCAATCTTCACTTCTTTCAAATCCTCTTCGACACCAAGATTAACTGTTTTAACCTCCTCCTGATGAGGATTAATCACTTTCTCTTCCTGTCTCAACAACCTGGCTAACTATTCAGGTAACTCATAATCTTCTTCAACCCCTTCATCGACTTGATTAATTGGATTGTCGAAGTCATACAAGGTCATAGCGGTGCTGTTGTCGGTGCAATCTGGAGGGTAATCTCTGCAAGGTTTGAGATTGGTTCGTTTTAGTGATCAATTTTAATTTTGTAGAAATGAAGTTACTTATTTTGAAAACATTGCTATTTTATTGTTTTGTACAAAAGTAAAAAATGAAAAGATAGTGAGCGAAAAAAGAAACTTGTTTGCAAAAGATGTCTGATATTCATTGATAATCCATTTGCACAAAATTACAATATGGCCCTATTACAAAATGAGTCCTGACACCTTGGGCAAGATGCAGGACTTGATGCATGCTGAAAAGATAGGAAATAATAATTACTCTGCAGGAGTAACCCTTATAATTTCCTGGGAAGACCAGTTAAGGACTTGATGACCCGGGATCCTTGGACGTATCCAGCTCTCCAGGTTGAGGTCACTTTCCGCCTCGTCTTCCATGTTGTTGACAACATCAAGGGTGAGCATCCCCCCACTAATGAACTTGGGCTCCTTAGCAGCCTCTGATTGATCTTGTCGGAATGGTTTGTAACCCAAACCGAATATGTCCTCCTTCTTCTCCACCGGTAGCAGTTTTCCCCAACCTTGGGCATTTCAATCTTCAACAACCTTCCGGGCTTGCTGATAGGAGACAATTGAAGTACCCATCCTATCCTCCTGGGATGCAGTAAATACTTCAGTTGTCGCCTCGTTGACATTCAGAGCCTCGAACCCCTAGCTTATATTTTAATGGATTTCACCATCCATCTCAATGTATTTATATGTAGCCAGATTGCTTGGTCGGAGAGCTATTCCATCAGATTGCTTGGTCGGAGAGCTATTCCATCATATTCGAGCTTGATAAGAGCTTTCTTAGGCAAGACATTGAGTGAAGACCTAGTGTCTACAAGAACATGAGAGAGTATAGCCCCTTTGCACTCCAGGGTTATGTGCAAATCTTTGTTGTGGTGACGCCCTTCCGTTGTCAAGTCAGCATTGGTGAAACCTAGCCCATGGCTAGTATTGACATTGTATACTACTGTCTCAAGCTGATTCACTGTGATCTCCTCCGGCACGTAGGCAGCGTGCAGGACTTTAAGTAGTGCATCCCGATGAGCTTCAGAACACAACAACAGGGATAAGATTGAGATCTTGGAAGGAGTCTGGTGGAGCTGGTCCACAACCTTGTAGTCACTTCTTTTAATTATCCTCATAAAATCATCCACATCTTGATCAAAGGATGATTTATGGGCTTCTTTTGGTGAAGGTTCTTCAGGTGCCACACTTTTCCCTTTGGCTTTGGCAACAACCTCTGCCTCAGTATTGGTTCTTGGAGCTTGTGATGCGAAGAGGCGCCCGCTTCGGGAGAAGCCTCCACCTCCCCCGAAATTATCCACTTGGGGGGTGTGAACCGAAGAATCAAGAAGGACTCTTTCTCCATTGCAGTAAAGGTCTGCACCATAGTGCCATGGTACAACATTGTCTTTGTCATATGGAATAGGCCCTGGCACCGTGATGGTGACTGGGCTCACTGCAGCAAAGGTTGGAACCATTATTGTTTGCGGATCATAGAAAATGGTGACAGGACCTCTGGTGGATGTTGGTGATGATGAATTGAAGCTTGGTTGTTGCTGAAACGGTGGCTGAGATTGTTGTTGAAAGTTGCTGGAGTTTGAGACCGTTGTAGGGTCATAATAAATAGTAACTGTGGAGACATCATTGTTGGTGATTACTGAAGTTGTAGAAGTGGATGAAATGGAACTTTTGTTTGTTGAAGTGATGGAAGAAGTGGTTGCTGAAGTTGTAGACGAGTCTGTAGGAATAATTGTTGTTGTAGTTGTAGAAGAATCATTTGTTGTTGTAAAAGGAGTTGCTGGTGTTGTAGAAGCTATTGTGGTTATTTGCAGAATGCCCTCTTTAATCAAGCCATTGATGTCATTCCTCAAGCTTGCACACCCGTTCATAGAAACCTTGCAAGATTCACAACAGGCCTCACAACCTGGAAACACTTAGTATTTCAAAAGTCGAGCTTTAACCTCTGCCAGAGGTGTCTGAATACTTGCAATATCTTCAACCAAACTCATGGGTGAGCCTTCTTCTATAACATTAATCCTTGGCACACCGTGGCTTGGCATAGGATTTTTCATGACATTGGGAGGTGGTGCAAAGTTCAGGGCATTTGAATCTACCAGATCCTGGACCTTCATATGCAGAGCCCTGCATTTTTCCGTGGAGTAACCAGGTGCATTAGAATGAAAAGCACACCTAGCGTTGACGTTGTAATTTCTTGGAAGGTTCTGAGGATCAAGTAGAGCCAATGTCCTCAACTCAACAAGATTGAGCTTTAGGAGTTGTGTCAGCAATGTGGCATATGGCATTGGAATAAGGTCAATCACCCCGTTGATCTGAGATGGTCGCTGTTGGAAGGGGCATTGTTGTTGATTGTTGTTGTAGGATCTCTGTTGAGGGAACTGTGGCTGTTGAGGAAAGTGTTGTGGTTGTTGAGTATACTGAGGAGGTGGAGTAGGAATAGTGACGACAACAACTGATCTGGGCAGATATTGGGGTCTTCCTCTTCCCACATGCACATAATTTGTTTCACCAGATCTGCGGGGCCCAGCAAATGGCTTCCTTGCACTGCTTGAACTGGCACCGTTGTCGGAGATCTTTCCCATCTTCAGTAAGCTCTCAATTCTTTCTCCAGCAATCACCACGTCTGCAAAACTGGTGGAAGAAAATGCAGCCAATCTGTCAATATAGGTACCCTGGAGAGTATTCATGAACATGTCTGCCATCTCCCTTTCTGACATCGGGGGTTGAACGACAGCAGCTAGTTGCCTCCACCTTTGGGCATACTCTCTAAAGCTTTCATGGGAAGATTGTGACATTCCCATCAGAAGGGTTCTATTTGGAGCCATGTCCAGATTATACTGATATTGACGAATGAAAGCTTCGGCGAAGTCCTTCCAATTTCTAACTGTGGCCCTGGTCAAGTGAGAATACCATTCTCAGGATGCCCCTGTCAAGCTATCCTCAAAGTAAAACATCCAAAGTTTCTCATCCATGGTGTAGGCTTTCAATCTCCCCAGGAAAGACTGAAGATGGGTACGTGGGCAGGATGTGCCATTGTATCTTTCAAAACAAGGAGGTTTGAACTTGTGAGGAATTCTAACCCATTATACCAATCCCATGTCCATGACATCAAAACCCAGAGAGTTTTGGGATTCAAGAGACCTCAGCTTCTCTGCTATTTCATCCAACCGATGGTCGTAAACTTTGTCTCCAGTCCCAACCACAGTAAACTGTTCTTCTTGAGGGTATTCCTGCAAAGCCCTTCCTCTAGTGTTACCTTGGGTGTTTCTTATAGCATTGATTTCTGGGTTCAGGTGAGGTCCAAACTCTGGGGGATCAGTGCGAGGCTGCACGTGATCGTTGTTACTGGTACCCCCATGTACCTGGATGGTTTTCCTCGGGAGTTTGCCGCTCGACTAACTCTCTCAGTCTCTCCTGGCTCTGAGCCAATCCAGTCATCACTGTCATAAATTGATTCATTTGGGCCCTCATCTTTGTCCTCTCATTGGCCATTTGGGCTCTCACTTCAGTCAAGTCTTGTTGAACCTGATCCATTTGTAAACCCGGAAGATTGTTTCTTGTTGGAAACCGGTGCACTCTATTGACGGGGAACACTCTTCTACGAGCAATGTTTCTTGAAACCACAACAAAGTGAGAAACAACAACAAAAAAGAAACCTACAAAACAAAGAGAAAATGTTAGTATGCAATGTAGGATGCCTATTTGTCTTCCGAGGGTATCCGGTTTGGTTCTTTGGTTTGACCTTCCAGACCTCGAGGAAATGATGATATTGCAGAGAGATAAAGCCCATGAAATAATACAAACCATATATTACAAAAATGTAAAGATACATAGTTTGATTACAACAAATTCCCCATGGTTGGTCAAAATACAACAACAAAATCAAAAGTACAAACAAAAGGAAGTACAAGTACAAAGAAATCAAACATCCAGTCCATAATCATCCTCTCTGACTTCTTTCAGGAGAGCCTCAGTCACTGGGCCAACTGGGTTCTCTATGATGGTCCTGATAAGAAGGTTCCTGGTGGCAATGGCACTGGTCAACTTCTTATGCTTGTCCCGATCCTTTGATCTCTTCAACCCTGCCCGGAGCTTCAATTCAGAGATCTCCTTCTGTGCTGCTAACAAAGCTGCCTGATTCTTCTTCCCACTAGCCTCCAGTTGCTCTATCTTAGCTTGGGTCCTTTGATCTTCCTGTGCACGGGCCTTAGTGATCCTGATCCACCTAGCCTGACTCTCCTCTAAGTAATGCTCAGCTCTGGCCTTCTGAATCTTAGCTTCCTTGCAAGCATTCTTTAGTACAAACTCCCCTGCTCTAGCCTTTCTGATGTAGTCATCCGTCTTCTCAATCCTTGTCAAGTGCTCAATCCAGAGCTTCTCTAACCTCTTATTATCTAGACGGTTTTCATTCCTCTCCCAGAGGGTCTTCTTCAAGGCTTCAGAGAGCTGAGCATTCCTTTCCTTCAATTTTTCAAACTCCTCTAGACTGACAGTAGCTGCAGGCTCCACTGCTGGTGGCCCAGGTACATCCTCCAAGGTGAATGGCATACGGGTGATCTGTCCCCTAGCACGAGACCAGTAAAGATACTGAGTTGAGGCTATGTTGTTACACTTCATTAATCCAGTTAAGAAATTCATAACTTTCAATAGGATTAGCTTCTGACCTTCTCCTTTGGGGTGTGATCTAGTATAGGTTTAAGGTTTGATTGAGTTTGATTTCAATTTTTTATCATGAAGTATGCTTCTGTTTTGATCATTTGCATCTCATACATTCATAAAACCTTATTTTCTCATGTTCATTTGCATCCACCTTTGCATATCATCATCATGTGAACTTGCCATGACATTTCAAACATTCATATGACATCTTAGACACCTTAAGACATGCTTGAACATTGCTTGATCATTTCTTCATTCATTTTCCATGTCTTGCATTCATTACATTTTATAAACATCCATGTGTTTTTCAAGCTTCTAAGCATGCTTCCTTTGCATCTCATCTTTGTATGAACATACATATGCATATTCTATGACTTTGCATCATCTCATATGCCATTTGCATTGCATAATCACTTCTGACTTTGGTCTTGGCATCTCATTTCAATTCATTTTTGTATGCTTTATGTCTTATGCATTCATATTAACATTTTAGGTACCTTTGGTAAGTTATTTGGGAAGTGGATTTTCCTCCACTTCCCATATCTTCTTATCTCATTCATATGCATTCTTACATGTCTTTGAATTGAACTTTTTCACTTATGTTCCATCCTTTTTTCTTTCTTTCTTTCAAGTTACTGTCGCTCCCACTAAGAGACACCACGTCCCATAGGGTACAGACGCGAACGTTCGGCGAGAGGAGGAAATGAAATGAAGATGAATAGAGTCGCCAGCTAGGCATTTTTATCCCGAAGGAAAGGTAATGCTGCATAAACCTAGAAAAAAGATGGATAAGACGGTTGCGAACCAGAGAAACTGAGAAAGGGGGTTGGTTACAACCTGGGAAGGTATTAGCACCCAGATTGTCCGTCGTACTCAACAGGATCCACGCTTAAAAGATTGTGTTTAAAAGGGTAATGTCTGTGCTATCTGTGTGCAAAAGCTGGAAAAGAATGTACAAGTGTCACTGCAAGAAGGTGAAGTGAATTGCTCAGGAATGCGGCTTATTAGAAGAATAATGCTGGAAGAGGGGGAAGAAACAGAGACTTTTGTTCGATAACAATCAAGTTATGCCTACGTATCCTCTCGTGCAACGAGGAAGTCAGAACACCATAGTTCGACTCAAAGAGACTGGAAGATAAATTGACTGATGAACTGCTTGCTTGTCTATGCTCAAGTGTATGACTCGTCTGGCTCGAGTGCTAACTGTCTTGCATTAGACGGAAGAAGCAAATTCTCGTTTGTGAATGAGTGTGATGAGAAAAGAATCCCGAAGGAGACGATTATTGTTTGTTTTTGGTGTTTTCAATCTTTTATTGTTTTTGGTGTTTTGCATAAGTTAATGAGCTTAAGCCTAAACCAAGGGGTTAGTAAACTCATCATATCCTCCCTTTGATTAGGGATAATGAGAATACCTTAAGTATGAGGTAAGCATCTCAAACTTAATTACCATGATGATGTAGGATTAAGATCATTAACCTACTTGTGATTATTTAGATGTTTTTGGTGTTTTTGTTTAGTGTTAAGTAATGAGTTTAAGCCATAATCAAGGATTAGTGAACCCATTACACCATCCTAATAGAAGCATAATAGATGAGCACACTTAAGCTGAGGAAGATACCTCAACTTAATCCATGATTAGGGATTAACCTCATCACAAAACAAGACTTTATTAAAGTGGATTTTAATTAAGGATAAGATTAAGAAGTGGATTTCATGGTTTGTAAGAAAACTTGAGGGGGACTTGTCCATTAACACTAGGGTTAGTCCTTCTTAACCAATAAAGGAAGAATTAGAACCCTAATGCAAGGCCCAAGTTACAAGTTAATGTCTTAGTGATTATTAAGATGGATTGATTAAGAGGTTTAAACAAATTAAGGGTCTAACACTTAGGATTAAAGTTATACACTCCATCCTAAGAGAAGGATACACGCATAACCCTAATCACAAAGTCTTAAAACCTTAAAGGTTTAGTCTCTGATTATGAGATGAGAAGAGAGACACAAAGGTAAAAACTAAAAGGGGGACTAATCAAAACCCTAATTATTCTCATGCTTGGGTGTTCCTATGGTTTATGAGGCTTGCAAGAGATCTTCAGAGAAGCCACCAATGGAAGAAGCAGATGAAAGGAGGAGAAGCAGAAGAAACAAGTTAACTTACTTCATTGAAGAAGATAAGTTACTTGAAGAAAGAAAGTGAATGATGAACATGAATGAGCAAGCTCACTCTAAAGCAAAAGGAAATGCAACAAGGGTGCATAAAAAGAAAGAGAAGAGAAATGAGAAGTGAAGGCAAATTCACTTCTCAAAGTACTTACCACCTGAAATGGTTAGCATAAAGGAAAGAAATGAAATGAAAATGAAAAAAATGCTAAGGTAAAACCAAAACCAGAAGCATAAACATGATGCAAATGATGCCATGAGATGATACAAAGACATGTCAAGTGTTATAAATGTTCAAACAAGAGATGGAATGCAAAGGATGCATGCTTAGAAGTATGAAAACATATGAAAGTTCATGGAATGAAAAGAATGCATATCTTGGCAAATGAATGACAAAATGATCAAGCATGATTCTAATGTGTCCTATGATGTCTAAGATGACATGTGAATGCATGAAATGTCATGTAAAGTTCATGAATGGATGCATATGCAAGATGTATGCAAATGAATATGAGACATTAGGGTTTTAATGCAACATGAGATGCAAAAGTCAAAAACAGAAGCAAATCATAAGATAAAAAATTGCAAAAGAACTCAAAGGAACCCTAACCCCATATTATATCACACCCCAAAGGAGAAGTTCTAACTCTTAACCTAAAAAAGTTTTGATTTTTCTAAGTTATCTAGGGTTTTAAGGTACCTCAAAAGGGAAAATGCAAATCAATTTGAAAATGCAAGATAAATTCATGACAAAATTATGCTAGATATTACATACTATATGAATATCAATGCAAAAAGAAACAATGTCAAACCCCTCATGGTTAGGCAGAAAAAGAATTCTTGAAGTTAGGGTTCAAAAATGGGATTTTTATGAACCCTAAATTCAAGAAAATTGTCAAAGAGTGTTCGAAACCAAAAAGAAATTTGTATGGATGGTTTGACAATGTTTCTAAATGTCCTAAGATGAAATGTGATTTTTTTTGGGATTTTTAGAAACCTAAATGATATTTTAATTAATTAATTTCCATTAATTAATTAAAATAAACATTTAAATATTTAAAAAATGATTTTTTAATGAATAAAATAAAAATAAAAACATTTTTGGGTGAAGAAAAATATTTGAATTGAAAATGCAGAAGGAAAATATTTTTGGAAATTTTTAAGTATTTTGAATTAATTATGCAAAACAAATGAGAAAAAATGAAATAAAAACTGAATTAAATGAAAGTATGTTGATCTGATGGACAAGATTCAAACCTAGGGGAAAGTTGTTGACTGCGCGCGTGATCTAAGGGTCCTGATCAAATCTGGCTAATTAATTTTAATTAATTTAATTAATTATGAATTAACATTAATGAACTAATCTGATCCATCCAAAAACGCGCTAACCCTAATGTTGCGGTGAGAATCGGATACCAAGCTATTGATTAAGCTTGAATCGAAAAACTTTTATGTTCACCACCGACTTTAATTTAATCCAAAGGGAAAAGGGAAAAAGATCGTAAAAACCCTAAATGAGGAGAAACTAGGTTCGGGGGTTGGTTATACCTAGGGAAGGTGTTAGCATCCTAAGCATCCGTAGTATCCTACGGGAACCTCTTGTTAATATTCGTGTTATTGTTATTTATTGCTTTCTAAAATTATGGGAACCTAAGGTTTTATTTCTAATTGTGCTCGCACAACATCGCATCGATGCCTACGTATCGGGTATAGAATCAGAGCACTCGTAGTTCTCATAAGGATTAACGAACACTTGGTTACGCTCAAGGTTCGCGGGGGAAGGTAAGTGTTATGGCAAACACTCACGTGACTTAACAAAGTCACAAAAAGTTGTAAAAATTCCTAATGATTAAGGTTGAAAAGGAACTAGGGATGGCTAAACTTCCTATGACATTGAGTCAACTGCATGAGTTCTTTCCCTTTTGGATTTAAATGCGAAAAAATAAAGTAAATAAATGAGGGTGCAAGCTCCTAAGTCTAAGGCATAGGTTTCTACTTGCAAAAATAAACTGATTAAAGTAAATGGAAATGCAAGGTAAAAAGCTTAGTAACCGGGCTATGGCTCGATATATGGATCGAGAATGCGGGGGTGGAAGACAAACGTGGTGCGTCAATTTGCTTAAGTTGGAAAGCCATGAAGTGTAAGGACGGTGCAGATAGCGATCGTAAAACGACCGACTTACGTGTGTGAGTGAAGTGTATGTGAAATCAACTTGGCGTTGGACCAAGGATTTATTATCTCGAAAATTAAAGTTAATATTGTGAGCGCTTCACGTTTTCTCTTAACGATATATGGTCATAGTACAAAATTAAATTCAATACAAGCTCATAGAAATATGTACAACTAAAACGATGAAAGATTAAATCATGCACATATTCACACAAAGATAAATTGCTCGAACTCATCCTCTCGCTTTAATAGGACACACTAAAAGATCAAATCTAAACTAGACGTCCTAAAAAAATGTTTATAAGGAAGTGGGATTAAACGAGGGTTTTTTGGATTTTTTTAACAACAAGTTAACTAAAAAAAAGTGGGTCTTTTAGATGTATTCAAAAGTAGTTAACTAAATTAAAATTAAACAAACTTGTTCCCTTTTTTATTTAATAATTACTATACTAAACTCTTTAACAATTTTAGATTTTTTTGCTACTACTATATTTTTTGCTACTACTATATTTAATAATTTCTATAGACTAATACTAAAATAAACATTTTTTTAGTTTGTTTTGTTTCCCTTTTTAAGAAAATTACTAAGGAAAAGGAAAAAATAAGTTAAACTAAAATGAACCGTTAACATTAAAATTTAAAAAAACAAAATTTACTAAAGAAAGATGGGTCTGCTTATTTTATATATAAAAAAAAGAATGGTGGTCCATGTGAGGCCCAAACGGAGCGGGTCAACCATAACCCGGTTTGGCAAAACCAAAACTAAAAAAAAAAACCTAAAAAAGTGGAAAAGAAGACGTACACAGCCAACTGGAACACAGTCCCCCTCACCCATAAAACCTCACGCTCTCTCGAACTCTTTGTCCGTCTCACTCTCTCAAATCTCTTTCTTCTTCCCACTGTCTCTCTCTCACAACTAAACGACGTCGGGAAACAAAAAAAAATGACGGCCTGAGATGGTGGTGGTTCGCGATTGGGGTTGGAGTTTTAGATGGTTTCGATTTGTTTTTCACGGTTTTGCGGTGGTGGCTGAGAAGTGAGGTAGGATGAAGCATGGGCGGGTCGAACTGTGACCCGGTTTGGTCAAGGTAAGGAGAATGGGTTGAAAACCCTAAAAATGATGGAAACGGCCAAACGAAAATCAAACGGAACTTCTCACGAAAATTCGCGATATCCAGTCCTCTCTCTCTCCGTCTCAGTTCTTGCTTCGTCTCAATCCTTCTTCTTCATCTGTTCTTAGTATCTCTTCTTCATTCACGAATCTCACTCCATTTCACTCTTATGTTATTTTTCTGTTTTGGCGTGTTTGTGATGATGATGTATAGGAGAATGGAAAGGGATTAGGTCTGTTGTTGGGAATGAGCGACGGAATTGTCGGAGATGTTGGTTGTAATTGTTGTTAAAATGAGGTTGGTTGAAATTTGTGGTTGAAGGTTGGATATGAGTTGCTGCGGTTTGTTGAATATTTAATGGAGGATGAAAGTCGTTGTTGTATCGTTTATGTGGGTTGATGTAGAGGTGCGCAGCGTTGGGTTTCTGTTGAAGGTCTGGAGGAGATTAAATTAAGAACTGAAATGAATTGTAGTGAGCTGCTTAATTGGTGTAGAGAGTGTTATGAAGAAAAGGTTTTGCGGTTTGTTTTAGTGAGAGGTGTGGAGATTGACTGTTTGATGAAGAAGCCAAAAACGAGAGTGGGAAAGGAATGATAATTTTTCTCGCTGCATTGTAGTGAATCGTCTCTTTTTGTTGTGGCTGTGAGGTTTTGGTGTTGGTCTGAAGAGAGAGATGAAGGTGTCTGGGCTGCTTCTGTAATAGCTTCGAGAACCTGTGGTAGGACTCTTAACTTGCTTCTGACCATATTTCCGCCAGTCGTATCCATCAGATGCTAATGTCCTCGGAACAGAAACTGAAGATAAGGCTTTACCACCAGAAGATTTGTTTTGTCTACTATTTGTACATGGGTGTTACTAACGCTTGAAGGAGACATTTTATATATTTGTATGGCTGAATTAGGAACAGGTGATAAAGATTTTGTAACAGAATTTGGTGATAGTTCAGACAGTGGAGTTGAACACACAATAGGAGCTGAAGGCTTTAGTCTTGTTTTATGAAAAGAGTGATGTATTCAGTGAAGTTGTTTGGTGCTATGGTTGAAGAAGAGTGGTGCCCCCCAAGAGTTTTTTCGGTGTCATTTTCTCTGTCTGTTTTTTTTAAAGTTATTTTATGGCTTTGTGTATGCAGTATGAGGTTGCTGGTGTGGGTGATGCAGTGTGAGCGTTATGCAGTATGAGGAGTGATGAAATGAAACTGAAAAAAGAAACCTAGCTAGTCGAAATCGAAATCAGCCGTAGACACAAACATGGCTATAAGAGGAATCAAGCAAAATGAACGATATTCCGAAAAAGGTGAAGGAAATGGAGAATATTACCGACCCGAAAGTCATCGGGATGACGAATCCAAAATGGTAAGCTTCTCTTGATACGCTTCCTTCTTCTATTATTCCTCCTTCGTGTAACTTCTTCTCTGTTCCTTACTGTTGTTGTGTGGCTTGCTTTTTTCTAATTTGCAAGCTTGCTTGCTTGTTATTGATGAAGAAAAAAAAAGTGTGTAGCAGGTTGATGAGACGGTTTGTATTTCTCTCTTGCGGCTGTGTTTATGAAGCTATTTTTCTCTGTGAATTCTTTGGTATAATAGATCTAGGCTGTTGTGTCTGCTGGTGATAGTTGTATATATTTTCTTGTGAATGTTCTCCTCCTTTTATGAATGAAACAGTCCCATCTATGTAGGATGAAGTTAGGTTTTTTTTTGGGTTTGCATTTTGTACTGAGAAACTTGCTAAGGAAGGGTGTAGGATTAGGGGGAACCGTTCAGAATTTTGCAGCAGTAGTGGGGAGGTGGAGCAGAGGCCCTGCGGTCCAGCTATAGTAGATGTTGCTTATGCAGAGTACTGTTGTTTTTGTCTGTTAGTGAGCCCTGTGGTCCCCCTTGTATTTGTTGTACTATCCTGCATAACCATGTGTGGTGCTTGAACTTTTATTTGTGCTGATTGTATTTCTCCTTAATTGCAGGCAACTTAGAATTATGGCTGTTACAACAAAGGCGTTGAAGATCTCTTACACAAGCACACAAATCAGATGTTGATATTGAGTGTAATGCTATGAGGTTGGATTCCATGGTCGTGTGGAAGGGAATAACATAAATTTGTTAGGAAAAATGAAAAAAGCTGCTGTAAGTGAAGGTTGGCGCAAGGCATGGAAACACACAGTCCACTCCCATTGTAGCATTTCTCTTAGGCTTGGATCTAACATGGACTTGTAGAAATAGACTTAGGATTTCTTACTCTTGTAATAACCTTTCCATGTTCTAAAAGAAACAAAAAGGATCTTCCTTGTATTACTAAAGATTTTTACATTGAGTACACTTCTTGTATGCAAATGAATGTGGATAACTTGGCTCGAAAATGAAGAAAATTAACTTGAAAGTAAATTAAACATGGATGAACATCACTATACATGAATAAATTATTTTTTTTTTAAAAAGACACAATTTGAACTTGAAATTTTAAGAAATGAGATTTGGAATATGATTATGAGCTTTAAGACTTGAATTGAAACATGGAAATTTGACATGAGGTTATGACTTTGAATGAAGTTTGAAATGCAAAAGAGAATTAGAATTTGAAAGTTGGACTTGGAATAGAAATTGCAATTTGAAAATGAAAGAAATAAAAATACAATTGGGACTTGAGATTTAAGAATATAAATTGAGATTAAGTTTGGACTAAAATAAATAAATACAATGCAATTGAAATTAAAAAAAGAAATGAAAATGACTTAGAACTTTTGAAAGAGACATGAAAATGTAACTTGAAAATAAGACTTAGAATGGGAATAGAAACTTGAAGAATGAATTGAAAATTAAAAATTTAAATTAAAAATTAAATTTAGAAACAAAAACTTGAAAATGAATTAAAAATTAGGAATAGAAATTAAAAATTAATTTAGAAATAAAAACTTTGAAAGTGAAATGGAAATAAAATTTAAGTTTAAAATTTAAGAATGAATTAAGAATTAGAAGTAGAAATTGAAACAAGAATTAGAGGTAGAAATTTGAAAAAAAAAATAGAAACTTGAAAAAATAAGAATAAGAAAAGGAAATTAAAATTAAAATTAAAACATGAAAATAAGTTAAAAAGTTGGAAATATGAAATAGAAATTAAATTAAAAAAACCTTTGAAGCGAAAAGAAATAAAAATAAAAATTATAAATAAATTGAAAATGAGTTAGAAGCAATAGAAAAATAAATCTTGGAATTTTTCTTTCAAACATAGTGAATGTATGATGCGAAAAGTTAGGGGTAAAATTTGGGGTGTGACAGTTGCCCCTATTTAAATAACTCCACCAGATGGTGTGAGTGATGGTAATCCTCATGGAATCAGTGTGAAAGGTATTTAAATATAGAAATAACCGGAAATTTTGCCCCTAAATGCAATGTTATGTTGGACGGCAAACTATCTAACCCTTGTAATTCTTATGCAATGAATGATAATTATGGTATGAATGATTAGAATGAGATATATCGACGACCACAAGCCAAGACTCACTGGGGATGATATACACTGGGGATAAAGAAACGAAAACGGAAAGTATTCAAAGTGATAAATCAACAGGTTCAAGTGTAACTGTTGGCACTAAGAATAACAAAAGACGGGAACAAAAGGAAATCCAACGCGTTGGATCAACAAACACAGGTAAAGTCAAGTTGACACTTAGGATGACAAAACAAAATAAAATTCAAAGTGACTGCACAGTGGCTCGAAACGACCAACTGACACCATGAATAACAATAAGACAAGGAAATAAATCGAAGTGGTAGATCAATGGCTCTATGCGACCAATTGACTATGAGAAGTAAAAAGCAACAACATATTCAAAGTGAATGCGCAGCGGCTCGATGCGACCAACTAACATCCAGAATACAACAAAATAAGCATTCAAAGTGAATGTGCAGCGGCTCTATGCGACAAACTGTCACTGAGGATGACAACAACAAACTTATTCAAAGTGAATGCGCAGCGGCTCTATGCGACCAACTGTCACTGAGAATGACAACAACAAACTTATTCAAAGTTAATGCGCAACGGCTCGATGCGACCAACTGACACCATGAATAACAACAAAAATATTCGAAGTGAATGTGCAGCGGCTCGATGCGACCAACTGACACTAAGAATACAACAAAATAATCATTCAAAGTGAATGTGCAGCGGCTCTATGCAACCAACTGTCACTGAGGATGACAACAACAAACTTATTCAAAGTGAATGCGCAGCGGCTCTATGCGACCAACTGTCATTGAGAATGACAACAACAAACTTATTCAAAGTGAATGCGCAGCGGCTCGATGCGACCAACTGACACCATGAATAACAACAAAAATATTCGAAGTGAATGCGCAGCGGCTCGATGTGACCAACTGACACTAAGAATACAACAAAATAATCATTCAAAGTGAATGTGCAGCGGCTCTATGCGACCAACTGTCACTGAGAATGACAACAAAAAACTTATTCAAAGTGAATGCGCAGCGGCTCAATGCGACCAACTGACACCAAGAAAAACAATAAAAATATTCGAAGTGGAAGCGCAATAGGTTCGAGACCTATTGACATTAAGAATAGAAGCCAAGATACACTCAAAGTGAATGCGCAACAGGTTAAAAAAAACTGGTTGACACTAAGAATGATAAAGACAAAGTAGTCAAAGTATTCAAAATGGTAAATTAGCAGGTTCAAATGTAACTGCCGACACGGAGGATAAGGAAGGAAATCACAGTGATTTAGCAGCGGCTCTATGCGACCAGCTAGCATTGGGGATAGAATGCAAATCTCCCAAAGATAGATCAACGGCTCTAGGCGACCGACTAACACGAAAAAGTAACAACAAAATATGTTGGAGTTTTCAAATAAGATAAAACATCCAACCTCTGGAAATTCCTTCAGGAACCATCAGGAGAAAGGTACAAGTATGTGCCAAAATCAAATGGACATGGATTTAAGCAAAAGATTTCACGACCCGCTTAAAAGATTTGTGCCAATGACAATTGGACTTCAAGGATATATTGGTGGTCATAAAGACAAAACCAACCACAATTAGAATTCCACGGGGGACACCAGCAATTACTGGGGACAAAAACATTGGTAAACCAAACTTCGGGTACCAACAATAATGGAATCTCAAATTGAACACTAATGATATCTGGACTTGGAGTTAGACAAACAACAACTGGGGAAAGACAAATGCTAATGTCAAATGCGCATGATTGAGCATGATGCGAATGATCATGATATGCAAATGTTGACTCTGAAGAGACAAAGAGCTTTGACAAGACTCAAATAGGGAGTAGGCTCTCAACACCAATACTTAGATGAGCAAAATGAAAAACACTAGGGAGATGTCTTCGAATTTTGGAAATCATGTTTGGCCCAAAGATCCATCCAAGAGTGTTATCAGTTTTGAACTTCTATGGGAATTTCTGTAATAATAGTATAAAAGTGTTGTTGCAAACCAGGACTTCTTGGGGAAACAAAAGGTTTTTCCAATTTTTCCAAAGTCAAAGAAACTTGAAAGTTTTTCAGTATGTTTTCAAAAAACATTTCCTTAAAAAAAACTTGTTATTTTCAGGGTTAAATTGTAATCAAGTGATGGCATTTTGCATGACAAAAGAAAATAAGAAGCTGAACAACAAAATTCATAGGCAAAGTTTGTATTTTATTCAAGAATGGTAGCTTGCCAATGGCAAAAACTCCATGGGAAATTACAATTTGAAAATGGCAATGGGGAAAGGTCTACATTGAATCCAACGACCACTACAATCCCTAATAACAAAGACTGCCTGACACCTTGCTTCTGACAAGAGAAAATGGATTGGTCTTCCATTATGATTCTTCAGTAATGGTAAACACCATCTGCTACAGTCAAATGCCTTTGTCTCTAACTTTTTCCTGGACCGCCCTTTCGGGTTTTCAATCCACCGGGACACTCGATTTTGCCTAAGCCGCCCTTTCGGGTTTTCAACTTAGCGAGCTCTTATTTTTTCATTTTTATCCCTAACTTTTGCCTGGATCTCCTTCATAGGTTTTGATCCACCGGGATACCCATTTTTTGCCTAGATCGCCATTTCTGGTTTTCGACCTATCGGGTTTTATTTAGGCATAATATTTTTTGACTGCATCAGAATTCACCGGGTGCTTCAGCTGTTCACCATCCATAGTTGTAAGGATTAAGGAACCTCCGGAGAATGCCACCTTCACAACATATGTGCCTTCATAGTTAGGACTCCATTTTCCACGCATGTCTTTGTGGACTGGCAAGATTTTCTTGAGTACAAGATCTCCTTCTTTTAATTCTCGGAGACGGACTTTCTTGTCAAATGCTCTCTTGATGCGCTTCTGGTACAATTGGCCATGGCACATGGCGGTCATTCTCTTCTCATCAATAAGGTTCAGCTGGTCATACCTGTTCTGGACCCACTCAACTTCCTCCAGTTTAGTTTCCATCAAGATTCTTAAAGATGGTATCTCTACTTCAATAGGGAGAACTGCATCCATCCCATACACCAGAGAAAAAGGGGTTGCCCCTGTTGAAGTGCGAACTGATGTTCTGTATCCGTGTAAAGCATATGGTAACATCTCGTGCCAATCTTTGTAAGTTTTTACCATCTTCTGCAGAATCTTTTTGATGTTCTTGTTTGCAGCTTCAACAACTCCATTCATCTTCGGACGATAGGGAGAAGAGTTATGATGTTCAATCTTGAATGTCTCACACAGCTCTTTCATTGTTTTGTTGTTCAAATTGGTCCCATTATCTGTTATGATTCGGCTTGGGATCCCATAGCGGCAGATAATTTGGTTTTTGATGAAACGAGCAACCACTTGCTTTGTCACATTGGCGTAGGAAGCTGCTTCTACCCATTTGGTGAAGTAATCGATTGCGACAAAGATAAACCAATGACCATTGGAAGCTTTAGGCTCAATTGCCCCTATCATGTCAATGCCCCACATTGAGAAAGGCCAAGGCGATGACAGAACATTCAAAAGTGTTGGAGGTACGTGCACCTTGTCGGCATAAATCTGGCATTTATGACACTTCCTGGCATACTTGAAACAATCTGATTCCATGGTCAACCAGAAGTATCCAGCTCTCAAAATCTTCCTGGACATGGCATGTCCATTAGCATGTCTTCCAAATGACCCTTCATGGATTTCCCTGATTAATAAATCTGCTTCGCGCTTGTCCACACATCTGAGCAGAACCATATCATGATTTCTCTTGTAAAACACATATTGCTGAGGAAAAACTTGGACGCCAATCTTCTTAAAGTCTTCTTGTCTAGAGTAGTTGCATCCGCTGGGTACTCCTGATTTTGCAAGTAGTTCTTGATGTCATAGAACCACGGTTTCTCATCAGTTTCTTCTTCGACCAGTAGATAGTAGGCTGGTGCAGTTCTTCGCTCGATTGTAATGAGTGGAGCTTCATTAAGAAATCTGACTTGAAACATAGAGCCCAACATAGCCAAGGCGCCTGTTATTTGATTCTCTGCCCTTGGAACATGATGGAAAGTGACTTCATCAAAGTATTTGATCAATTCCACAATGTGGGCACGGTATGGGATCAACTTCTCGTCACGGGTCTCCCATTCACCTTTAACTTGGTAGATTACCAAGGCTGAGTCTCCGTATACCTCAAGAATCTTGATTCTGGTATCAATTGCAGCTTCGATACCCAAAACACATGCTTCATACTCAGCAATGTTGTTTGTACATTCGAAACATAATCTGGTTGTGAAAGGAGTATAACCACCATAAGGATTCATCAAAACAACTCCCACACCATGCCCCATGTAGTTAGAGGAACCATCAAACATCATCTTCCAACGAGAACCTGGCTCGGGACCTTCATCTGGACCTGGAACTTCACAGTCCTTTATCAACATAATGTCCTCGTCCGGGAAATCAAATTTCAAAGGTTCATAATCTTCGACAGGATAATCAATAAGGTATTCAGATAAAACATTGCCTTTAATAGACTTCTGGGTTACATACTAGATATCATATTCAGATAACATGTGCCAACGGGCGAGTCTTCCTGTCAAGGCAGGCTTCTCAAAAATGTACTTTATTGGATCCATTTTCGAGATCAACAAAGTAGTGTGACAAATCATGTACTGCCTGAGGCGTCTGGCCGCCCACGCCAAAGCACATCAAGTCTTCTCTAAAAGTGAATATTTGCTTTCGCAATCTGTGAACTTCTTGCTTAAGTAATAAATGGCATGCTCCTTATGACCAGTTTCGTCCCGTTGGCCTAAAACGCAACCCATAGAACCCTCAAGTACAGTTAGGTACATGAAGAGAGGCTTCCCTGGAGTAGGTGGGATCAAGATGGGAGGTTCCTGTAGATAAACCTTAATCTTCTCAAATGCATGTTGACAATCGGAATTCCACTCAATTGCTAGATCCTTTCGGAGCAACTTGAATAAGGGCTCACATGTAGCAGTCATGTTGGAGATGAATCTGGAGATGTAGTTCAATCTTCCGAGGAAACCCCTGACTTGCTTTTCTGTTTTGGGAGCTGGCATATCTTGAATTGCTCTGACCTTGTCCGTATCTACTTCAATACCTTGTTGACTAACAATAAAACCAAGTAACTTTCCTGATCGCACACCAAAGGTACATTTAGCTGGATTCAGTCGCAGTTGGAACTTTCTGAGGCGCTCAAATAACTTCAGGAGATGATTCAAATGATCCTCCTCACTCTGTGATTTGGCAATCATATCATCTACGTAGACTTCTATCTCTTTATGCATCATATCATGGAAAAGGGTGACCATTGCCCTCTGATAAGTGGCTCCTGCATTTCTAAGACCAAATGGCATAACTTTGTAACACTAAGTGCCCCATGGTGTGATAAAAGTGGTCTTTTCCATATCATCAGGATCCATCTTAATCTGGTTATATCCTGAAAATCCGTCCATGAAGGAGAAAACAGCGAACTTAGCAGTATTGTCAACCAATGTATCAATGTGCGGAAGAGTGAAATCGTCCTTCGGACTGGCTTTGTTCAAATCCCTATAGTCCACACACATTATGACTTTGCCATCCTTTTTAGTGACTGGCACAATATTAGCTACCCACTCAGGGTACTTCGCAACTGCGAGGAATCCAGCATCAAACTGCCTTTTGACCTTTTATCGAATCTTCAGAGCCATGTCTGGTCTTGTTCTTCGAAGCTTTTGCTTTATGGGAGGACAATCTGGTCGAAGAGGTAACTTGTGGACCACTATGTCTATGTCTAAACCGGGCATATCTTGATACGACCATGCAAACACATCTGCATATTCTTTGAGAAGCTTGACCAATCTTTATCTAACATTTTCCCCAAGTGTTGTACCAATCTTGACTTCCTTCTTGTCTTCATCAGTGCCAAGATTGATGGTCTCTACCTGCTCCTTATGTGGCTGAAGATCTGTGTGCTCATACTCAACTAATCTTGCCAGTTCTTCCGGAATGTCACAATCTTCCTCACTTCCATCTTCCGCTTGGTAGATGGGCGAATCAAAGTTAGGAGAGAATGTAGAGTCAATGGATTCAATAGGGTTTTCGTTTATTCTGCATATGAGAATGATTTGCTTTTATTAAAAGTGGAAAATAGAGAAATGCAAGAGAAAAATCTTTTTATTGGTTTTGAAAGATTGCCATTTTCTTTTAAAAGTGAAAAGAGAGAGAGAGAGAGAGAGAAAACAGTAAATGGTCAAAATAAGAGTTTAACAAAATGCCTTCATTGATAATAACTTTGAAAATGGGAAGGGGCCCTACAAAATACTCCCATAGCCTTGGGCTGAGCTGGGGAACTTTGAAAACACTTAAAAAAAATAATAAATTACTTTGACAATGGAAAAAACTCTGGGATCTCGACTGCCTCCCAATTGCCCAAGGCTTCTTCACACTGATACACCAAATGATTCACATCTTCATCTTTAGAACCTCCATCAATTGCATTGACCTGATAACCAGCACTGGAAAACACTTCTTGAATGGTCTTTGGACGTCCTTTAACAGAGGTTGATGCTCCTTCCTTCACATGAGTTGGTTTGTAACCCAACCCGCAACGATCTAGCTTCTGTTTGACTTCAATGACATCACCCCAACCTTCATAGCTTCTTTCTTCAATGGTGGAAATGGTACTCTTCAGCGATGCGAAAGATGGGATACCCCTCCCTTTTGGTTCCTCTACTTCCAAAAGGACAACATTGGATATCTCAAGAGCTTGGAAAGAAGTTTCCAAAGCATCTTCATCAGCCTCAATATAGCTAAAGGATGAAAGGTTGCTAATCATGAGATCTTCTTCCCCAGACACGGTTACCAGCTTATTATCGACTACAAACTTCATCTTCTGATGTAGGGTAGAAGTGACTGCCCCAGCGGCATGGATCCAAGGTCTTCCCAGCAAGCAACTGTAATTGGGGTTAATGTCCATAACCTGGAAAGTGATTTTGAACACCTGTGGCCCAATCAAGATCGGTAGGTCTACTTCTCCAATAACAGTCCTCCTTGACCCATCAAAAGCTTTCACAATCAGTGCACTGGGCCTCATCTCTGCCCCTTGATAAGATAACTTGGCAAGCGTTCTTTTTCGGCAAAACATTCAATGAAGATCCTGTATCCACAAGAACTCTTGCTAAAGTATCCTCTTGACATTTTACAGATATGTGGAGAGCACGGTTATGGTCCAAGCCATCTTTTGGAAGATCCTCCATACTGAATCTGAGATTGTTACATGCAGTGATATTGGCAATGACTCCATCAAACTGATTCACAGTTATATCATGTGTAACATGGGCTTGGGCTAGTAATTTCTGGAGAGCACTCCGATGGGCCGGTGAATGCATAAGAAGTGATAGGATAGATATTTTGGAAGGTGTTTGATGTAGCTGATCAATAACCTTATAATCACTCTTCTTAATGATTCTGAGAAATTCTGCATCCTCTTCTCCCAAGACTACCCCTTTATCCTGGTTGACAATAGCTAGAATGACTTCTTTAGGCGGAACCGTATTGGCTTGCTGAGTATAAACACGACCACTGCGAGTTAAACGACCTGCACCCGCTATGTCAGCACTTGCCACTTCGGAACCTTCCTTCTGACTAGCTTTATCAATCTTCTGATGAACTTTCCTTGTATCATACTTCCATGGAACTGCTTTAGTGTCTTCATAAAGGAAAGGGTTACTCCTTTGTTCAAACCTTGGCTCAGGTATATTGAAAATGGGCATCACAGGCTCTGGCATGTTAAAGATGGGTTGAACTCTTGAGGACTCAGGCAGGTTGAACACTGGCACCAAGGTAGAATCAGATCCAGGCAAGTTGAAAATGGGTTCAATCATTGCCACTTCATTCTTCTTCACACGACCGCTTACTTGTAAAACACCCAGATTAATCAAATCTTGAACATCTTTTAAGACCAATTCACATCCCTTTGGGTTATTCGCACAAGCTTCACAATTCTTATGACAGTTCTTCAACATACCCACTTCTACTAACTTCGCATGGAAGTATCTAAGCGGGGTCTTGATCTCTGTGGCGTTGAAAATCAAATCTTCGTCAGACTCGTCAACAATGGCATTTATGGACCCATGCTTGGGTAAAGGATTATCTTTGACATTCAGACCAGTATTCCCGAATGACAGAATGTTTTTCTCCATCAAATCTTTCACGATGTACTTCAAAGCATAACAACCCTCCAAATCGTGCCCTGGGGCACCTTCATGGAATAAACAGTGGGCATTTGAGTTGTAATTTGGTGGGAGCGGATTTGGTGGAGGACCCAAAGGCCTTGGAGTAACCAAACCTTTTTTCAGCAGTGAAGGATATAATTCAGTATAGGTCATAGGGATTCGAGGATTAGGAGGCCTTCCTCCTAGTTTTCTATTCTGAAAGTTGGGATTCGGATGAGGAGGTGGAGTCCTCTGCTGGTAGGCTGAAGCATTGGGCGCTTATTGATAGCCTGGATTGTTGAGCATTGGCTGATAAGGTGGAATCACTGAAGCCGCTTGCTGATACATCGGTACTGCTTGAGTTGGCCGATACATCGGGACTCGTGGATTATACGACGGTTGAACCGCCGCTACATAAGGATGTTGGGCATACTGTGGTGGATGAGCATACTACTGTTGAGCCATAGGTGGAGGTCTCTGCCAAAGCGGATTTCTTCTTTGACTTTTCATTATTGCATTCGTCTGCCCTCTTTCTTCTTGTGGAAATTACTGGTAAATTTCTTGCCAATATTTCCACTACAATTGCTGGAACTGTTAGATGCACCACTCATCTTTCCACTTTTCAAACCGAGTTCTACCTTGATTCCCACAGCCACTAGATCAGAAAAACTAGCAGTTATGCTCCCCACCATTCTCTCATAGAATTCTGGTCGCACAGTGTCAACGAACCAGTCAGCTAATTCTTTTTCAGTCAATGGGGGCTCTACCTGAGAAGCGGTCCCTCTCCACCTCTGAGCATATTCTTTAAATGATTCAGAATCTTTTTGTGACATACTCAACAGTTGCCTCCTATCGGGAGCAAGGTCCATATTGTATTTGTACTGCTGGATGAAAGCATCTGCCAAGTCTTGGAAACTGCGAATCTTCGACTGGTCTAGCGTTAGATACCATTTGGAGGAGATTCCATTCAGACTGTCCTGGAAGCAGTGGATCATTAATTTATCATTGTCCACCTGCGCAGCCATTCTTCGATAGTACATCAAGAGATGGTTCTTAGGACAAGTTGCGCCCTCATACATATCAAAAGTGGGTATCTTGAACTTTGGAGGTATTACCAATCCAGACACCAGACACATCTCTCTAGCAGCGGCCCCAAAGATCTGGTCACCTTCAATTGCTCTTAACCTTTTTTCAAGGGTATCAAAATTCTCTTGCATCTTCTCATGTTTCTCGTTTCCATTTTCATACATATCTGGCGCGTCATACACCTGATGGTCATTAAAGTATGGTTGGGCACGGGTGTGCACAATGTCTGGTGTAAAATTAGTAACTGCGTGGTTCTCTTCATTAGTCACAGGAATAGTCTGTTGAGCAGCAAATCCTTGAGGAGGAGGCACAAAACCTTGGGAAGGAAATGCAATACCCTGAGAAGGAGGTGCAAAACTTTGGGAAGCTAAGCCTTGGGAAGGAGGGAAGAAACCCTGAGCAGCAAGTCCTTGGGAAGAAGGAATAAAACTTTGAGAAGCAAAGCCTTGGGAAGGAGGGAAGAAACCCTGAGTAGCAAGTCCTTGGGAAGAAGGAATAAAACTTTGAGAAGCAAAACCTTGAGGAGGAGGGACGAATCCATGAGGAAGCCCAAAAGGAGGCCAGGTCACAGGGGTAGTGACTGATGACGTAGGCTCAGTCGTTGCAGTAACAATTTCTAACACTACAGTCTGTTGGGTATCCATCTTTGCTCGAATAACCTGCAACATTTCCATCATCTGACCCATATTTCCACGAATATCAGTAAGCTCCTCGTTAACTTTGTCCATCTCTAGGTCTCTTTCAGCCATCCTCTTTCTGGCTTGAGCTCGAGTGTAGTATTTGCGTGAGAGCCTCAGTGTGAAAGCTGGAGAGCAGATGGCGGGAATGAGTTTTATATGAAAAAAATGCAAATGAAATGCCAAATGTATGAGTGCAATGCGAAAATTAAATTTATTCAAGGAACTTAAGAAACAATTTGCAAATACCAAGGAAAACATAATAATCAAAAAGATATGATTTCATTAAATTCAAAAAGTGATACAAAGTCTTGAGTACATCTTCAAAAATCCCAAACAAAGTTTAATAAAAACAAAGACAAAGTCCTAAGGAGATTCTCCTAAAAGCCTAAAGTTGAGCTTCTCTATTTGTGCCTTCATCTGAGCCCTTTCAAGCATAAGTTGATTCACGATCGACTTCCAAGAAGTGTCCCCTTGAGTGCTGGAGGAAAATAAATCCTCTTGCGCTTTCCTTTTCTTGTTGGAGAGCTCTTCTTCTTCCTTCATCTTCAACTGTCTTCTAAGTTTTTCATTCTCACTACTGATGATTTGATGTCGATTCTTCCATGCGTTCTTCTCTCGAAGCTCTTTCTCCAAATCAATCTTCAACTTCTCTGCATCGTCCATAAAGATTAGAATGGGTCTCTTGAAGGTCATAGGATCCTGGCGAGGGTAAGGCATTTTCAGACTGATTGCCCTATCTCGTACCCATTGGAGATAGGGTTCCATAGAAACACAATTCGGCTTTCCCAAGATACTCCTCCCCTTCCTATGGATGTACTTCCAAGCTTTTATAATCTGTTTCTTGAGCTCTGGTTCTTCGTCATCCTTAAAGAAAATTCCTTCCACTTCAACACTCTTAGGTTTGTCCTTCAACGGATACCCGAGTTGGCGGCGAGCCAAAACTGGATTATAGCTGATTCCTCCCTTAGTGCCAAGAAGAGGTACATTAGCAAAATCACCACAACTATCAATAATTAATGCTCCATCATAAACACGATTGTACCAACTAATGTCAGAGTGGGTAAGAGACATGATACTTTGTGACCACCACAAACCATCCTTAAGATTCCAAAATGAAGTTGTCTTAGGCAAGTGCGAAATAAACCACTCGTACAACAATGACGCACAACAAGTAATCATCCCTCCCTTATGGTGATTCCTCAGATGGATGGAATGATAAGTGTCTCCGAGCAAAGTAGGGACCGGGTTCTTCTTCAGAAAGATTTTGATGGCGTTCAGGTCGACAAAGTCTTCAATGTTTGGGAAAAGTAACACTCCATATATTAGCAGAATAAAGGTCGCCTCAAAATCTTTCATATCCTTCACACTAACAAAATTCTTGGCCTTTTCTACCAAAAACTTTGTAGGGAATCCAAAAATCTTTCCTTTATAGGTCATATTTTCCTTGACCTCAAGAACACTCAAATATGTTGCCTTTGCAATCTCCGCTTCTTCAGGGTCCTTCTCTAGAACAGGGAATGGAAACTCATCCTTAACACGTGATCCCACCAGAAATGAATACTCTTCCAAAGTAGGCGCCAATTGGTAATCAGGGAACGTAAAACAATGGTAGAGAGGATCATAAAACTGGAGCATCACAGAGAGCAGCCTTCCATCCCACTCAGTCTTAAGTAAGGCTAAAAGTCTCCTATGCTTCTCCATGAAGGCTTCTTGATCCAAAACCAAATCTCTTAATTTCCTTAGGTCTTCGAGTTTGGGAGTTTTGAATGTGTACTTGACAGTCTTTCTTCTTCCAAAGTCCATGGTGATACCTACGATATTTGCAAAGATAGAGTTTCTGAGTTCCTTGAATAAATTGGTAAAAATGATGCTTCATGATGCGTGAATGCATGAATACACAAACACACATAAGGCTTAGGTTCGAAGCTTGCATGAGGTCGAAGGTTCAACCCTCCCAAAAGGTATGTACTATGAGTTTATTTGTACCTGTACAACGGGTTCTAAAAGTTCCCAGAATCATTGTCCCATCTTTCAGATATTACCGACTTCCCAACTCAACTTGGTAATCAATAATATTCTCAAGAGAGTCTCATCCGGGTGTAGTATCGCGTATCAACTATTTTGGATTTGCACCCTCATAGTCATCACACTACATCCCTAAAAGGCCATGTGGGGGTAAATGTTCTACGGTCCTCAACATTAATGGCTCTCAGGTCGAATATAGTAATGCTTTCACGACTGAACTCGATCAACAAAACTACATCCGAGGAAGCCTCCGCTGAGTGGTGGTGTCTCAAGTCAGCTTGATCGGGACTCAACTCCCTACAAGCCTTCTTGAATATACCACCGTCCTATCTTATTTTGCACTCAAGTCTGGGTTAGGACTTATCTCACCACACATGGAACACCCAACAAAAATCCCAAATAATAACAAGCAATACAACAACAAATATACAAATATACAAGGTGGGCTTAACACTCAAAAATGTCGTCCCCAGTGAAGTCGCCAATTCTGTTGCGGTGAGAATCGGATACCAAGCTATTTATTAAGCTTGAATCGCAAAACTTTTATGTTCACCACCGACTTTAATTTAATCCAAAGGGAAAAGGGAAAAAGATCGTAAAAACCCTAAATGAGGAGAAACTAGGTTCGGGGGTTGGTTATACCTAGGGAAGGTGTTAGCATCCTAAACATCCGTAGTATCCTACGGGAACCTCTTGTTAATATTTGTGTTATTGTTATTTATTGCTTGCTAAAATTATGGGAACCTAAGGTTTTATTTCTAATGGTGCTCGCACAACATCGCATCGATGCCTACGTATCGGGTATAGAATCAGAGCACTCGTAGTTCTCCTAAGGATTAACGAACACTTGGTTACGCTCAAGGTTCGCGGGGGAAGGTAAGTGTTATGGCAACACTCACGTGACTTAACAAAGTCACAAAAAGTTGTAAAAATTCCTAATGGTTAAGGTTGAAAAGGAACTAGGGATGGCTAAACTTCTTATGACATTGAGTCAACTGCAGGAGTTCTTTCCCTTTTGGATTTAAATGCAAAAAAATAAAGTAAATAAATGAGGGTGCAAGCTCCTAAGTCTAAGGCATAGGTTGCTACTTTCAAAAATAAACTGATTAAAGTAAATGGAAATGCAAGGTAAAAAGCATAGTAACCGGGCTATGGCTCGATATATGGATCGAGAATGCGGGGGTGGAAGACAAACGTGGTGCGTCAATTTGCTTAAGTTGGAAAGCCATGAAGTGTAAAGACGGTGCAGATAGCGATCGTAAAACGACCGACTTACGTGTGTGAGTGAAGTGTATGTGAACTCAACTTGGCGTTGGACCAAGGATTTATTATCTCGAAAATTAAAGTTAATATTGTGAGCGCTTCACGTTTTCTCTTAACGATATATGGTCATAGTACAAAATTAAATTCAATACAAGCTCATAGAAATATGTACAACTAAAACGATGAAAGATTAAATCATGCACATATTCACACAAAGATAAATTGCTCGAACTCAGCCTCTCGCTTTAATAGGACACACTAAAAGGTCAAATCTAAACTAGACGTCCTAAAAAAATGTTTATAAGGAAGTGGGATTAAACGAAGGTTTTTTGGATTTTTTTAACAACAAGTTAACTAAAAAAAAATGGGTCTTTTAGATGTATTCAAAAGTAGTTAACTAAATTAAAATTAAACAAACTTGTTCCCTTTTTTATTTAATAATTACTATACTAAACTCTTTAACAATTTTAGATTTTTTTACTACTACTATATTTTTTTATTTTTTTCTATAGACTAATACTAAAATAAAAATTTTTTTAGTTTGTTTTGTTTCCCTTTTTAAGAAAATTACTAAAGAAAAGGAAAAAATAAGTTAAACTAAAATGAACCGTTAACATTAAAATTTTTTTAAAAACAATTTACTAAAGAAAGATGGGTCTGCTTATTTTATATATAAAAAAAGAATGGTGGTCCATGTGAGGCCCAAACGGAGCGGGTCAACCATAACCCGGTTTGGCAAAACCAAAACTAAAAAAAAAACCTAAAAAAGTGGAAAAGAAGACGTAAACAGCCAACTGGAACACAGTCCCCCTCACCCCTCAAACCTCACGCTCTCTCGAACTCTCTGTCCGTCTCACTCTCTCAAATCTCTTTCTTCTTCCCACTGTCTCTCTCTCACAACTAAACGACGTCGGGAAACAAAACAAAAAAATGTCGGCCTGAGATGGTGGTGGTTCGCGATTGGGGTTGGAGTTTTAGATGGTTTCGATTTGTTTTTCACGGTTTTGTGGTGGTGGCTGAGAAGTGAGGTAGGATGGAGCATGGGCGGGTCGAACTGTGACCCGGTTTGGTCAAGGTAAGGAGAATGGGTTGAAAACCCTAAAAATGATGGAAACGGCCAAACGAAAATCAAACGGAACTTCTCACGAAAATTCGCAATATCCAGTCCTCTCTCTCCGTCTCAGTTCTTGCTTCGTCTCAATCCTTCTTCTTCGTCTGTTCATAGTATCTCTTCTTCATTCACGAATCTCACTCCATTTCACTCTTATGTTATTTTTCTGTTTTGGCGTGTTTGTGATGATGATGTATAGGAGAATGGAAAGGGATTAGGTCTGTTGTTGGGAATGAGCGACGGAATTGTCGGAGATGTTGGTTGTAATTGTTGTTAAAATGAGGTTGGTTGAAATTTGTGGTTGAAGGTTGGATATGAGTTGCTGCGGTTTGTTGAATATTTAATGGAGGATGAAAGTCGTTGTTGTATCGTTTATGTGGGTTGATGTAGAGGTGCGCAGCGTTGGGTTTCTGTTGAAGGTCTGGAGGAGATTAAATTAAGAACTGAAATGAATTGTAGTGAGCTGCTTAATTGGTGTAGAGAGTGTTATGAAGAAAAGGTTTTGCGGTTTGTTTTAGTGAGAGGTGTGGAGACTGTCTGTTTGATGAAGAAGCCAAAAACGAGAGTGGGAAAGGAATGATAATTTTGCTCGCTGCATTGTAGTGAATCGTCTCTTTTTGTTGTGGCTGTGAGGTTTCGGTGTTGGTCTGAAGAGAGAGATGAAGGTGTCTGGGCTGCTTCTGTAATAGCTTCGAGAACCTGTGGTAGGACTCTTAACTTGCTTCTGACCATATTTCCGCCAGTCGTATCCATCAGATGCTAATGTCCTCGGAACAGAAACAGAAGATAAGGCTTTACCACCAGAACATTTTTTTTGTCTACTATTTGTACAGGGGTGTTACTAACGCTTGAAGGAGACATTTTATATATTTGTATGGCTGAATTAGGAACAGGTGATAAAGATTTTGTAACAGAATTTGGTGATAGTTCAGACAGTGGAGTTGAACACACAATAGGAGCTGAAGGCTTTAGTCTTGTTTTATGAAAAGAGTGATGTATTCAGTGAAGTTGTTTGGTGCTATGGTTGAAGAAGAGTGGTGCCCCCAAGAGTTTTTTCGGTGTTGTTTTCTCTGTCTGTTTTTTTTGAAGTTTTTTTATGGATTTGTGTATGCAGTATGAGGTTGCTGGTGTGGGTGATGCAGTGTGAGCGTTATGTAGTATGAGGAGTGATGAAATGAAACTGAAAAAAGAAACCTAGCTAGTCGAAATCGAAATCAGCCGTAGACACAAACATGGCTATAAGAGGAATCAAGCAAAATGAACGATATTCCGAAAAAGGTGAAGGAAATGGAGAATATTACCGACCCGAAAGTTATCGGGATGACGAATCCACAATGGTAAGCTTCTTTTGATACGCTTCCTTTTTCTATTATTCCTCCTTCGTGTAACTTCTTCTCTGTTCCTTACTGTTGTTGTGTGGCTTGCTTTTTTCTAATTTGCAAGCTTGCTTGCTTGTTATTGATGAAGAAAAAAAAGTGTTCATCAGGTTGATGAGCAGGTTTGTATTTCTCTCTTGCGGCTGTGTTTATGAAGCTATTTTTCTCTGTGAATTCTTTGGTATAATAGAGCTAGGCTGTTGTGTCTGCTGGTGATAGTTGTATATATTTTCTTGTGAATGTTCTCCTCCTTTTATGAATGAAACAGTCCCATCTATGTAGGATGAAGTTAGGGTTTTTTTTGGGTTTGCATTTTGTACTGAGAAACTTGCTAAGGAAGGGTGTAGGATTAGGGGGAACCGTTCTGAATTTTGCAGCAGTAGTGGGGAGGTGGAGCAGAGGCCCTGCGGTCAAGCTATAGCAGATGTTGCTTATGCAGAGTGCTGTTGTTTTTGTCTGTTAGTGAGCCCTGTGATCCCCCCTTGTATTTGTTGTACTATCCTGCATAACCATGTGTGGTGCTTTAACTTTTATTTGTGCTGATTGTATTTCTCCTTAATTGCAGGCAATTTAGAATTATGGCTGTTACAACAAAGGCGTTGAAGATCTCTTACACAAGCACACAAATCAGATGTTGATATTGAGTTTAATGCTGTGAGGTTGGATTCCATGGTCGTGTGGAAGGGAATAGCATAAATTTGTTAGGAAAAATGAAAAAAGCTGCTGTAAGTGAAGGTTGGCGCAAGGCATGGAAACACACAGTCCACTCCCATTGTAGCATTTCTCTTAGGCTTGGATCTAACATGGACTTGTAGAAATAGGCTTAGGATTTCTTACTCTTGTAATAACCTTTCCATGTTCTAAAAGAAACAAAAAGGATCTTCCTTGTATTACTAAAGATTTTTACATTGAGTACACTTCTTGTATGCAAATGAATGTGGATAACTTGGCTCGAAAATGAAGAAAATTAACTTGAAAGTAAATTAAACATGGATGAACATCACTATACATGAATAAAATTTTTTTATTTTAAAAAAGACACAATTTGAACTTGAAATTTTAAGAAATGAGATTTGGAATATGATTATGAGCTTTAAGACTTGAATTGAAACATGGCAATTTGACATGAGGTTATGACTTTGAATGAAGTTTGAAATGCAAAAGAGAATTAGAATTTGAAAGTTGGACTTGGAATAGAAATTGCAATTTGAAAATGAAAGAAATAAAAATAAAATTGGGACTTGAGATTTAAGAATATAAATTAAGATTAAGTTTGGACTAAAATAAATAAATACAATGCAATTGAAATTAAAAAAAGAAATGAAAATGACTTAGAACTTTTGAAAGAGACATGAAAATGTAACTTGAAAATAAGACTTAGAATGGGAATAGAAACTTGAAGAATGAATTGAAAATTAAAAATTAAAATTAAAAATTAAATTTAGAAACAAAACCTTGAAAATGAATTAAAAGTTAGGAATAGAAATTAAAAAATAATTTAGAAATAAAAACTTTGAAAGTGAAATGGAAATAAAATTTAAGTTTAAAATTTAAGAATGAATTAAGAATTAGAAGTAGAATTTGAAACAAGAATTAGAGGTAGAAATTTGAAAAAAAAAATAGAAACTTGAAAAAATAAGAATAAGAAAAGGAAATTAAAATTAAAACATGAAAATAAGTTAAAAAGTTGTAAATATGAAATAGAAATTAAATTAAAAAAACCTTTGAAGTGAAAAGAAATAAAAATAAAAATAATAAATAACTTGAAAATGAGTTAGAAGCAACAGAAAAATAAATCTTGGAATTTTTCTTTCAAACATAGTGAATGTATGATGCGAAAAGTTAGGGGTAAAATTTGGGGTGTGACACCTAAGATCTAATGGCCAAGATTCAAACTCACACTAATTACTCAGCTAACTCTAATTAGAGCAAACAAACCTCAGACGGCCGTAACAGTGGTTCCGGTCATCTTCTCCGGCGAACCCTCAAGAACAAAATCTTCCTTAGGTCATTTCTGGAGCTCTAAAGCTCCAGATCAACGCCTCTCACCTTCCTAAACCTAAATGTAACCTCAACAAATTTATCATGGCTCAAAATCAAGATTCGAAGAAGAACACAAAAATGGTGAAACTTTCAGACAATCAGTACATGCTCATTTCGCAACCATTTTAAAAAATAAACATATCATGGTGATCAGCAAAGCATAAAGAACAATCTAAGAACTTAAAATAGCATTTCTGGAAATTTTTTCTTGAGGTTACCTGAGCTTGAGCTTCCTCAGTTTGGAGCTTTTGGACCTCCTCTCTTGTGCAAACTCACTCCAATGATCCTTCTGATGAAGCTTTGAGGCTTGGAAGGAGTTTATAATGGCTGGTTTGTGTGATTGCACTTCAACTGGCCAGAAATCGTATTTTGGTTTTGGGTGGTTTCAGGCTGCAATGAGGGGTGGGAAATGGTCCTCTTGTGTTGTTGAGTTGATTGATGAAAAAAGTTTTAAGTTTGAGTGAGTGTGCTGTGTGTTTCGAAAGTTTTTGCAAATGGGGTGATTTTTGAGAGCTTGAGGATTCTGAGCATTCAGGCTTGCTTGTTGTATGTTATGAGTTCCATAATGCTTGCATATGATGCTGTGATTGGTCAGAGGAGTAGGTGTGGCATAGTGTGATCGGTATAGGTGTTTTTGCACAAAGTCAACACAACTTGTACTTGAGGTATAGGCTCTTGGGCAACTGGCTTTTTGGCTTGTCTTGGTTCAGCAGAGATCAAGGAGATCCATGGAATGCATTTTGTGGTGATTCAGCAAGTGGAAGCATATTTGTGTACCATTTTGCAATTTTCATGAAGTTTGGCCCTTTTGTGATTTGTTCATGTGCAAGGCATAGAATGAGATGATTCTTGGGCCAATTCTGACTTTAAGGCAATGCACTATGTTGGTATGATGCTTAAAAGTGTATTAGAGGTCACAAAGTAGCTTGGCAAGTGGTTTTGCAAAAATCCCTCTTTGGTGCATTCTTGAAAATCATAGGATTTTTGCCAACTTTGAAAGATCATAACTTGAGTTCCATGGTGAATTAGGACTTGTTCTTGTACTTTTTGAAAAGGGAATGATCCAATATACAACTTTCATGACCAACAATTTTTCATTTGAAGCATTTTTTGTTGAGAAGGAAGAGGTTGAAAAACTTTCCCAAAATGGAAAGTTTCCATTACAAGTCATTTCCATTTTTGGCAACTTTTGGTTTAGCTTAATTTTCTTCAATTTTGTCAACTTCCAATCACTTCAATGATCAAATAAAGATCATATAACTTCAATTTGATGAAAAATCCACTTTGGTTCCATTGTTGGGGACCTCTGATGCCCTGATTTTGCTTTGACTTGCTCAAGAAGTTACCTAGTGAACAAATGACTTACACAATGAATTTCTTCATCAAACTTGGTACACATGATCCTTATAACATATTGAGACCATTAGAAACAAGAATGACCAAAAAATTTGGAGTTATGGCCTCTGAAACCAAAACCCTAATTTCAGGTCATTTGTGTAGTGAAACCCTAGCTCAGCATCCATGCTTTCCAAGTTCTTGTGATTCTTTGACTTCCTTGATATTTGAATGATATAATATGATGATTGAACATAAATGGACCCTCTTGGAGTGATTGGAAGCCTTTGGAGTGGATCAGATGAATCTTTGGATTGCTCAGATCACAAACCCTGGATGCAGATGAACTTGAACTAATGCAGTGAAACAAAAATGCAATATGAGATGATATGCTTAAACTAATGCAAATATGAAAGATCACAAGCCATAGTGTGAAATTAGTGAGGGAAAATTTGGTGTGTTTACAGTTACTTATCTTCTTCAGGAAGTAAGTGTCTTGTTCTTCTTTCTCCTTCTCTTTTCATCTGCTTCTTCCATTGGTGGCCTTGAAGATCCTTTATCTTAAGGCTAACAAACCATAGGATATCCAATCATGATAACTTTTAGGGTTTTTCATAGTCCCCCTTAGTCTCTTACCTTTGAGTCTCCTTGGGTCTCTCTTCTCATCTCAATAATCACATACTAAACTCTTAAAGCTTTAGGACTTTGAATTAGGGTTATGCCTGCATCCTTCTCTTAGGATGAAGTGTATAACTTTAATCCTAAGTGTTAAACCTTTAATTTTTTTACACCTCTTAATCAAAATACATTAATAATCACTAAGACTTTATCTTGTAACTCGGGCCTTACATTAGGGTTCTATCTCTTGCTTATGGTTAAGAGGGACTAACCCTAGTGTTTAATGGACAAGTCCCTCTCAAGTTGTCTTACAAACCATAAAATCCACTTCTTAATCTCATCCATTAATCAAGGAGGATATAATGAGTTTACAAGCCCTTGATTTAGGCTTAAGCTCATTAACTTATGCGAAACACCAAAATCAATAAAAAACTGAAAACATAAAAAAAAAACAATAATCGTCTCCTCCGGGATTCTTTTCTCATCACACTCATTCACAAACGAGAACTCGCTTCTTCCGTCTAATGCAAGACATTAGTAATCGAGCCAGACGAGTCATACACTTGAGCATAGGCAAGCAAGCAAGTTCACAGTCAATCTTTTTCCAGTCTCTTTAAGTCGAACTACGATGTTCTGACTTCCTCATTGCACGAGAGGATACGTAGGCATAACTTAACAGTTATCGAACAAAAGTCTCTGTCTCTTCCCCCTCTTTCAGCATTCTTTTTAAGCCTCAGTTCCTGAGCAATTCACCCTTTTGCACTAACACCTATACATTCTTTCCTTAGCTTTTGTACACAGATAGCACATACACCTATCCCCTTTAAGCATAATCTTGTAAGTGTGGATCCCATCGAGTACGATGGACAATTTGGGTGCTAATACCTTCCCAGGTTGTAACCAACCCCCTTTCTCAGTTTCTCTGGTTCACAACCGTCTTATCCATTTCTTTCCAGGTTTATGCAGCATTACCTTTCCTTCGGGATAAAAATGCCTAGCTGGCGACTCTATTCAATTAATTTTCCTTTTCTCTTTTCGCCGACCGTTCGTGTCTGCACCCTGGGACCCTGGTGTCTTTTTAGGGGAGCGACAGCTTGGCGACTCTGCTGGGGACTTTATCTTGCAACCAGGGCTTCTGGTTCTTTTTGTGGGTTTCTCCTAGCGCTTGTTTGATTTGTGTTTATGGGGGTGTAATGTGCTATATGTTCTTTTTGTTTGTTTCTTTATTTATTGCTTTCTGTACAGCTTTATTTATTGTTTCATTTACTGTTTTATTGCATTCCATATTATTGTCATCATATCATTGTGCTGGATCTGTTATTTACCTTGGTGGGAAGGATATTCAGTGAGTAAGGTTCCATACCGGGAGTCTGAGTGACACATAGGATAGAGTGGATTCATATTCTTTCCCATTCCATTTCGGTCTGGTGCGGGAATATGAAACACGGTTCAGACATGGGTTTCTTCTTGAGAACTCTATGCTACAGATTTCCTGTAGTACTAGGGCTATCGGCGAAGCTTTCTAAGTCTGGATGACCTTTTTAGATGACCTTCAGCATCTGAGGTGAATTTGAGGAGGATCCTTTATGGTTAATGTAAACACTGTACCTCTGGGTTATAAGTGTTTACACTTCTTATAACTAATCCAAGTCTGAGGATCCTTGTTCTAGAAAAATACATGTGAGGAGGTTGGGATGTTTACAGGTTTACAGGAACCCTTGGCCTCATCATACCATGTTCCCAGATTTGTTTTAAGGTTACATCATTTTGGACTGAAACCCTGGACTTGTGACTCTTTATTTGAGTCCCCCACCTAGTTAGTGGTTCTCTAGCCTCCAGCTGGATTTATGAACACACACGGACCTTATCAAAGCAGATAACAGATCCAACACTTGATCATAAACCCTTGCAGATAACATTTGTCTATTTTTTTTACAGGGTATCCACATCTGGTATTTGGTTTGGTTTTGACTGTTCTTCTGCTCAGCCACCTTTATCAGATATTGTTCTCAAAGATATCTTCATCAGATATTCATCAGCCATCCTCATCAGAGATCTTCTTCAGCACCTTCATCAATTGTCTTCATCAGCATCCATTACCAGTATGGACTCATCCAGGAAGAGCAACATCACTTACCATTTCTTTGAGCCTTCCCTAGCAGGCATCGGGAAGATCCAGACACTCATCACTCTTGATCATGTCCCTTTATTCAGGGAACACTATGGTGGTATTATGGACATGATCATGGACTTGGATGCATCACAGAGGAGTATGATCCACACTTGCCTTCAGTTCTATGACCCTCCTATCAGATGTTTTACCTTTCCAGACTTTCAGTTGGGCCCTTTGTTAGAGGAGTTTTCCATGTTGTTGGGTGTCCCCATCAGGAGAGGGATTTCTTTCAACCCTGAGATGACTGCTCCTAGGAATGAAGATATAGCCAAGGATCTATACTCGGAAACCACCATCATTGATCAGAATATGACCGCCAAGGCTGCGGTCCCAGACCTCCACTTGGACTTCTTGATCACTCAGGCCAACATTCATGCTGCAATTGGGAGGTGGGAAACTGTTTGTGCTCTCTTAGCCCTTAGAATATATGGTATCATCTTGTTCATAGACGAGCCTAAGTTTGTAAGCAAGAATGCTATCCATCTTTTCTTGCTGAAGAACCCAGTTCCTACTGCCGCTCCCACCAAATGACACCCGAGTCAGAAGGGGTACAGACGCGAACGGTCGGCGAAAAGAGAGAGGACACACAAGGGTGAACTCAAAAGACAAGAGTCGCCAGCTAGGCAATTTTATCCCGGAGGAAAGGTAATGCCGCATAAACCTAGAAAAGAATGGATAAGACGGTCGCGAACCATAGAAACTGAGAAAGGGGGTTGGTTACAACCTGGGAAGGTATTAGCACCCAGGTTGTCCGTCGTACTCGACGGGATCCACGCTTAAAAGATTTGTGTTTTAAAGGGGTAGTGTCAGTGCAATCTGTGTATCAAAGCTGGAAAGAATGCAAGTGTCAGTGTAAAAGAAAAGTGAAGTGTATAAGAGAAAGTGTCAGTGTAAGAACAAGAGTGAAATGCTCATGACTATGAGGCTTAAAGAATAATGCTGGAAGGTGGGGGAATATACAGAGACTTTTGTTCGATAACAGTTAAGTTATGCCTACGTATCCTCTCGTGCAATGAGGAAGTCAGAACACCGTAGTTCGACTCAAAGAGACTGAAAGGTAAATTGACTTGTGAATTTCTTACTTGTCTATGCTCAAGTGTATGACCTGTCTGGCTCAGGTGCAAACTGTCTTACATTTGACGGAAGAAGCGAATTCTCGTTTGTGAGTGAATGAGGTGAGAAAAGAATCCCGGAGGAGACGATTATTGTTTCTTTTTGATGTTTTCAATCTTTTATTACTTTTTGGAGTTTGTCATAAGAAAATGAGCTTAAGCCTAAACCAAGGGTTAGAAAACTCATCACATCTTCCCTCTGATTAGGGGTAATGAGAATACCTTAATTATGAAGTAAGCACCTCACACTTAATCACCATGATGTAGGATTGAGATCAATAACCTACTTGCATTTATTTAGATGTTTTTGGGGGTTTTGTTTAGTGTTAAGTAATGAGTTTAAGCCATAATCAAGGATTTAATGGACCCATTACACCATCCTAATAGAAGGATAATAGATGAGAACATTTAAGCTAAGAAAGGCTTCTCAACTTAATCCATGATTAGGGATTAACCTCATGACAAAACAAAACCTTTATTAAGTGGATTTTAGTTAATGATAAGATGGAGAAATTGATTTTATGATTTGTAAGACAACGCGAGGGGGACTTGTCCATTAACACTAGGGTTAGTCCTTCTTAGCCAGTTAAGGAAGAATTAGAACCCTAATGCAAGGCCCAAGTTACAAGTTTGATGTCTTGATGATTATTAGATGGATTGATTAAAGGATTTAAACACATTAAGGGTTTAACACTTAGGATTAAAGTTATACACTCCATCCTAATAGAAGGATGCAGGCATAGACTTAATCACAAAGCCTTAAAACCTTTAGGGTTTAGTCCTTGATTATGAGATGAGAAGAGAAAACTCAAAGATGACACAAAGGAAAACTAAATGGGGGACTAATCAAACCCTAATTGTTATCATGCTTGGAGATCCTTGGGTTTGTGAGTCTTAAGAGGAGAAATCTTCAAAGAAACCACCAGGAAGGAAGCAGATGAAAGGAGGAAGAAACAGAGAGAAGCAAGACAACTTATCACCTGAAAAGTTAGCAAAGGGATGAAATGCAATGCAAATGAGATGAAATGTCATGATGCAAACCAAAGTCAGAAGCATAAACATTATGTTAATGATGCTATGAGATGATGCAAACCAAAGTCAGAAGCATAAACATTATGTTAATGATGCTAAGAGATGATGCAAACACATGACAAGAGATGAGAGTGATCAAACAAGCATAAGGATGCAAATGAGGCATGCTTTGAACCATGGAAGTTCATGAAAGTTATGAAAGGGAATGGACATATAACATGGCAAATGAAAGATGCAATGATCAAACATGATTCCAATATGTCCTAAGATGTATTATGAATCATGTGGATGCACAAAATGTCATGGCAAGTTCTTGAATGCAAGCATGTGAGAGATGGATGCAAAGGAAGGCACAAATTAGGGTTTACATACAACATACAATGCAAAAATTCAAAACCAGAAGCAAATGACATGATAAAAAAAATGAATATGGGATCAAAGGAACCCTGAACCTACACAAGTTCACTGCCCAAAGGAGGGGACCTAACTCTTAACCTAGTGCAAGTTATGAATTTCTCAAGTCAATTAGGGTTTTGGGATACCTCACAATGGAAAATGCACAACAAATTGAAAATGAAATATAAATTCAAGCCAATTTTATCCTATAAACTACATGCTATGAAGGATGCAATGCAAGAAGAACCATCAGCAAACTCTCAATGGTTAGGCAGAATGGATTTTTCCAAGTTTGAACAAAATATTGCCTTTAAATGAATTTAATTCCAATGAAAAAGGTCAAAATAGTTCAAGAACCAAAAAGAAATTTTCTTTGAGGGTTTAATAATGTTTCTAAATGTTTTAAAATGCAATGTGAATTTTTTGGTGATTTTTAAATACCTAAATGCATTTTTAATTAATTAATTTTCATTAACTAATTAAAAATAAACATTTGAATGATTTAAAAATGATTTTTAACGAAAAAAAATAAAAATAAAAATATTTTGGGTTCTAAAAATTAATGAAATGTTTGACAAAAATTTTCAGAATTTTTAAATGCTTTTTACTATTTTTAATAATTCGTGAAATATAAAACAAATAAAATGAAATAAAAATTGAATTAAAGAGAAAGTATGCAGATCCAATGGCTGGCATTTAAATGAAAATGGAGGGAATTGACTGGCGCCAGATCCTGTGGCCCATATTCAAACTGGCTGAATTAAAATTAAACCTAATTAATTAAATCTAATTATAAGATTAGGGTTTTAATGAGAGATCTGGACCACTCATTTTCGCGCGGGTCAACCCAAGTCAAACAGATCCATGGCTCACATTCAAACTGAGCCCTAAACGCAATTAATACACTAATGACTTTCAGGTGGCCGGAAATGACCTCCGGTCATCTTCTCCGGCCACACCCCTCCCTGAAAATTGCTATCTTCTTCCCTAGGCTTCTAAAATCCAATCTCTCTGCCCAGAATCCAACCCCATACATCATACATCAAGAATCAACAAACAAACAACATTTAATACGCATCAAAAGTGAGAATTGAATCAAAATAGTTTTAGGTCAAAAAAATTCAGAACATGAATACATACTCATTTCTCAACCATTTTCAAAATAAAACACATCAACATGACCAGTGAAGCATAAAGAATCATTTAGTAACTTAAAAACAAGTTTCTGGAAAAATTGTTCTTGAGCTCACCTGAACTGGAGCTTTGATCTTTGGAACTTTCTGGCTGCTTCTTTGATCCAAAACGCCTCTAATGAACCTCATGAGAAGCTTGCAATGCTTGTTTGGAATTTCTTATGGCTGGTTTAAGAGTTTGAAGAAGTTCTGTTCAAGGGGAGTGAAAAATCGTGTTTCTGTTTGGGAGGGTTTTAGGATCAAATGATGGTTGGGAAATGATCAGAGGATCCTGGTGAGTGGTTCTATGAAATTTGTTTTGAGGTTTGTGGCTTGTGTATTGAGATTCGAAGAAAAATGCATAAAGGGAGGTTTTTGAGAATGCTGACTTGTGGGAGAGATTAGGTTGTGTCATGTGTTGTGTTGAGTTCCTTTTGGTACATGTATCAAGTTGGGATAGGTCAGAGAGTTGTTGCTGGCCTATGTTGATTGGTATGGTCCATTTTGCCAAAAGTCAACTTTTGTGTAAGAGGAGGTATGGGCTGGTTCAGTCATGGTACAAGGGCATGGCTTGGCTCAGCTGTGATCAAGGAGAACCATGGAAATGAATTTGAGGCAATGCAGCAAGTGGATTTGAGTTTATGTGAGTTTTTGCAATTCCACAAAGTTTTGGCCCTTTTGAAGTTTCTTAAAGATCAAGGCATGAAAATGAACAATTCTTTGGTGCATTCTGATTTTTAGGTCATGGTTCTTGTTTGTGTAATGCATAGAAATCCATTTGAAGTCACATTTTGCCTTGGCATGAGGTTTTGCAACTTTGCCTCTTTGGTACAAAAGTGAAAATTAAGTGATTTTTGCCAACTTTGACAAGCCATAACTTTTTATCCAAAATGAATTAGAATGAGTTCTTGCACTTTTTGAAAATGGGAGGATACATTCTACAACTTTCATGACCAAAGTTTTCTCATTTGAAGCATTTTTGAATCAATTTGAGGAGGTTGAAAAACTTTCCCAAAATGGCAAGTTTTCATTACAAGTCACTTTCTCAAAATGGAAACTTTGCAAATGGCTTGAAATTTTCCAATTTTGTGAACTTCTAACATCTTCTATGATCAAATAAAGATCACACACATTCAACATGATGGAGAACAACCTTTGGTTGGGTCACTGGGGGCCTCAGATGCCCTGATTTTGCACTGACTTGCTCAAGAAGTCATCCCTTGATCAGGTGCCTTCCCCATGGAATTTCTTTATGAAAATTGATATGCATGATGCTTATAATATATAGAGACCAATAGAAACAAGAATGACCAAAAAAAATTGGAGTTATGGCCTCTGAAACCAAAACTCTAATTTTAGGTCATCTGTGCAGTTAAACCTGGCTCTGCTTCCATGCCTTTCTCTGTTCTTGTGATTTTCTGACTTCTTTAATCATGAGAGGATATAATATGATGCTTGAACATACATGGGCCCTTTTGTGATGATTGAAGACCTTTGGAGTGGCTCAAATGGCTCAAGGATGGATCAGATCACAAACCCTAGATGCAGATGACTTTGAATCAATGCAGTGAAGCAAAAATGCAATATGAGATGCTATGATTGAACTTATGCATATGAAAAGATCACAAGCCATGGTGTGAATGGGTGAGAGCAAATTTGGGGTGTTTAGAGCTGCCCCTATTCAAGCATGAGTTACCTGTGCAGGATGTAAGCAACGGCTTAACAGGCAAACAAGATAACTTGTGGTTGAATACCAAAGACAATCCAAAATTTGCACTCACAGAATGAAGAAGAAAAGGGATATAGATTGTAAAAGAAAATAAAGTATAATTATAAGGTGCGGGCGATGGAGGACGACCGTCAAGCAGAGGACGACTGCTGGGGATGAAGCAAGGACGGGGACGACCGAAATGTTGGGGAAAATGCGGGCAATAAAGCAAAGACGGGGACGGCCGACAAGCTGGGATATAAGAGATTATGATGGGGACGGCCATCAGGTAAAACTATAAGGCTCTCTGGGGACTATAGGTAGATGATGGGGACGACCATCAAGCTCAAGGCACAAATGAAATAAATGATGAGGTACGGTCATCAAAGGTGAAGGACGATCACCTGGCAGGGTACGGCTGCTCTGTTGGGGATAAGATTAGGGACGGTCATCCAAGGTGAAGGACGATCACCTGGCAGGGTACGGCTACCGAAAGTATCACGACATATGACGAATGTCGGATGAAAAGGTCAACGATGGGGACGACCATCGGATAAGCATGATGAAGGACGATCATCAAGAGGTGAGGGACGATCACCTAGCAGGGTACGGCTGCTCTCAGGGTTTATCACGACATAGGACGAATACCAGATAACAAGATCAACGATGGGGAAGACCATCGGATAGAACGATGAAGGACGATCATCAAGAGGTGAAGGACGATTACCTAGCAGGGGACGGCTGCTGAAAATATCGCGACATAGGACGAATGTCGGATAGGAAGGGGTTCTAATGAATAGAGACTCCACTGGGGGTGATGATGGACGATCATCAAAAAGGTGAAGGACAATCACCTGGCAGGGTACGGCTGCCGGAAAGTATCATGACATAGGACGAATGTCAGATAGAAAGAAAATATTCTGACAAGATTTGTCGGGGATTCTTCTGGGGAAGGGTAGACACAGACGAGCGTCTAAATTCAATAGATGAAGGTATAAGTGTTATACACGGTGTATAGATTAAAGATGCGGACGAGCATCCTTAAGACTATGATACGGACGAGCATCACTAGAAACAAACGCTTGACGCACGTTCAGAGATGATGATACGGACGAGTACCAACTGGTTAACAAAGAACAAGGACGAGTGTCGAATCTGAGGGGATATAAATGGCATATACAAGATACGGACGAGTATCTGTATGAGTAAAAAGTAAGAGTGAGACACAGACGAGTGTTTAACTTGTTTGGGGGGGGGGTGCGACACGGACGGGTGTCCGAAAAAGTGTACTATAGACAAGTATTTGGTTCATAAAGTGTTTAGGCAACTATGCTGGGGAAGGTGACACGGACGAGTGTCAAGGAATTGTGTATATGTATGTATCTGTATAGTGAATGCAAAGGGGACTCTTTGGCTTTCTGTTGGGGATATGACACAAACGAGTGTCGAGAAGTATCTGTTTGCCCGGACAATTTAATTGGGGAATGATGACACGGACGAGTGCCAAAAGGAGCATGTATCTGCATCTTTAAGGGAAATGCTTTGGCCCTCTGGTGAGGAATTGGGGAATGTTCTGTATATTGTTGATGGATTGTTCGATTCAGAACATGGCTTATGATTATGCCATATGTTTGATTTTTTCCGTAATGCTCCATATTAGACGGAATGCTACGCTCTGTGGGGAAAATATGATGTGAATGTTATGATTATGCAAAGATACCGATTCGGGATCCGGATCCCGCTGCTGAGGAGATCTCTGGCTGATCTGCTTGAAATAGATGTCCCAGCTGGGGATGAGATCATTGGTAGATCTGACATATATGACTCTGCTTGGGGAAATAGATCACTGATAGACCTATCTCGGTAATGAGGGACCCAGCTGGGGTTTGTGGTAGCTTTCGTCACTTTGTTGTGAGATCTTCAGGCATTGCTCTTCTGGATAGAGGCTGAAACTCCGTGGGGAGCTGGTTCCCTGTCTAGCACTTGGCATGGGAAGGAGAGAAATCACTGAAAGATCTTCCTAGAGATTTCCATGGGGATCCTGCTGAGGATGATACTTGACAACTCAGCTGGGGATACGACCACCTTCTGGTGCTTCTCTTTGAAGGAAATGTTGGAGAAGTGATGCCTGGCAACTCTGATGGGGAAAGCATCTCTGGTGCTGTTTGGAAGGTGTGCTGAGGAAACAATGACTTGGCAGCTTACTGGGGAGAAGCCTTTATGCCCTATGTCGTACTTTGGATACCTGCAATCCTGTAAAGACAAAGAAACGCACAAGTCCCCCGAGGTATCCCTTATTGGATTCCATCATAGGAGTTTAGACACTCCTGGTAGTAAGTATACCTCTTGTAAGCATGTATTTATAGAAGGGAAGCATCTGTATTTATGCAATTAATATCTTAAAGACATCGGACATTTTTGCAAACGAAAATAAAAATGTACGAGACGAAACATGACTGAAAATCTGATTTTATTAATTCGTGTGCCCCGAATTGGCAAGATACAGTCGAAGAAACAGATCCCCTGAAATGAGGAGATTGTTACAAATTGAGAAACAAACAAGATGCTGGAAATGTTGACGACGCTTCAAGGAGCTTCCCTTTTTTGTTATGACTCGTATGACTTTTGACGTTCTTCTCACCTTGCTTTCTGAAGAAGGCTGATTCTGACCGATGCTCAAACCTTTCGGAGTTTGTCGTGTTGTAAGTGATACCGACGAATTCAGAATGCAGTTGTTCGCTTATTCCCTTATTTTGCGTGGATTTCCCCTTTGGGTTTTCAATCCACCGGGATACCCATTTTTGCCTGAGTTGTCCAATGCGGCTTTTCAACTCAGCGGGTGTACATTTTTTATTTTTTTTATTTTCCCTTATTTTTTCCCGAGTCTTTTATTCGGTTTTTGACTCGCCGGGATGCCCTATTTTTGCCTAGACTTACATTTTGTTTCTATGTCCAGCGGGTCATTTTATGCGAAGTATTTTTTAACTGCATCTGAATTCACAGGGGACAGGAAGTCTTCACCATCCATAGTACTGAGCATCAGTGCTCCACCAGAGAAAACTTTCTTTACTATGAACGGACCATCATAATTCGGAGTCCACTTGCCCCTGTGGTCTGTATGAGGAGGGAGGAGTCTCTTCAGCACAAGATCTCCTACTTGGTACTCTCAGAGCCTGACTTTCTGATCAAAGGCTTTCTTCATTCTTTTCTGATACAGCTGCCCATGACAGATTGCAGCTAATCTCTTTTCTTCAATCAGATTCAGTTGTTCGCATCGGGATCGGACCCACTCCGCTTCATTCAACTTAACATCCATCAGTACCCGCATAAAGGGTAATTCCACTTCAACAGGTAGGACTGCCTCCATACCATACATAAGCTGATACGGTGTTGCCCCAGTGGATGTTCTGATCGACGTACGGTACCCATGCAAGACAAATGGTAGCATTTCATGCCAGTCTTTATAGGTAACTACCATCTTCTGCACAATCTTCTTGATATTCTTGTTAGCTGCCTCAACAGCGCCATTCATTTTTTTCCTGTAAGGAGAAGAATTGTGGTGTTGGATCTTGAAGTCCCGACATAGTTCTGCCATCATCTTATTGTTCAAGTTAGAACCATTATCAGTAATGATTCGCTCGGGCACTCCATACCGACAGATGATATCTCTCTTCAGGAATCTGGCTACCACTTGCCTTGTAACATTTTCATAAGAAGCTGCTTCAACCCACTTGGTAAAATAGTCAATGTCTACCAGGATGAATCTGTGGCCATTTGAAGCAGTCGGTTCAATCTTGCCAATCATATCAATGCCCCACATGGCAAAGGGCCAGGGTGAAGACATCACATTCAGAGGATTTGGAGGTACATGTACTTTATCTGCATAAATCTGACATTTATGGCATTTTCTGGCATAGGCACAACAGTCGTCATCCATTGTGATCCAGTAATAGCCCGATCTTAACAACTTTTTAGCCATGGCATGCCCTCCAGCATGGGTACCAAAGGATCCTTCGTGTACCTCGTGCATCAACAAGTCTGCTTCTGTTCTATCAACGCATCTGAGGAGTACCATATCAAAGTTTCTCTTGTACAGGGAACCGTCAGTATTCAGGAAGAAACTACCAGCTAGCCTTCTTAATGTCTTCTTGTCATTGGACGATGCCCCAGGTGGGTATGTTTGATCCTCCAAGAAGCACTTAATGTCATGGAACCAAGGCTTATCATCTTTAACAAAATCTGCTGAGAATACATATGCTTGTCTGTCGAGTCTGGATACTGAAATCCAAGGCACAAAGTTGGCAGCTTGAACTTTGATCATGGATGAAATGGTAGCCAGAGCATCTGCAAATTGATTCTCGTCTCGAGGGATATACTCAAGCTTAACTGTTGTGAAGAAAGTCAATAACCTTCTCGTATAATCCCGATAAGGTATCAGATGATCCTGGTGTGTGTACCATTTGCCGTTGGTTTGATTAATTACCAGAGCTGAATCTCCGAACACAGTCAAAGTCTTGATCCTGAGGTCAATGGCTTCCTCAAGACCCATGATACAAGCTTCGTATTCAGCTTCGTTGTTAGTGCAGTTGAAGGTGAGCTTTGCCGAGAAAGGCATGTGAACTCCCTTAGGTGTAATGAGTACTGCACCAACACCACGACCATTCATGTTAACAGCCCCATCAAACATCATAGTCCATTCTTCTTCTGGGTCAGGCCCTTCAGTGTGAACAGGTTCTTCATGATATTTTGCTTTTATGAACATGATGTCTTCATCAGGGAAGTCAAATCTCATAGGCTGGTAATCATCAATGGGTTGCTCAGCGAGATATTCAGACAATACACTGCCTTTGATGGCCTTTTGGGATGTGTATTGAATGTCATATTATGTGAGAATCATTTTCCATCTTGCAACCCGTCCAGTAAGTGCTGGCTTCTCAAAAATGTACTTAACTGGATCCATCTTTGAGATCAATAAAGTAGTGTGGGTCAACATATACTGCCTTAGTCGGTGAGCAGCCCACGCTAAAGCACAACAAGTTTTCTCGAGCAGTGAATAACGTTGTTCACAGTCGGTAAACTTTTTGCTTAGGTAGTATATTGCATACTCTTTTCGACCAGACTCGTCATGCTGGCCCAGCACACACCCCATTGACTCTTCTAATACTGTTAAGTACATTATCAGAGGTATTCCTTCAACTGGAGGCATAAGGATCGGAGGCTCCTGTAAGTATTCCTTGATTTTGTCAAAAGCCCTTTGGCAGTCTTCGTTCCACCTGACCGTTTGTTCTTTTCTTAACAGTTTGAACAAGGGTTCACAAGTTGTGGTAAGGTGAGATATGAACCTTGAAATGTAGTTCAATCTACCTAGAAACCCTCGAACTTCTTTTTCTGACTTCGGTGCAGGCATTTCTTGAATGGCTTTAACTTTATCAGGGTCAACTTCAATCCCTTTCTCACTTACAATAAATCCCAGCAGCTTACCAGACCGCACCCCGAATGTGCACTTGTTGGGGTTCAACTTCAATTGGTACTTCCTCAGACGCTTGAATAACGTCAACAGATTCACCAGGTGGTCTTCGTCTATGAGGGACTTGGCAATCATGTCATCCATATAACATTCAATTTCTTTATGGATCATGTCGTGGAATAATGTTACCATAGCCCGTTGATAAGTGGCACCCGCATTCTTCAGTCCGAATGGCATCACCTTATAACAGAATGTGACCTAGGGCGTGATGAAAGTTGTCTTCTCCATGTCTTCAGGTGACATCTTGATCTGATTATATCCTGAAAATCCATCCATGAAGGAGAATACCGAGAACTAAGCTGTATTATCAACCAATACATCAATGTGAGGTAATGGGAAGTCATCTTTCGGGCTGGCTCTGTTTAGATCCCGGTAATCCACACACATCCTCACCTTGCCGTCTTTCTTAGGCACAGGTACAATATTAGTAACCCACGGCGGATAGCTAGTTACAGCAAGGAAACCGGCGTCCCAGTGCTTTTGTACCTCTTCCTTAATCTTCATTGCCATATCTAGGCGAGTACGACGCAGCTTCTGTTTTACTGGCGGGCAGTCTTCTTTCAAGGGAAGCATGTGCATGACAATATCGGTGTCCAACCCTGGCATATCCTGATAAGACCAAGCAAAAACATCCACGTATTCCCAAAGCATATCAATCAGTTGCTCTTTTACTGAATCTTGTAGGCAGGCCCCGATCTTAACTTCTTTCACGTCTTCTTCCGTACCAAGATTAACCGTTTCAATCTCCTCCTGATGAGGAGTGATAACCTTCTCCTCTTGCCTTAACAACCTGACTAGCTCTTCAGGAAGCTCATAATCTTCTTCAACCCCTTCATCAGCTTGATTGATTGGATTGTCAAAGTCATACGAAGCCATAGCAGTGTTGTTGTCGGTGCAGTCTGAAAGGCACTCTCTGCAAGGGTTTAGATTGGTCTATTTTAGTGATCGGTTTTATCTTATTTAGAAAAAGTGAAATGAAGTTATCATTTTGAAAAACATTTCCATTTTATTTTTGTAGAAAATAAAAAAAAATGAAAAACAGTGAGCGGAAAAGGAAAAGACTCATTTGCAAAAGATGTCCGATATTCATTGATTAATCCATTTGCACAAAATTACAAGATGGCCCGATTACAAAATGAGTCTTGACATCTTGGGCAAGATGCAAGACTTGATGCATGCTTAAAAAAATACATGAAATAATAATTACTCTGCAGGAGTAACCCTTATAATTTCCTGGGAAGACCAGTTAAGGACATGGCTCCCCGGGATCCTTGGACGTATCCAGCTCTCCAGGTTGCGGTCGCTTTCCTCCTCGTCTTCCAAGTTGTTCACTGCATCCGGGGTGAGCATTCCCCTGCTTACAAAATTGGGCTTCTTTGCAGCCTCCGATTGATCTTGTTGAGTTGGTCTGTAACCCAACCCAAATCTGTCTTCTTTCTTTTCCACGGGCAGCAGCTTGCCCCAGCCTTGGGCAGTACCCTCTTCAACAACCTTCCGGGCTTGCTGATATGACGTCATGGAGGTTCCCGGTACAACAGATGCTTCATTAATGTTTAGGGCCTCAAACCCCTGGCTCATGGTTTCATGGATTTCTCCATCCATTTCTATGTACTTGTACGTAGCCAGATGGCTAACAAAGATGTATTCTTCCCCACAGATGGTGATGATCTGGCCTTCCCACTCGAATTTCAGCTTCTGGTGAAGGGTAGATGTAACAGCGCCATCGGCGTGGATCCAGGGTCTACCCAACAGACAGCTGTAGGCCGGCTGAATGTCCATCACATAGAAGGTAGTTTTGAAGGTTTGCGGGCCAATCATCACAGGCAGATCAATCTCCCCAAGCACTGATCTTTTAGAGCCATCAAATGCTCTCACCACCAAATTGCTCGGACGCAGTGCCAAGCCATCATACTCCAGCTTCACTAAGGCTTTCTTTGGTAGAACATTGAGTGAAGACCCAGTGTCTACCAGTACATGAGATAGAACAGCACCTTTGCATTCCAAGGTGATATGTAAAGCCTTGTTCTGGTTGCGTCCCATTGTTGTTAAGTCAGCATTGGTAAAGCCCAGTCCATGACTGGTATTGACATTTGCCACCACAGTTTCTAGCTGGTTAACAGTGATCTCCTCTGGCACATATGTTGCGTGCAGGAATTTCAACAATGCGTTCCTGTGAGCTTCGGAGCACATCAACAGCAATAATATGGAGATCTTTGGGGGAGTTTGGTGAAGCTGATCCACCACCTTGTAATCACTTCTCTTTATGATTCTCATAAACTCGTCTACATCTTGCTCAAAAGATGTCTTCTGAGTTTCTTTGATAGTTGGCTCTTCGTGCACCACACTCTTTCCTTTTGCTTTGGCAGCAGCTTCTGCTTCGGCATTAGGTCTTTGCACTTGTGAGGCAAAAAGGCGTCCGCTTCTGGTGAAACCTCCGCCTCCCCCAACATTATCAATTTGTGGAGAAGAGGTTGAAGAATCCAAAGTGATTTTCTCCCTGTTGCAGTAGAGATCAGAGCCATAATGCCAAGGTATGGCATTACTGCTTTCATAGGGAACTGGTCCAGGCACCGTGATAGTAACTGGACTGACTGCTGCAGAGGAGGGTATTGTAATGGTGTGCGGATCGTAGTAAATTGTGACTGGTGATCTGGCAGGAGGTGCCACTGTTTGTTGCTGGAAATTGCTGCTGGGAGGAACCTCTGAGGGGTCATAGTAGATTGTAACTGTTGAAACATCTTCGTCAATTTCTGTTGGCGTTGTAGAAGATTCTGCTGATAAAATGGATGCTGATGTTGTAGAAGAAAGGGTTGTTGACATTTGATTTGTTGAAGTGATGGATGGAGCCATTGCTGATGATATTGATGAATTGGTAGGAATGATTATTGCTGATGTTGTAGAAGAATCAGGAATTGTTGTCAAAGGAATTGCTGGATTTGTAGGCGCCGTTGTTGAAATTTGAAGGATACCATCCTTAATAAGACCATCTATGCCGCTTCTCAAATTTTCACACCCGTTGACTGCAATGTTGCAATACCCACAACCGAGCTCACACCCGGGGAACACCTGGCACTCTAGAAGCTGAGCTTTAATTTCGACCAGAGGTGTCCGAATTTGTGCAACACTGGTGATCAAAGTAGATGGTTTGTCTTCCTCGATGGCATTAATCCTCGGCCCACCATGATTAGGCATAGGATTTCTGTTGACATTCGGAGGCGGTGCGAAGTTGAGGGCTTTAGAATCCACCAGATCTTGAACTTTCATTTGTAAGGCCCTGCATTTCTCAGTATTGTGGCCTGGTGCATTGGAATGGAAAGCACACCTGGCGTTGACATCATAATTCTTCGGGAGATTGGAGGGATCAGGTGATGCCAATGTCCTTAACTCAACCAAGTTAAGCTTCAGGAGTTGTGGCAATAAGGCAGCATAAGGCATAGGGATAGGGTCTATTACCCTGTTTGCCTGTGATGGTATTTGCTGAAAGGGTCGTTGTTGTTGATTGCTATTGTTGTTGTTGTAGGTTCTTTGTGGCGGATACTGAACTTGCTGTTGATAATGTGGTTGTTGTGGTTGTTGATATGCTGGTTGCTGAGGAATCGGAGCTGGAATAGTGACAGTTGCTACTGATCTGTGAACATACTGAGGTTTGCCTCTGCTGGCATAAATGGCATTTGTCTCACTGGTCCTTCGAGGTCCCACAAAAGGCTTCCTAGGATTACTGGACGAACTTGCACCATTATCAGAAATTTTGCCCATTTTTAGTAGACTTTCAATTCTTTCACCGGCTATAACTACGTCAGCAAAACTGGTGGAAGAAAAGGCAGCCAGTCTATCAATATATGTTCCTTGAAGAGTATTCATGAACATGTCGGCCATTTCTCTTTCCGACATGGGTGGTTGGAAAGCAGCAGCAAGCTGTCTCCACCTCTGGGCATATTCCCTGAAGCTTTCTCTGGAGGATTGAGACATTCCCATTAGGAGGGTCCTGTTAGGAGCCATGTCCAGATTGTATTGATACTTCCTGATGAAGGCTTCAGCTAAGTCCTTCCAGCACCTGATAGTAGCTCTGGTCAGGTGTGAGTACCACTCCCTTGAAGCCCCAGTCAAACTGTCTTCAAAATAGAACATCCACAGCTTTTCATCCATGGTATATGCTTTAAGTCTCCTCAGAAAGGACTGTAGATGAGTTCGTGGACAGGAAGTCCCATTGTATTTCTCAAAGCACGGGGGTTTGAACTTGTGGGGAATTCTCACCCCAACCACTAACCCCATATCCATTACATCGAAGCCCAAGGAGTTTTGAGACTCCAAAGATCTCAACTTCTCAGCAATTTCAACAAACCTTCTATCATAGACTTCATCCCCAGCTCCCATGACAGTAAATTGCTCCTCTTGGGGGTCTTCTTGTAAGATCCTCCCCCAGTAGTATTTCCTTGCACATTACCCAGGATATTAACTTCCGGATCTAGATGGGGTCTAAATACAGGTGGATTAACATGAGGTTGTCCCCTCTCATTGTTACTTGTTCCTCCAGTTCCGAGATAAGGTTCCTCGGGAGTTTGTATTTCTACTAATGCCCTTAGCTTTTCTTGGCTCTGGGCCAAGCCAGTCATCACAGTCATGAATTGGGCCATTTGGTTTCTCATCTCCACTCTTTCATTAGCCATCTGGGTTCTGACCTCAGTCAGGTCTTGCTGTACTTGCTCCATTAGAATACCCGGAAGGTTGTTGCGAGTAGGATACCGGTGTGCACGGTTGACAGGGAACACTCTTCTGCAAGCAATATTTCCTGAACCACAACAGAGTTAGAAACAAACAGAATAATAACAAAACCTACAAAACAAAACAAAAGTTAGTATGCAATGCAGTATGCTCATTTTTTTTCCAAGGTATCCGGCTTGGTTCTTGGTTTTGACCTTTCCAGACCTCGAGGAAGATGCTTTGATGTTGTTGAGAAAAGAAAACCCAAATGGAAACAAACTAAAATATATTACAAGTGATGAATAATACATAGTCTGTTTTTTACAACACATGCCCCTCGAGGGTCAAAATACAACATCAAAGAAAAGTACATCAAATGAAAAGAACAACAATCAAAAAGTCAGACATCTAGCCCAAACTCATCCTCCTTGACCTCCTTCAGAAGTGCCTCAGTCACTGGACCAACTGGATGCTCTGTAATAGTCCTGATGAGGAGGTTTCTGGTGGCAATGGCAGTGGTCAGCTTCTTGTGCCTATCCTGATCCTTTGATCTCTTCAACCCAGCCCTAAGCTTTAATTCTGAAATCTCCTTCTGGGCTGCCAGCAAAGCTTCCTGTTGCTTCTTTTCATTGGCCTCTAACTGCTCAATCCTGGCTTGAGTTCTCTTATCTTCTTGTGTACGGGCTTCAGTGATCCTGACCCACCTAGCCTGACTCTCTTGCAGATAGAGCTCAGTCCTAGCCTTCTGAAGCTTGGCCTCTTTACAGGCATTCTTCAATATTTGTTCCCCAGCTCTTGCTTTTCTGATGTAGTCCTCTGTTTTCTCAATCTTGGCCAGATGCTCCACCCTAAGCTTCTCCAACCTTTCAATGTCCAGACGACCATCACTCCTCTCCCAGAGGGTCTTCTTCAAAGCTTGAGACAGATTCTCATTCCTTTCCTTCAGCTTCTCAAATTCTTCCAGGCTGACAGTTGCTGTTGGCTGAGCTGTAGATGGTCCAGGTGTATCCTCAATGGTGAAGGGCATTCCAGTAATCTGAGCTCTAGCATGGGACCAGTCATAGTACTGAGCTGAAGCAACATTATTGCACCTTCCAAGAATAGCCATCCCTTTTGTCTGGATGTTGTCCCAAGCCCAAGAGGCTTGTCTGACAGCAACTAGATTAGGCTTTATTTCACAATATAGGGTCTCAGCTAAATCTTGCACTCTAGGAGGGTGAATTAAAGCATAGCCCAGTTGTCTCTTAAACAACAAAGGGTTGTAGTTGATGCAACCCTTTACCCCTATCAGAGGTACATTTGGGTATTTCCTACAGCTAGTGATAATGTCCTTGCCTTTGGTGCTCTGGGTGCACCATCTGATATCATCTGAAGTCAAAGCAATGAGCCTCTTGGCCCAATTCTTCTGTTGGTGGGGATTCAGGAAGGCATCTGTCTTAGGTAGGTGTTTGAGCAGCCAAGTGTGAAACAAAAGAGCACAACATCTCACCAACTTCCCTCTTTGTTTCTCATTCCTCTGATGAATGGAGTAATAGAAGTCTCCCAGCAATGTGGGTACTGGGTTCCTCAGAAGGAAAAGATGAATGGCATTCTTGCTAATAAATTTGGGCTCATCTGCAAACAGTATAACCCCATATATGCTGAGGGCTAACAATGCACAAACTGCCCTCCATTCTCCCAAAGAGGCCTTCAGGATGGCCTGAGAAATCAAGAAATCCAAGTGCAAACCAGGGATCCCAGCCTTTGTTGTCATATTCTGCTCAATCAAAGTAGTCTCCAGGTGCAGTGCTTTTGCCACTTCTCCATTGCTGGGAGAAGTCATCTCTGGGTTGAAGGGGACACCACCCTTGACAGGTACTCCAATCAATGATGAAAACTCCTCCAACAGAGGTCCTAGCTGAAAGTCTGGAAAGGTGAAACATCTCAAAGGAGGGTCATAAAATTGTAGGCAGGTGTGGATCATGCTCCACTGAGAAGGATCCAAGTCCATAACCATATCAAGGATACCTCCATAATTCTCTCTGAATAATGGGATGTGGTCAGGGGTGATAAGTGACTGGACCTGCCTGATACCAGTCAACACAGGCTCAAAGAAATGGTATGAAATGTTGCTCTTCCTGGGTGTAGCCATGAATGCTGATGAAGAGCTGAAGACAAGTGCTGATGAGGATCAAGACTGATACTGGAGATGAGCCACTGACAGGCTAGTGCTGGTGATGAAGGCAGCTGAAGCAGACAACTGATGAAGATAGCTGAAGCAGATAACTGATGAAACAGAGGTCTATGCAGATGAAGGGGTCAAAACCAAGCCAGATATAATGTGGATACCCTAAAAAACAAATAAACAAATGTTAAATGATGCAATGATGATGTATGCAAATGATATGCAAGGGTTTGTGATCAAGCTGGATCTGATTATCTGTCTTGATGTAAAGTCCATGTATGTTCAAGAAGTTCAGATGGAGGTTCAGAAATCCAGTAACCAGGGTGGGGGACTCAAATAAAGAGTCACATGTCCGGGGTTAAATCACAAGAACTGTCCAAAATGAGGTACTCTTAAACCAAATAGTAACAGGGTATGATGTGGCCAATGGTAACTGCAAACCTGTAAACAGCCCAACCCCCTCACAGGTAGTGTTCTAATACAAGGATCCTCAGACTTGGATCAGTTATGAGAAGTGTAAACACTTCTAACCCGGAGGTACAATGTTTACAATAACCATAAATGATCCTCCTCTAATTCACCTCAGTTTCTGAAGGTCATAATAAAGGTCATCCAGACTTAGCAGGCTTCCCAGATAGCCCTAGCACTACAGGAAATCTGTAGCACAGAGTTCTCAAGAAGAAACCCACATCTGAACCGTGTTTCATATTCCCGCACCAGACCGAAATGGAATGGGAAAGAACATGAACCACTCTAGCCTAGGTGTCACTCAGGTCCCAGGTATAGGACCTTAAACTCTCAATAGAACCCCACCCACCAAGACAAAAAACCAGATCCAGCAATGATAATGACAGTATGAAAAATGTAAAACTGTAAAGAAAGCAATAAATAAAGCTGCACATAAAGCAATAAATAAAGCAAAATAAATAACACACATAGCACATAACACCCCAGTAAACAAAAATCAAACAAGCGCTAGGAGGAACCCACAAAAAGAACCAGAAGCCCTGGTTACAGTATAAGGGTCCCCAGCAGAGTCGCCAGGCTGTCGCTCCCACCAAATGACACCCGAGTCAGAAGGGGTACAGAAGTGAACGGTCGGCGAAAAGAGAGAGGACACACAAGGGTGAACTCAAAAGACAAGAGTCGCCAGCTAGGCATTTTTACCCCGGAGGAAAGGTAATGCCGCATAAACCTAGAAAAGAATGGATAAGACGGTCGCGAACCAGAGAAACTGAGAAAGGGGGTTGGTTACAACCTGGGAAGGTATTAGCACCCAGGTTGTCCGTCATACTCGACGGGATCCACGCTTAAAAGATTTGTGTTTTAAAGGGGTAGTGTCAGTGCAATCTGTGTATCAAAGCTGGAAAGAATGCAAGTGTTAGTGTAAAAGAAAAGTGAAGTGTATAAGAGAAAGTGTCAGTGTAAGAACAAGAGTGAAATGCTCATGACTATGAGGCTTAAAGAATAATGCTGGAAGGAGGGGGAATATACAGAGACTTTTGTTCGATAAATGATAAGTTATGCCTACGTATCCTCTCATGCAATGAGGAAGTCAGAACACCGTAGTTCGACTCAAAGAGACTGAAAGGTAAATTGACTTGTGAATTGCTTACTTGTCTATGCTCAAGTGTATGACCTGTCTGGCTCAGGTGCAAACTGTCTTGCATTAGACGGAAGAAGCGAATTCTCGTTTGTGAGTGAATGAGGTGAGAAAAGAATCCCGGAGGAGACGATTATTGTTTGTTTTTGATGTTTTCAATCTTTTATTACTTTTTGGAGTTTGTCATAAGAAAATGAGCTTAAGCCTAAACCAAGGGTTAGCAAACTCATCACATCTTCCCTCTGATTAGGGGTAATGAGAATACCTTAAGTATGAAGTAAGCACCTCACACTTAATCACCATGATGTAGGATTGAGATCATTAACCTACTTGCATTTATTTAGATGTTTTTGTGGTTTTTGTTTAGTGTCAAGTAATGAGTTTAAGCCATAATCAAGGATTTAATGGACCCATTACACCATCCTAATAGAAGGATAATAGATGAGAACATTTAAGCTAAGAAAGGCTTCTCAACTTAATCCATGATTAGGGATTAACCTCATGACAAAACAAAACCTTTATTAAGTGGATTTTAGTTAATGATAAGATGGAGAAATGGATTTTATGATTTGTAAGACAACTCGAGGGGGACTTGTCCATTAACACTAGGGTTAGTCCTTCTTAACCAGTTAAGGAAGAATTAGAACCCTAATGCAAGGCCCAAGTTACAAGTTTGATGTCTTGATGATTATTAGATGGATTGATTAAAGGATTTAAACACATTAAGGGTTTAACACTTAGGATTAAAGTTATACACTCCATCCTAATAGAAGGATGCATGCATAAACTTAATCACAAAGCCTTAAAACCTTTAGGGTTTAGTCCTTGATTATGAGATGAGAAGAGAAAACTCAAAGATGACACAAAGGCAAACTAAATGGGGGACTAATCAAACCCTAATTGTTATCATGCTTGGAGATCCTAGGGTTTGTGAGGCTTAAGAGGAGAAATCTTCAAAGAAACCACCAGGAAGGAAGCAGATGAAAGGAGGAAGAAACAGAGAGAATCAAGACAACTTGCTTCACTTAAGAAGACAAGTTGCTTGAAGGAAGAAAGTGGGAAAGAGCATGAATGAGAAAGCTCACTCTAATATAAAGATAAAATGCAGCAATGATGCAAGAGGGAGATGAAAAGAGATTGTGAGAAGTGAAGGCAAATTCACTTCTCAAAACAACTTACCACCTGAAAAGTTAGCAAAGGGATGAAATGCAATGCAAATGAGATGAAATGTCATGATGCAAACCAAAGTCAGAAGCATAAACATGATGTTAATGATGCTAAGAGATGATGCAAACACATGACAAGAGATGAGAGTGATCAAACAAGCATAAGGATGCAAATGAGGCATGCTTTGAACCATGGAAGTTCATGAAAGTTATGAAAGGGAATGGACATATAACATGGCAAATGAAAGATGCAATGATCAAACATGATTCCAATATGTCCTAAGATGTATTATGAATCATGTTGATGCACAAAATGTCATGGCAAGTTCTTGAATGCAAGCATGTGAGAGATGGATGCAAAGGAAGGCACAAATTAGGGTTTACATACAACATACAATGCAAAAATTCAAAACCAGAAGCAAATGACATGATAAAAAAATGAAAATGGGATCAAAGGAACCCTAAACCTACACAAGTTCACTGCCCAAAGGAGGGGACCTAACTCTTAACCTAGTGCAAGTTATGAATTTCTCAAGTCAATTAGGGTTTTGGGATACCTCACAATGGAAAATGCACAACAAATTGAAAATGAAATATAAATTCAAGCCAATTTTATCCTATAAACTACATTCTATGAAGGATGCAATGCAAGAAGAACCATCATCAAACTCTCAATGGTTAGGCAAAATGGATTTTTCCAAGTTTGAACAAAATATTGCCTTTAAATGAATTTAATTCCAATGAAAAAGGTCAAAATAGTTCAAGAACCAAAAAGAAATTTGCTTTGAGGGTTTAATAATGTTTCTAAATGTTTTAAAATGCAATGTGAATTTTTTGGTGATTTTTAATTACCTAAATGCATTTTTAATTAATTAATTTTCATTAACTAATTAAAAATAAACATTTAAATGATTTAAAAATGATTTTTAATGCAAAATATAAAAATAAAAATATTTTTGGGTTCTAAAAATTAATGAAATGTTTGACAAAATTTTTTAGAATTTTTAAATGCTTTTTACTATTTTTAATAATTCGTGAAAGATAAAACAAATAAAATGAAATAAAAATTGAATTAAAGAGAAAGTATGCAGATCCAATGGTTGGCATTTAAATGAAAATGGAGGGAATTGACTGGCGCCAGATCCTGTGGCCCAAATTCAAACTGGCTGAATTAAAATTAAACCTAATTAATTAAATCTAATTATAAGATTAGGGTTTTAATGAGAGATCTGGACCACTCATTTGCGCGCGGGTCAACCCAAGTCAAACAGATCTATGGCTCACATTCAAACTGAGCCCTAAATGCAATTAATACACTAATGACTTTCAGGTGGCCGGAAATGACCTCCGGTCATCTTCTCCGGCCACACCCCTCCCTGAAAATTGCTATCTTCTTCCCTAGGCTTCTAAAATCCAATCTCTCTGCCCAGAATCCAACCACATACATCATACATCAAGAATCAACAAACAAACAACATTTAATACGCATCAAAAGTGAGAATCGAATCAAAATAGTTTTAGGTCCAAAAAAATTCAGAACATGAATACATACTCATTTCTCAACCATTTTAAAAACAAAACACATCAACATGATCAATGAAGCATAAAGAATCATTTAGTAACTTAAAAACAAGTTTCTGGAAAAATTGTTCTTGAGCTCACCTGAACTGGTGCTTTGATCTTTGGAACTTTCTGGCTGCTTCTTTGATCCAAAACGCCTCTAATGAACCTCCTGAGAAGCTTGCAATGCTTGTTTGGAATTTCTTATGGCTGGTTTAAGAGTTTGAAGAAGTTCTGTTCAAGGGGAGTGAAAAATCGTGTTTCTGTTTGGGAGGGTTTTAGGATCAAATGATGGTTGGGAAATGATCAGAGGATCCCGGTGAGTGGTTCTATGAAATTTGTTTTGAGGTTTGTGGCTTTTGTATTGAGATTCGAAGAAAAATGCATAAAGGGAGGTTTTTGAGAATGCTGACTTGTGGGAGAGATTAGGTTGTGTTGTGTGTTGTGTTGAGTTCCTTTTGGTACATGTATCATGTTGGGATAGGTCAGAGAGTTGTTGCTGGCCTATGTTGATTGGTATGGTCCATTTTTCCAAAAGTCAACTTTTGTGTAAGAGGAGGTATGGGCTGGTTCAGTCATGGTACAAGGGCATGGCTTGGCTCAGCTGTGATCAAGGAGAACCATGGAAATGAATTTGAGGCAATGTAGTAAGTGGATTTGAGTTTATGTGAGTTTTTGCAATTCCACAAAGTTTTGGCCCTTTTGAAGTTTCTTAAAGATCAAGGCATGAAAATGAACAATTCTTTGGTGCATTCTGATTTTTAGGTCATGGTTCTTGTTTGTGTAATGCATAGAAATCCATTTGAAGTCACATTTTGCCTTGGCATGAGGTTTTGCAACTTTGCCACTTTGGTACAAAAGTGAAAATTAAGTGATTTTTGCCAACTTTGACAAGCCATAACTTTTGATCCAAAATGAATTAGAATGAGTTCTTGCACTTTTTGAAAATGGGAGGATCCATTCTACAACTTTCATGACCAAAGCTTTCTCATTTGAAGCATTTTTTAATCAATTTGAGGAGGTTGAAAAACTTTCCCAAAATGGCAAGTTTTCATTACAAGTCACTTTCTCAAAATGGCAACTTTGCAAATGGCTTGAAAATTTCCAATTTTGTGAACTTCTAACATCTTCTATGATCAAATAAAGATCACACACATTCAACATGATGGAGAACAACCTTTGGTTGGGTCACTGGGGGCCTCAGATGCCCTGATTTTGCACTGACTTGCTCAAGAAGTCATCCCTTGATCAGGTGCCTTCCCCATGGAATTTCTTCATGAATATTGATATAAATGATCCTTATAACATATAGAGACCAACAGAAACAAGAATGACCAAAAAAAATTGGAGTTATGGCCTCTGAAACCAAAACCCTAATTTTAGGACATCTGTGCAGTTAAACCTGGCTCTGCTTCCATGCCTTTCTCAGTTCTTGTGATTTTCTGACTTCTTTGATCTTGAGAGGATATAATATGATGCTTGAACATACATGGGACCTTTTGTGATGATTGAAGACCTTTGGAGTGGCTCAAATGGCTCAAGGATGGCTCAGATCACAAACCCTAGATGCAGATGACTTTGAATCAATGCAGTGAAGCAAAAATGCAATATGAGATGCTATAATTGAACTTATGCATATGAAAAGATCACAAGCCATGGTGTTAATGGGTGAGAGAAAATTTGGGGTGTTTACACCTACCTTACTAGGGGATTTCTACTACTCAGTGCATCAGAGGAATGAGAAGCAAAGGGGAAGGTTAGTCAGATGTTGTGCACCTCTCTTTTACTGTTAGTTATTTAGGAACTTGCCAAAGACAGAGGTTTTCTTGAATCCTCATCAATCAAGAAACTGGGCTAAGAGAATGATTGCTCTCACTTCAGAAGATATCAGATGGTGCACTCAGAGCACCAAGGGCAGAGATATAATTACCAGCTGTGGGAAGTATCCCAATGTACCTCTGATTGGAGTGAAGGGTTGCATCAAATACAATCCTATGCCGTTCAAAAGACAATTAGGGTATGCCTTAGTACATCCACCAAGGGAGCAGGACTTGTCAGAAACCCTTTACTGTGACATTCAACATAATTATGTCGTCGTCCGACAAGCAGCCTGGGCTTGGGATAACATTCAGACAAAAAGGACTGCCATTCTTGGCAAGTGCAACAACATAGCTTTAGCTCAGTATATTGATTGGTCTCGTATCAGAGGACAGATCACCCGCATGCCATTCACCCTGGAGGATGTGCCAGGACCATCAGGAGTAGAGCCTGTAGTCACAGTCAGTTTAGAGGATTTTGAGAAGTTGAAAGAGAGGAATACTCAGCTTTCTGAAGCCCTAAAGAAGACCCTCTGGGAGAGGAATGATAGTCTTCTGGACAATGAGAGGTTAGAGAAGCTCCGGACCGAGCATATGACCAAGATTGAGAAGACAGATGATTACATCAGAAGAGCCTGGGCAGGGGAGTTGGTGTTGAAGAATGCTTGCAAAGAAGCTAAGATTCAGAAGGCCAGAGCTGAGCACTACTTAGAAGAGAGTCAGGCTAGATGGATCAGAATCACTGAGGCTCGTTCACAGGAAGATCAGAAGACACAGGATAGGATAGAGAAATTGGAAGCTAATGAGAAGAAGAGTCAGGAAGCCTTGTTAGTAGCACAAAAGGAAATCTCCGAGTTGAAACTCCGGGCGGGGTTGAAGAGATCAAAGGACCAAGACAAGTATAAGAAGCTGACAAATGATATTTCCACCAGGAACCTTCTTATCCTTACTATCACAGAGCATCCAGTTGGACTAGTAACTGATGCTCTCCTGAAGGAAGTCAAAGAGGATGACTTTGGGCTGAATGTCTGATTTCTTTGTATTTGTACTTCATTTTGTTTGTACTTTTGATGATTTTGTTGTATTTTGACCCACCATGGGGACTTGTTGTAATCATTAACTATGTATCTTTACATTTTGTAATATATGGTTTGTGTGTTATCCTTTGGGCTTCTTTTCTCTTCAACATCATCATTCCTCGAGGTCTGGAAGGTCAAAACCAAAGAACCAAACCAGATGCCCTTGGAAGACAAATAGGCATACTGCATTGCATACTAACCTCATTTCTTTGTTTTGTAGGTATTTCTTTGTTTTTGTTTTCAGGAAACATTGCACGTAGGAGAGTCTTCCCCATCAACAGTGTTCACCCTTATCCTACAAGAAACAACCTTCCGAGCTTACAGATGGACCAAGTTCAGCAAGATTTGACTGATGTAAGAAACCAGATGGCTAATGAAAGAACTAAAATGAGGGCTCAAATGAGCCAATTCATGGCAGTAATGACCGGTTTGCCCAAGGTAATACTGGAGGGTGTGCCTTGCAAGAGGACCCTCAGGAGGAACAGTTCACTGTAGTTGGAGCTGGAGATGAAATCTATGATCGTCTCCTGGACAAGATAGCAGAAAATCTAAGATCCCTGGAGTCTCAAAACTCCTTAGGGTTTGATGTTATGGATATGGGGCTAGTGGAGGGAGTAAGAATTCCTCACAAATTCAAACCTCCCTGCTTTGAAAGATATAACGGGACATCTTGCCCTCACACCCATATTCAATCCTTTCTAGGGATATTGAAGGCTTACACTATGGATGAAAAGCTATGGATGTTCTATTTTGAGGATAGTTTGACCGGGGCATCCCGTGAGTGGTACTCTCATCTGACTAGGGCAACAATTAGAAATTGGAAAGATTTGGCCGAAGCTTTCATAGGCCAATATCAATACAATCTAGACATGGCTCCTAACAGAACTCTTCTAATGGGTATGTCACAATCCTCCAGAGAAAGCTTCAGAGAGTACGCTCAGAGATGGAGGCAATTAGCTGCTGTTGTTCAACCTCCAATGTCGGAAAGAGAAATGGCAGATATGTTCATGAACACCCTACAGGGGACATACATTGATAGGCTGACTGCTTTCTCTTCCACTAGCTTTGCTGACGTGGTCATAGCAGGAGAAAGAATTGAAAGTTTGTTAAAAATGGGTAAGATTTCTGATAATGGCGCCAACTCAAGCAGCACGAGGAAACCTTTTGCAGGGCCTCGTAGGTCGGGTGAAACCAACTCAATACACATGGGCAGAGGAAGGCCCCAATATATGCCAAGATCAATCGCCGCTGTCACAATTCCCACTCCACCACCTCAACAACAATACACTCCACAACCACAACATTTCCCCCAACAGCAACATTTTCCTCAACAAAGGTCTTATAACAACAACAACAACCAACAACAACGTCCTTTCCAACAAAGGCCATCTCAAGTCAACAGGGTAATCGATCCTATCCCAATTCCCTATGCCACTTTACTACCACAATGTTTGAAGCCCAATCTTGTTGAATTAAGGACTCTGGCTCCACCAGATCCTCAGAACCTTCCGAGAAATTACGATGTCAATGCCAGATGTGCCTTCCATTCTAATGCACCTGGCCGTACCACATAAAAGTGCAGAGCTTTGCACATGAAGGTCCAGGATCTAGTTGATTCAAAGGCTTTAAATTTTGCACCTCCTCCTAACGTCACAAAGAATCCCATGCCTAGCCACGGTGGGCCCAGGATAAATGAAATTGAGGAAGATCAACCAGTAAACCTAATTGAAGATACTGCAAGCATTCAAACACCTCTGGCCGAGGTTAAAGCTCAGCTTTTAAGGTGCCAGGTGTTCCCAGGTTGTGAGGCCTGCTGTGAATCTTGCAAAGTTTCCGCCAATGGTTGTGCAAGCTTAATAAGTGGCATTAATGGTCTTATCAAAGAAGGTATCCTACAGATAACATCAACGGTTTCAACTCCTACAACATCGACATCAGTTCCTCCTACAGCAACAACAAACACCCCTCTTACAACTTCAAAAACAATTGTTCCGACAGACTCTGCTACAAAGTCAACAATCATCTCTTCCACCACTTCAACAAATGTTAGTTCAACCGCATCCGCTTCTATAACGACAAAAACCATTAATAATGACATCTCCACAGTCACCATATATTACGACCCAGCAATGGTCCCTGATTCCAACAATTTTCAGCAACAATCTCAACAACAACCCAGTTTCAGTCTTTCACCACAACCATCATCAGTCAGAAATCCTGTCACCATATATTATGATCCGCTGACAATAACAGTTCCTACTTCCACTATAGTCAATCTAGTCACCATCACGGTACTTGGACCCATTCCGTATGAAAAAGATAATGTTGTGCCATGGCACTATGGTTCAAACCTTTACTGCAACGGGGAGAGAGTCGTTCTTGATTCTTCAACTCACACACCAGAGATTGATAATGTAGGGGGAGGCGGAGGCTTCACTCGAAGCGGACGTCTTTTCGCGTCAGAAATTCAAAGAATTAACACTGAGGCAGAGGCTGCTACCAAAGTTAAAGGCAAAAATGTGGTGCCTAAAGAACCGGTTTTGAAAGAAGCTCAGAAAACATCCTTTGATCAGGATGTGGATGAATTTATGAGGATAATCAAGAGAAGCGACTATAAGGTTGTGGATCAGCTCCACCAGACACCTTCCAAGATCTACATTCTATCATTGTTATTGTGTTCTGAAGCTCATCGGGATGCATTACTTAAAGTCCTACACGCAGCCTACATGTCTGAGGAGATCACGGTGAATCAGCTAGAGACAGTGGTTTCTAATGTTAATACTAGTCATGGACTAGGCTTCACCAATGCTGATTTGACAACGGAAGGTCGTCATCACAATAAACCTTTGCACATCACTCGGGAGTGTAAAGGGGTTGTGCTCTCAGATGTTCTAGTTGACATTGGGTCCTCACTTAATGTCTTGCCAAAGAAAGCCCTTGTTAAGCTTTAATATGATGGTATATCTCTCCGACCAAGCAATCTGGTGGTCAGAGCTTTTGATGGTTCCAAGAGGACTGTTCTTAGAGAAGTGGAGCTGCCTGTGATAATTGGATCGCAGGTCTTTCAAACTACTTTCTACGTGATGGACATTCAGCCGGCCTACAGTTGTTTGTTGGGTCGACCTTGGATTCACGCCGTTGGCGCAGTTACGTCGACCCTTCACCAGAAATTAAAATACGAGTGGGAAGGGAAAATTATCACAATCTGTGGTGAAGAGGACATTTTTGTTAGCCATCTGGAAACCTACAAATACATTGAGATGGATGGTGAAATCCCCGAGACCATGAGCCAAGGTTTTGAATCACTAAATGTCAATGAGGCGACAACTGAAGTATTCGCTGCATCCCAGGAGGATAGGATGGGTACTTCAATTGTATCCTACCAACAAGCTCAGAAGGTTGTTGAAGATGGGAACGCCCAAGGCTGGGCAAGCTGCTACCTATGGAGAAGAAGGAGGACAGATTCGGTTTGGGTTACAAACCATTCCGACAAGATCAAGCAGAGGCTGCAAAGGAGCCCAAGTTCATAAGTGGGGGAATGCTGACCCCAGATGCTTTCAATAACGTGGAAGACGAGGCTGAAAGCAACCTCAACCTGGAGAGCTGGTTTCGTCCAAGGATCACGGGCCAACAAGTCCTTAACTGGTCTTCCCAGGAAATTATAAGGTTTACTCCTGCAGAGTAATTATTATTTCCTGCTTAAGCATGCATCAAGTCCTACATCTTGCCCAAGGTGCCAGGACTCATTTTGTAATAGGGCCATATTTGTATTTTGTGCAAATGGAATATCAATGAACAATGGACATCTTTTGCAAACAATTTTATTTTTCGCTCACTGTCTTTTCATTTTTGTTATTTTTCGCACAAAACAATAAATGGTAATGTTTTCAAAATAATAACTTCATTTATACTTTTTCTAAAAGCAAGATTAAAATTAATCACTAAAAACAACAAATATCAACCCTTGCAAAGATAATCCTCCAGATTGCACCGACAACGGCACTGCTATGACCTTGTATGACTTCGACAATCCAATCAATCAAGCAGATGAAGGGGTTGAAGAAGACTATGATTTACCTGAAGAGTTAGCCAGGTTATTGAGGCAAGAGGAAAAAGGGATTATTCCTTATCACGAGGAGGTTGAAACTGTTAATCTTGGTACCGAGGAAGATGTAAAAGAGGTGAAGATTGGGGCAAGTCTGCAAGCTCTAGTAAAAGAAAAGCTTATCAGTATGCTTCGGGAATACGTCGACGTCTTTGCCTGGTCCTATCAAGACATGCCAGGTCTAGATACGGATATTGTCATGCACAGGCTACCCTTAAAAGAAGATTTCCCGCCAGTTAAACTGAAGTTGCACCGCACTCGCCCAAATATATCCATGAAGATTAAGGAAGAAGTACAAAAGCAGTGGGACGTCGGTTTCCTTGCTGTAACTAGTTACCCACCGTGGGTTGCTAACATTGTACTCGTGGCTAAAAAAGATGGAAAGGTGCGTATGTGTGTGGATTACTAGGACCTGAACAGAGCTAGCCCGAAGGATGATTTCCCATTACCTCACATTGATGTATTGGTGGATAACACAACTCAGTTCTCGGTATTTTCTTTCATGGACGGATTTTCTGGATACAATCAGATTAAGATGTCACCCGAAGACATGGAGAAAACAACTTTCATCACACCTTGAGGCACATTCTGTTACAAGGTAATGCCGTTTGGACTGAAGAACGCCGGTGCAACATATCAACGAGCTATGGTAACATTATTCCACGATATGATCCATAATGAAATTGAATGCTATGTGGATGATATGATTGCCAAGTCCCTCACTGAAGAAGATCATCTGCTGAATCTGCTGAAGTTGTTTAAGCGTCTGAGGAAGTATCAGCTGAAGTTAAACACCAACAAATGCACATTCGGGGTACGTTCCGGTAAGTTGTTGGGTTTCATCGTAAGTGAAAAGGGAATTAAGGTTGATCCCGACAAAGTCAAAGCTATTCGGAGATGCCTGCACCTAGGACTGAGAAAGAAGTTCGAGGGTTCTTAGGTAGATTGAACTACATATCAAGGTTCATATCTCATCTCACCGCAACCTGTGAACCCTTGTTCAAACTGTTAAGGAAAGAATAAGCAGTCAGGTGGAACGATGATTGTCAGAAGGCTTTTGACAAGATCAAGGAGTACCTGTAAGAACCTCCAATTCTCATGCCTCCAATTGAAGGAAGACCTCTGATAATGTACCTGATAGTATTAGAAGGGTCAATAGGGTGTGTGTTGGGCCAGCATGACGAGTCTGGTTGAAAAAAGTATGCAATATACTACCTAAGCAAAAAGTTTACCGACTATGAACAACGTTATTCAATGCTCGAGAAAACTTGTTGTGCTTTAGCGTGGGCTGCTCGCCGACTAAGACATTATATGTTGACTCATACTACCTTGTTAATCTCAAAAATGGACCCCGTCAAGTACAGATTTGAGAAGCCAGCACTTAACGGAAGGGTTGCAAGATGGCAAATGATTCTAACAGAGTATGACATTCAATACACTTCTAAAAACGCCATCAAGGGCAGTGTATTGTCTGACTATCTAGCCGAGCAACCCATTGATGATTACCAACCTATGCGATTTGACTTCCCTGATGAAGACATCATGTACTTAAAAGCAAAGGATTGTGAAGAGCCAGTCCACACTGAAGGGTCTGATCCAGAAGAAGAATGGACTATGATGTTTGATGAGGATGTCAATATGAACGGTCGTGGAGTTGGTGCAGTGCTCATTACACCTAAAGGAGTTCATATGCCTTTCTCGAAAAAAACTCACCTTTGCCTGCACTAACAACGAAGCAGAATACGAAGCCTGTATCATGGGTCTAGAGGAAGCCATTAACCTCAGGATCAAAACCTTGAATGTATTCGGAGATTCAACTTTGGTAATCAATCAGACCAACGGCAAATGGTATACTCATCAGGAGCATCTGATTCCTTATTGTGACTATACGAGGAGCCTGTTGACTTTCTTCACAACAGTCAAACTTGAATACATCCCTCGAGATGAGAATCAGTTTGCAGACGCTTTAGCTACCATTTCATCCATGATCAAAGTACAAGCTGCCAATTATGTGCCTCGGATTTTGGTATCCAGACTGGACTGACTGAAATATGTGTTCTATGTGGACATTGCTAGTGATGACAAGCCTTGGTTCCACGACATCAAATGCTTCTTGGAGAATCAGACATACCCACCTGGGGCATCATCCAATGATAAGAAGACATTAAGAAGACTGGCCGGCAGTTTCTTCCTCAATGCTGATGGTTCATTATACAAGCGATACTTTGACATGGTCCTGCTCAGATGTGTTGACAAGAAGGAAGCATACCTCCTGATGCAGGAAGTACATGAAGGTTCTTTCGGTACCCATGCCGGAGGACATGCAATGGCAAAGAAATTGTTAAGATCAGGTTACTACTGGATCACAATGGATGCAGACTGTTGTGACTATGCCAGAAAATGCCACAAATGCCAGATCTACGCATATAAAGTGCATGTGCCTCCGAATTCTTTGAACGTGATGTCTTCACCTTGGCCCTTCGCTATGTGGGGAATTGACATGATTGGAAAGATTGAACTGACTGCTTCAAATTGTCACCGATTCATCCTGGTAGCCATTAATTACTTCACCAAATGGGTTTAAGCAGCTTCATATGCCAACGTCACCAGACAAGTGGTAGGTAGATTTTTGAAAAGGGACATCATCTGTAGCTATGGAGTTCCCGAGCGAATCATTACTGATAATGGTTACAATTTGAACAACAAAATGATGGCAGAGCTGTGCCGAGACTTCAAAATACAACATCACAACTCTTCTCCTTACAGGACAAAGATGAATGACGCTGTTGAGGCAGCCAACAAGAATATCATGAAGATTGTGCAGAAGATGGTAGTCACCTACAAAGACTGGCATGAGATTCTACCATTTGCCTTGCATGGGTACCGAACCTCAATCAGAACGTCTACCGGGGCAACACCTTATCAGCTTGTGTATGGTATGGAAGTTGTCCTACCTGTTGAAGTTGAACTACCCTCCTTACGGGTAATGATGGATGTAAAACTGGATGAAGCAGAATGGGTCCGGTCTCGGTACAATCAACTGAATCTGATTGAAGAGAAAAGATTAGCTACAATCTGTCATGGGCAGTTATATCAAAAGCGAATGAAGAAGGCCTTCGATCAGAAAGTCAGACCTCGGGAATACCAAGTGGGAGAGCTTGTTCTGAAAAGAATCCTTCCTCCTCATAAATACCATAGGGGCAAATGGACGCCAAACTATGAAGGTCCCTACGTGATAACCAAAGTCTTCTCAGGTGGAGCACTGATGCTCGCAACCATGGATGGTGAAGACTTCCCGTCTCTTGTGAATTCAGATGCAGTTAAAAAATACTTCGCATAAAAAGAGCCGCTGGACATAAAAACACAATGTAAGTCCATGCAAAAATAGGGCATCCCGGCGAGTCAAAAACAGAATAAAAGACTCGGGCAAAAATAAGGGAAAATAACAAAAAATGTACACCCGCTGAGTTGAAAAGCCGCATCAGGACAGCTCAAGCAAAAATGGGTATCCTAGTGGATTGAAAACCCGAAAGGGCGATCCATACAAAATCAGGGAATAAGCGAAAAACTGCATTCTGAATCCATCTATATCGCTCACAACATGGCAAGCTTCGAAAGGATAAAGCATCAGTCAGAATCAGCCTTCTTCAAAAAGCAACATAAAGAATAATGTCAAGGTCATACATGTCATAGCAAAGGAAGCTCGCTGGAGCGTCATCTTCAACATTGCCAACACTTTTAATTTTTCAATTTACTGCAATCTCTTCCTTCCAGGAGATTCGCTTCTTTGACTGTACTTGCCAATTCAGGGCACACAAATTAATAAAATCGGAGTTTTCAGTCACACTTTGTTTTGTACATTTTTGTTTCGTTTGCAAAATATCCAATGTTCATAATCTAACATTTGAATGAAAACTTATAGGCTATTTTTAAACAAAATGCTTGCAGGAAATATGAATTCTTAAGCAAATCTAATTCCTATGACGGAATCCGGTTAGGGATAACTAGGGACACTTGCGCGTTTTTTTGTCTTAACAGGTTACAGGTACTCAAGACAGACAAATCTTTCGCAACATGGGGCATATCAAGCATTAAACCCCCAACCTACTTCCCAGAAGTTATCTCCTCCCCGAGCAGGATCTCCCGAGAAATGACTGACAACTCTTCCACATCAAAGTGGTCAAAGAACTTTCTAGCCCCCACCAGAGATGCCAAAATTCTCTCACCCTCAGAAGAGATAGTGGAGTTGATTCCCCGCAGAGTTGCCTCCCCAGTAGAGAAATACCTGAAACACATCACTAGCGGGGTTGCTAAAACTTCCTCATCCCCATAAGGAATTCTCCCTCCGATCAATCAGTGATCTCCTTCCCCAACTGGGTTCTCCCTCCAAGCATCTCGGCCAGAGAGCTTTATCTCCACAGGTTCCGGGTCTCGGGTCAAGTTTCTCATTTGCATAATCATAGCATTCACATCATATTCACCAAAATAAGCGTAGTATTCCGTCTAATACGGAGCATTACAGTAAAAATCAAACATTTGCATGATCATAAGCCAGGTTTAAGCCAGTCACCTGCAAATACCATCATCACTTCATCAACAATATACAAAACATATCCCCTGCTGATAAAAGCCAAAGCATCCCCTTTGCACTCTCAAATACAGATACCTATACATGCTCTTTTTGATACTCATCTGTGTCATCCTTCCCCAGTAAGGTCGCTAGAACACCTTCTGCAAGCAGATACTGGTTCATAGCATGCTCTTCTCGACACTCGTCTGTGTCATCTTATCCCCCTACAGGTCGCCAGAATACCTTCTGCACTTTCAAATACAGATATTTTTTCACAACTCGTACATATTCTTTTTTGACACTCGTCCATGTCATATTTCCCCAGCAAGTCAAACACTCGTCCGTGTCTTGAACATACCTCACCAACAGATCAATACCAATACTCTTATGCAAAATCCTCTGATATCTTCTGTATCTTGTATATATCACCCTTCAATAGAATAAACACTTGTCCGTGTTCCTTGCTTAACCGATTGATACTCGTTTGTATCGTCATCCCTAAGTATGCGTCAGCGTTTGTTTCTACCGATACTCGCCTTTATCGTGGTTCTAAGGATGCTCGTCCGCATCTTTAATCTATACACACTGTCAAACACTTATACCTTTTATTTTTGGAACGTAAGCACTCGTCCATGTTTACCGTTCCCCAGTAAGTCACCAACAAAATAACTTTCTTTTTCTATCCGACATTTGTCCTATGTCGTGGTATTTTCGGTAGCCATCCCATGCCAGGTGATCATCATTCACCTTTGGATGATCGTCCCTCATCCTTTCCCCAGTGGAGTCTCCATCATTGGAACCTTCTATCCGGCGTTCACCCTAAGTCGTGATATTTTTAGCAGCCGTCCCCTGCTAGGTGATCATCCTTCACCTTTTGATGATCGTCCCTCATCATTTATCCGATGGCCGTCCCCATCGTTGATCTTTTTTATCCAACATTCGTCCTATGTCGTGATAATCCCCGAGAGCAGTCGTACCCTGCTAGGTGATCGCCCTTCACCTCTTGATGACCATCCTTCATCATGCTTACCCGATGGTCGTCCCCATCGTTGACCTTATCTATCCGACATTCGTCCTATGTCGTGATATTTTCAGCAGCCGTCCCCTGCTAGGTGATCGTCCTTCACCTTCAATGACCGTCCCTCATCATTATTTCATTTATTATTTTACCCGATGGTCGTCCCCGTCACGGTCTATTTACCCTTTAACCTGATGGCCATCCCCGTCATAGTTTTTTCTCAATCCCTAGAGAGTTTTATTTCCTTACCCTATGGCCATCCCCGTCGTGGTCTCTTTATTTCCCCAGCTTGTCGGTCGTCCCCGTCATTGCTTAGCTTACTATTTTACCCCCAGCAGTCATCCTCTGCTCGATGGTCGTCATCCATCGATTTCATTTGATAATCATACTATACTCCCTTTTACAATTTATATCCCTTTTCTTCTTCTCCCCAGCAAGTGCAAATTTCGGACTGTCTTTGGTATTCAACCACAAGTTATCTTGTTTGTCTGTTAAGGCAGGCGCTTACATCCTGCACAACTAACTCATGCTTGAATAGGGACAGTTGTAAACACCCCAAATTTGACCTCACTTCTTCTCACACCATGGCTTGTGATCTTTCATCTTTGCACTAGACTAAGCATACCATCTCATATTGCATATTTGTTTCACTGCATAGTTCCATTTTCATCTGCATCTAGGGTTTGTGATATGAGCAATCCAAGAATCAATCTAAGCCATCCCAATGGTCTTGAAGCTTTCCAAGAGGGTCCATGTGTGTTCTATGATCATAATATGCTCCCCAAGTTTCATGAAAGTCAAGAGATCACAAAGAATGGCAAAGGCATGGAAGCAGAACTAGGGTTTTCCTGCACAGATGATAAAAATTAGGGTTTTGGTTTCAGAGGCCTTAACTCCAATATTTTTGGTCATTCTTGTTTCTAATGTTCTTAATATGTTATAAGGATCCTATGTACCAAGTTTTATGAAGAAATTCATTATGGAAGTCATCTGATCATTGGGTAACTTCTTGAGCAAGTTAAGTCAAAATCAGGGCATCCGAGGCCTCCAACAAGGGTACCAAAGGGTCATCATCATAATTTTGAGTCTCTATGATCTTTATTTAATCTTATAAGTGGTTGGAAGTTCACAAAGTTGAAGAATGTTGGGCCAATTGCAAACTTGCCAAAAATTGAAATGACTTGTAATGTAAACTTTCCATTTTGGGAAAGTATTCAACCTCCTCTTTCATAACCAAAAATGCTTCAAATGGAAAATTATTGGACATGAAAGTTGTAGATTAGGTCTTTCCCTTTTCAAAAAGTACAATAACATGTCTTGATTCATCCTAGAACTCAAGATATGACCTTTCAAAGTTGGCAAAAATCACATAATTTCAAGTTTCATGTCAAAGAGGCAAATGTGCATTTTTGGTTTCCAAGCACTCAAATGACTTCTAATGTGCCCAAATGTGACATAATATGTACATACACCTTGCCTAGACAATAATTAAGCCTTTCATCACAAGTTTTCATGGCAAATTTCTCAAGAAAGTTCAAAGAGGGAAAAGTTGCAAAATGCCTTGGATCCTTCCATCCACTTGTGCAAGCTGCATCAAACCAATTCTATGGCTCTCCATGAATCTTGTTAAGGCCAGAAACCCCAAAAAGCCAGCTATGCCATGGCCCATACCTCCAAGTATACAAATTTGACTTTTTTGCAAAACCTCCCATACCAATCAAGCTGAACCACAACAACTCTTCTGAACTCTAATGAAGAACATTTTTTCCAGAACTCTCATTTTAAGCTCTTAAATGCTTCTACATGATGCACTGATCATCCTGATATGTTTACTTTTGAAAATGGTTAAGAATCAAGCATGTATTGAACTTCTGAAAGTTGTATGCGTTTTTTCCGTTTTGCTTCGAATCATGATGTTCTTGAGTGATAAATGTTATTTGATGCTGGATTCATGCTTAAGGATGTTAGAGGATCACTTCTGGAGCTTTAGAGGTTTTGATTTAGCCTAGGGAAGAAGTTAGGTTGAGTGAGCTGCTGGAGAAGATGACCGGAGCTAGCTCCGATCATCTGAAAATGCTTAGGGTTCTTAATTAGGGTTTAGGGATCAGTTTGAATATGGGCCGTCGGATAGGATTTTCGCGCGTGGATGAAGGGTCCCGATGCCTTGTTATAACCCTAATCAGTTAATTAGTTTTAATTAATTAGGATTAATATTAAAAATGCCAGATCAAATCCTGACCACCCATTAGCGCGCCAGTCAATTCCCTCCCCTTTTCATTCAAATCTGGACCACTGGATGCGCTGACTTCCATTTAAATTGCATTTTTATTTCATTTTTCTTTATTTCTCTTGCATAATTTATTTAAAATAGTTAAAAACATCACAAAAATATTATCTTTTGCATTTCTGATCCAAATATGTTTCTTAACCCAAAAATGATTTTTATTTTATTTTTTGCATTTAAAAAGTATTTTTAAAATATTTAAATGTTATTTTTAATTAATTAATGGATTTTAATTAATTAAAAATACATTTAGGTTTCTAAAAATCACCAAATAAATCATGAACCATTACAACACATTTAGACACATTTTCAAACTCTTCATACAAATTTATTTTTAGGTTTGATCATAATTTCACAATTTTCTTTGAATTAAGGTTCTTTATAATCACATTTTCTAACCCTAATTTGAAAAATTCATTTCTGCCTAACCATGAAGAGTTTGAACTTGGTTCTTTTTGAATTGTTTCACATATTACATTTAGTTTCTAGGTAATTTTCCTCATGAATTTATATTACATTTTCAATTTGATTTGCATTTTCCCATAAGAATCGCCCAAAAACCCTAGCAAACTTAAGAAATTCATAACATTCAATAGGATTAGCTTCTGACCTTCTCCTTTGGGGTGTGATCTAGTATAGGTTTATGGTTTGATTGAGTTTAATTTATATTTTTTATCATGAAGTATGCTTCTGTTTTGATCATTTGCATCTCATACATTCATAAAACCCTATTTTCTCATGTTCATTTGCATCCACCTTTGCATATCATCATCATGTGAACTTGCCATGACATTTCAAACATTCATATGACATCTTATAAACATTCATTGCTTGATCATTTATTCATTCATTTTCCATGTCTTGCATTCATTACATTTCATAAACATCCATGTGTTTTTCAAGCTTCTATACATGCTTCCTTTGCATCTCATCTTTGTATGAACATACATATGCATATTGTATGACTTTGCATCATATCATATGCCATTTGCATTGCATAATCACTTCTGACTTTGGTCTTGGAATCTCATTTCAATTCACTTCTTTATGCTTTATGTCTTATGCATTCATATTAACATTTCAAGTACCTTTGGTAAGTTATTTGGGAAGTGGATTTTCCTCTACTTCCCATCTCTTCTTATCTCATTCATATGCATTCTTACATGTCTTTGAAGTGAACTTGTTCACTTATGTTTCATCCTTCTTTCTTTCTTTGAAGTTACTTATCTTCTTCAGGAAGTAAGTGACTTGTTCTTCTTTCTCCTTCTCTTTTCATCTACTTCTTCCATTGGTAGACTTGAAGATCCTTTATCTTAAGCCTAACAAACCATAGGATACCCAAGCATGATAACTTTTAGGGTTTTGCATAGTCCCCCATAGTCTTTTACCTTTGAGTCTCCTTGGGTCTCTCTTCTCATCTCAATAATCAGAGACTAAACTCTTAAAGCTTTAGGACTTTGAACTAGGGTTATGCCTGCATCCTTCTCTTAGGATCGAATGTATAACTTTATTCCTAAGTGTTAAACCTTTAATTTGTTTAAACCTCTTAATCAAAATACATTAATAATCACTAAGACTTTATCTTGAAACTTGGGCCTTACATTAGGGTTCTATCTCTTCCTTATGGTTAAGAGGGACTAACCCTAGTGTTTAATGGACAAGTCCCCCTCAAGTTGTCTTACAAACCATAAAATCCACTTCTTAATCTCATCCATTAATTAAAATTCATTTAATAAAGGCTTGTTATATAATGAATTTAATCCATAACCATGGATTAAGTTGAGGTATCTTCCTCAGCTTAAGTGTTCTCATCTATTATCCTTCTATTAGCATTGTGTAATGAGTTCACTAATTTTTTATTAGAGATTAAACTCATTACTTAACACTAAACAAAAACCCAAAAACATCTAAATAGTCACAAGTAGGTTAATGATCTTAATCCTACATCATCATGGTAATTAAGTTGATATGCTTATCTCATACTTAAGTAGGCTCATTTTCCCTAATCAGGGAGGATATAATGAGTTTACAAGCCCTTGATTTAGGCTTAAGCTCATTAACTTATGCGAAACACCAAAAATAATAAAAAAAACTAAAAACATCAAAAAACAAACAATAATCGTCTCCTCCAGGATTCTTTTCTCATCACACTCATTCACAAACGAGAACTCGCTTCTTCCGTCTAATGCAAGACAGTTAGCACTCGAGTTAGACGAGTCATACACTTGAGCATAGGCAAGCAAGCAAGTTCACAGTCAATCTTTTTCCAGTCTCTTTGAGTCGAACTACGATGTTCTGACTTCCTCATTACACGAGAGGATACGTAGGCATAACTTGACAGTTATCGAACAAAAGTCTCTGTGTCTTCCCCCTCTTTCAGCATTCTTTTTAAGCCTCAGTTCCTGAGCAATTCACCCTTTAGCACTAACACCTGTACATTCTTTCCTTAACTTTTGCACACAGATAACACATACACCTATCCCCTTTAAGCACAATCTTGTAAGCGTGGATCCCGTCGAGTACGACAGACAATCTGGGTGCTAATACCTTCCCAGGTTGTAACCATCCCCCTTTCTCAGTTTCTCTGGTTCGCAACCGTCTTATCCATCACTTTCCAGGTTTATGCAACATTACATTTCCTTCGGTATAAAAATGCCTAGCTGGCGACTCTATTCAATTTATTTTCCTTTTCTCTTTTCGTCGACCGCTCACGTCTGCACCTTGGGACCCTGGTGTCTTTTCAAGGGAGCGACAAGTTTTACCATTCTAAGAGGTTTCAAAAGGTTTGAAAGGCCCCATTATGTTCCTTGAGACTTCCTGAATACATTGCAATCATCACTATCGTCAATATGCCATGATATCATACAAACCGAACCCGTTTTCTTTATGTTTTTCTTGATATTCGATTACATCAGTTCTTGCATTGTTAATTGATTTTGATGATATAATAATGTTTGTTTGACTATATAGAAACTTTCTGGACAATCGCTTTGAAGTTTCATGGCCGGATTCGTGTTCCACCATTGTTAGGGTTCCAAGCTCTAATTTGGGGCTACTTGATTTAGGAAATATAAAGACTGTTTGATGATGTATTTGAATTGTGCAAGTTATGGGTGATCGATTTACATAAATTATTTGGACTAATCATGCGCGTTTTGACATTTTTGAAAATAGCAGGTCAATTAACTACGAAATTTTCGTAGCTAATTTGAAGTTAAACCGTAACTTAAAGTTTAGAGCTGGAGGTAGAAGACGAATGGCAGCGCGCATATTTTAAATATTTGAATTTTTAACTTATTTTATAATAATTTGTTTGTGGTTATTTGACACAGGTAACGCATAGCCTAGTGGCTGAGACGCATGCATTGAAGCTTGGAGACCTGGGTTCGAATCCCAGGCTCCCCATATTCTTTTGTGCGCTTGTTTTCTTATTTTTTTTATATTTTCATAATTCTTATTTATTATATTAACTAACTAAATAATCTTAATTAACAATTAACCCCCAAATTAATCCTCCACTAATCTTTTTCTTAAAAAACAATTTCAATAATTATTCTTAACTATTATTTTTGTCACATAATTTATTTTTATAATATTTAGTTTATTGGATTTTAATTAAAATTGGTAAATAAAATTAATTAATTAATTAGTTTAAGTTAATTAATTAAAACCTAATTTTTTCTTGCTCACCCTGATTTTTTTTCAAACCCTGATTTTAAACCTTTTTCAAAACCCTAATATTTTCATAAAAAACATTTTCTTTTCCTAATTTAATTTAATTAGCTTTGTTTATCTTATTTAGAAATTTGTATAGGGCGCTCTCCTATGTAATTTAAATTTTCCGCTCGATTATGTAATTGCTTCTCTTATGTAATAGCTTAGGGTTAAATTTTCGTCTTTTATTTTCCGTAATCCCCCTAAAAGAAAAATGTACACCCTCCCCTAATGTAATAGCGTAGGATCTTTATTTCCGCCTTTAAATTTCTGCAAACTTTAAATGTGTTGTTAGTAACTTAGGGAGTGAAAATATTATATAGTTAATTGATTGAACCTATCCCACTAACTTTTAAGATAAATATTTGAAATTAATATTCACACACGTTAGTCAATCGTTCTATGATCGCCATCTGCACCTCCTAGGGTTACCCATCTTGGTTGTCTTAATAAATGGTCAAGTCCCTCGAAAATTAGGGTGTCTTAAGCAAATGTTCCTACAGATAAATCATCAAGTCCATTCAAAGTTAAAAATATTATAGTCCCTTCGATGTTGCCTACGAAATAGTGATCTCGTCCCTCGATGACCCTACGGAAAAAATGATGATAGTCCCTACGAATTGCTAAAAACACCCCTAGAAGTTTCTTTCTCTGACCGTACGATGACCCTACACATGTCCCTTAATAAATCCAAGGTAATAACTACTTACTCCTTAATTGTAAGGACAATATTACCCTTGAAAGGAAATGAAGAACATGAAAGACCAACTTAGAGTAGGTAGCGCTTAATTACTTGCTGATACTTTCAAAAATTATTTTCACACCGCACTATTAAAATTATTTTCAAACTCAAGACTTTGTATACATCCATACGAGGATTATTACAAAGACTTATGAAAATTTCTAAACACACACTACACGGTTTTTTTCAAACAAGTTAAAGTGAGCTAAGTTATTAAGAGCCCATGGATAACCATGGATATAAAGGGTGCTAACACCTTCCCTTTATATAACCTACCCCCCGAACTCAAATATTTTAAAAAAAGTTCTTTCCTATTCTTTTATTCCTTTTCTTTATTGGATAAAATAAAAGTCAGTGGCGACTCTTGCTATACGCAACATAGTTTTTGGAGACAAAACGCCCAAGTCAGTTCTCCCACCGTGTCACAACAGCATTCGATTCTTTCTTTCCATTAGAGGGCTTCTTGGTGGTACTTGAAGATGCAACCACTTGTATTTTACCACTTCGTATTCCACTCTGCACATGTTCTCCTGTCATTATTAGCTCAGTGAAACCAGATGATGAACTTCCAATTAGATGACTATAGAAAAGACCAGTTAGTTTACTCATAAACATGTCAACCAATTCCCTGTCAGTTAAAGGAGGTTGAACTCTGCTTGCAATATCTCTCCACTTCTGGGCATACTCCTTGAAACTTTCTTTGGAACCCATAGACATGTTTTAGAGTTGCATGCGAGTCAGTGCTAAATCAGAGTTATATTGATATTGCTTATAGAAGGCCTCAGCAAGATCGTTCCAAATGCGAATGTTGGTACTCTCAAGTTGATAGTACCATTCCAATTGAGCTCCAGATAAACTCTCTTGAAAGAAATGAATCCACAGCTTCCTGTCAGCAATATGTGGCTGGATCCTTCGGACATAAGATCTTAAATGTAGCTTTGGACATGAAACACCATCATATACCACCAAAGTAGGAACCTTGAAACCAATAGGGATGACAACTCCAGATATCAAACTTAGATCTTCAAAATTTAATCCAGAAGTCTTCTGTAATTCAATGGTATTCACACGGTCTTCCAGTAACTTATATTTCTCATCACCAGTTGAATCATGGTAATAATTCTCCTCATAATTAGAATTCGCAGTAGTTCCACGTAGACTTTCTTCTTCTTTGGCAGAATCTTCATCTCTAGGGTTTTCAACCTCATCATCTGTCTTGATCGGAGCACTAAACCTTCTACCCAGATTGATGAAGCCAACTGGTTTTCGGGTCTTCTTCTTTTTCTTGGCCAGGAGTGCCTTCAGTTCTTCTTGTCCCTTTGACAAGTTCAGGATCATCTCTTGGAATTAGGCATTATGAGCTTGAAGATCCTTGATAGATTGTTCGAGAGCCATTTCTGCTGAAATAAATAGCGAGAAGATGAGAAACTTGTCGTGAAAACCTGTCATGCAATGATATGGTATGTAGATGCATATGTAATTTTTTCAAGGAGCGCGGGATTTAAATTTGTTAAAACAAACAAAAAAAACTCTTATTAGTAGGCTTAAAATAATATTTCCCCTTGGTCTTACAAATGAAAGAGAACAAAACTTATAAACAAAATAAAACATCTGAGATTTAAGTCTCCCATGGACGCTTCCTCTTGGTGTTGACATATGTGTTGAGATTCCGCTCCTCGTGAAGTTTCTTTGTTATCTCCAACACTCTTTCTTGGCTAACCCTGAATTAAGCTCAAAGGTATCTCTTTGCTCCTTTAGTTGGATCCAGGATTTCTGCAGCTCTTCCAAATCAGTAGGCATATCAGGATGAAGAATGGTATAAGGAACATCTCCTTCAACAATAGGGTCAACAATCACAGATAGAACAACAGGATATGGCATCATAAGAGTCTGAGCACGAGACCGCACCCATTTGAGGTAAGGTTCCATAGGGATGGAGTATTTTGGTTCTAGAGTCTTTCTATCAACATTGTTAACCTTACTCCAATCTCGTATAAACCTTTGACGGCAAGCTTGAAGATCATTGTCATAATCAAACACAATACCTTGAATAAGCATGTCATGAGGACCATTACTCTGAGCATAACCAAACAGACGTAGTGCTAAAGAAGGATTATAAGTAATTCCCCCTCTTATACCAAGGAGTGGCACATTTGGGAACTTTCCACAACGGTCAATGATAGTGACATTTTCCATAGATCGGGAACACCAGTGAATATCTGAATGAGAGAGTGACATTATCCTTTTAGACCACTTCAAACCTTGTTCATTCTTCATCACGGATCGAGGAATGTGAGAAATAAACCACATAGATAGTAGAGGTATGAAACACATCATAGTTCCTCGCGTCTTTGTAGTACGAGTGTGTAGAGAGTGCAAGATATCTCCAATCAAGGTAGGAATAGGATTGTGAGTCAGAAATATGTTGATGGCGTGTACATCTATGAATTGGTCTGGATTAGGGAACAATACCAAACCATAAATCAGCAAGGCTAAGATCTCCTCAAAAGCATCGTAACTCATAGCATCCAAGAACACCAGAGCTTTCTCTATCAATACTTTGGCAAGAATACCCTTAACTCCACTTCTTATTTCTAGGACAATGTCTAATTTCTTCAAATGTAGGGTTGTAGCAATGGCTTCAGGTTTAGGCTCCTTTTCTAAGCCTGCGAAGGGTTTCTGATCAAGAATAGGTACACCAAGAAGCTTGGAGAGTTCTTCCATTGTAGACACCAGCTAATAATCGGGAAATGTGAATCAATGATGTTTAGGATCAAAGAACTGGAACAAGACATTCATCATATCTTCATCAAATCCTGAGGTAACCAAGTCAAGTAGATAACCATGCTTCTTGATGAATTGGGACCTTTCAGGAAGTTTTGAGACCAAATCCTTAAGCTTTGAAGGTATCTCTAAAAATTTGATCCGGATAGTGTTCCTACGAGTGGAAGCCATAACCTGCAACAAAGAACAAAGATAAATCCTTTGGTCCTTGAAATGGTTAGTAAGAATGCTATGCTTATGATGTCATGATGTTATGATGTTATGATGTTATGTTCAATCACAAACAAGTGGCACACACAAGCAAGTCACACAATAGCCCTAGGTTTAGAGGGCTTGCATGAAGTTCATAGGTAAGTACCCTCCCCGCTGAAGTTTAGTTGGTTCATCATGTCCTAGAATCTCAACGAGCGTAGCATCGAGTATCAACCAACTTTAGACTTCACAAAAGCCGGTTATCTCACTACTTTCTAAAGGCCAAGATGGGTCAATTATGGTTCTAAAGGGTAGTTAGTGTTAATGACAACGTATGTCAGCCTCATATTATCCTCAACTTACTTAAGGAACATAAGCACCAACCAAGAAGTCACACTAATTGTAGCCACCAGATCAACCATATCGGTATATGTCGTACAATTTCCTTGGTCTATTGCTACTTACCTAAGGTACACTAGATCCGGGTTAGGATCTTTCACACAGTAACCCCACAACAATCCCTTAAAGATAAAGCAAACAAATCAAACAAGTAAGTGATCTAATTCCTAAGGTAACCCCTCTTTTACTTAGTAATTCCCCAACAGAGTCACCAGTTTTGTAACACGGTGGGAGAACTGACTTGGTGTTTTTGTTTGACAAAAACATGTGCGGATAGCAAGAGTCGCCACCGACATTTATTTTATCCAATAGGAAAGGGTATAAAAGAACAGGAAAGACCTTAAAAGATTTTGAGTTCGGGGGGAATGTTATACAAAGGGAAGGTGTTAGCACCCTTTGTATCCATGGTTATCCATGGGCTCTTATTTACTTAGCTCACTTTAACTTGTTTGAAAAAGGTGTAGTGTGTGTTTAGAAAATTTTCATAAGTCTTTGTAATGATCCCCGTATGGATGTATACAAAGTCTTGAGTTTGAAAAGATTTTAAAAGTGGAGTGTGAAAAGAATTTTTGAAAGTGTGAGCAAGTAATTAAGCGCTACCTACCTTAAGTTGGTCTTTCACGTTTCTTTATTTCCTTTCAAGGGTAAGAATGTCATTACTATTAATGAGTAAGTAGTCATTACCTTGGATTTATTAAGGGACAAGCGTAGGGTCATCGTATGGTCAAAGAAAGCAACTTTTAGGGGTGTCTTTAGCAATTCGTAGGTACTATCATCATTTTTTCCCGTAGGTTCATCAAGGAACTAGATCATTTATTCGTAGGCAACTCCGAATGGACTATGATCTTTTTAACTTTGAAGGGACTTGATGATTTATCTGTAGGGACATTTTCTTAAGACACCCCCATTTTCGAGGGACTTGACCATTTATTAAGGCAACTAAGAGGGGAAATTCTAGGAGGTGCAGATGGCGATCGTAGAACGATCGACTGATGTGTGTGAATATTATTTTTAATTATTTATCTTAATTTAAGTGGGCTAGGTTCAATTAATTAACCATACAGTATTTGCACTCCCTAAGTCACTAACCACGCAATTTAAATATTTATAGAAAAATAAAAAACAGAAAAAAGAAAACCTAAGCTATTACATGGCTTTAGGACAGTTACATAATAATTGATGCAGAAAATAAAAACGGAAAAGAAAACCTAAACTATTACATAAAGGAAACACTTACATAATAAGGCGAGAGATGAATAAATTACAAAAATATTGCAACCTGTACAATTTTCTCAATAAAATAAATAAAATGAATTAAGAAAAGAAATTGTGAAAAATTAAGGTTTTAGAAACTTAGGGTTTAGAAAATCAGATTTGAAAATTAAGATTTAGGGTTTAAGGTTTTAATGAAAAAAATTTAGGTTTAAGGTTTGGTAAATTTTTTAGGGTTTGTGGCGAAATCGGGGTTAGAGGTAAATTCGGGGTTTAGGAAAAAAAACAGGGGAGTTAGTTAACATTAACTATATTAAAAGAAAACCTAATTAAATTAATTTTTAAAGAAAATAAATAAATAAATAAATAACAAAATATTATGAAATTTATTTAAAGAGAAAAAAAAGGGTTAGTGAAGGTAATTAGATTGATTTTTGGTTTAAGTTAATTAGTTTTATAAGTTAGTTAATTATGTTTAATTATAATAAAATAAAATAAAACAATTAAAGAAAATAGAAAAGAAAACCAAGTCGTAAAAAGAAAGGGGGCGCTTGGGAATCGAACCCAGGTCCCCACGCTTCACACGCGTGTGCCTTACCACCAGACCACCTGCATTCTTTGTGAGAAATAGCATAAACAATATTATATAAAAATCAACCAAAATTCAAAAATTTAAAATGTGCGAGATGTCATCTTCTTCCATGGACCGTACAATTAGCTTTTAGTTACAATTTTCCGTCACTAAAGCTTGTAGTGACGAATTATGTTCTTCACTACAGGTCCTGCAAAATCAAACATCAACAATACAAGAAATAAATGAATTCAAGTGGTTCCAATCAATCAATATTAGTCCATTAGGTCCAAATAACCTATCAATTTTGTCTGAAATTTCCTTTGTATCGAATCTCTAATTCACGACCTCAAGAAATCTAATAATGGCGTATTGTGTTCCCTGCATTAAAACTTGAATCAAACAGCCCGGAATCCATTTATACCATCATACAAACAAAAAAGATAATCTAAACCGATTAGTCATGCATAAATAGTCATAATCGAAAATAAAAAAAAATAGATAAAACGAGTTCAGGTTATGTATTTTCGGTATGAGTTCGATGATGCTTATGATTGGGATATGTTTGAGGGACCTCAAAGATTCAATGGCAACCTTCAAATTGCTTGAAAACAGCTTGAAACCAAGAAATTGAATTTCAAATTTCCTTGATTTTTTTGAAGTTTGAAAGATCTCTCTTGGTCTGAATTTCCGTCCTCAATCCTTATGGCTTTGTTGTGTATATGTAGTGGAGTGATTTAGGTTAAAAACTTGGGCTTTTTGATGGATTTTGTGAATTGCTTAAGGATGAAGAAATCAACTTGTCATAATTGTCTAAAAATCAAATTCGATCATGCTATATTGGTCTTGCACAAATTTGGAAGATTTCAATCATCTTAATCACCAAATATTTAATCCAATATAATTTACTCCAATATCATGCTAGATCGAATATTTGATTTTTCATAATTTACTTCCATTAAAATTGAATTTTAATTATTAAAATCCAATATAATATAAAAAATAATAAAAATCATAAATAATTGATCATTGGGTCGTGCATGACCTCATCTTCAAGTTTGGGTTGAAATATTATAGGCCCATTTGAAGAAATCTTGAATTTAGACCCTTTTTGCTTCGAATACCTCCTCAAAATTGTCCAACTTCCACAATCCATAACTCCCTCAATTTTTATCCCATGAAGGTGTTCTAGTACTTTTTAGAAAGCTTAGAGTGTCCTTTAACTTATCCTTTTGGTCCCATGTCCATATCATTTTTCATTTTTAAATTATGAGCTTTTGAAAAAGTTGACTTTTTGTTGACTTTCAAAAGGACATGTAATGTCTTGGCTCATATCATTCAAATGAAGCATTTTTGGACTTGGTTTGTGAGACACAAAGTTGTATAGAATTGAATTCCTTCTAAATGAGCTTTAGGTAGGAAATATTTGATGAAGTATGTGAAAGTTATGGTTGGTCAAAGTTCAGTTGACTTTTCCTACACAACCCTAATTTAGTAACTCCTGATTCTTGATGATTATGAGGTTTCCTTGATGAATCGTGATCAACCCTTGATCAAATGATGAATTTCACCTCATAATATTGATTTTGACCAAAAATATTGAAGTTTGACTTTATATTGACCACAGTTGACTTGTTGACCAAATTAACTGATTTTTAAGTATCTGAGCATCTGACTAACCAAACTTGTGTGGAATGCCTTGAAACTTGACATGAGGATTCTTTGAGGTAAATGGGATGTCATGAAGTCTAATTGAAGCTTTGGAAATCCATTTTTACTTGAGAAATTCAAAACCTTAGTTTCAAATCCATTGCTTAGGAGGGGGCTTTGTCTCATGAAACCTTGAATCCTTTTGAGCAATTGTGAATCTTGTGACTATTCGGAGGCTTCTTGCGACACATTTTATTTGAATATGGGAGGGAAAATTTTGAGGTACAACATCAGGGTATGTATATTATAAAGCAGAACAAAAGTAAATAAAAAGGAAATTAATTCAGAACATTGAAAATAAACAAAAATGAAAAAGTAAAATTTGGATAAATTTTATAAAACTCAAAATAACATCCATGAATTTTTTGGGATTTTTAATGACCTACAAGTATTTTTAAGAATTAAGAATGAAACTAGAAAAAAGGAATAAAATAAAAGAAAATAGGATGCAAGGGGGGTGAGAATAGCAGGCCCATATGCGTTCAATTAGAGGAAACATGCTTAAGGTGGGTGGCAAAAGCAAATAAGGCCCAATGCGCCTCTCATAAGCTCAGTCAACAATTGGAGGTAATTAGATCCTATGGTTCAGAATGAGTCTCATCAAAGTCATCAAATCTGATGGATAATACGCTAGTCAACAAAAACGAAAGTCAAGGCAATTAATGGATACGATTGAGTCAAAAAGAAAAAGTAAATAGATCCAGTGGTTCAGAATGATCATCACAAGTAAAACATATCAACGTGTCAGAATGAACATCAACAATCCAGGTCAAGCAGATATACGTTCTAGATCTAAGTTTACCTGCATCTTAACATACACTAACACATATGAGCAATAAAAATGAAATAAAAAATCATCAACAAGTCACGTGAACAATTAATGCGCTGTCACAACACCAAACCTGCGATCCAACAAAATCATCGGTTCTTATTCAAACTGGTCATGAAAATGTGTTCACCGTTCGAAGAAGAATCTGGTTGTCTTCTCCGGCCAACCTCCGATGAAGATCAACAAATTGTTTCTAGAAATGAGCAAAATGCATATCAAAATGAAGCTGAAGCCAAGAGGATCGTGAATGTACTATCCATTTTAACAAATAGTTAATATACAATGAAAATCGAATGAAACAAGTTTACACATCAAAATTGAAGCTCAACATTTAAAGCACTACAAGGCATTTAATCACTTCATACAAGTAAGATAGAGCATAAATAAGCTAAAACAAGCAAAGGTGAAGCAAAACCGAAGCAAAAAGGTTGAGATGATCAAACCTGAATGGAGCCTTTCTTCAAGATTTGAGAAAACTAGAGATCTTCTAGATCTTCTTTGAACCCGTGCTTGGCCAAATAAAGGCTTAGGTCTTGAATTTGGAGCCAAGGATGAAGAATTCGAAGATGTTATTGAGCTTTCTCTTCACTCTGAACCCTTGCAGCCTTGAGCAATGATGATGATGCAATAATCCAAGCAATGTTAAGATAAATGCAGAGACCATTGTGCTGAGAATCAAGCTTTTCTCATATCTGAAATTGAGAGTAATCACAAAAATCCGAGAGTGTGGAAAGAGATTGTGTGAGTTCCATAATGATTCCCTCTTGCAAATTCATAGAAATGATCTTTCATAGTGAGGGTGTGTGCATCCAATTTGAAGGGTGGGAAGCAAAGTTTGTTGCACCAAAGAGTCAGAGCCATTATCGTGCTCTTTCTCTCTTCATATTTTCAAATCAATCCTCTATGGTGATGGTGTATTATGTTATTTTGTACTTCTTTGATCTATTTTCATGATATTGGATGCTAGAAAAATATGGAAGATCATGTGGTAGTAGTTGCATGAGTTGATGGAGATGCATGGTGTACACAAACAAGTGATCCTTTCTTCATGGTGCACCAAAATCGTGAATAGGTGTGAGTGAAATTCATTTTCCTTTTATGTCAAATGAAGGAAAGAGGGTGTGTGTGATGTTGACTCTCTCTCACAATTCAATATCACATGCACATGCTCCTTTTGTATTATTTCTTCAAATATTTCCACTAAAAGAAAATTAACACCAAGAGGCCTCTTGAAAATTTTTAGGTCATGTGGACCAAGACATAGTCCCACTAAAATAAGTGCAAAAGAGTGACATAAAAAAATGTGACATGAGAAAATAATATGGACCAATGGTATTTTGCCAAACATACACCAAAAACCCTAAAATGACCCCTAACTTCAAAAAATCATAACTTGAGTTCTAAAAAGGTGTTCTTGGACTTTTTAGAAAGGGAAAATCATGATCTACAACTTTCATGTTGATGGAAAAATCATTTGATGCTTTTTTGCACATGAAATAATAGCTTGAAGGTTTAGGGGAAATAATTCTAAAAATAGAAACTTTTCATTTGAAAATTCCAAATTTAGTAACTTTTGCACATTCTTGATTTTTGAAATTTGAGACCATCCAAACTATTCTTTGCCCTTATGAAGGTCCATGGAATTGAAAATCATGATTGGAACCCTTGAAATATCATGGTTGACTTTTCTTCTGCACAATTGACCTCTTTCTTCAACTACAAGTAACATAACCAATGCCTGACTTCCTCATTGAATTTTTGAACCAAATTTCATCCCTAGGCCTTGTAAAACCATATATAAGCCTTTGACTACAAGAATTGGTCAAAGCTATGAGGATATGGTGATCTGAGGAAAAACCCTAATTAGGGTTTCTCTGTGTAGGAGACTATCTAACCTGCTGAACTTCTGATGAATCTCACCCCTTCTAGGGATTTGAGGATGAGTTTGAGCTTTCATATGATATGAGGATCCCTTGTAGGCTTCTTGCAAGACCATTTGGCTCTCAACTTGACCTTGAAGAATCACAACTTACTAGATGACCGATCACATGCCCTATGCTTCTAACTATGGATGTTATGCATCATCTTTTTATGCAAAGTGTAAACACCCCAAATTTTCCCTCACTTTTTCTCACACCATGGATTATGATCTTTTCATATTTCATTTGCATAATCATATCATCTCTCATTGCATAGTTCATTTCATCTGCATCTAGGGTTCGTGATCTGAGCAATCCAAGAAGTGATCTGAGCCATCCCAATGGTCTTGAAGCATGCCAAGAGGGTCCATGTGTGTTACATGATCATAATATGCTCCCCAAAGTTCATTGAAGTCAAAAAATCACAAAGCATGGCAAAGGCATAGAGGCAGACTGAAGATTTCCTACACAGATGACCTAAGATTAGGGTTTTGGGTTTGAGGCCCTTTACCTCAATTGTTTTCGTCATTATTGATTCCATTGGTATTAATATGTTATAAGGAGCATGTGTACCAAATTTGATGAAGAAATTCACTATGGAAGTCATCTGATCAACTGGTAACTTGTTGTGCAAGAAAAGTCAGAATCATGGCATCTGAGGCCACCACCAATGGAACCAAAGGGTCATCTTCATCATTTTGAGGTTATATGATCTTTATTTGATCTTAAAAGTGGTTAGAAGTTCACAAGATTGAAGAATTTCAAGCCATTTGCAAACTTGCTATTTTTGGACATGACTTGTAATGGAAACTTTACATTTTGGGAAAGATTTTCAACCTCTTCTTTCTTGATCAAAAATGCGTCAAATGAAAAATCCTTAAACATGAAAGTTGTAGATTGGATCTTCCCCTTTTCAAAAAGTACAAGAACTCCTCTTGATTCATCCTAGAACTCAAGATATGATCTTTCAAATTTGGGAAAAATCCTATAATTTTCAAGTTCATGCCAAAGAGGGATTTTTGCAAAATCAAGTTTCAAGACTTTTAGTGACCTCTAATTGAGCTCTAAGCTTCATTACATGATAATGCAATACATTTAGATCAGATTTGAGCCTTGCATCACAAGTTTTCATGGCCAATTTCTCAAGAATGTACAAAGTTGTAAATGTGCAAAACCATTGCAATCTCACCACTCATTCACTTCTGATCACTCTAAACCATCCCATGGCCATCCTTGATGCAAGCTGAGGCAGGACAAGCCCCCAAGCCAGCTCTGACCCGTGCCCATACCTCATAGTACACAATCTTGACTTTTTTGCAAAAACCTCCCATACCAATCAGCCTGTGCCACAACAACTTTCTGATCAATCCCATTGGCTTATACTAACCCTAAAGACTTCATATCATAACACACACAAGCCTGAATCAAGCAAGAAACTCAGTTTCACAAAAAATCCCCAAAATCTTCATTTCTTCGAAAATCACTACACAAGCCTCAAACATTCAAACTTCTTCCACCATTCATCTCAAAATTAATCATAGAACATAAAGCACCCACTGCCATGGCCTAAAAGCTCCCCAAACAGAAATACGATTTCTGCCACACCAGAACCAAAAACCACAAACTAGCCATTCAAAGCTTGTTCTAAGCTCTCCAGAAGCATCAAGGTGGTCATTGGAGTGGATTAGCATCAAGGAGAGGTCCAGAAAGCTTAAACTTGAAAAACTTCATCTCAGGTATCATCCAAGAACTTTTTTTCCAGAACTTGCGTTTTAAGTTACAAATTGATTCTATGTGATGTGCTGATCATTTTGAGCTTTGAATAATTGAAAATGGTTGAGTGTGTAGGATTTATTTGATTTCTGAAAGTTTTGCACAATTTTCCGTTTTGCTTCGATTCATGAATTTGATGAAATATAAATGTTGTTTGTTGTTGGATTCGTGTTTAGGGTTGTTTAATGTTTGATTCTGGAGATTTAGGGAATCTGGGGTGGCCTAGGGAGTAGATGGGAAGAGGAGTTGACCGGAGAAGATGATCGGAGCTTGCGCCGGTCACCTGAGAGTGATTAGGGTTTGTAATTAGGGTTAGCATGTCAGTTTGAATAATGGCCCTTGGATTTTGTTTACCGCGTGTTTGGACGGATCAGATTCATCCACTTAACCCTAATTCTTAATTAATTAAGTTAATTAGGTTAATTAGCCAGAAACCATCCTAGCCCTTCATCTGCACGCGCAGTCTTCCCTTGTTCAAATCTCAACCATCAGATTGGTTGACTTCCTATTTAATTTGATTTTATTTCATTTTCTTGCATTTTCTTTCCATATTTATTTTAAAATAGCAAAAACAATTCAAAAAATCTCATTTTCTGCATTTTTATTTCAAATATTTTTCTTAACTCAAAAACATTTTTTATTTTAATTTTTGCATTAAAAAAGTATTTTTAAAACATTTAAATGTTTTATTTAATTAATTAATTGATTTTAATTAATTAAAAATACATTTAGGTTTCTAAAAATCACCAAAAATATTCATAAAGCATTCTTAGACATTTAGAAACATTTTCAAACTCACCATACAAATTTCTTTTTAGGTTTGATCCCATTTTCACAATTATCTTTGAATTAGGGTTCATAAATTTCACATTTTTTAACCCTAGCTTGAAAAATTCATTTCTGCCTAACCATTATGAGTTTGAACTTGATTCTTTTTGCATTGTTTCACATATTGCATCTAGTTTCTAGGTTATTCATCTCATATTTTTGCATTTCATTTTCAATTTGATTTGCATTTTCTCTTTAGAAGCACCCTAAAACCCTAGTTCACTTAGGAAATTCATAACTTTGCCTAGGTTTAGCTTCTGACCTTCTCCTTTGGGGTGTGATCTTATGTATGTTTAGGGTTTGTTTGAGTTCAATTTCAAATTTTTATCATGATGTATGCTTCGGTTTTGGTCATATGCATCTCATACATTCATAAAACCCTAATTTCGCATGTTCATTTGCATCCATCTTTACATATCTCAATCATATGAACTTGCCATGAAATTTCAAGCATTTGTATGACATCTTAGACATATTAAGACATGCTTGAACATTTCTTGATCATTTCTTCATTCATTTGCTATGCTTTGCATTCATTACATTCCATGAACATCCATGTGTTTTCATGCATCTAAACATGCTTCCATTGCATCTCATCCTTGTATGAACATTCATAAGCATTATGTACGACTTTGCATCATCTCATAACACATTTTCCTTGCATATACACTTATAGGTTTGGCCTTTGCATCTTTATTCATCTCATTTCATTTTGCTTTATGTCTTATGCATCCATACTAACATTTCAGGGGCTTATGGTAAGTTGATTGGGATGTGGATTTGCCTTCACATCCCACCTCTTCTTATCTCTTCATATGCATTATTTACTTGTCTTTGAAGTGAATTTGCTTCAGTTATGCTCTCTCATTATTACTTTCTTTCTTTTAAGTTACTTATATTTGTCACTCCCGATAAATGGGAAATGGCCCAGATAAAGGTACAGACGCGAACGGTCGGCGAGAGGAGGATGTGAGAACACACAGGAGTGAACTCACAGGGAATTAATAGAGTCGCCAGCTAGGCATTTTTATCCCGAAGGAAAGGTAATGTTGCATAAACCTAAGAAAAGATGGATAAGACGGTCGCGAACCAGAGAGACTGAGAAAGGGGGTTGGTTACAACCTGGGAAGGTATTAGCACCCAGATTGTCCGCCGTACTCGACGGGATCCACGCTTAAAAGATTTGTGTTTTAAAGGGGTAGTGTCAGTGCAATTTGTGTATAAAAGAGCTGGAAAAAGGATGTACAGGTGTCAGTGCAAAAGAAATGTGAAGTGTATAAATGTACAGTGTCAGTGTAAGAAATGGATGAAGTGCTCAAGAATATGAGGCTAACAGGATGATGCTGGAAAGAGGGGGAATATACAGAGACTTTTGTTCGATAACTGTTAAGTTATGCCTACGTATCCTCTCGTGCAATGAGGAAGTCAGAACACCGTAGTTCGACCCAAAGAGACTGAAAGAAGAATTGACTTGTGAACTGCTTGCTTGTCAATGCTCAAGTGTATGACCTGTCTGGCTCAGGTGCAAACTGTCTTGCATTAGACGGAAGAAGCAAGTTCTCGTTTGTGAGTGAAGATGATGAGAAAAGAATCCCGGAGGAGACGATTATTGTTTGTTTTTATGTTTTCAGTCTTTTATTGCTTTTGAAAGTTTGTCATAGGATAATGAGCTTAAGCCTGAACCAATGAATTTAGTAGACTCATCACATCTTTCCTCTGATTAGGGGTAATGAGAATACCTTAAGTGTGAAGTCAGCTTCTCACACTTAATCACCATGATGTAGGGTTAAGATCATTAACCTACTTGTGATTATTTAGATGTTTTTGGTGTTTTTGTTTAGTGTTGAGTAATGAGATTAAGCCATAATCAGGGATTAAACAGACTCATTACACCATCCTAATAGAAGGATAATAGATGAGAATGTTTAAGCTGAGGAAAGCCCCTCAACTTAATCCATGATTAGGGATTAAACTCATGACAAAACAAAGCCTTTATTAAGTGGATTTTAGTTAATGGTATGATGATGAAATATTTTTTATGGTTTGTAAGACAACTTGATGGGGACTTGTCCATTAACACTAGGGTTAGTCCTTCTTAACCAATTAAGGAAGAATTAGAACCCTAATGCAAGGCCCAAGTTACAAGCTTGATGTCTTGATGATTATTAAGTGAATTGAGTAAAGGATTTAAACACATTAAGGGTTTAACACTTAGGATTAAAGTTATGCACTCCATCCTAATAGAAGGATGCAGGCATAAACTTAATCACAAAGCCTTAAAACCTTTAGGGTTTAGTCCTTGATTATGAGGTGAGAAGAGAAGACTCAATGAGACACAAAGGTAAAACTAAGTGGGGGGACTAACCATAACCCTAATCATTGTCATGCTTGGTTGTTCCTAAGGTTTGTGAGGTTTGAGAAAGAAATCTTCAAAGGAACCACCAGGAAGCAGATGAATGGAGCCAAGAGAAGCAAAGAAACTTGCTTCATTTAAGAAGACAAGTCACTTGAGGTAAGAAGGTAAGAAGAAGAATAAAGAGCAAGCTCAATCTCAAACACATAACAAAATGCAGCAAAGATGCATAAAAGAGATGAAAAGAAGTTGTGATAAGTGAAGGCAAATTCACTTCTCAAGGTTACTTACCACCTGAAAAGTTAATGAAAGGAATGCAATACAATGCAAGATGAGATGAAATGGCATGATGCAAATCAAAACCAGAAGCACATACATGATGTTAATGATGTTATGAGATGATGCAAACATGAAACAAAGCATGGGGATGATCATACAAACTTATGGATGCAAATGAAACAAGTTAAGAACCATGAACATACATGAAAAGTTATGAAGTGCAAATGGCATACAACATGGCAAATGCAAGATGCAATGATCAAACATGCTTCTAATATGTCTTAAGCTGTCAAATGAATCAAATGGATACACAAAATGCTATGGCAAGTCAAGGTATGCAAGCAAATGCAAGATGGATGCATATGGAAGCCCAAATTAGGGTTTATGATTAATGCATCAAACAAAAACCAAAATCAGAAGCAAACATCAAGATAAAAAATTTAAAATGCACTCAAAGGAACCCTAACCTTACACAAACTCACTGCCCAAAGGAGAGGTTCCAACTCTTAACCTAATTAGGGTTATGAATTTCCTAAGTTTTCTAGGGTTTTAAGGTACCTTGACAAGAAAAAAGCCAAACAAATTGAAAATGAAAGATCAAATCATGCCAATTTAATCTCACAAACTACATGATATACAAAACACAATGCAAAAAGAATCAAAGTCCAACTCTCAATGGTTAGGCAGAAATGATTTTTTGAAGTTTGGATCAAAATAATGCTTTGAAAATGAATTAATTCCATGGAAAATTATCAAAATGCATCAAGATCAAAAAATAAATTTGGTTTGAGGGTTGGAAAATGTTTCTAAATGATTTTAAAGGTTTCATGAATTTTTTTGTGATTTTTAAATACCTAAAAGTATTTTTAATTAATTAATTCTCATTAATTAATTAAAAATAAACTTTTAAATGATTTAAAAATATTTTTGAATGCAAAAAATAAAAATAAAAATGTTTTTGGTTTCTGAAAATTAATAAAAGTTTGTACAAAAATTTTCAGAATTTTTAAAATTGTTTTGCTATTTTAAATTAAATGGACAAAAGAAATATAAAACAAATGAATTAAAATTACAGAAAATGAAAAGTAAACGCAATGGAGAGCCAGGATTGATTCTGGGGAATATTTTGTTGACTGCGCGCGCAATCCAAAGGTCAAAATTCAAATTGAGCTAAATCCTATTTTAATTAATTAAACTGAATTAATTAAGTTAAATATAGATTAGGGTTTCTAATGACAAATCCCAGCCATCAAAACACGCGCGAGTCAACTCTGGTCAGCCCATCCAACGCTCAGAATTCAAACTTGCATTAATTACAGGGATTAACCCTAATTGTTTTCAGGTGGCCGGAGAAGACCTCCGGTCGTCTTCTCCGGTGGGAACCTCACCTGAAAATCTCCAAAATCCTCAAAACTTCACCAAAATGAAAACTAAAAGCCCAGAAATCAACCCCATGTCAAACTAAATCAAACCCCCCACTCAAATCTCATTTTTCACTCATCAATCAGCTGAATCGAAACAAAACATTTTTTAGGGCAAAAGTTTCAGACAGTGCATACATCTTGGTTTCTCAACCATTTTCAAAAGTGAGCACATATTCATGATCAGAGGAGTGCATAGAAGCTATTAAGAACTTAAAAACATATTTCTGGAAAAAAGTTTTAAGTTGACTACCTGAACTGAAGCTTTCGATTCAGGAGCTTTCTGGCTGTTTCTCTGGCTCAAATGCACTCCAATGATCCCCCTAAGAAGCTTGCAATGTTTGTTTGAAGTTTGCAATGGCTGGTTTGAGAGATGGCAGGAGTTCTGTTCAATGGCAGGTGGTGATCGTGTTTTTGATTCTCTGAGTTTCAGGCTATGGTGAAGGGTGCTTTGTGATCAGGAAGGTGTGTGGAGTTGATTTGTGAAGTTAGTTTGTGTGTTTGTGGCCTGTGTGATGAGTTTCGAATGCTTTTGCTCAAGAGGTGATAAATGAGAAAGATGAGTTATGGAGTGTTTCAGGCTTGTGTTTTGTATGCTTTGGCTTGCTTTTCATTTGCATAAGCTATGGTGATAGGTCAGAAGAAGTGATGTGTGCTTTATTGATTGGTATGGGCCTTTTTGCCAAAATGTCAAAGTTGGTGTAAGAGAAGTATGGGCTACTTCTAGCCAAGTACAAGGAGTGTGTCCTGCGCAGCAGGATGTGGGGAGATGCCTAGGGTGGCTCAGCAGGCTAGCAAGCAAGTGGGTTGTGTCTTATGATGAGTTTTGCAACTTGCCTTGCCTTTGATCTTTATGAAAAAGTCTTGCTCCATAAGTCATAAAACATGTGATCCTTTGGGTGCAATCTGACTTTTAGGACTTGTGTGATCATGTGGTGAAGTTTAGAAATGCATTTGATGACTTGATTTTCCTTGAGAAGTGAATTTGCAACTTTGCCTCTTTGGTGGAAACTTTGAAATTTTGTGATTTTTGCCAACTTTGACAAACCATAACTTTTGATCCAAAATGAATTAGGTCATGTTCTTGTACTTTTTGAAAAGGCAAAGATCCATTCTACAACTTTCATGACCAAAGTTTTTTCATTTGAAGCTTTTTTGAATCAAAAAGTAAGGGTTGAAAAAGTTGCCTAAAATGACAAATTCATTAAAAGTCAAACTTGCCCAAAAAGTCAACTTTGCAAAAGACTTGAAATTCTTCAATTTTGTGAAATTCCAACATATTCCATGATCAAATAAACATCATACACAATCAAAATGATGAAGAACACCCTTTGGTTGGGTCATTGGGGGCCTCAGATGCCCTGATTTTACACTGACTTGCTTGAAAAGTCAACTCTTGATCAGATGACTTCCCCATGGAATTTCTTCATGAAAATTGATATGCATACTCCCTATACCATATTGAGACCAATAGAAACAAGAATGACCAAAAAATTTGGGGTTATGGCCTCTGAAACCAAAACCCTAATTCTAGGTCATCTGTGTAGTCAAGCCTGGCTCTGCTTCCATACCAATCCCAGTTCTTGTGATCCTTTGACATTCTTGAATTTGAGAGGATGTAATATGATACTTGAACACACATGGACCCATTTGAAGTGATTGATGGCCTTTGGAGTGGCTCAAGAAGCTCTTGGATTGCTCAGATCACAAACCCTAGATGCAGATGACTTAGAATCTATGCAGTGAATCAAAAATGCGGTATGAGATGTTATGATGGTGATTATGTATATGAAATGATCACAAGCCATGGTGTGAATTAGTGAGGGAAAATTTGGGGTGTTTACAATATTCTCCAGGAAATAAGTAACTTATTCTTTCTTTCCTTCTCTTTTCATCTGCTTCTTCTTCCATAGTGGCTTACTGAAGATTCTTCTCTTAAGCCTCACAAATCATAGAATATCTAAGCATGATAATATTTAGGGTCGTATATAGTCTCCCTTAGTTTTTATCTTTGAGTCTCCTTGAGTCCCTCTTCTCATCTCATAATCAGAGGCTAAACACTTAAAGCTTTAGGACTTTGAATTAGGGTTATGCCTGCATCCTTATCTTAGGATGGAGTGTATAACTTTAATCCTTAGTGTTAAACCTTTAATTTGTTTACACCTCTTAATCAAAACACCTAATAAAGGCTAAGACTTAAGCTTGTAACTTGGGCCTTATATTAGGGTTACATCTCTTCCTTATGGTTAAGAGGGACTTATCCTAGTGTTTAATGGATAAGTCCCCCTCAAGCTAGTCTTACAAACATAAAATCCACTTCTTAATCTCACCCTTTAATTAAAATCCACTTAATAAAAGCTTGTTATATAATGAATTTAATCCCTAACCATGGATCAAGTTGAGGAGTATTCCTCAACTTAAGTGTTCTCATCTATCATCCTTCTCTTAGGATGGTGTAATGAGTTCACTAATCCCTGATTAGAGATTAAACTCATTACTTAACACTAAACAAAAACCCAAAAACACTTAATAATCCCAAGTAGGTTAATGATCTTAATCCTACATCATTATGGTAATTAAGTTGAGATGCTCATCTCATACTTAAGTAGGCTTATTATCCTATGCAAAACACCAAAAACAATAAAAAAACTGAAAACACAAAAATAAACAATAATCGTCACCTTCGGGATTCTTTTCTCATCACATTCACTTTGAAAGTGAGAACTTGCTTCTTCCGTCTAATGCAAGATAGTTAGCACTCGAGCCAGACGAGTCACACAATTGAGCATAGACAAGCAAGTTGTTCACAACAAAATCATCCCAGACTCTTTGAGTCGAACTACGGTGTTTTGACTTCCTCATTGCACGAGAGAATACGTAGGCATAACTTAACAGTTATCAAACAAAAGTCTCCTTTTCACCCCCCTCTTTTAGCTTTCTTTTTTAAGCCTCATTCTTGAGCACTCACCCTCTTTTTTCACTGACACACTGTACATTCATTCCTAGCTTTTCATACACAATCAACACATACACTACCCTTTTAAACACAATCAAGTAAGTGTGGATCCCGTCGAGTACGACGGACAATCTGGGTGCTAATACCTTCCCAGGTCGTAACCAACCCCCTTTCTCAGTTTCTTTGGTTCGCAACCGTCTTATCCATACCCTTCCAGGTTTATGCAACATTACCTTTCCTTCGGGATAAAAATGCCTAGCTGGCGACTCTATTCAACCTCAACCTCCAACATCACCGACCGTTCGCGCCTGCACCGGGACGTAAGTTTTCGGGAGTGATAACTTGGCGACTCTGTTGGGGAGAAAGCTTTGCAACCAGGGCTTCTGGTTCTCTTGAGGGTTTCTCCTAGCGCTTGTTTAATTTGTGTTTATTGGGGGTGTTATGTGTTATTTGTGTTTATGCTTTTGCTTTATTTACTGCTTCCTGTACAACTTTATTTATTGCATTTACTTTATCGCTTTCATTAACTGTTTTATGCATTGCATTTATCATTGTCATATCATATATGTGATGGATTTGTTGATTTTCCTTGGTGGGAGGGGTATTCCAGTGAAAACGGTCCAACACAAAGGCCTGAGTGACACATAGGATTAAATTGGTTTTGTATTCTTTCCCATTCCATTTCGGTCTGGTGCGGGAATATGAAAACACGGTTCAGACATAGGTTTCCTTTTATAACTCTGTGCTACGGATTACCTGTAGTGCTATGGCTATCTGGGAAGTCTGTTAAGTCTGGATGACCTTTTTAGATGACCTTCAGCATCTGAGGTGAATTAGAGGAGGATCCTTTATGATTAGGGTAAACATTGTACCTCCGGGTTAGAAGTGCTTACACTTCTCATAATAGATCCGAATCTGAGAATCCTTGTTCTAGAACAATACATGTGAGTGGGTTGGGTTGTTTACAGGTTTGCAGGAACCCTTGACCTCAACATACCTTGCTACTGGAATTTTTTCTTAAGGTTGTGCTATTTTGGACTAGTTCTTTGAAACCCTGGATTATTGACTCTTTATTTGAGTTCCCCACCTGGTTACTGGATCTCAGACCTCCATCTGAAACTCTGAACATTCATGGATCCTACCAAAGGCAACTGATAATCCAGCACATGATCACAAACCCTTGCATATCATAAGCATACATCACATTGCATCATTTTAACATCTTGTCTATTTGTTTTACAAGGTATCCACATCTTCTTTGGTTTGGTTTTGACCATTCTTCTGCTTCAACCATCTTCATCAGATATCTTCTCCATTTGTCTTCATCAGTCATCCTATTCAGTTATCTTCATCAACACCCATTGTCAGTATGGACTCAACCAGAAAGAGCAACATCACATACCATTTCTTTGAGTATCCTCTGGCAGGCATCAGGCAGATCCAGGACCTTATCACTCCTGATCATGTTCCTTTATTCAGAGAGCACTATGGTGGTATTATGGACATGATCATGGACTTGGATGCATCACAAAGGAGCATGATTCACACCTGTCTCCAGTTTTATGACCCTCCTCTCTGTTGTTTCACTTTCCCAGACTATCAAATAGGTCCTTTGTTGGAAGAGTTTTCCATATTGTTGGGTGTCCCTATCAGAAGAGGAATTCCTTTCAACCTGGAGATGACTGCTCCTAAGAATGAAGACATAGTTAAGGCTCTACATTTGGAAGTTACTATCATTGATCAGCATATGACCACCAAGGCTGGAATCCTAGGCCTTCATTTGGATTTCTTAATCACTCAGGCTACCAGTTCTACTGCAACTGGGAAGTGGGAAACTGTTTGTGCTCTCCTAGCCCTCAACATATATGGTATCATCTTGTTTGTGGACGAGCCTAAGTTTGTAAGCAAGAATTCTATCCATATCTTCATGCTCAAGAATCCAGTTCCTATCTTGCTAGGGGATTTCTACTACTCAGTTCATCAAAGGAATGAAAAGCAGAGGGGAAGACTAGTCAGATGTTATGCATCCCTTTTCTACAGTTGGTTGATGAGACACATGCCAAAGACAAAAGCTTTCCTGAACCCACATCAGTCAAGGAATTGGCCTAAGAGGATGATTTCCCTTACTTCAGAAGACATCAGATGGTGTACTCAGAACACCAAGGGCAGGGACATAATTACAAGCTGTGGACAGTATCCTAATGTACCTCTTATTGGATGAAGGGTTGCATCAATTACAATCCTTTGCTTTTCAGAATATAGTTAGGGTATGCATTGGTACATCCACCAAAAGAGAAAGACTTAACAAAATCTCTTTACTGTGTTGTTCTGAATAATCATGCCACCGTCCGACAAGAAGCCTGGGCTTGGGACCACATACAGACAAAAGGGACTGCTATTCTGGGTAAGTGTAACAACATAGGTTTTGCTTAGTACATTGAATGGTCACGCATCAGAGGACAAATTACTCGCATGCCATTCACCTTGTAGGATGTACCAGGGCCATCAACAGTAGAGCCCATAGCAACAATGAGTTTGGAGGAGTTTGAGAAGTTGAGAGAGAGGAATGCCCAGCTTTCTGAAGCTCTGAAGAAGACCCTTTGGGAAAGGAATGACAGTCGCCTGGACATTGAGAGGTTAGAGAAGCTCCGTATCGAGCATGTGACCAAGATAGAGAAGACAGAGGACTTCATCAGAAAAGCCCGAGCGGGAGAGTTGGTATTGAAGAATGCTTGCAAAGAAGCCAAGATTTAGAAAGGTAGGGCTGAGCACTACTTGGAGGTGAGTTAGGCTAGATGGATCAGGATCACTGAAGCTCGTCTGCAAGAAGATCAGAAGACACAGGCTAAGATTGAGCAGCTGAAAGCCAATGAGAAGAAGAGTCAAGAAGCACTCCTAGCAGCACAAAAGGAAATCTCATAGTTGAAACTCCGGGCAGGGTTGAAGAGATCAAAAGACCAATACAAGTACCAGAAGATGACAAGTGCCATTGCAACCAGAAACCTTCTTATCAGGACCATCACAGAGCATCCAGTTGGACCAGTAACTGATGCTCTCCTGAAGGAAGACAAGGAGGGTGACTTTGGGCTGGATGTTTGATCTCTCTTTTACTTGTAATTTATTTTGGTTGTACTTTAATTCTCATGGTGATTTTGTTGTATTTCTTGGTTTGATTGTATTTTGACCCACCATGGGAGCTTGGTGCAATCATAAACTATGTATCTTTTGCATTTGTAATGTATGGTTTATGTATTACCTAGATTTTCTCTTGGACTTCATTTCTCTTCAACATCTTCATTCCCCAGAGGTATGGAAGGTCAAAACCAAAGAACCAAACCAGGATACCCTCTGAAGACAAATACACATACTGCATTGCATGCTAACCTCACTCTCTTTGTTTTTGTAGGTGTTTTTGTTGTTGTTTTCTCACTTTGTTGTGTGTTTTAGGAAACATTGCTCGTAGGAGGTTTTTCCCCATCAACAGAGTCCACAGGTATCCTACAAGACACAACCTTTCGAGAGTTCATATGGACCAAGTGAAACAATATTTGACTGACGTTAGAACTCAGATGGCTAATGAGAGAACTGAGATGAGGGCTCAGATGAACCAGTTCATGGCATTGATGACTGGGTTGGCTTAGAGCCAAGAAAGATTGAGAGAGTTAGTCGAGCGGCAAACTCTAGAAGAGAATCATCCAGGCACTAGAGGTACTAGTAACAACGATCACGGGCAGCCGCGAACAAATCCTCCAGAGTTTGGGCCCCACCTCAATCCTGAAGTCAATATTATTGGAAATACCCAAGGAAATGCAGGAGGTCGTATTCTACAAGAAGATCCTCAGGATGAACAGTTCACAATAATTGGTGCTGGGGATGAAGCCTATGATCGTCGTCTGGATGAAATAGCGGAGAAGCTAAGATCCTTGGAATCCCAAAACTCTTTGGGATTTGATGTAATGGATATGGGATTAGTAGAAGGAGTCAGGATTCCTCACAAGTTCAAACCTCCATGCTTTGATAAGTACAATGGTACCTCCTATCCTCGTACCCACCTTCAATCTTTTGTGGGAAGATTAAAAGCTTATACCATGGATGAGAAGTTGTGGATGTTTTATTTTGAAGATAGCTTAACCGGGGCATCCCGTGAGTGGTATTCTCATCTATCCAGGGCTACAGTCATAAATTGGAAGGACTTAGTTGAAGCTTTCATATGCCAGTATCAGTATAACTTGGATATGGCTCCCAATAGGACCCTCCTGATGGGTATGTCTCGGTCTTCAAGAGAAAGCTTCAGGGAATATGCCCAAAGGTGGAGGCAATTTGCTGCAGCTGTCCAGCTGTTGCACCCCAAAATTTGCCCTCACAATACAAGACTTTGTGTGCTAAGAGGTTCATAAGATTCACAAGACCTTTCATGAGGTTCACAAGACCTTCCATAAGGTTCACAAGGTTCACAAGACATCTTATGAGGTTCACAAGGTTCACAAGACATCTTATGAGGTTCACAAGGTTCACAAAGTTCACAAATAGTCAGAAGATTTGACAAATCCCTCAGGCAAGGCATTCTCCTAAGCAGTGCATCCAAAACTAGGGTTTTGACTTTAATCAGGCTAAATGGATTTCCAAGACTTCAAGTGAGCTTCATAACATCTTATATGTGTCTAAGAATCCCCATGACAAATTTCAGAACTTTTCTCAAAGGTTTGCTCAGTCAAATGATCAGATAAGTCAAAATCAGTCAAAGTAGTTAAAAAATCAAACTAAGGTCAACTGTGGTCAAACCAAAGTCAAACTTCATGATTTTTTGCCAACATCAAGTATATGAAGTAAAATTAATCATTTGATCAAGGGTTAATCATGATTCATCAAGGATATTTCAGATCATCAAGAATCAGAGGTTTCTAAATTAGGGTTTCCTCAGGAAAAGTCAACTGAACTTTGACCAGCCATAACTTTCACATGCTTCATCACATTTTTCCCATCCAAAGCTCATTTTAAAGTAAATTGAATTCTCTACAACTTTGTGTCTCACAAGCCAAGCCCAAAAATGCTTCATTTGGAAGGTATGAGCTAAGACATTATAGGTCCTTTTGAAAGTCAACATAAAGTCAACAACTTCAAAAGGGCATAACTTGAGAATGGTAAATGATATGGACATGAAACCAATTGGGTTGGTTAGAGGACTCTTCAAGATTTCCAAAATGTCCAAGAACACCCTCATAGCATTAAAATTGAAGGATGTGTGCCTTTGCAAAGTTGGGAAATTTTTGGTTGATTTATGAAGAAAATGGAGGTTTAAAACCAAATTTTTCTAAATGGGCTTGCCATGTGATGATCCAATCAATACAAACACTTCATGCACGACCCAACCCTCAATTATTCAGATTTTTTATTATTTTATTTTATTTATTTTGATTTTATTCATTTAAAATCATTTTAAATTAAAATAAAATAGAAAAATCAAATATTTAAATGAGATTGTGCTTCTAGAAAATCATAAATATGGCTTGGATCAAATTGATATAAAAATTATGGTGATTGGCTTGAAATAGAAAGGTCTTATTCAAGAATATTTGAAATTTAAGCTTGAATCTTTTTCAATCTCATTGATCCAAAATATCCACACAACAATCAAATTTTTTAACCTAATTCCATTGTACTATAAGTATACAACATAACCCAATGCACAAGACACGAATTTTCTGCCTCAAAGAGTAAGTTTCAAATTTCAAAAATCCTTCAAAAAGTGAATTTTCGGTTTCTAACCTTAGAGGAAGTTTCAAGGTATTTTGAGAACATCACAAGCTTCCCTGGACATCCCTGAATCGAAACCATTCATTACATTGCACTATAACATGACATATTGAGAAATCTGAATCATTTCTTTTCCACTTTCAATTTTTTCTGTTCTTGCATTTTTACATGATATTAATCAAGTTTGACTATTGATTTGTGTTTAGATGAATGCAGTGATGGATTCTGGGCAATTAGATTGATGTTTTGATGGCCAATTCGTGAAACACCATTTTAGGGTTCATACCTCTTGAATTAGGGTTTCATAATCTAATAACTATATATGAATTTTGAGACCATAAATCAACTCAATGAACTGTTTAGATCATGTTTGTGTAGTTAATTTGACGAAATCGTACTTGTTTGGTGAAGTATGGAATTCGCAGGTTCAGGAGTGCAAGAAAAATCGCAGGAAATTTCCCAATAAATTTCGCAGGAAAACCTGCGAAATTTCAAGGTTGAAGATGAAGTCAGCGCGCCAAAAATTGTTTTCAAAATTTGTTATAATATTTTATGTTTTAGTATTAATATTATTTCAACTGAAATAACTTGGCTCAGTTGGTTGATGCGCGCATGTGTGATACTCGAGGTCCTGGGTTCGATCCCTCCAGGCCCCCTTTTGCATTGTTGTTTTATTTTGTTTTTCAGGATACGTACAAAAACATTGGACGATGGTTTGTTAACACCAGACGCGCGCTGGCCTAGTGGAAGGACTGCTGGTCTTGGTGTATGCATTGTTCAGGGGCTGGGTTCGAATCCCAGCCCAGGTAAGTTTTTTTTCATTCTTTTTCTTCCTTTTTTTTTCAATTAGTTTATATTCATTATAATTAGATAAATTTAAAAATAAAATATTTGTATTATTTCTATAATCAAAATTCATCTTTTCAAAAATAAAATTTATTAGTAAAGATTATTTAAAATTTATATTGTTGTATATTATTAATAATTTTGTGTAATTAATTTATATTAGATAGTTAATTCTAATTTTGTTATTCTAAAAAATATATAAACCCTAATTTTCTAAAACCCTAAAATATTTTGTAAAACCTAATTAATTTTTTAATATAAACCCTAATTATAAATATCAATTTATTTGTTGATTATAACTTTTAATAAACTTTAATTATATGTATATATTTTATAATTTATTTATAATTATTTAATATAATTCTTGTATGCCAATAATTTTAGATTATGCTTAAAATAATTAAAACTCTTAATTTAATTTTGTAAATATAATTTATTTTCATAATATGTTTATAATTAACTTAATTTTATAATTTACATATAACTTAAAACTTTATAATAATTAGTATAATTGCTTATATTTTCTTCTTAATCTCAAAATAATAATTGTTTATAAAAATTGAATTTTTAATTATTATGCTAATATTTTTGTTTATATTATTAATTATGATATTTATTTTGTTATTATTAACCCCATTTATATTGTGATTATTTTTACTAACCCAATTATATTATTATTATTTATTTTTGCTTATTATATTTAATTTGCTTTAATTATTATTATTATGTAATTGTCTCTTTGATGTAATATTTTAGTAGTAATGTTTAAATATTTATTTTTATGTTATGGTTAGTAAAATAGGGAGTGTAACATGTTTGTATGTAAAAATTAATTTAGATCACTAATTTAAAAGATAAATATTTAAAATTGTACACTCACACACGTAAGTCGATCTTTGATCGCCATCTCACTTCCTTAAGGATACCTCTCAAGTTGCCTAATCAAAAGGTCAAGTAGGGTGTATAAAGCAAAGTCCCTCATTTTCACATCATCTAGTCCCTAAACAAATAAAAAGATCAAGTCCCTTCGAATGTTGCCTTCATAATGATCTTGTCCCTTTCGAATAAAGATGATAAAGTCCCTTCGAATTGCTTATACACCCCACAGTTGCCTAAATAACAATGTCCCTTCATTTGTCCCATCACATCCAAGGTAATGACTACCTATTCCTTAATAATAGGGATAGTCCTACCATTTAAAGGATTCAAGAACAGAAAAGACTTAAACTTAGGGTAGGTTCCTCTTAGATACTTGCTCACTTTTCAAAAACATTTCAGACACTTCACACATTTCAAACAATTTTCAAAACAAAGGTTTTTTACGCATCCGTACATGGATCATTATAAAACTCTTAAGAAAAATTTTATTCACACACATCACATTTCAAAAACATTTTAAAGTGAGCTAAGTAACTAAGAGCCCATGGATAACCATGGATGTAAAGGGTGCTAATACCTTCCCTTTACATAACCTACCCCCCGAACCCAAAAATCTTTTAAAAGGTCTTTCCTGTTCTTTTATGCCTTTCCTTTGGATAAAATAAAAGTCGGTGGCGACTCTTGCTATCCGCAACATTACTAAAGTCAGTTCTCCCACCGTGTTACACCAGCCACCTATGTCAGAAAGAGAGATGGATGACATGTTTATGAACACATTGCAGGGAACCTACATTGACCGACTTGCTACTTTCTCTTCCACCAGTTTTGCTGATTTGGTTATAGTTTGTGAGACAATTGAAAGTCTCTTGAAGATGGATAAGATTTTTGATAGTAGTGCTAGCACTAGCAATGCAAGAAAACATTTCTCAGGACCTCGTAGGACAGGTGAAACTAATTCAGTTCATATGGAAAGAGGTAGGCCTCAATACATGCCAAGATCATTAGCTGTTGTCACCATTCCCGCTCCAGCACCTCAGTAACAGTACCCTCAACAACAACACTTTCCTCAGCAACAACAATTTCCTCCACAACAGAGACCTTACAACAACTATAATCAACAACAACGTCCGTTCCAACAAAGGACTTCACAAATCAACAGGGTTATCGATCCCATCCCGATGCCCCATGCAACTCTACTTCCATAGTTACTGAAGCTCAATCTGATCGAATTGAGGACTCTAGCTCCACCTGATCCTCAGAATCTCCCAAGGAACTATGATGTCAACTCCAGATGTGCCTTCCACTCCAATGCACCTGGCCATACAACAGAGAAATGCAGGGCCTTACACATGAAAGTTCATGATTTGATTGATTCTAAGGCAGTCAACTTTGCACCCCCTCCAAGTGTTACCAAGAATCCTATGCCTAGCCATGGTGGGCCTAGGATAAATGCCATTGAGGAGGATCAACCAATAAGCCTAATTGACGATGTTGCAAGTTTTCAAACACCTCTGGCCAAGGTTAAAGCCCATCTTTTGAAGTGTCAAGTGTTCCCGGGTTGTGAGGCCCATTGCGAAGCTAGCAAGATTTCTACCAACGGTTGTGCAAATTTAATGACCGATATCAACATTCTTATCAGAGAAGGCATCCTACATATCACTTCAACAGTTCCGGCTCCTACAACATCAACAACCATTCCTCCTACAAACATTAATTCATCAAATATAACTCCTACAACTTCAACAATAATCATTCCAACAGATTCTTCTACAACATCAACAACCATCCCTTATTCAACTTCAACAAACATTAGTTTAACACATCCTTCTACAACAACAACAACCATCAATGAAGACATTTCCACAGTCACCATCTATTATGACCCAACAAAAATCCATGTTCCAGATTCTATCAACAACTCACATCAACACCTCCATCAACATCAACAACTCCCTGCACCTGCACCATCTCCAATCAGATCTCCTGTCACCATCTATTATGATCCAAAGATTGTCAAAACTCATTCTTCCACAACAATCAGTCCGGTAACCATCATGGTACCTGGACCAGTTCAACAACAATCAGTCTGAAGCTCACAGGAATGCATTACTCAAAGTCTTGCAAGCAGCTTACGTGCCTGAGGAGATTACAATTAATCATCTAGAAATGGTGGTTTCAAATGTTAATACTAGTCACGGGCTAGGGTTCACTGATGCTGATCTGACTTTGGAGGGTCGTAACCACAATAAGGCTTTACATATCACCTTAGAGTGTAAAGGTGTTGTACTTTCTTATGTTTTGGTTGACACTGGGTCATCTTTCAATGTCCTTCCAAGGAAAGCCTTAGTCAAGATGGAGTATGATGGTCTTGCACTCTGCCCAAGTAACCTAGTTGTGAGAGCCTTTAACGGTTCTAAGAGATCGGTTCTTGGAGAAATTGAGTTGCCTGTGGTAATTGGCCCACAAATTTTCAAAACTATCTTCTATATGATGGACATTCAGCCTGCCTACAACTGTTTGTTGGGTCGATCCTGGATTCATGCCGCTGGCGCCGTAACATCGACCTTTCACCGGAAGTTAAAATATGAGTGGGAAGGCCAAGTTATCACCATTTGTGGGGAAGAGGACATCTTTGTTAGTCATCTAGCCACTTACAAGTATATAGAGATGGATGGGGAGATCCATGAAACAATGAGCCAGGGTTTTGAAGCCCTCAATGTCAATGAAGCAACAACTGAAGTGTCTGGTACTTCAATCTCTTCTTACAAACAAGCTCGGAAGGTTGTGGAATACGGGAATGCCCAAGGCTAGGGTATGCTGCTGCAAGTTCAGATCAAGGAAGACAAGTTCAGTCTGGGTTACAGACCATCCCGACAGGTCCAAGAGGAGGCTGCTGAAGCTCCCAAGTTCATAAGTGGGGGAATGCTAACCCCGGATGTTATCAACAATGTGGAAGACGAGGCTGAAAGCGACTACAACCTGGAAAGTTGGATTCGTCCAAGAGTCCCAGGCCAACAAGTCCTCAACTGGTCTTCCCAGGAAATTATAAGGATTACTTCTGCAGAGTAATTATTATTTCCTATTTAAGCATGCATCAAGTCATGCATCTTGCCCAAGGTGTCAGGACTCATTTTGTAATAGGGCCATATATGTATTTTGTGCAAATGAATGATTAATGAACAATGGACATCTTTTGCAAACAATCATTTCGCTCACTGTCTTTTCATTTTTGTTATTTTCGCACAAAACAATAAATGGCAATGTTTTTCTTAATAAACTTCATTCACTTTTTTCTAAATAAGATAAAATCAATCACTAAAATGAACAAATCTCAACCCTTGCGGAGATAATCCTCCAGAATGCACCGACAACGACACTGCTATGACCTCGTATGACTTTTACAATCCGATTAATCAAGCAGATGAAGGGGTTGATGAAGACAATGATTTTCCTGAAGAATTGGCCAGGTTGTTGAGATAAGAGGAAAAATTGATTGCTCCTCATCAGGAGGAGGTTGAGACTATCAATCTTGGTACCGAGGAAGATGTGAAAGAAGTGAAGATTGGGACCAGTGATCAGTGCATTTTTGTGCACATTTCTACATGTTTTCACTTAAGCATTTCTTTAGTTTTCTTTGTTTATTTTTATATTTTAATTTGTTTTTCTAATTTATTTTATTTTTGGCTTAATTTGATTTTCGTACTTAATTTTTCAGTTTTAACAGCTTTTACGAAAATGATCATAACCGGAGTTCCAGGAATCTGATTGAGGCGTTCTACCAGTCGATAGAAAGCTAAGAGAGAGAGATACAACTTTTGTATTGGAGTCGAAGTCAGATTCAGAGTCATATTTTCCAGAATTTCGTTTGAAGCTGCTGCATTAGTTTTAGTTAGTTTCGGGTCATTTAGAATTGGGCTTGGGTTATGTATTTGACCCAGTTGGGTTGTAAACGGGTTTTTTAGGCTTTTCTATTTAAACTATCAGCCGCAGTTGTTCACTACACACTTTTGACAATTTTAATTTTTTACGCTCGAAGAGACAAATTATGGAGAACTAATTCCAAGGATTAATCTGCCGTAATCGGTTTTCGCCGACACTTTGAGGTTCTTATATTTTCCAATTAATCTATTTCCTTTCAATTCTGATCTTGATATCTTGTTTTCTTAATTCGATTTATCTAATGTTAGATTGATTTATTTTGATAATTGTATGTTCCTATACTTTAATCGTGTTTGCTTAATTCGCGTATGTTTATCGTGTTTGCTTAATTCACGATTGATATATTTCATCTGTTTGCTTAATTTTGAAATTAGGATTATTTATCATATAATATCAATTATGCTTGTTTGATTGTTATTATAATCGAAAAGGAAATAGAGTCCGCTTAGGAATTGGGAATTATTTGGATCGATGATAAGTTGGGAAATCAAAACAGCAGATTAACTGTTTCAGCTTATTTTGATAATCACTTATTATTTTAATTGCTTTTTCTTCAAATTAAAATCAACCCCCATTAATTTTTATTATCGTTAGTTAATAAGATCAAGAATCCTTGTGAGACGATTCGAATCATTGTCGCTATACTATGTTGTAAAGAAAATTACTCGTTTTTGATCCGTGCGCAACACGCGGATCAAATTGGCACTGTTGTCGGGGATTCTTGTTGTTATTAACCGATTTTATAGTCATAGTTATTGTTTTCTTGCTATATTTTTTCTTTTGTTTTTTTGTTGTGTTTATTGATTTTCAGGGTTGCTATACCGGTTGCAGTATAGTGATAACTTTTGCAGCCTTTCCGGTAAGTTGGAAGCTACTTTTTCGATTTGCTCCGATTTATTTTCTAGAAAATCAGAAATAAATCGAAGAACAATACTCTTTTAGAATAGAATTCTAAAAGATTTTGACCCTCAAAATCGTAAATTTTTCGTTTTTCTATTTGATTTGATTTATTTTCTCTTTTCATATTTTCAAAAAAATCTGAAATTTTTTGTGCGAGTTTTACTTGATTTAATTATATTTTTAGCGTTATTTTTATATTTTTTATATTTTATTTTAATCGCTTTTTTTTTTCCCATTCTTTTTAAATCTGCAGTGGTTTTATTTGATTCTGTGTTGAAATTTATAATCATATCATGACTGATCAAAGAACTCTAAGAGAACTTGTTGCACTTATGAATTATAATTCTTTATGTATTGAATATCCAGTTGTTGATGCACCTTTCGAATTGAATTTTGGTTTAACACACTTGTTGCCAAGTTTTAATGGTTTTGCAGGTGAGGATCCACATAAGCATATGAATGAATTTCAGGTTGTGTGCTCTGCACCTTCCAAACCTTCACTAGAGGACCTTGTCAAGCAAATTGCTACAAATAATATCAAGTTTCAAAAACAAATAGATTCTAATTTTTAGACTTTGCAAATACAGCTTGATCAACTTACCACTTCGATGAATGCTATGCAACAAGTCAAGGATCAAACCAATAGCCTTTGGAAGAACATTCTATTTTTCAAATAGAGTTACCTTCTGAAATTGTTGATGATACTTGTATTAATTTGGTTGCAGCTGATTTTCCATCATTGTCTGATTTTGATGATGTTTAATCTTGTGATGTTTGTACTGACACTAAAATTTGCTCTGTTTGTGCTGAATTTGAGGTTGCCTTGCAAGATGATATTCTTACTGCAGATGAGGTTGAAAATGAAGTTATTCATGTCAATGAAGCTCTCGACATCCCGATTTCCCGGAACAAACCATCCATCGAGAAACCACCCTCTTTAGAGCTGAAACCACTTCCTAATAATTTATTTGAATTTGTGCAGGAAGAGAAATCATTACAGGAACATAAGAAGGGAATTGGATGCACTTTGTTTAATACTTGTGATATTAGCCCATCCATGAGTATGCATAGGATCTCAATTGAAGATGGAACAAAAGTAGCAAGGAAGCCCCTTAATCCTTTGATTCTTAAAGTTATAGAAAAGGAGATCACTATCATGTGCACACTCAACACTTTTACTTGTCGAAGATTCTTCTTTGATCGTGGAATAAAAGGCAAAGGCACAAATAAAAACTTCAAGATTAATGGATACTACCAAAAGCTACTCTATGATATCCCCACTTTGGAAAAAGAGATTGTAGAAGAGCTCTCTTTAGGAAATGCTGCTTATGTGATCACCTATCCACCTTGACTACTCGGGTGTGTTCTTTCCTTTCTCTCCCTTTTATTTTATTTTTATGTCCTTTCATTGAGGACATTGCTTGTTTTCAGTGTGGGGGAGAGAATAATTGATTTTCTTTGTTTTTGTTTGTTTTGTTTTGTTTTAGAAACACTAGGCATTTTGTGTGTGAAAGTTTTAGGCTATAGATTATTTTGAGGTTAGGTTGTGTAGACTTGGGAAAAGTTCACAAGATCGGTATCGTGTTAGCACCTTAAGTCTCTTGAATATGGAAATTATTTTGAATGCTTGTTATGCCATAGCCTTAAGTTCTCATCCTTTAATAGCTCTTAAGTAGTTTATATAGAAGTCAACACCATCTAGAAATCACACACTAAGTAATTAAGTTGATGCAAATAAGTGAATGATCTTGCGCTTTAAAAGAAATCTGAATAGGAATCCACCTTTTAAGTTAGGTGATCCTCACCCGGTCATTTAACCTAACGGATGTGAAACCTTAAGAAAAAATATTGTTGTTACTAAAGTAACTTAAAAATATTGTCAAGTATGGATCATAATCACTAACATGCTTATTTACCATGTGTATGAATAGATAACGGGCTTAATGTGATTGCACTAGAATGAAAGAGAGCAAAAGGGAGGATGAGTAAGTTAGACTTAGGCATAATAACATGATTCGAAATGGTTTGTATATGATGGAGGCTTATGACCGCACACTTGCGGAATTGTGTTCTTACGATATCCTTAATATGTAAGATTAGTACCTATCGATGTTATCTTAATTGAAGAAGAGTTTGTAGCCTATAATGAGTATCTGAATGATGTTGTGTTTCTCGAGTCTTGAGTTTATTTTTGCTCGGAGTGCAAAAGTTCAAGTGTGGGAGAATTTGATCAGTTCATTTTGGTGCACATTTCTACATGTTTTCACTTAAGCATTTCTTTAGTTTTCTTTGTTTATTTTTATATTTTAATTTGTTTTTCTAATTTATTTTATTTTTGGCTTAATTTGATTTGCGTACTAAATTTTCAGCTTTAACAGCGTTTACGGAAATGATCATAACCGGAGTTCCAGGAATCTGATTGAGGCGTTCTACTAGTCGATGGAAAGCTAAGAGAGAGAGCTATAAATTTCGTGTTGGAGTCAAAGTCAGATTCGGAGTCATATTTTCCAGAATTTCCTTTGAAGCTGCTGCATTAGTTTTATTTAGTTTCGGGTCATTTAGAATTGGGCATGGGTTATGTATTTTACCCAGTTGGGTTGTAAATGGGTTTTTTAGGTTTTTCTATTTAACCTAGCAGCCGCAGCTGTTCACTACACACTTTTGACAATTTTAATTTTTTACGCTCGAAGAGAGGAATTATGGAGAACTAATTCCAAGGATTAATCTGCTGTAATCGGTTTTCACCGACACTTTGAGGTTCTTATATTTTCCAATTAATCTATTTCCTTTCAATTCTGATCTTGATATCTTGTTTGCTTAATTCGATTTATCTAAGGTTAGATTGATTTATTTCGATGATTGCATGCTCCTATACTTTAAACGCATTTGCTTAATTCGCTTATGTTTATCGTGTTTGCTTAATTCAATATTGATATATTTCATCCGTTTGCTTAATTCGGAAATTAGGAATATTTATCATATAATATCAATTACGCTTGTTTGATTGTTATTATAATTGAAAAGGAAATAGAGTCCGCTTAGGAATTGGGAATTATTTGGATCGATGATAAGTTGGGAAATCAAAACAACAGATTAACCGTTTCAGCTTATTTTGATAATAACTTTTTATTTTAATTGCTTTTTCTTCAAATTAAAATCAACCCCCATTAATTGTTATTATCGTTAGTTAATAAGATCAAGAATCCTTGTGAGACGATTCGAGTCATTGTCGCTATACTACGTTTTAAAGAAAATTACTCGTTTTTGATCCGTGCGCGACACGCGAATCAGCCAGTCTGCAAGCTCCAGTGAAAGAACAACTCATCAGTATGCTTCGAGAGTATGTCGACGTCTTTGCTTGGTCCTATCAAGATGTGCCGGGTCTGGATACAGATATTGTCATGCACAGGCTTCCATTGAAAGAGGATTGTCCTCTAGTTAAAGAAAAGTTGCGCCGTACTCGCCCAGACATGGCCATGAAAATCAAAGAAGAAGTACAAAAGCAGTGGGACGCCGGTTTTCTCGCTGTAACTAGTTACCCGCCGTGGGTTGCTAACATTGTACCCGTATCTAAGAAGGATGGCAAGGTGCATATGTGTGTGGATTACTGGGATCTTAACAGAGCTAGCCCGAAAGATGATTTCCCATTACCGCGCATTGATGTATTGGTAGATAACACAACTCAGTTCTCGGTATTTTCTTTTATGGATGGATTTTCTGGTTACAATCAGATTAATATGTCACTTGAAGACATGGAGAAGATAACCTTCATCACACCTTGGGGCACGTTCTACTACACGGTAATGCCGTTTGGTCTGAAGAACGCTGGTGCAACATATCAACGGGCTATGGTAACGTTATTCCACGACATGATCCACAAAGAAATTGAGTGCTACGTGGATGACATGATTGCCAAGTCCCAAACAGAGGAAGAGCATTTGGTAAATCTATTGAAATTTTTCAAGCGTCTGACGAAGTATCAGTTAAGGTTGAACTCCAACAAATGCACATTCGGGATACGTTCTGGTAAGCTGCTGGGTTTTATTGTAAGCGGAAGAGGAATTGAGGTTGATCCCGACAAAGTCAAAGTTATTCAGGAAATGCCTGCACCTAAGACTGAGAAAGAAGTTCGAGGGTTCTTAGGTAGATTGAACTACATCTCAAGGTTCATATCTCATCTCACTGCAACCTGCGAACCCTTGTTCAAGCTGTTAAGAAAGGAACAAACAGTCAGGTGGAACGATGATTGTCAGAGAGCTTTTGACAAGATCAAAGAATATCTGCAAGAACCTCCAATTCTCATGCCTCCATTTGAAGGAAGACCTATAATCATGTATCTGACAGTATTATAAGAGTCAATGGGGTGTGTATTGGGCCAGCATGACGAGTATGGTCGAAAAGAGTATGCAATATACTACCTAAGCAAAAAGTTTACCGAATGTGAACAACGTTATTCACTGCTCGAGAAAACTTGTTGTGCTTTAGCGTGGACTGCTCGCCAACTAAGACAGTATATGTTGACTCATGCTACCTTATTGATATCAAAGAAGGATCCAGTCAAGTACATATTTGAGAAGCCAGCACTTACCGGAAGGGTTGCAAGATGGCAAATGATTCTAATAGAATATGACATTCAGTACACCTCTCAGAAAGCCATCAAGGGTAGTGCATTGTCTGACTATCTGACTGAGCAACCCATTGATGACTACCAGCCTATGAGATTTGACTTCCCTGATGAAGACATCATGTTCTTAAAAGAAAGAGATTGTGAAGAGCCTATTCACACTGAAGGGCCCGATCCAGAAGAAGCATGGACTATGATGTTTGACGGGGAAGTTAATTGCAACGGTCGTGGAGTTGGTGCAGTGCTTATTACACCTAAAGGGGTTCATATGCCCTTCTCAGCAAGGCTCGCCTTTTCCTGCACTAACAACGAAGCAGAATACGAAGCTTGTATCATGGGTCTTGAGGAAGCCATTGACCTCAAGATCAAAACCTTGAATGTATTCGGAGATTCAGCTTTGGTAATCAACTAGACCAACGACAAGTGGTACACTCATCAGGAGCATCTGATTCCCTACCGTGACTATACGAGGAGATTGTTGACTTTCTTCACAACAGTTAAGCTTGAATACATCGCTCGAGATGAGAATCATTTTGCAAACGATTTGGCTACCATTTTATCCATGACCAAAGTACAGGTCGCCAATTATGTACCTCATATTTTTTTATCCTGACTGGACAGACTGGCATATGTATTCTCTGTAGACATTGTCATTGATAACAAGCCTTGGTACCATGACATCAAATGCTTCTTGGAAACTCAGACATACCCACCTGTGGCATTATCAAACGATAAGAAGACATTAAGAAGGTTGGCCAGCAGTTTCTTCCTCAATACTGATGGTTCTTTGTACAAGCGAAACTTCGACATGGTCTTGCTCAGATGTGTTGACAAGAAGGAAGCAGACCTACTAATGCACGAAGTACATGAAGGTTATTTCGGTACCCATGTCGGAGGACATGCAATGGCAAAGAAATTGTTAAGATCGGGTTACTATTGGATCACAATGGATGAAGACTGTTGTGCCTATGCCAAGAAATGCCACAAATTTTAGATCTATGTAGATAAAGTGCATGTGCCTCCGAATCCTTTGAATGTAATATCTTCACCTTGGCCCTTCTCCATGTGGGGCATTGATATGATTGGAAAGAATGAACCGACTGCTTCAAATGTTCACATATTCATCCTGGTAGCCATTGATTACTTCACCAAATGGGTTGAAGCAGCTTCATATGCAAATGTCACCAGACAAGTGGTAGCTAGATTTCTGAAAAGGGATATCATCTGTCGATATGGAGTTCCCGAGTGAATCATTACTGATAATGGTTCCAATTTGAACAACAAGATAATGGTGGAACTTTGTCTGGACTTTAAAATTCAACATCACATCTCTTCTCCTTACAGGCCAAAGATGAATGGCGTTGTTGAGGCCGCTAACAATAATATTAAGAAGATTGTGCAAAATATGGTAGTCAACTACAAAGACTGGCATGAAATGCTACCATTTGCCTTGCATGGGTACCGAACCTATATCAGAACATCTACTAGGGAAACACCTTATCAGCTTGTGTATGGTATGGAGGTTGTCCTACCTGTTGAATTTGAACTACCCTCCTTGCGGGTAATGATGGATGTGAAACAGGATGAAGCAGAATGGGTCCGCTCTCGATATAATCAACTGAGTCTGATTGAAGAAAACAGATTAGCAGCCATTTGTCATGGGAAGTTATATCAAAAGCGAATGAAGAAAGCCTTCGATCAGAAAGTCAGACCTTGGGAATACCAAGTGGGAGAGCTTGTTCTGAAAAGACTACTTCCTCCTCATACAGACCACAGGGGCAAATGGGTGCCGAACTACGAAGGCCCATTCATAGTAAAGAAAGTTTTCTCTAGTGGGAAACTGATGCTCACTACTATGGATGGCAAGGATTTCTTATCTCCTGTGAATTCAGATGCAGTTAAAAAATACTTCGCATAAAAGACCCTCTGGACATAAAAACAGAATGTAAGTCCAGGAAAAAATAGGGCATCCTGGCGAGTCAAAAACAGAATAAAAGACTCGGGAAAAAATAAGGAAAAATATTAAAAATATGTATACCCACTGAGTTGAAAAGCCACATCGGACAACTCAGGCAAAAATGGGTGTCCTGGTGGATTGAAAACCCAAAAGGGCGATCCATGCAAAATCAGGGAATAAACGAACAACTGCATTATGAATTCGTATGTATCACTCACAACATGGAAAGCTTCGGAAGGATAAAGCATCGGTCAGAATCAACCTTCTTCAGAAAGCAAGATAAGAAGAACGTCAAGGTCATACAGGTCATAGCAAAGGAAGCTCACTAGAGTGTCAACTTCAAACATTGCCAACATTTTTGTTTTCTCAATTTATAGCAATCTCCTCCTTTCAGGGATTCGCTTTTTCACTGTACTTGCTTATTCATGGCACACACATCAATAAAATCAGAATATTCAGTCATACTTTGTTTTGTACATTTTTGTTTCGTTTGCAAAATGTCCAAAGTTTATAATACAAAACTTGCATGAAAACATATAAGCCATTTTTAATATATGCTTGCATGAAATATGCACTCTTGAGCAAATCTAACTCCTATGACGAAATCTGGTTGAGGATACCTCGGGACACTTGTGCGTTTCTTGTTAACAGGTTGCAGGTACTCAAGACAGACAATCTCACAGCATGGGGCATATCAGGCATTATATCCCTAGTCAAGTCAGCAATCACCTTATCAGCGGGATTACGTGACAGAAGTATTCCCCCATGAAGCTGTTATCCCCTTAGAGGATCCTTCGGGAAACTCATTTAATCCCCAGCATGTCGCTTGGATGAAGGAGTTACAATAGATTACTCCCCAGAAGTACTCTTCCTCCCAAGCAGAATCTCCCGAGCAATGCTTAAACTAATGTTCCCCATCAGAGTTGCCAGAATCTTCTCATCCTCAGCAAATTCGGCAAAACCACTTTCCCGCAAAGTTGCTAGTTTCTTCCCAGTAGAGCTGCCAGGGTTCTCCCCAGGATGAGTTTCCTCAACAAAAGCTTCCCCAGCCGGGATCCCTCCAGACAAATCCCCCAGAAATCTTTCTCCCTGTAGAGTTCCCTAGGAAGATCGTTCGGTGATCCTCTCTCCCCGCATATCGGCCAGTGATCTCTTTCCCCAACGGAGTTCTCCCTCCGGATAGATCGCCCCGAGATCTTTCTCCCTGCATGATCCGAATCTCGGATCAGTTCTCTCATTTTGCATAATCATAGCATTCACATCATTTTCCCCACGCAGAGCGTAGCATTCTGTCTAATACGGAGCATTACAGAAAAAATCAAACATTTGCATGATCATAAGCCAGGTTCGAGCCAATCACTTGCAACATCATAATCACCTCACCAGCAATATACAAAGCTTATCCCCCGCAGACAAAGCCAGAATACCTTTTACACTCTCAATACAGATACTTGTTCATACTTGTACATATTCTTTTTGGCAGTCGACCGTGTCATACTTCCCCAGCAAGTCAAACACTCGTCCGTGTCCCTTGCTCAATCTTTTTGACACCCGTCCGTGTCTTGCACATATTCCTCCAGCAGGTCAAACACTTTTACATACTTATACACAATCCTCTGATACTCGTCCGTATCTTGTGTATATCACCTCCTTGGCAGATCAAACACTCGTTCGTGTTCCTTGCTTAACCGATTGATACTCGTCCATATCATCATCCTTAAACACGTGTCAACGATTGTTTCTATCGATACTCGTCTGTATCGTGGTCCTAGGGATGCTCGTCTGCATCTTTGGTCTATACACTCTGTCAACTTTTCTATTCGGCATTCGTCCTATGTCGTGATATTTTCGGCAGCCATCCCCTACTAGGTGATCGTCCTTCACCTTTTGATGATCGTCCCTCATCATTTTATCTGATGGTCGTCCCCATTGTTGATCCTCTTATCCGACATTCGTCATATGTCGCGATGCTTTTCGGTAGCCGTCCCCTGCCAGGTGATTGTCCTTCACCTTTGGATGACCATCCCTCATCCTTTCCCCAGTGGAATCCCCATTGTTGGAACTTTCTATCCGACATTCTTCCTATGTCACGATATCATTTTAGCAGCCATCCCCTGCTAGGTGATCATCCTTCACCTTTTGATGACCGTTCCTCATCATTTTATCTGATGGTCGTCCCCATCATTGATCTTTATTATCCGACATTTGTCATATGTCAAGATAATCCCCAAGAGCATCCGTCCCCAGCTAGCTGATTGTCTTTCACCTCTTGATGATCTTCATTCATCATGCTTATCCGATGGTCGTCCCCATCGTTGATCTTTTCTATCCGGCATTCTTCCTATGTCGTGATAGTTTCAGCAGTCGTCCCTTGCTAGGTGATCGTCCTTCACCTTTTAATGACCATCCCTCATCATTATTTCATTTATTATTTTACCCGATGGCTGTCCCTGTCGCGGTTTATTTACCCTTTAAACGTGATGGCCGTCCCCGTTAGTGCTTTCCTCATTTCTTTAATCCCCAGAGAGTTTTATTTCTTTGCCTGATGGCTGTCCCCGTCGCGGTCTCTTTATTTCCCAGCATGATGGTCGTCCCTTTCATTGCTTTTACTTACCGTTTATTATCCCCGACAGTCTTCCTCTACTCGATGGTCGTCCTCCATCGCTTTCAATTGATACTCATACTATACTACCTGTTACAATTTATATCCCTTTTCTTCTTCTCCCTAGTGAGTGCGAATTTCGGACTGTCTTTGGTATTCAACTACAAGTTATCTTGTTTGTCTGTTAAGCCAGACGCTTACACCCTGCACAGCTAACTCATGCTTGAATAGGGGCACCTGTAAACACCCCAAATTTTCCCTCACTTTTTCTCACACCATGGCTTATGATCTTTTCATATTTCATTTGCATAATCATATCTTCTCTCATGGTTTGTGATCTCAGTAATCCAAGAAGTGATCAGAGCCATCCCAATGGTCTTGAAGCATGCCAATAGGTTCCATGTGTGTTCCATGATCATAATATTCTCCCCAAAGTTCATTAAAGTTAAAAAATCACAAAGCATGGCAAAGGCATAGAGGCAGACTGAAGATTTCCTACACAGATGACCTAAAATTAGGGTTTTGGGTTTGAGGCCCTTTACCTCAATTATTTTGGTCATTCTTGATTCCATTGGTCTGAATATGTTATAAGGAGCATGTTTACCAAATTTGATGAAAAAATTCACTATGGAAGTCATCTGATAAATGGTAACTTGTTGTGCTAGAAAAGTTAGAATCAGGGCATCTAAGGCCACCACCAATGGAACCAAAGGGTCATCTTCATCATTTTGAGGTTCTATGATCTTTATTTGATCTTAGAAGTGGTTATAAGTTCACAAGATTGAAGAATTTCAAGCCATTTGCAAACTTGCTATTTTTGGACATGACTTGTAATGGAAACTTTCCATTTTGGGAAAGATTTTCAACCTCTTCTTTCTTGATCAAAAATGCTTCAAATGAAAAATCCTTAAACATGAAAGTTGTAGATTGGATCTTCCCCTTTTCAAAAAGTACAAGAACTCCTCTTGATTCATCCTAGAACTCAAGATATGATCTTTCAAAGTTGGGAAAAATCCTATAATTTTCAAGTTCATGCCAAAGAGGGATTTTTGCAAAATCAAATTTCAAGACTTTTAATGACCTCCAATTGACCTCTAAGCTTCATTACATGATAATGCAACACATTTAGATCAGATATAAGCCTTGCATCCCACGTTTTCATGGCCAATTTCTCAAGAATGTACAAAGTTGTAAATGTGCAAAACCATTGCAATCTCACCACTCATTCACTTCTGATCACTCTAAACCATCCCATGGCTATCCTTGATGCAAGATGAGGCAGGACAAGCCCCCAAGCCAGCTCTGACCCGTGCCCATGCCTCATAGTACACAATCTTGACTTTTTTTGCAAAAACCTCCCATACCAATCATCATATGCCACAACAACTTTCTAATCAATCCCATTGGCTTGTACTAACCCTAAGGACTTCATTTCATAACACACACAAGCCTGAATCAAGCAAGAAGCTCAGTTTCAACAAAAAATCCCCAAAATCTTCATTTCTTCGAAACCCACTGCACAAGCCTCAAACATTCAAACTTCTTCCACCATTCATCTCAAAATTAATCATAGAAGATAAAGCACCCACTGCCATGGCCTAAAAGCTCCCCAAACAGAAATACGATTTATGCCACACCAGAACCAAAAACCACAAACTAGCCATTCAAAGCTTGTTCTAAGCTCTCCATAAGAATCAAGGTGGTCATTGGAATGGATTAACATCAAGGAGAGGTCCAGAAAGCTCAAACTTGGAAAGCTTAATCTCAGGTATCATCCAAGAACTTTTTTTCCAGAACTTGCGTTTTAATTTACAAATTGATTCTATGTGATGTGCTAATCATTTTGAGCTTTGAATCATTGAAAATGGTTGAGTGTGTAGGATGTATTTGATTTCTGAAAGTTTTGCGCAATTTTCCATTTTGTTTCGATTCATGAATTTGATGAAATATAAATGTTGTTTGTTCTTGCATTCGTGTTTAGGGTTGTTTAATGTTTGATTCTGGAGATTTAAGGAGTCTGGGGTGGCCTATGGAGTGAGATAGGGTGAGCAGTTGACCGGAGAAGATGATCGGATCTTGCTCTGGTCACCTGAGAGTGATTAGGGTTTGTAATTAGTGTTAGCATGTCAGTTTGAATAATGGCCCTTGGATTTTGTTTACCGCGTGTTTGAACGAATCAGATTCATCCACTTAACCCTAATTCTTAATTAATTAAGTTAATTAGATTAATTAGCCATAAACCATCCTAGCCCTTCATCTGCACACGCAGTCTTCCCTTGTTCAAATCTAAACCATCAGATTGGTTGACTTCCCATTTAATTTGATTTTATTTCATTTTCTTGCATTTTCTTTCCATATTTATTTTAAAATAGCAAAAACAATTCAAAAAATCTCATTTTCTGCATTTTTATTTCAAATATTTTTCTTAACGCAAAAACATTTTTTATTTGAATTTTTGCATTAAAATAATGTATTTTTAAAACATTTAAATGTTTTATTTATTTAATTAATTGATTTTAATTAATTAAAAATACATTTAGGTTTCTAAAAATCACCAAAAAATTCATAAAGCATTCTTAGACATTAATAAACATTTTCAAACTCACCATACAAATTTCTTTTTAGGTTTGATCCTATTTTCACAATTATTTTTGAATTAGGGTTCATAAATTTCACATTTTTTAACCCTAACTTGAAAAATTCATTTCTGCCTAACCATGATGAGTTTGAACTTGATTCTTTTTGCATTGTTTCACATATTGCATCTAGTTTCTAGGTTATTTATATCATATTTTTGCATTGCATTTTCCCTTTAGAAGCACCCAAAAACCCTAGTTTACTTAGGAAATTCATAACTTTGCCTAGGTTTAGCTTCTGAACTTCTTCTTTGGGGTGTGATCTTGTGTATGTTTAGGGTTTGTTTGAGTTCAATTTCAAATTTTTATCATGATGTATGCTTCTATTTTGGTCATATGCATCTCATACATTTATAAAACCCTAATTTCTCATGTTCATTTGCATCCATCTTTACATATCTCAATCATATGAACTTGCCATGACATTTCAAGCATTTGTATGACATCTTAGACATCTTAAGACATGCTTGAACATTGCTTGATCATTTCTTCATTCATTTTCTATGCTTTGCATTCATTATATTCCATGAACATCCATGTGTTTTCATGCTTCTAAACATGCTTCCATTGCATCTCATCTTTGTATAAACATTCATAAGCATTATGTACGACTTTGCATCATCTCATAACACATTTTTCTTGCATATACACTTCTGGTTTTTGCCTTTGCATCTTTATTCATCTCATTTCCTTTTGCTTTATGTCTTATGCATCCATACTAACATTTCATGGGCTTATGGTAAGTTTATTGGGATGTGGATTTGCCTTCACATCCCACCTCTTCTTATCTCTTCATATGCATTATTTACTTGTCTTTGTAGTGAACTTGCTTCACTTATGCTCTCTCATTCTTACTTTCTTTCTTTAGAGTTACTTATCTTCTCCAGGAAGTAAGTAACTTATTCTTTCTCTCCTTCTCTTTTCATCTACTTCTTCTTCCATGGTGGCTTCCTGAAGATTCTTCTCTTAAGCCTCACAAACCATAGAATATCCAAGCATGATAATCTTTAGGGTCGTATATAGTCTCCCTTAGTTTTTACCTTTGAGTCTCTCTTCTCATCTCATAATCAGAGGCTAAACATTTAAAGCTTTAGGACTTTGAATTAGGGTTATACCTGCATCCTTATCTTAGGATGGAGTGTATAACTTTAATCCTTAGTGTTAAACCTTTAATTTGTTTACACCTATTAATTAAAACACCTAATAAAGGATAAGACTTAAGCTTGTAACTTGGGCCTTATATTAGGGTTACATCTCTTCCTTATGGTTAAGAGGGACTAACCCTAGTGTTTAATGGACAAGTCCCCCTCATGCTAGTCTTACAAACATAAAATCCACTTCTTAACCTCACCCTTTAATTAAAAACCACTTAATAAAGGCTTGTTATATAATGAATTTAATCCCTAACCATGGATCAAGTTGAGCATTCTTCCTTAGCTTAAGTGTTCTCATCTATCATCCTTCTCTTAGGATGGTGTAATGAGTTCACTAATCCCTGATTAGAGATTAAACTCATTACTTAACACTAAACAAAAACCCAAAAACACTTAATAATCACAAGTAGGTTAATGATCTTAATCCTACATCATTATGGTAATTAAGTTGAGATGCTCATCTCATACTTAAGTAGGCTCATTATCCTATGCAAAACACCAAAAACAATAAAATAAACTGAAAACACAAAAACAAACAATAATCGTCTCCTCCGGGATTCTTTTCTCATCACATTCACTCTTAAAATGAGAACTTGCTTCTTCCGTCTAATGCAAGATAGTTAGCACTCGAGCTAGACGAGTCACATACTTGAGCATAGACAAGCAAAAAGATCACAACAAAATCATCCCAGTCTCTTTGAGTCGAACTATGGTGTTCTGACTTCCTCATTGCACGAGAGGATACGTAGGCATAACTTAACAATTATCAAACAAAAGTCTCCTTGTCATCCCCCTCTTTCAGCTTTCTTTTTTAAGCCTCATTCTTGAGCACTCACCCTCTTTTTGCACTGACACACTGTACATCCATTCCTAGATTTTCATACACAGTCAACACATACATTACCCCTTTTAAACACAATCAAGTAAGCGTGGATCCCGTCGAGTACGACAGACGATCTGGGTGCTAATACCTTCCCAGGTCATAACCAACCCCCTTTCTCAGTTTCTTTGGTTCGCAACCGTCTTATCCATATCCTTCTAGGTTTATTCAGCATTACCTTTCCTTCGGGATAAAAATGACTAGCTGGCGACTCTATTCAACCTCAACCTCCAACATCACCAACCGTTCGCGCCTGCACTGGGATGTATGTTTTCGGGAGCGACACAAAGATGCAATGGTATGTATATTATATGCTATGCTATATGATATGAAAAAGAGAGGGCAAAATTGGGGTGTTACAGCTGCGCTTATTCAAGCAATTGTTAATTTGAAAAGGATGAGAGCATCGGTTGTCGGCCGTTCGAGATAAACTATGATTGAATACCAAAAGAACCCGAAAATTTGCATTCTGCTGGAGAATAAAAGTGACGTGAACCTGACCAAGGAAAACAACTTCTTGAAAACCCTGATGAGGTGAAGAGTAACTCGGTAACCATGAAACCCCTCTTCATATATCTTTCTTAGATACATGACGTTCAGAACATACGAGCCTTCTTCAAATAACATGTGCGTCAGGTAAATGGTACTTAGGATAAACGAACCATCTTCATATATCTTGCGTAGATGTATGGTGCTTAAGACAAACGAGTCTTCTTCAAATAACATGCGCGTCATTTAAATGGTGGCGCACTTAATTCTGTGGGATAGACATGCATAAATCAGGATAGACGAACCCTCTTCATATATCTTGCGTAGATATATGGTCCTTAGAACACACGAACCCTCTTCACATATTTTGCGTAGATATATGGGGCTTAAGACAGACGAGCCTTCTTCAAATAACCTGCTGTAACACCCCAAAATTTCCCTCTCTTTTTATCATCATTTAAATATCATAAGCATACAATAAGCATATCATATCCTAGCATTTGGCATAGAAAAATGAAGCATAACATTCACATGTTCTAGCATAAGGCCTATGATCAATCATCTGGAGATTTATGGTTCTACAAGCCAAGCCAAGCCAAGAGCCAAGGGACATTTCAAGAATCTCACAATTTCTTCTCACATTTTATGCAAGTTCAAAGTCATTCACAAAAGCCAAGAAGTGTGAAGCATCCCCAGAAGCTCAGTAGTGCAATTGGTTTCTACACAAATAAACCCTAATTAGGCTTTTTCCTCAGATCAAGGAATTCTCATATCTTTGACCAATTCTTGTGGTCAAAGGCTTTTATATGACATATGAGGTCTATGTGTGAAATTTGGTGAGAAAATTCATTGAGGACGTCAGTTAATTCTTCAGTTACTTGTAAATGAAGAAACTGGTTAACTATGCATCTGAAAAGTCAACTGTGGGATTTCAAGGCCTCCAATCATGTTTTTCAATTCAAGGGACCTTCTTAAGGTCAAATAAGAGCTCTGGTGATCTCAAAGATCATGAATCAAGAGGTTATGGAGAAGTTTCCAAAATTAGTAAGTGACTTGTAATAAAACTTACTATTTTTGGCACGTTTTGCCCTAATCTTCAAATGATCCTTTCATAATCAAGATGGCTCCAAATGAAATTTCCTTGAACATGAAAGTTGTAGGGTATGCTCTCACACTTTTAAAAAGTCCAAGAACTTATTCATAGCATGTATGGAACTCAAGATATGTCCATTGGAAGATTGGTTGATTTTAGGGTTTTACCACTTTTCCAAGTTTCCACCACTTTGCAAATTGGTTTGTAATGTATTTCTAATACATTTTATGGGCCAATGTGGATTAAAAAATTCAAATACAATGCATGAGAAGTCATTTTTCTCAAGAAATCATGAAAATTCATGACTTGCACATGAGATATTCCATAATGTGCAATTTTGCAAAATCATGAGAAAAGCATGACTCACTTAAATCCAATGGTGGAAATTGATCTAAGGGTGGATATTGAGTGAAATGGAATCAACACATGCACATGGGAGAGGCTTGGCATGCACGGAGGGGGAAGTCACACTTTTCATGCATTTTTGCAATTTGAGTGAGATCACACATTCCTTGCACATACTTTCCTCTAAACCATAATCAGTGTAAAAAACACATGATATATAAGCCAAACATAGCCTTTTTTAATCCTCAGCCTCTCTCATTCTTTAATTTCACATTTTCTTGCTCTTGTGCAAAAGCATTCGAATCTCACTTCTCTCATACACATTGCCTCAGATTTTTGTGGTTTCTTCATCCTTAGAGTGTAAGGGTCATCAAGCAACCTTCAATTTGAACTTAGAGTGAGAGTTCATTGAGGTGCCATTCAGAAGCAAGAGCTGTCAAATCTCAAGATCTATGCTCTTATAAGCTCTCTCTTGCATTTATTTTGCAAGGAGATGTCAAAGAAGGTTGATCTGCAGCTTTGGAAGGATTTCTTTGTCCTATTTCAAGCTCTTCAGATTCAGGTATGACTTGAAATCCATAGATCTAGAACTTTTTGTTTTTGTGTGCATTGTGCTTGTTAGGTTCTACTGATGATGTTGATATGTTTATTTTTGAATTTGGTGAAGAATTGAGTACGTATGCTTGAGTTAATGTTTTGATGTCAAAAATTATTTCCTTCTATCTGTGCTTGTTTGTTATTAGATGATGATTTTGAGTTCATCTTTGTAATCACCATGCCTAAAACTATTGATCTGGAAATTTTTATGCATTTTTGTTGATAATTGTTCATGGTATGAGTTTTCCGGTGACTGGAGCTAGGGCTCCGTCATCGGATTCTGGAATTTTGAAACGCATGATGAACGAGGAAGACATAATCCCAGCCACACATTTCTTGATCTGGATGGCTTAAAACATGACATCACATTAAAAACCACCCTCTCCCTCACGTGATCTTATGTTTACATAATTAATGTGCGTGTGTGTCTGTCTATCATAGTTGTGGTGTGCGTGCATTGGTGAGTGTTGGATCTGTTGACTAGCTTGATTGGTTGACTACTTTATGCACGTAGGATGCATCAGATGGTTTTAATTAATTGTTGACTTTTGACCTAGGGTTTATTATAAGAATGTTGACAATACTGCTTGGACCTGGGCCCTATATGCTATCCCCACCCCCTTTTTTGCAGCCCAAGATGCTTTGAACGTGGCTTGTTGTTATTCTGACCCCCTGGCTTCATTGTTTTTTATTTCTTTTCAATTTTTATTTCAATTTCATTTTATTTTATTAAAAATAGAAAATCATTTTCAAAAATTATAAAAATATTTGTGTGATATCATTTGAGTTTTCCCTAATTTTCTACACTTTTATTTTTAATTTTCTATTCTTTTTCTTTTCAGAATTAATTTTGGAATTATTTTCTTTTATTCTATTTATTTCAATGCATGACCTAGCTTGTTGAATTTCCAGTTTGAGATTGGTGATAGATATGAACATGGTTCTTTTTGAATTTGATTTCTAACATGTTGAAGATCATTTGAAATTTTGTTCTTGATTTTTAGCTTATTTTAGCTTACCTTTTGCTATGTTGCTTTGTGATGAAGGTTCTAAAACCCTAATTGAGCTTTGTGATTTTATTTGACCAATGTTGCTTCTGATTTTGGTCATATCCTTTCGGTATTATGATCATACATGTTTAGGGAGCCTTTGTGCTTGCTTTTTGAATTTTTGAGGTTGATTTCCCTTTTATGTGAATTTTGGTGCTTGCTTGCCCTATTTTGAATGTATTTTTGAGGTATGCTTTCTCATTAGGTTAGAAGGGCACTTTTTCAAACTCCTAGAGGTTGATTTGAGGTCTTATAGCATGACGTTACATCCCTAGTTTTTGTATGTTGATGGTGCTTTGTCTTGCTTTGAGTGTCTTATTCTTTAAGCCTCGCACTTACATGTATGCTCACATCACTTCTTATGTTCATGTGCTTCTTATGTTTGAGGTTAATTGAACTTGTATGCTTTCTTGAGTGTTTCTATTTGTTGCTTAGACACTTCCTTGCCATGCTAGGATTCTGGTATTGAAGTTTAGGGGTCATGTTTAGTTTGTAAGATTTCTTTCCAACTCATGTATGCTTGTTTCTTTATGGTAACTTGTATGATTTTGGTTGTGACTTCTTACTCCAATTCTCTCGTGAGGTTGTGTGATTGGTATTGGCATGTGAATGAAGTTCCACTTCTGGTTGTGATACTTTTATATGGTCTTTTTTTTGTTTGAATCTTACTTGATCCTATTTGCTTTCATTTTATCACTTGTATATGTCCTAACCTTTTCTTGTAGGTGCACATGGTAAGTGAAGTGTGGATGTTATCCACATTTCAAATCTTCATCTCATCTCTTTATTGCTTTCATACTTGTCTTTGTGATGTGCCTTATGCCATCATGTGTACAACTTCATTACTTCTCCCTCTTAGAAGCAACTTAACTTCTTTAGAGAAGTAAGTCGTTTTTTAACTTCTTCTTTCTCCTTATTCTTTTCTTCTTTCCTTCTTCTTTAGGATAGACTTCAAACCTCACTAACTTAGGACCAACTCATTGCATGATAACTTCTAGGATGGTTAGATTCCCTTAGTTGTTTACCTTTTGCTCCTTTGGTTTTTCTTTTCTTATCTTCATACAAAACCTAAAAAAAACACTTTAATAAAGCTTGAAGTGGTCTTTTGTGTTATGGCCTTATTCCATGGATACTCTTCTTCACTCCATCTTGGTGGTGGCATAAGTTTATCTGTGATGCACAAGTTCAATCATGATACTTCTTTCACAAAGAAAAGCATAAAAAACATTTCTTCATTTAATTCACAAAACACTTAATAATTCCAAGCAAGTTAGTGAATTCATACCCTAATCTTTGGAAGCAAGTTTGAGGGCCTTCTTCATTCTTGGTGAATTTATTACTAATTCTATCTAGGAATGTGGTAATAAGAACATATTCCCTAGAAAAGGATTTGCTTTCACTTCCTTGTGCCACACTCATAAAAAACTTCTAAAAAACACTGGACAAAGAATAAACGTCTCTCCTTTGGGACTTCTTTTCTCATCACCTTCACTCACAACGTAAGAACTTGCTCCTACTTGTTACTTTGCAAGACAGTATCGCACTCGTGCCAGATAAGCCTGCAACACCTGAGCATTGACATAGGAAATTCAAGCCTTAATTCACAAGCAATCTTTCCACCCCTAGTTAGGGGAACTACGTCATCTCTGATCCTCATGTCCAGATGAGGTACGTAGGCAGCGGGGTAAGGCCTGTTTAAGCACTCTTTTATTTTCCCTACATTTTCCCCATTTCTTTTCTTTTCTTATCCAATTTCAGTCTTTCTTTTGCAGCAGTTTTCATTTATTCACCCTTTGAAACATTTTCTTTGCAAGTGTGGATCCCATCGGGTACGGAGGACAACCTGGGGTGCTAATACCTTCCCAGGTCGTAACCGACTCCCGAACCCAGATTCTTCGGTTCACATGACCTTTGTCCTTCCTTTCTTTTATTTGGTTTGTGCAACATTACCATTCCCGTTTGTAACATCCCAAATTTTCCCTCTTCATTTTAAGCATCATATCACATCATATTCATCATGAACATATCATTTTCTTAGCATCCTAGCATGAAAAGATGAGGCATAACATTCTTCATGACCTAGCTTTAGGCATATGATCATCACAAGCCATGACAAGGGGCTCATTGGTTTTGTACAAGTCCTATGAGGTGTCTACATTGTATTTACAAGTTCAAGTTCATTTGCAAGAGCTCAGAAGGTTGGATGATCATCATAGATTCCAGGATAGGGCAAAGCTCCTAAGCATTGGTCCTAAATTAGGGTTTGAGATTAAAGCATGAAAACTTCACAACTTTGGCCATTTCATTTGGGCAAAGTCTTTTATATGTCAATAGGATTCTAGGTACCAATTTTCATGAGAAATTTCCTTGTGGAAGTCAGGAAATTGTTCAGTTGCTTGCGGATGAAGTAATTGGTCAACTGTGCCTTTAAAAAGTCAACTGTGTGTTTTCAAGGGGTCCAATCCACTTTTTCTAGCCAAGGGATGTCCTTACAATGTTATAAGAGGTTTGGAAAGTTCAAATATCAAGAATCATGGAGTTTTGAGGGGTTTTGCAAAATTGGTGCAAAGTTGGTTTTAAGGAAATTCCATTTTTGGCAACTTTTGCCCTAAAATTCAAGTGAGCTTAACATGATCAAAAATTCTTCAAATGGACCAAAGTCAAACATGAAAGTTGGAGATTAAGGCCTCCCATTTTCAAAAAGTACAAGTACTTTTACATAGCCCTCATGGTTTGTGATTTAAGCCCCTCGAAAATTTGGCTTAATTTAGGGAAAAAGTTTGTTTTCATGCATGCACCAAGAGCAAGAAGGTTCAAAACTCAATTTCAAGTGTTGGAATGGATCAAGTGAGTTTACAAAGTTGAAATACAATGCAAATGTCACACTTTGCTCCAAAGAAATTCACAATTTCGTGCCAAACAAGAATGTTGCTTCAAAAATGCAAAAAATGCATATTCATGAAAATAGTGTGACTCCTTAATCTAATGGCCAAGATCTTTTGGATTCAAATTAAGGGTTGGATTTAGAGTGCACATGGACTGAAAAGCAAGGGGAGGCATGAGGAGTGCATGCTCTCATCACAAACTTGCTCAATTTGCAAAATCACCAAATTTTCCTCATTCCCACGTGCAAACTTCTTGATATTTTCAGCATTAGGTCATGAGATGATATATAAGAAATTAGGGTTTCAGAATCCCTCAACTCTCTCTCATTCTTCATTTTCAAAGTTCTTGCACAACTTGCAATTTCTCCAAAATCTCTTCACACACTTGCTCAATCCAAAAACAAATTGTAGATCCTTGATCAGTGCACACTTAGGATCACAAATATCACCATTATTCAAGCAATCTCTCAAGATCAACAACCTTGCCATTTCAGGGCAGGTGCTTGCAAAGCTCAAGATCCAGCCATATTCAAGGCTTTAGGTGCATTTATTTTGCATCTAGAGTGAATATGGAGTGATTTGCATCCATCATCTGGTCTTCTAGCAATCATTTTCAAGCTCTGCAAACTCAGGTATGGCTCTGAATCTTAAGATCTGAAAATGAAATTGGTTGTGCATTTTATGATCCTTGATGTTTGCTGGTTATTCTGTTGCTTGTGGTTTTGAATTTGGTGCAATAATGAGTGAGATATTTGAATTCAAAGTTTCATGGTCAAAATTGTTTTTTCTCGATCCAAGAGATCCTTTGATCCAATGAAAATACCAAGGCCATTTTTGAATTTAGAGCATCTCATTTAGTCAATCTGGAGGTCTTTATTAATTTTCATTAAGTTTTGTGCATCTGGTGTAATTTCCGGTGCTGGAGCTCTAGCTCCTGTCACCGGAATTTGGAAAACCTGCGTTAGGGTTTTGTGAGCTTGAAGATGATCTTTCAGCCTTTGGATCTTCCTCCCACCTCACCAGATCTTGCCACGCGTGTTAGTGTCCCAGCCTCCCTCTCACGTGAAACTTCAGTTCTATTTTAATTCATAATGTTTCTCATCCCACCACAACACGCGTGTGTCCTCACTTCTTAACCAATAGGTCAGCCACGTCATTTAATGAAAGAGTTTCAGTGCGTGTTGGATTCATCCTAAGGCCATGTTATTTTCCTTTTATTTCCTATGATTTTCCACCCTTACTTTCATATACCAGCGCAGCCTTATGGGCCTGGTTCTTCTATCTGCACCTCCCAGACTTATAAGCCCAATGTGTTTCAACTATAATTCCCTGCTATTCTCACCTCCCAATCTTTTTCTTATTTTTATTTCTTTTCTTTATTTTATTTTCATATCATTTTGATTTCCATTTATTAAAAATACTTCCAATCATCCAAAAATTCCAAATTAATTCATGAGTCTTCAATTGAGTTTTCTTTATTTTTCCATATTTTTATTTTCCATTTTTTCTCATTATCCACGTGTCAATTAATTCTTCATTTCAATTAATTCATTTTTGAGTCCTTTTTGAGTATCCTGACTTGTCCAATTTCCCTAGGGTTCATCTTTTTGAGTTTTATGATGGTTCTTTTTGGTCTGGATTCCTAAGAGGATGTAGTTTTTGTGTGACTTTTCCCCTGATTTTTAGAAACTTATTCATTTGGTTTTGGTCATTTCCTTGTAAGTAAAGTTTTGTAACCCTAGTTCATGTTCTTGTCCTCATTTGACCTACTTAGCTTCTGAATTTATCCCAATCCTTTTGGTGTCTTGTTATATCATGTTTGAGGATCATTTGTCCTAAGTTGTGGAATTTTTAGAAACATTGTTGATTTGATGTGAATATTTGTTCTTACCTTGTCCCATTTTGCTTCCTTTTGATCATAAGGTCTCTTTTAAGCTTAGAAGGGCACTTGTGCCAACTTCTCCTTCTCATTTGGGGTCTCTTTGGGGTATGGGTACCATTCTGATCTTATCTTAGGGTTTGTGTCTTGTAAATTTTGTGTTTGGCTTGCCTTTTGAGTTCTTTCTTTCCTAAGTGCTTACACTTCATCTCTTTACTTCTTTCCTCCCATTTTGTGATTGTTTGGTCTTGTGCCTCTCTTCTCTTCATCTCTCTTGCTTCTAAAGCTCTTCTTTGACTTGTTTTGGTTCTGATTGTGTGCCTTGAGTCCTTGATTTGTGCATATTTTGATTTGCATCTTTCCTAAGTGTGCATTTGTTTGCCATGTGATTCATGTTGCTTCTTAATTGTCTTGCATGCTTCTTTCCTCATTCTTGTAACTTGCATATCCATTGAGCATTTGTATATATGACTTCACTTCTGTTTGTATGTTGTTGGCATATCATTTGTTTCATTTTGCTTTGCTTTTGTGCTCATGTTGCTAACCTTGCAGGGGCTATGGTAAGTGTGAGGTGTGGAAGTGATTCCCACATCTCCAAGTCTCATCTCTTCTTCTTATTTCTTACTTGTGCTAACCCTTTGTTTGTTGGGCTTAGGCCTTACTCATCCTTCTTCCTCTTCTTCTTCTCTTCTTCTTTCTTTCTTCTTTAGGATAGTAAGCCACACTAACCTTAGGATATCCATGCATGACAACACTTAGGTCTCTTTAGTCCCCCACTTAGACTTTTGCCTTTGTGATCCTTTTGGTTCTTCTTCTCTTCTCATCTCAAAACCACTAAAAAGCACTTAATAAAGTTTGAAGTAATACCTTGAGCAATAGCCTTATCCCATGAGGTACTTGTAGTCTTCCCATCTTGGGATAGTACAAGCTTACCTTGTGATGCACAAGTCTGATCAAGGTATCTTCTTCACCAAGAAAAGCATAAAACACACTTCTTCACTGTAAATACCAAAAACATTTAATAAGTAAATGAGTTAGTGAGCTTAGGCCCTAATCTCTGGATTCAAGTTTTGGGGATCTTCTCCTTACTTGAGTGTGCTTGTTCTATTATTCCATCTTGGAATGTAGTGACAGGTGCACATTCCATGGAAAAGAGCTTGAGTTCACTTCCTTGTGACACACTCTTAAAAAGCTTCATAAAAAAACACAAACAAACAATAAGCGTCTTTCCTTCGGGAATTCTTTTCTCATCTCCTTCGCTCCGTACGCAAACTTGCTCCTACTTGTCATTTTGCAAGACGGTTACGCACCCGTCGTCCGAGTCTGCAACACCTGAGCATTGGCATAGGCAGTTCAAGCCTTAATTCACAAGCAATTTCCTTTCCACCCCTAGTTAGGGGAACTACGGCAACTCTGATCCTCATTGTCCAGATGAGGTACGTAGGCAGCGGGGTAGGGCGCGTTCGAGCACAATCTTTATTTTCCTTACATTTTTTCCTTTTCATTTCTTTTTCAGTTCCCTTTTCGTTCCTTTTCCAGTTCAGTTTCTTTTTCTACTGTAGCAGTTTTCATTTCTTCACCCTTTGAAACAGATTTCTTTGCAAGCGTCGATCCCGTCGGATACGGCAGACGATCTGGGTGCTAATACCTTCCCAGGTCGTAACTGACTCCCGAACTCAGTCTCTTTGGTTCGCAGGACCCGTGTCCTTCCTTTTATTTTCTTCTGGTTTGTGGAGCATTACCATTCCCGTTCCTTCGGGATAAAAATGCCTGGCTGGCGACTATATTCTTTTTCCGCGCCACTTTCGCGTTTGTACCAGGATGCAAATCCGGGGAGCGACACCGTTCCTTCGGGATAAAAATGTCTAGCTGGCGACTCTACCTCTTTTCCGCGCTACTTTCGTGTTTGTACCAAGATGGAAATCCAGGGAGTAACACTTGTGCGTCAGGTAAATGGTAATTATGCATATGTTCTACTGAACTGCAAAATTTTGACGTTTAATCCCACCTTCAGGACTTCAAACCTCTTCAACACAAACGAGTATTGGATGATCATCAAGGAAACACAAACGAGTGCCTTAAGCTAATAATACAGACGAGTATCAGAAGATGATCCAAGAGACACAGACGAGTGCACTAGGCAACAATACAGACGAGTATCAACCACTGATACAGACGAGTACCATACAACGATACAAACGAGTATTAGAAAAATATAAGAATCCAACATAGACAAGTGAATGGGTAATGATACTGACGGGTACAAAAAATCTATAAAATCAAATACAGACGAGTGATTGAAAAACAATACAGACGAGTATCAAAACTATCAAACACAAACGAGTGATGGGAAAATGATACAGAAGAGTATCCAAAGGTATCAAACACAGACGAGTGAATGAAGCACAAGAATAACACATACGAGTGTTAATAATGATACAAACAAGTATCAAAGAAAGTTATCAAACAAAGACGAGTGCATGAATCTAAAAACAACACAGACGAGTGTTAAAAATGATATAGACACATATCGAAAGGTATCAAACACAGACGAGTGAACGAAACCAAGGAGTTAACACAGACGAGTGTCAAGAATGATACAGAAGAGTATCACAGACATCAAACACATACGATTCAAGAAAGTAGAGAATTAACACAGATGAGTGTTAAGGATGATACAAACGATTATCGAAAGGATATCAAACACAGATGAGTGGGTAAAGTAAAAGAACGACACAGACGAGTGTTAAAGGTGAAACAGATGAATATAAAGAAGCCATCAAACACGGACGTGTGAATGAATACAAGAATAACACATACGAGTGTTGAACACGATACATACGAATATCAAAGGGCTATAAACCAAGCACATATGAGTGTTTATCAAAAGTCTAACACAGACGAGTGTTAAAAACGACACAAACGAGTATTTGAAAGATATCAAACATAAGCGAGTGAATAAAGTAGAGAAATAACATAGACGAATGTTAAGGGTGATATAGACGAGTATCAGGGAATTATAAATCAAACACAGACGATTGAATGAAGCAACGGAACAACATAGACGAGTGCTAAGAACGATACAGACGAGTATCAAAGGGCTATAAACCAAACACAGACGAGTGTTTTCCCAAAAGATAACACGGAAAAGTGTTAAAGTGAAACAGATGAATATAGAGAAACTGCACAACACAAACGAGCGTTAAGAACGATACAGACGAGCACCAGGAAAGTTATCAAATACAGACAAGTGAATGCAGTAGAGAAATAACATAGACGAGTGTTAAAGATGATACAGACGAGTATCAAAATGTTGAGAAGCAAACATAAACAAGCAAACAAAGCCAAAAGTTTAGCACAAACGAGTGTTAAGAATGATGCAGACGAGCATCAGGAAATTGTCAAACATAGAAGAGTGTTCAAAAATGATACAGACGAATATCATAAGGTTATGATCCAAATACAGTAGAGCAGATAAATCCAACAATCTAACACATATGAGTGTTAATAATGATGCAAACATACATTAGAAAGCTATCAAACATAGACAAGTGAATGAAGAACAACACAAACAAGTGTTAGGAATGATACAAACGAGCGTCAATAAGATATAAAGCACGTACGAGTAAATGAAATAGAGAAATAACACAGACGAGTGTGAAGAACGATACAGACGAGTGTGAAGAACGATACAGGCGAGTATCAAAAGGAATGCTTGATTTGAGTGAAGACTCTGCGATGGAGCAAATAACTTGTAATTCTTTCGGGAATGAGAATGCTCTGACTAACATTCTGCTGAGGAACGACCTCCAAATATTCTGGCAATACATGACTTTGGCTGAAAAAATGAGCAATTGACTAAATTCACTTGTTACACTGACCAAAAATAAATTGGCAACCTTGTTGGGTAATACTTCAATGACGGGTCCGTCCCAATCATGAAACTCTGTGGAGAAATAATCATCTTCAGACTCGGCTGGGGAAATGCTTGATCAAACTCTTGTTGAGGAGAGAATTATGACAATTCTGACTCTGTGGGGAAATACAAAGCATTTAGCTGCCTGCTGGGAAGATTTCATTATGACAACTCCACTCGGGATGAGAACTGTTCAACGGATCTTGAAGTTCTGCTGGGGATGCACCATCCTGCTCTGACTCAGCTGGGGAAGGTTTCTTTTTGAACTCTTTTGGGGATGCTGGGGATCAACCCTTTTGCTGGAGAAAGGAGTTGTAAAATGTCTCTCGCTGGGGAGAAGAAATCTTCTTGGCGAATTAAGTCTAGTAATACCTTTCTTCTTAGCTGCAAAACCTGCAACAACAAAGTATGTACGTATGCCCTTGGGAATTATATGGTATGATTCAATCATCCAATGTTGCTTAACATTCAAAGATGATTTTAAATGTTTTCCCCATTCGCATGTTATTCATAAAGCCACCCTGTTTAAATGCAATGTTCTTTTATAAAAAATCCAGGACATTTTTGCAAACACAACATGCAAAATAAAAACAAGGATAAAGCTTTTTGACTGAATATTCTTTTATTGATGAGCCTGTGAATAGGAAAAAGATACATGAGGAAGTAACCACCTGGAAAAAGGTGATCACTGTAAATTGAGAAAAGAAATTATCCTAATGGCAATGTGAACAACATTCCTCTGAGTTTCAATTCTTCTATGACCAGTATGTCTTCAAGATTTCTCTATTTCGGCTCTTGCTTTCTGAAGAAGAAGATTTGACTGATTCCTACCCTTCGGAGATTGCCAGGTTGAATGAGACGACGACATAGTACAGATAACTTAGATCACAATCATTCGCTTATTCCCTTCTATTACGTGGACCGCCCTTTCGGGTTTTCAATCCACCGGGATACCCTTTTTTGCCTGAGATGTCCAATGAAGATTTTCAACTCACCAGGTGTACATTTTTTATTTATATCCCTAACTTTTGCCTGAGCATTTTATTCTGTTTTTGGATCGCCGGGAAGCCCTTTTTTTCTTGGACTTTTTATTTTGTTTTTTTGTTCAGCGGGTCTCTTTATGCGAAGTATTTTTTTAACTGCATCTGAATTAACAGGTGATTGGAAGTCTTCACAATCCATAGTTGAAAGCATCAGTGCTCCACCTGAGAAAACTTTCTTCACCTCGAATGGACCTTTATAGTTTGGAGTCCATTTGCCCCTGTGAGCTGTACCTGGAGGAATAATTCTCTTGAGTACAAGCTCACAAACTTTATACTCCTGAGTGCGTACACTCTGATCAAATGCCTGCTTCTTCTCCTCTTATAAAACTGGTCATGGCATACAGTTTCCAATCTCTTTTCCTTAATTAAGCACAACTGATTATATCGGGCATGCACCCATTAAGCCTCGTCAAGCTTGACGTCCATCATTACTCGCAAAGAAGGAATCTTGACTTCAACAGGTAGGATTTCCTCTATACCATACACCAAGGAGAAAGGAGTTGCCCTAGTAGACGTCCTGACTGACATACGGTACCCATGCAAAGCAAATTGTAACATCTCATTCCAATATTTGTAGGTGACGACCATTTTCTACATAATCTTATTTATATTCTTATTTGCCGTCTCAACCACACAATTATTCTTTGGTCGGTAAGGAGAAGAATTGTGACGTTGTATGTTGAAGTCCCGACACAACTCGACCATCATTTTATTGTTAAGATTAGAACCATTGTCAGTAATGATCCTCTCAGGAACTCCATATCTGCAGATAATGTCTTTCTTCATAAATTTGGCCACCATATGTCTGGTGACGTTGGCGTAAGACGCTGCTTTGACCCATTTAGGGAAGTAATAAATCGTGACAAATATGAAACGATGGCCATTCGAAGCAATTAGCTCGATCTTCCAGATCATGTCAATACCCCACATAGAAAAGGGCCAAGGAGATGACATGAAATTTAGTGGGCTTTGAGGTACATGCACTTTTTCTGCATAAATCTGGCACTTGTGGCACTTTCAGGCGTATGAACAACACTCTGCATCCATTGTCAACCAGTAATACCCCAATCTCAATAGTTTCTTTTCCATTGCATGCCATCCGCCATGGGTACCGAATGATCCCTCATGAACTTCCTGCATTAACATGTCTGCTTCATGTCTATCCATGCATCTGAGCAAAATCATGTCAAAGTTTCTCTTATATAACACACCATCAGCATTTAAGAAGAAACTTGCAGGAAGTCGCCTCAAAGTCTTTTTGTCGTTGGAAGATGCCCCAGCTGGGTATTTCTTACTTTCCAAAAAGTACTTAATGTCATGATACCGTGGCTTATCATCAGACACTACATCAACAGAGAACACATATGCAGGTATATCAAGCCGGGAGATATCAATCTTGGGGACATAGTTCTAGCATATCACTTTGATGGTTGAGGAAAGCGTAGCCAGTGCATCAGAAAATTGGTTCTCATGACGGGGTATGTATTGAAGCTTTACTGTTGTGAGGAATGTCAACAGTCTTCTGGCATAACCTCAGTATGGAATTAAATGATGTTGATGCGTATACCAATTGTCAGTGATCTAATTAATCACGAGAGAAGAATATTTGAATATATCGAGAGTCTTAATCCGGAGATTAATAGCTTCCTCTATTCCCATAATGCAAGCTTCATATTCCGCTTCATTGTTGGTGCAACCAAAAGTTATTCTAGCGGCGAAGGGAAAATGAACACCTTCAGGAGTAATTAGAACAACACTAACTCTCCGAATATTGATATTGATAGCCCCATTAAACATCAATCTCCATTTGGATTCAGGGTCTGGCCCCTCCTCCGAGAGTGGTTCCTCGCAGTCTTTAGCTTTGAGGTACATGATGTCCTCATCAGGAAAGTCAAATCTCATGGGTTGATAGTCATCCTCAAGAGGTATTATGAAAGATAGTCCGAGAGCACACTTCCTTTGATGGCCTTTTGCGAAGTGTATTAAATATCATACTCAGTCAGCACCATTTGCCAACGTGCAACCCTTCCAGTCAATGCTGGTTTCTCAAAAATGTACTTGACAAGATGGATTTTTGAAATTAATAAGGTAGTGTGGGTCAACATATACTATATCAGTCGGCGAGCAGCCCATGCCAAAGCGCATCAAGTTTTCTCGAGCAGTGAGTATCTTGATTCACAGTCGATAAACTTTTTTCTAAGGTAGTATATTGCATGCTCTTTTCGACCAGACTCGTCATGTTGGTCGAGAAAATAACCCATTGATCCTTCAAGCACAGTCAAGTACATAATGAGCGGCCTCCCCAAAACCAGAGGCATCAGGATAGGAGGTTCCTTCAAATATTCTTTGATCTTTTCAAAATCCTTTTGACAATCATCATTCCATCTGACCACTTGCTCTTTTCTCAATAGTTTAAATATTGGTTCACATGTAGCTGTGAGGAGATATGAACCTTACAATGTAGTTCAATCTAGCCAGGAAGCCACGTACTTATTTTTCTGTTCGTGGTGCAGGCATATCTTGTATGGCTTTGACTTTAGCATGATTTACCTCTATCCCCCTCAGGCTCACGATGAAACCCAACAGTTTCCTGGAACACACTCCAAAAGTGCACTTGTTCTGATTTAACCTCAGAAGAAACTTTCTCAATCGTTCAAACAGCTTTTTGAGGTTAATCAAATGCTCTTCTTCATCTCGGAACTTGGCAATCAAGTGATCCACATAGAATTCTATCTCTTTATGGATCATGTCATGAAACAACATTACCATAGCCCGCTGGTATTTTGCCCTAGCATTCTTCAACCCAAAAGGCATAACCTTATAGCAAAACGTACCCCACGGGGTAATGAAAGTGGTTTTCTCCATGTCTTCCGGCTCCATCTTTATTTGATTATATCTGGAGAAGCCATCCATGAAAGAAAAGACCGAGAACTGATCCGTGTTGTCAACCAATACGTCAATGTGAGGTAATAGGAAATCATCTTTCGGGCTCGCTCTATTTAATTCTTTGTAGTCAACACACATCCGGACCTTGTCGTCCTTCTTTGGTACCGGTACAATGTTAGCTACCCAAGGTGGATAACTAGTCACGGAAAGGAACCTGGCGTCCCACTGCTTCTGAACTTCTTCTTTCATTTTCATTGCCATGTCAGGGCGAGTTCTATGAAGCTTTTGGTTAACTAGAGGTCATTCCTCCCTATATGGTACCTTATGAATCATAATGTGTGTATCTAAACCTGAAATATCTTGATATGACCAAGAAAAGATGTCCATGTATTCTCAAAGCATGCCAATCAATTCCTCTTTCACCCAGGCTTATAGAGTGGCCCCTATATTGATTTCCTTCTTTGCATCATCTGACTCGATATTGATAATCTTAATCTCCTCCTAGTTAGGATGAATAATTCTTTCCTCCTGTCTCAACAATCTGGAAAATTCTTTAGGGAGCTCACAATCTTCCTTAACCCCTTCATCATCTTGGTAGATAGGATTATCGAAGTTATACTCAGTCATAGCAGAAGTGTTATAAAGGGAATCTGGATGATTTATTCTACACAAGTGATGTGCTTATTTCAGAGTCTTTTTTTATGAAAATAAAGAAAAACAAAACAAAATAAAACATTCCCATTTTATTGTCTTTTGTGAAAAAAATTTAAACTGAAAGAAGTGAACACAGTTTTGAATGAAAAATGTCCTTTATTCATGATAAACTAAAATTGCACTTAATGCAAGGGAGGCCCTAGAAATGAATATATGCACCTTGTGAAAAGTGCAGGATTTGACATGCGTATGAAATGGAAAAAATAAAGAAAATTACTTTGGATGGGAAGTCACTTAAACGATGTCCTCCGCAGACCAGTTCTTTAATTCTTCTCTCGGGACACATGGTTGTACCCAACTATCCAAGTCACAGTCGCTATCAGCTTCTTCTCTGACAGCAACAATCATCTGATTCGGATCAATAACACCTCCACTCGAGAAACTTATTGATCCCCTGCTCTGAGACTCCACATATTGGCCTGGTGTATATCCTATTCCAAACTTGTCTTCCTTCCGGTCAACCTCAACAACTTTGCCCCAGCCCTGGGCATTCCCTGCTTGCATAACTTCCAATGCTTGCTTGTAAGAAGCTATGGAAGTACCAACTTTTTCAGCGCTCTTGACCACGGAGTTGGTAGAAACCTCACCAATGTAAACAACCTTGAAAGCCTGACACAATGTCTCATGGATCTCCCCATCTATTTAGACATACTTGAAGGTTGACAAGCTGCTTACAAATATATCCTCCTCTCCACATACGGTAACCACCTGCCCATCTACAACATACTTCAATTTCTGGTGCAATGTGGAGGTCACTGTGCTAGCAGCATGGATCCATGGATGCCCAAGAAGACAACTGTAGGCTAGTTGTATGTCCATAATATAAAAAGTGCTCTTAAAGATTTGGGACCCGATTTTCATTAGTAGCTCTACCTCTCCAAAGACTGACCTCTTGGATCCATCAAAAGCTCTCACTACCAAATCACATGGACGTAATACAATCCCATCCACCTCCAGTTTCATCAAGGCCTTCTTGGGCAGCATATTCAACGAAGACCCAGTGTCCACCAACAGGTGAGAAAGGACGACTCATTTACATTCCATGGTAATATGCAGAGCTTTGTTTTGATTTCTTCCTTCCGAGGTCAAGTCTCTATCTGTAAATCCCATTCCATGGTTGGAATTCATGTCGGCAACCACATCCTCCAATTGATTAACAATTATCTCTTGTGGAACATATGCCATCTGCAGGACTTTCAACAAAGCTTCTCTGTGTGCCTTGGAACACATCAGCAGGGATAAGAGTGAGATCTTGGAAGGAGTTTGATTCAGCTGTTCTACAACTTTGTAGTCACTCTTCTTTATAATTATTATAAACTCCTCCACCTCCTTCTCAAAAGTACTTTTCTATGGAACAGGAGTCACAACATCTTTAGTGGCCACTTGCTTACCCTTAGCACGAGCAGCAACCTCAGCTTCAGTGTTGGTCCTGAGAGTTTGAGGAGAGAAAAGTCTTCCACTTCTGGCAAAGCCTCCCACGCCTCATATATTAACAATTCTATGATCAATCGTCACTGGAAGCCTCTCTTCAACTCTTTGTCCCTGTACGTATACATTCGCGCCATAGTGCCACATAACAGCTCTTTCGTTATCATACGATACAGGACATGTAACAATAATGGTCACAGAGCTCACCTCCTAAGGTATATAAATAGTAACAGGCTCCAGCCTGGGAGGCACCGACATATCCTCATGAGTGAAATAGATAGTCACTGTAGACACGTAGTCACTTTTCTTGTTAATCTTGTCAAATTGTAAGGATCCTTCATCCATTAAGCTCTGAATTTCGGCCCTTAACTTGACACAACCATTCTGAGACAAGTAACAATCTTCACATTCACTATCGCAACCTGGGAACACCTGTCCCTTCAACAAACGATCCTTCACAACTGCCAAAGGAGTCTGGACATCATCAATATCAGTGATTAGATTCAACTGCTCTCCGTCTTCAATAGCATTTACCCTTTCCCCACCATTATGGTTAGGCATCGGGTTGTTGGTGAGATTAGACGGTGGAGAGAAATTGATAGCTTTAAAGTCAATTAAGTCTTGCACTTTATTCTGCAATGCTCTGTATTTCTCCGTTGAGTGCCCTTGAGCACCTGAGTGGAAAGCACACCTTGCATTGACATCATATCCTTGAGGAAGATCACCATCTGGTGGTGGAGCCAACGTCCTAAGTTTTACCATATTCAAATCTAGCAACCTTTGTAGCAGCATCGTGTAAGTCATAGGAATAGCTTCAATAACACGACCAATTGGACGGGGTTGGCGTTGTTGATAGGGTCTTTGTTGGTTGTTGTATTGTGGGCGTCTTTGTTGTTGTTGAAGAGCAGGCTCAGCAGGAATGGTGACATCAGACACCTGAGCATAGTGATTCTGACGACCACGACCTCTCCCTATGTCGTACATAGCATTGGTTTCTCTTTCTCTCCTCCTTTAAGGTCCAGCAAAAGGTTTCTTAGCTCCAGATGAGCTACTCGGACCTACGTCTTGAATCTTACCCATCTTCAACAGATTCTCGACTCTCTCTCCAACAATTACTAGGTTTGTGAACTTTGTGGCTGAGCACGAAGCCAAACGGTCCATGAACACTCCTTGTAACGTTCCCATGAACATGTCTTCCATTTCACTGTCTAACAGAGGTGGTTGAACCCTAGCAGCCAACTAACGCCACCATTGAGCGTATTCTTTGAAGCTTTCCTTAGACACCTGGGACATGCTTTGCTACTAAGTGCGGTTGGGAGCCATTATTATATTGATATTGCTTTACGAAGGCTTCAACAATTTCCTTCCAATTTTTGACAGCTACCCGACTGAGCTTCATGTACCACTCTTAAGATGGCCCTGTAAGGCTATCTTGTAAGTAATACATCCACATTTTTTCCTCTTTAGTATGTGTAGCAATTCTCTCTACGTAGGCATGGAGATGAGTCTTCGGGCAGGTGGAGCCGTTATATTTGTTGAAAGTTGGAGGCTTGAACTTGTGTGGCATTCTCACCCCAGGAACTAACCCCAAATTAGCAACATCATAGTCTAAAGTACTTTGAGACTACATATCACGAATCTTCTCTTCCAGTTCGTCAAAATAACGATGCACATCAGCATTCTGATTACCCATGTGACCATCAAGAAGAGTGAACTGGTCCTCCTGACCATCCATAAGAACAATAGTTGGGCCACCAACATTAACATGAACAGGAATGACAGTGCCTTCAGGACCTCCATTACTAGTGCCAGCACCGTCAGGGCCACCTCTGTTGCCAGTACCATTACCAGTTCCTGTTCCATTACCATTCCCATTACCATTACCACTGCCATTATTTCCTTCAATCATTTCTCTAATCCTCTCCTGATTCTGGTGCATACCAATCATCAGGTTCATAAACTGATCCATTCTGTTGTGTAGTTCAATAAGCTCTATCTGCATTTACTCCACAATTCTTCCTCGATTCTCCTTGGTCGGGTATCTGTGAACTCTCTTTGCAGCAATAGTGCTTGAAATGAGGAGAGATGTTAGAAACCTATAATTGTACCTGCAAAACAAAAAAAAAAGGTGATATGCATGCGATGCAAATGTTCGTGCTTCCAATCTCAAGTTCAATAATGCCAAGGTTCCGGTATTTAACAAATAAATCCAGATGGCTTTTGACCCTCAACTTTTGAGAAAACCTTTGCACGGAATCAGATTCAGCTAACTGGAACGGCCCAAGTGTCAGTGCATATAGAAATTAAGAAGCTGAATAAAAAAGTACATAACATAACAAGCCTACAAGGTAGCAGTAACATAATTCCTAGTAGGATACAAGTTTTACAAAGAAAAATATAATGCAGAAAGAATAAACCAAAATTCCTACACCATGCCTGTAGGTAATTCAGATACATAAAAAGAAAACAAACTAAACTAGAGCTGCATGCAAACTTCAGTGCCCTCTTACTAGATCCTGGCTTAGACCTAGTTTTTTTTTCTCCAGCCCTCAATTTGAGATATGTTATCTCCTTAAGTGCTTCTTCTAGTGCTTTTTGGCTTTGCTCAAGCTATTGGGACTTCTCCCGTCGACTTTTGTGAGTTGACTCTAACTCCTTCTTCTGGTATTTAATTTGTAGCTTGCAATCCTTCTCTTTTTCTTCATGCTCCTTTTGACTTTGATCCCACTTGTCCTTCCATAAGGTGATAGCTTGATTAGCTTCCCTCAGAGACTTTCTGGTCTTTTTACGCTCAGCTTCCCTTCTGATATCCATCAAGCCTTTCCTTCTAAAAGAAGCTTCCCTACCAGCAAATTCCTTCTCTTTGGCTTTTCTCTCTTTCTACATATTGTGCATATTCTCTTATAAAATCTAGTTGGCATGAGCCATACGATGATACAAGCTGGTGACTTCAGAATTCTTCACCCGTACCTCATGCAACTGGGCTTCTAACTTCTTGTAATCTTCAAGGGGAACAGTAGTCTTAGGCTCCGTCACTGGAGGAACTAGAGCAGAGAATGGCAATAACACTGCTTGAACTTTACTCTTCAACCATGCCTCATACTCTGGGAAAGTCTGATTGTTACTCTTACCAAAGCAAGCTACTCCCTTTCTTCTGATGCACTTCCAAACTCCAGCAACTTTCATCACCAAGGGCATATTGTCCTTCCCCGGGAAATAAAATTTCGGAGCCAACTCTAATTCTTCTGGGAAGTCTCTCAAAGTGTACCCTAATTTCATTCTCAATAATATTGGGTTATAATTGATTCCCTTAGTCAGTCCTAACAAAGGTACATTAGCGTAACTCCCACAGCTGGTGACAAAACTTGTACCCTTCAACCTTAGAGTAATCCATTTGACATCTTTAGCAAACAACCTCTCTAGTCTCTTAGCCCAAACTAAAGCATGGTCAATAAACACCCCAGTATTAGGCAAATGCCTCATAAACCACATATGAAACAAAGGAGCACAGCATCGAACTAAACCTCCCTGCTTCTTCTCAGACTTGTAGTGCACTAAATAGTATAAGTCCACCAACAATGTAGGCACTGGGTTCTTTAGCAAGAACAGACGTATAACATTCATGTCCAAAAAATTCTCAAGATTTGGAAACAACAAGATGCCATAGATAGAGAGAGCCAGGATGGCGCACACAGAGTCCCATTGTGCTTTGGTAGCAAGTTCTTCAGCTTTATTCACCAAGGACTCCAAGGAGAAACCAAACATACCCCTTTTGGTAATAGTCAAAGAAGTTACTACAAAAAGGATCAAATAAAGAGCTTTGGAAATGTCCTCGGGTGTAGGTCTCACCATTTCAACATTGAAGGAAATCTCGTCCTAGATGGGCACTTCCAGAATTAAAGCGTACTCCGCCAACAAAGGACCTAACTAAAAATCTTGGAAGGTAAAGCATCTGAGCTGAGGATCGTAGTATTGAAGCAACGTGTGAATGGCATTCCTGTCAGAAGGATTCAACTCTACTACCACATCAAGAATACTCCCATAAGCTTTCCTGAACTCTTCCACATGATTGGGCGTGATCAAATCTACTATTTTCTTCAGCATACCCACCTTTGTGTAAAAAAACTTGTAATGAACATTCTTCTTGCGAGGGTCTTCCATATCTGAACAGAATACCGGAATTGGAGACAATAAGATAAACCTGAGAATGAAAAAATAAACATGGTTAATGATGGGATGATGCAATGCAAATGCAGGGCATGCGATCAATCTGGAACTATCTGGATACTGGATAACAAAACCAAGAACTAAGTGACCTGAAACCACACAATCCTCTGAATAATAACCATAAATAGATATCTAAGAACCAAAGATTAAGAAATCCAGGATCAAAATAACTGGATCAGAACATAAGATCACAGTGATAACAAAGGGTATGATAGGGTCATGGGTTCCTGCAAAACCTGTAAACCCCTCCAAATCTCACGGGTGTGCTCTGGGTCAAACATCATAGACTCTCAAAGTCGAATAGCAATAATACATTCACCATTTTTGAGAAATGGCTCATGACCAGATAAGGGAACTAGTTTAGCCTTATGTACTACTCAGGAAGCTCTCAGCTGGAGTCCGGGAAAACAAGCATCCCTTATAAGTCCCCAGCTTCAAGCACTGAAATCGAGAAGCAATAATACATTCAGCCCTTGGGATATAATACTATCGTCATACGACCAAATGCTTTAACTGAGTTCCTATAAGAGAACCATGCCATCCTATACGAGTTCCTAGTGGACCCTCGGGTGTGAATGGGTTGGCCACAGAATATGGTCTGCCACTGTCACCACTGGAGAGGGTTGTTTCCATAAAGGTTCTCAATGATTGGTCACCAGATGCACATAACTATCAAGGTCCTATCTCGAAGTGGATGAGATCCCCACACAAGATATTTCCAAGACGGTCACAGTCTGGTTGTGGAACACACTGCCACTCATCATGATGAAATACCATGCGAGTATAATGTCTGTCCATGCTAATTCCTAGGGTGCACTCGAGCCTTGGTACTGGACTCATCTCACAATAACAATTCCCAACCCATCAAAAGAAAATTAGTACAACCTGAAAGTCCAGTATATACATATGATGCATGAAAATAAATACTGAAACCAGTAAATAAAGCTGTAAATAAAAACAATAAACTAAACATACAACAAAAAACAATCAAACACCCAATGAAACAGAAACACATAAGCGCTAGGAGAGACTCTCAAAGGGAAACCAGAGATTCTGGGTTCGACTTCCCAGCAGAGTCACCAGCTATCGCTCCCTGGATTTCCATCTTGGTACAAATGCAAAAGTGGCACGGAAAAGGTAGAGTTGCCAGCCATGCATTTTTATCCCAAAGGAACAGGAATGGTAATGCTGCACAAACCAGGGAAAAGAAAGGAAAGGACAAGGTCCTGCGAACCAAAGAAACTGGGTTCGTGAGTCGGTTACAACATGGGAAGGTATTAGCACCCCAGATCGTCCTCCGTACCCGACGGGTTCCACGCTTGAAAAGAAATTGTTTCAAAAGGGTGAAGAAATGAAAGCTGATGCAAAAATAAAAAGACTGAAACTGGATAAAAAAGAAAATAAAAGGGGAAAATGTAGGGGAAAATAAAAAGAGTGCTCGAACGGTCCCTACCCCGCTGCCTACGTACCTCATTTGGACATGAGGATCAGAATCGTCATAGTTCCCCTAACTAGGGAGAAAAAGGGCCTGTGTTTTAAAAACTTGAACCACTTATGTCAATGCTTAGGTGTTGCAGGCTCGTCTGGAACGAGTGTGTTACCATCTTTCAAATTGACAAGTATGAGAAAGTTCGTATGTTATGAGTGAAGGTGATGAGAAAAGAAGTCCCAAAGGAGAGACGTTTATTCTTTGTCCAGTGTTTTTTAGGAGTTTTCTGTTTTGAGGTTTGCATAGGTGAGTGTACCTAAGTCTTACTCAATGGGATGTGTACTCCTTACATCATCCCGAAATGGAATGCACAAGAAGCACATCTATCTATGGTGGAAATCCCGAAATCTAGTCCCACAAGTTAAGGCTCAGACACACTGACCTACTGGCATTTATTAAGTGTTTTTGTGATTTTTGATTAAGAAGTGTTTTTTAGGTTTTCTTTGTGAAGTAGTCTCATGCTAATACCTATTCATCCTGATAGATATCCTACACCTCGCCCCAAAATGGGACGCATGCAAGTACCCCATGGAAAAGTCTTGTGGCACATGAGAAGACTTGTCAATTATTAGATGATTTGATGTTAAGTTTGAAGATGAGAAGAGAGAGCACCAAAAGGATCTCAAAGGTAAAAGTCTAGGGGGAATAAAAATCATAAGTGTTGTCATGCATGGAAGTTCTAGGTTAGTGTGGTATGATTATATCCTAAAGAAAGAGAAGGAAAGAAGCAAAGAAGAGAAGAGGAAGAAGAAAAAATCAAAAGGAATCAACTTGCTTCTTACAAGAAGTCAAGTTGATCCTAAGAGGGATGAAGAGAATTTGAGCATTGATGGCCTAAACACATCACATACACAAATGGAGAAAACATAAAAGAGAAAGGAGAAAGAAGTTTAAGATGTAGAAATCCCATCCACGCCTCTTACTTACCATAGCCCCTGAAAATGTTAGAAATATTCACAAATGACAAGATAAGTTCAAATAGGTTCAAGTTATGGAAGAACAAGCATTTAATCATCACAAATCAACAAAACCATAACCTAATGATCATGTAAGAGTGCTAATGTTAGTCATACAACTCACACAAAAAGGAGTGGAAGCATTCCCATAAACAACTAGCATAGTATCATGAGGAAAGTAAGATGAAATCATGTGATTAAAAAAAAGAAGTAAAGAAGTCAAAAATCACCAAATATCATCAAAGTCAGAACCTAAACATATTGATTATGTGCCTAAGAATGAGATACATGTTAGTCATACAAAGTCACACAAAAAGGAGTGGAAGCATTCCCATAAACAACTAGCAAAGTATCATGAGGAAAGTAAGATGAAAACGTGTGATTAAAAGAAGTAAACAAGTCAAAAATCATCAAATATCACACAAGGCATACAAGCACATACTACGTCAATTAGAGGAGACATGAGAAGTGTGAAGTGAAGTGAGGCCTATTTGTGAAAGTGTCACTTAGTGCACAAGGAAAGCATAAGACAAGCAAGGGTGAGGCTCACACATCACAACCAGGGATCACATAACATGTTATCAATCATAATACCAGATCCTAAAAAATGGCACAAGTGCCTTTCTAATCAATCAAGCAAGCATGGCTAAAAAACAACTTCAAATAAGGCAAGTTAAGATCAAATCACAAACAATTAGTAAGCATGCTTAAAAAATTAAGCCATTAATTAACAAGGTACTTCAAACATATACAAACATCATAGCAAAGTCATATGGCCAGAACCAGAAGCAACATCAATCAAATAATTGGTCAAAGTGGAGTTAGGGCTTCATTTTCTTACACAAGAAGCAACAAATCAAAAACCAGCCAAACAAATCTTAAAAATCATGGTAAAAATCAACCAAGCACCTCAGCATGTTAGGAACACATGGCAAAAAGAAACAACATCATATCTATTTTGAAACTCAAGATATAAATTATATAAGTAAGGGTATGCATATTATAAAGCAAAATAAAAGAAAATAAAAGGAAAATTAAAAATAAACAAAAATGAAAAATAAAATTTGGATAAATTTTATAAAACTCAAATAACATCCATGAATGTTTTTGGGATTTTTGAAGACGTAAAAGTATTTTTAAAAATTAAGAATGAAACTAGAATAAAGGAATAAAATAAAAGAAACTAGGATGGAATGGGGGGTGAGAATAGCAGGCCCGTATGCGTTCAGTTAGAGGAAACAAGCTTATGGTGGGGTGGCAAAAGCAAATATGGCCCAATCCGCCTCTCATAAGCTCAGTCAACATGTGGAGGTAATTAGATCCTATGGTTCAGAATGAGTCTCATCAAAGTCATCAAATCTGATGGATAATACGCTAGTCAACAACAACGAAAGTCAAGGCAATTAATGGATACGATTGAGTCAAAAAGAAAAAGTAAATAAATCCAGTGGTTCAGAATGATCATCACAAGTAAACAACATCAACGTGACAATGAACATCAATAATCCAGGTCAAGCAGATGTACGCTTCAGATCTAAGGTTACAAGAATCTTAACATACACTAACACACATGAGCAATAAAAATGAAATAAAAAATCATTAGCAAGTCACGTGAACAATTAATGCGTTGTCACAACACCAAAAGTCTGATCCAATATAATCAATGGTTCTCATTCAAACTGGTCATGAAAATGTGCTTTCCGGCCAGAGAAGAATCTGGTTGTTTTCTCCGGCCAACCTCCGATGAAGATCAACAAATTTTTTCCAGAAATGAATAAAATGCATATCAAAATGAAGATGAAGCTAAGAGGATCATGAATGTACTATCCATTTTCACAAACAGTCAATATACAATGCAAATCGAATGAAACAAGTTCATACATCAAAATTGAAACTCAACATTTAAAGCACTACAAGGCATCTAATCACTTCATACAAGTAAGATCAAGCATAAACAAGCTAAAACAAGCAAAGGTGAAGCAAAACCGAAGCAAAAAGGTTGAGATGATCAAACCTGAATGGAACCTTTCTTCAAGTTTTGAGAAAACCAGAGATCTTCTAGATCTTCTTTGAACCTGTGCTTGGCCAAATAAAGACTTAGGTCTTGAATCTGGAGCCAAGGATGAAGAATTTGAATATGTTATTGAGTTTTCTCTTCACTTTGAACCCTTGCAGCCTTGAGCAATGATGATGATGCAATAATCCAAGCAATGTTAAGATAAATCCAGAGAGCTTTGTGCTGAGAACCAAGCTTTTCTCAGATCTGAATTTGAGAGTTATCACAAAAATCCGAGAGTGTGGAAAGAGATTGTGTGAGTGCCAGAATGATTCCCTCTTGCAAATTCGTGGAAATTATCTTTTATAGTGAGGGTGTGTGCATCCAATTTGAAGGGTGGTGTCATACCCCAAATTTGTCCTACTTGTGTCATTCCATTTTATTCTACTGTCTAACCATTATTTCGAAAACCCAAAAATATGTTCCATTTTATTTTTCTGTCTGATATTATAAAATTCAAAAAAATGTTTAGTTTCCTTTTATTCGAAAAATTCAAAAAAAATGCATCCTCTTCTTATTTCAAGTTTTTATTCTTTTCTTTATTATTTAGTCATTATAAAAAATTTCTAAAAAAATCCCACCTATATTTTAATTTCTTTTTTTTCTTTCCATTATTCTATTTAATTTTATTTCAAAATCCATTATCACTTTTTCTTCTTCTAAGCCCATTATCTCTGTCCATTATAAAAAAATTCACAAAAATTTGTCATTTGCTTATTATTTCTCTTTATTATTATTACTATTATCATTTTTACTATTATTATCATCACCATTATTTTTAAACTCACAAAATTTATAAAAAAAATCATTATCCCATTATTATTATTATTTATTTTATTATTCTTTCTTTTTTTTTTGGTTACTTTTAATATTATTTATCTTATTATATTTTATTATTTACTATTACTATTTTTACTATTTCTTCCTTTTTTATAATTTTTTATATTCATGTTATTATTATTATTATTATTATCTTATTAGTGTTTTTTAAACTCATTTTAATATACCAATCTGCCCCACATCATTTCTTTTTGTTTTTTGCAGTACAACCAATTCCACTCACTTCACAATCAACATAACTCCCAATTTCTCATCCTACTTTCTCCTCAACAAATGCAGCGGACACCACTCACAAAATATTCCAATATGCAACAAACACCATTTCCTCCACTCTTTCAACTTTCCACCTAGCAACAAAAATTCAGAATTTTTTTTTTCAATTTTACAGCTCACAATCTTATCCTATTTCTTTTCAACAAATTCCTAAATCACCCTTTCAAATTCCTTCTATATAATAACCTCAACTCCTCATTTATTGTAAGCTTGGAAATCCTAAAGAAAACTCTGCAGAAACCAAAAAAATTCTTCTAAAACCAAGCTCCAAAACCATAAACAACCTCATACCTTCATCCATAGTTTTTATGTTCAGCCACCTTCGAATAACCTCATATTTCCATAATTATTTTTGAATCTACAAATAACAAAACTAACAAAGAAAACAGAATCAAAACTTATTTCTTCTTTAAAAAAATCTCTTTCTCCATAAATCGAACCTTCACTGTGAAATCATTTTCAATACTCTTCAATCCCCATCTTTGCATCAACTCAAACTTATTACCATATTCTCCAACAAACCTTCAAACATCACCACACAAAAAAAAACCGTGAAACATAATCAAACCTGAGCAAATACAGATCCATAGAAAAATAGAAAAAACCGAAAAAAAAACTCAGAACCATAATCAAATCATAAACCAAAATCTCCAAACCCTTTAACCTTCATCAAACCCACCACCAAACTTATAGAAAACCAAAAAAAATGCAGCAACATCAGAAATGTTACGAGTTAGAGAGAGATGAAATTCGGAAATCAAAACTCATCAAAACAAAACCTAATGAACAAACTTTGAAATGAGATTGAACTGAAAGTGAAACGATCGAAACGCACATACCGGATCCAAAACGCACTCAGAGCCACCAAATCAAACCAAAAGACACAAAACAGATCCAAAACCTTTTCCGAATTGAAACCGCCGCGCTACACAACCGCGGAACAACCTCAAACTTTCGAGCCACACCCTTTAATATCATCGCCATCACCGTTTAACCGCGAATCGGAATCCACCTTCATCGATTTCAACCTCCAAAACTCACAAACGAAATTCGATCGCTAAAACCATGCCTCACCGTGAACCCCTTTTGAAACTTCCGCCGTCTGAAACTCACCCACCACCACCTTCACCGATCTAAACCGCAACCCACCAACATCATCACCGCGAGCGAATCCGAGAGCCAAAACAGAGTCGCAGACCAAACCGCGAACCATTGTGGAACCAACGCCACAAACACAGAGAACGAGACAAAGCAGAGATGCATCGAGAGAGAGGAACGACCGAGTGAGAGACGGAGTTGACAGTTGGTTCGTCGGTGCCGTCTGTTTTTTTTTCTGAAGAGGGGGATAATTTGTTTTGAGTGGCTTCTTGAGGTACTTCCCTTTTTTATGCTAAATAAACCGTGTTCCTCTTTTTCTACCAGATGAATCGGTTTATATATATATATATATATATATATATATATTATTGTTTTAATTCTTATAATGTCTCATTTGGACCTTTGGTCCATGGTTTTTATTATGAAATTACACACACCAATAATCACACGGCCTTACCCTTTTCTTGATTTGTTTTGCTTTGATTTTTATTTTATTTTTTATTATGAGTTGTTGGATGGGATTTTATGGTCCATGAATCTGGATTTGGTTTTCTATCCACATACTTTATTCACCCGCATAATCCTTTTTTTTTCAATATTTTATGTTTTGTTTTGACATTTCTTATTGATTTATTTTTATTTGGGGCTAATGATATAACAAAAGGCCGGATGTTTTCGATTTTGTTAAATCGGGAATTCGGTCAATATGAGGCCTATGTACTTAGTTTTATTTATTTTTATCGATTCCGTTTATTCCGTTTACATTAATTCAAATTACTTAATTATTTATATATTTTATTTCAATTAATTTATTTCATTTAATTTAATCGTTTATTTATTTACTATTTTTTTATGGTCGATGAACATCAAATTTAATTTTGAGATTCGTCGCGAGCCGACTTGACATCTCGATTAATGATGAGACCATCTGATTCAAATTCAATTCATTTATTTATTTCTGAATTTCAAAAATAATGTTCAACTCCTCATAGAACGATTTTAACATTAAATCGGTTCTAAGGCAGTTAACGAACCATACCTCGACGCTTCCGAAAAGGTTTTACGCCTCCGAACAGTTGCATTCGAATAAAAAGGCTGAACGCCTCCGAACAGTTCGAAAACAGTGCACACACGCTTCCTCTTGGGAAAACTACAATGATACCATTTATTTCTCGCAATCCCCTGTAATTTATTTTGTATCCCTCCCCCATTTTATGTACGCACTTTATTTTCCGCATTTTATCAATTATTATTTCGTTCGCGAACCCTCGGTCCAACGCCAAGCGGTTGCCCTTGCACACTTCATTTTATTTTCTGGTTATCGTTTATTAGGATCCACTTCACCTTGCGAGCCGAGCGCATTGTGCCTCGCTAACAGACCACAAAATAAACCTCCAATCGCATTCACCATCTAACCTAAAAAAAAACCAAAATGTTTCGATTAGATCCAAACCCTTGATCCAACGTCAAGCGGTCATAGGTTAATAAAACACAATTAACAATTCGAGAAGAAATTTTATGCCACGGGCCTTAAGCGGTAGAAAGGAGGATAACGAGCTCTCGTTACTCGCTCCGATTATTTCGACGCAAGACGCTCGTCTTATTGGACGGAATAAACTATCCATAGTCTTTAGTGCAATTCGACTCCTAAACCCTTTCATCGAAGAAAGGTAATAAAATCAATAACCATCAACCGTAGTTGGCCGAACTACGAGGCTCTGACTTTCCCATTGCAAGCGGGAGTACGTAGGCACAAGGATATCAATCCTTGCCGAGCACCTAGGATTAATCTAACTTATAATTTAAACTCATTTTCCCTCTAGCAAGTAACTCGTTAAGCATAAATATCCTTTCACAGGTGACAACTTAGATGGTTCCCATCGAGTACGATGGATGTATGGGGTGCTAATACCTTCTCCCTGCATAACTGACTTTCGAACCCAGGCAATGGTTGCGAGACCTTTGTCTTCTTCCTCCTTTTCGACGGGTTTTATCTATATCTTCCCTTTCCCTCTTCGGGAATAAATTAGAATTAGGTGGCGAATCTCATGTCTGCCCAGCGCGCGGCTTTTCTCTTTTAGATCGCGTAAGGTCGTATTTTTCGGGGTAAGACAGCTGGCGACTCTGCTGGGGAGTGGTTCACCCCTATGCGAGTCAAGCCTAGTCTAGGTTTCCACGCTTGTTTGGATGTTTGTTTTTTTGTCTTACTTGTTTATTTTCACCGCTTTCTTTATCGCATTCCATATTATATATCTTGTGGCTCCTTGGTACTATAATTTGGATCGATACTTTGCAAAAGAAAATGAGGGAAAGGATCTATACCCGGGCTTATGAGTACAAACATAAGTTAGCGAGATTGTGTAGTATGTGCTCCCGAGGGAACCACTCTCATGGGTTGTCGATACGAAAACCTCACTTGGAGTAGATTCTAATGAGAATACTGACGACCGTCAAGCTCTTGGCGTGTGTGCTCAGTTGTTTTCATTAGGGTCATCGACTCTGAGGACCTTTAGAACCTTTTGGTTAAAACATCGATTGATGGTCGCGTAGTATGGACTCCCGAGAAATTTGCTCTCGTGGGTTGTCGATACGAAGACCTCACTCAGAATAGACATTCTCAATGGAGTTGATTGCCTGTCAAGAGCTGACATGTGCATCAAACATTTGAGCAAAGTCCATAACTCTGAGGCCTTTGTTTAAACCTCGTGTCGATGATCGTGGAGTATGGGCTCCCGAGAAATTTTTCTCTCGTGGGTTGTCGATACGAAGATCTCACCCAAAATAGATTCATATGGGGGAAGTCAATCAACCATCATTCTTATGGTGTGTGTGATGAACAACCATATGAATTTATAACTTTTGGGTCCTTAAAACCTTAGAGTCTACCCAGTGAGTTCCTGATCAGAGTATCATCCATCTGTACCTTGGACTCATGAGACCCTGATCTTGTGATCCTGGATTCTGTAATTGCATATCATTTCATTTGCATTAATTATTCATATTGCATTTCATTCCAAAGCCGATAACTCATTTCATGTTCCTCTATCTTCAGTAAATCAAGCTGGTTTCCCGACGCCCGTATCGTGCTAGAAGCCCGTACCTAACTCGAGCCAACACTAGAAGACTAATGGATGTGATTCAAGAAGAGCAAGCTGCTATGAGAGAAGAGATTGACTCGGTCAAGAACAAGATTGACCAGATTTATGAGACCATACAAGCTTTGGCTAGGATGGAAGAACGTCACGAAGCTGCTGCCGCAATGAACAATGCTCTAGTGCAAGGATCTACCTCGTGCGCAATGCCTTCAGTTCCAGTTCCAAATCCTTTGGTATATGGTTTTCCTCCAGGCTTCACTCCTGCTGTTGAGTATGCCACTTCCCAACCAATACCTACCTCTGGTGTTACTGTTGGTGCCATTCCTCAAGTTCAACCTATTCCAACTCAAGTCCAGTTTCCTCATGTTGAAGAAGATCAGCAAGTTGAGTATGAGATGCATACCGTTGTTCCAATCATCAACCCCCATGCTGTTCAAGAATCTGAGGCTATGAAGATGTGTCGTGAGTTAGCTGAAAAACTCTGAATCATGGAAGGACACAACTCAACCTCTCTGAGTGCCTCAAACATGTGCCTAGTTCCGGATGTTGTGATCCCTACTAAGTTCAAACTTCTAGAATTCGAGAAATACAAAGTCCTCAGTTGTCCTGAACTCCACTTAAGGATGTATATCAGGAAAATGGCGTCTCATGCCAAAGATGACAAGCTCATGATCCATTGCTTCCAAGACAGCCTGTCTGGAGCGTCTCTAGAATGGTACATGCAACTTTAGCGCAACAATGTTCGTACTTGGCTTGATTTATCTGATGCATTCAAAAAGCAATACAAGTACAACACCGACTTAGCTCCTAACCGTACTCAACTTCAGAGTATGACTCAAAAGGAGAACGAATCCTTCAAAGAGTACGCACAACGCTGGAGGGAACTAGCCGCCAGAGTACATCCTCCATTAGTTGACCGTGAATTGATCGATATCTTCATGGGCACCTTACAAGGGCAATACTACGAGAAAATGATCAACAGCGTGTCTTCAGGTTTCTCAGACATGGTGATTGCTGGAGAAAGAATTGAAGAAGGTCTGAAAAGTGGAAAAATCCAAGGAGGTTCTAGCAGCCAAGCCGGTGTCAAGAAGCCTTTCAACGGGTACAAAAAGGGCGAAACAAATGCTATTTTTACTGCAAGTGGGAAACCTGAACAGAGTGCGCCTACTTTAATCCCCTACTATCAGTACCCGTATGTTGCTGCTGCACAATACACTATTGTGCCATATCAACCAGTTCCTCCAATGCCTTATCAGCCATCTATTCAAGCTCTGTTTCCAACTCAGATGGCTTATCAACCACGTCTATATCCTCTAATTGTTGCTGCGCAATATGCACCCAATCCATACCAACAACCAGCTTATCCACAACAGCCTGGTCAACAACAATAGCACGCTCCTCAGCATCGCCCAACATATTGTCGCTCCCGAAGATTTGCATCCTGGTGCAGACGCGAACGGTCAGCGAAAAGAGAGGATGAAATGAAGTGAATAGAGTCACCTGCTAGGCATATTTATCCCGAAGGAAAGGTAATGTTGCATAAACCTGGAAAAAGATGGATAAGACGGTTGCAAACCAGAGAAACTGAGAAAGGGGGTTGGTTACAACCTGGGAAGGTATTATCACCCAGATTATCCGTCGTACTCGACGGGATCCACGCTTAAAAGATTGTGTTTAAAAGGGTAGGTGTATGTGTTATCTGTGTGCAAGAGCTGGAAAAGAATATACAAATGTCAGTGAAAAATGGTGAATGCTCAGGAACTGAGGCTTAAAAGAGAATGCTGAAGGAGGGGGAAGACACGGAGACTTTTGTTCGATAACAGTTAAGTTATGCCTACGTATCCTCTCATGCAATGAGGAAGTCAGAACACCGTAGTTCGACTCAAAAATACTTAAAGATAAATTGACTGATGAACTGCCTGCTTGTCTGTGCTTAAGTGTATGACTCGTCTGGCTCGAGTGCTAACTGTCTTGCATTAGACAGGAGAAGCAAGTTCTCGTTTGTGAGTGAGTGTGATGAGAAAAGAATCCCGAAGGAGACGATTATTGTTTTTTTTTATGTTTTCAGTTTTTTTTATTGTTTTTGGTGTTTTGCATAAGTTAATGAGCTTAAGCCTAAATCAAAGATTGTAAACTCATTATATCCTCCCTGATTAGGGATAATGAGAATACTTAAGTATGAGATAAGCATATCAACTTAATTACCATGATGATGTAGGATTAAGATCATTAACCTACTTGTGATTATTTAGATGTTTTTGGATTTTTGTTTAGTGTTAAGTAATGAGTTTAAGCCATAATCAATGGTTAGTGAACTCATTACACCATCCTAATAGAAGGATAATAGATGAGAGCACTTAAGCTGAGGAAGATACCTCAACTTAATCCATGATTAGGGATTAAATTAATGACAAAACAAACCTTTATTAAGTGGATTTTAATTAAGGGTGAGATTAAGAAGTGAATTTTATGATTTGTAAGACAACTTGAGGGGGACTTGTCCATTAAACACTGGGGTTAGTCCTTCTTAACCAATAAAGGAAGAATTAGAACCCTAATGTAAGGCCCAAGTTACAAGATGAAGTCTTGATGATTATTAAGTGGATTGATTAAGAGGTTTAAACAAATTAAGGGTTTAACACTTAGGATTAAAGTTATACACTCCATTCTAAGAGAAGGATACAGGCATAACCCTAATTCCAAAGTCCTAAAACCTTAAAGGTTTAGTCTCTAATGATGAGATGAGAAGAGAGACACAAAGAAGACTTAAAGGTAAAAGCTAAGGGGACTAATCACAACCCTAATTATTATCATGCTTGGATGTTCCTATGGTTTGTAAGGCTTGAGAAAGTTCTTCAAAGAAGCCACCAATGGAAGAAGCAGATGAAAGGGAGAAGAAGCAGAAGAAATAAGTTACTTACTTCATTGAAGAAGATAAGTAACTTAGAGAAAGAAAGTGAGAGATGAACATGAATGGGCAAGCCCACTCAAAGTCAATCAAAATGCAGCAAAGATGCATATGAAGAAGATGAATAGGAATGAGAAGTGAAGGCAAATTCACTTCTCAAATTAACTTACCACCTGAGAATGTTAGCACAACTTGTATAAAGAAATAAGTGACATGAAATGATGCATATACAAAGGCAAAGATCAAACCAGAAGCAATCACATGATGCAAATGATGCTATGACATGATGCAAAGGCATACCTAGTGCAATGAGTGTTCATACAAAGATGAGATGCAAATGGAAGCATGCTTTGAAGCTTGAAAATTCATGAAGTTTAATGAAAGGAAATGAATGCAAATCATGGAAAATGAATGAAGAAATGATCAAGCAAGATTCTAACATTTCTTAAGATGTCTAAGATGACATATGAATGCATGAAATGACATGGAAAGTTCATGTATTGATGCATTAGCAAGATGAATGCAAATGAAGATGCAAAGTTAGGGTTTTATGGAAACATGAGATGCATATGATCAAAACAGAAGAAATTCACATGATAAAAATTGCAAATGAGCTCAAACAAACCCTAACTTCATATGATATCACACCCCAAAGGAGAAGGTCTAACTCTTAACTTAAAGAATGTTATGATTTTTCTAAGTTAACTAGGGTTTTAGGGTACCTTAAAAGGAAAAATGCAAATCAATTGGGAAATGAAAGATAAATTCATGACAAGAATATCCTATAAACTACATGTTATATGGAAAATAATGCAAAAAGAATCATCATCAAACCCTTCATGGTTAGGCAGAAAAGATTTTTCAAAGTTAGGGTTCTAAAAGGGGTTCTAAAAGATTGTTCAAAACCAAAAAGAAATTTGTATGAATGGTTTGACAATGTTTCTAAATGTCTTAAGATGCAATGTGAATTTCTTGGTGATTTTTAGAAACCTAAATGGTATTTTAATTAATTAATTAAAATAAACATTTAAATATTTTAAAATTACTTTTTAAATGCAAAAAATAAAATAAAAATGTTTTTTGGATGAAGAAAAAAATTTGTATCAGAAATGCAAAGTTTGAAATTTTTTGGATGAGTTTTGATATTTTAAATAAAATGCACAAAATAAATGAAAAGAAAAGAAAATAAATATGAATAAAGAGAAAGTCAACGCATCTGATGGCTGAGGTTTAAACTGGGAATGGAGGGAAATACTGCATGCCAAATCCTATGGCTCTCATTCAAACTGACTTAATTATTTAATTAATTTAATTAATACGAATTAAACCCTAAGTGAACTAATCCTGGCCATCCGTTCCTAAACTAAACCTGATCCAAAGGCCCAGAATGCATCTGGAAAACTAAACCCTAATTAAGCCCTAATCACTTTCAGATGACCGGAACAGTGCTCCAGTCATCTTCTCCGGCGAGACCAAACATTCAACTTCTTCCCTAGGCCATTTTAGGAGCTCTAAAGCTCCAGATCAAACCCTCAAACCTTCCCAAGCCTGAATCTACCCTCACAATAAATTTCTAATGGATCATGAACAAGATACAAATCAAAACTCAAAAATGGCAAAACTTTCAGAAACACGATACAGACTCAATACTCAATCATTTTCAAAACCAACAAGTGCAGTGTGATTAGTGAAGCATGTAGATCATTTTTATAACTTAAAAAACAAGTTCTGGAAAAATATTTCTTGAGGTATACCTGAGATGAAGCTTTTCAGTTTGGCACCTTCTTGACCTCTCTCTTGTGCAAATAGCCTCCACTTGATCCCCTGATGATGTTGCAAGGCTTTGAATGAGTTGAAATGAGCTGGTTTGAGAGGTTGCAACTCAACTGCACTGAAATCGTGTTTTGCTTTCAGGGGCTTCCAAGCTTGTTTAATGGTTGGGAAAGGTTCTATTGATGATGGTGAGTTGAATGGTGAAGTTTGTTTTGAGGTTTGATGCTTGTGTTGTGAGAATCGAAGAAAGGAAAGTCTTGAGTGATTTTGTGAAACTTGGTGTGTGTATGGTTCTGAGCTCCAAGGTTATGTGAATTGGCTTGCTTTTTGTAAACACCCCAAATTTGCCCTCACCCATTCACACCATGGCTTGTGATCTTTTCATATGCATAAGTTCAATCATATCCCATCATGTCACACTTTTGTTTCACTGCATTGCTTCTAGGTCATCTGCCTCTAGGGTTTGTGATCTGAGCAATCCAAGAGATTTTTGAGCCACTCCAAAGGTCATCAATCACTTCAAAAGGGGTACATGTATGTTCAAGCATCATATTGTATCCCCACAAAGTCAAGAAAGCCCAAGGATCACAAGAACTGGAAATGGCATGGAAGCAGAGCCAGGTTTAACTACACAGATGACCTAGAATTAGGGTTTTGGTTTCAGAGGTCATAACTCCAAAATTTTTGGCCATTCTTGTTTCTATTGGTCTCTATATGGTATAGGGATCATGCATATCAATTTTCATGAAGAAATTCCATGGGGAAGGCATCTAACCAAGAGTTGACTTCTTGAGCAAGTCAGTGTAAAATCAAGGCATTTGAGGCCCCCAATGACCCAACCAAAGGGTGTTCTTCATCATTTTGAATGTGTATGATCTTTATTTGATCATGGAAGATGTTGGAAGTTCACAAAATTGAAGAATTTCAAGCCATTTGCAAAGTTGCCTTTTTGGGAAAATGACTTGTAATGTAAACTTGCCATTTTGGGAAACTTTTTCAACCCTTTCTTTTTAATTCAAAAATGCTTCAAATGAGAAAACTTTGGTCATGAAAGTTGTAGAATGTATCATTCCCTTTTCAAAAAGTACAAGAACTCATTCTAATTCATTTTGGATCAAAAGTTATGGTTTGTCAAAGTTGGGAAAAATCACATAATTTCAAGTTATGTACCAAAGAGGCAAAGTTGCAAAACCCCTTGCCAAGGCAAATTGAGACCTCAAAGTGACTTCTAAACTTTACACAAACATGAACCAATGTCTAAAAGTCATATTGCATCAAAGGTTTGGCCATTTTCATAACTTATGGATCAAGAAACTTCAAAAGGGCCAAAGATGAACAAAGTTGCAAAACATCATACAAACCCTAATCCATTTGCTGGATGGCTTCAAAACTGATCCCGTGGTCCTCCTCATCCCTTGCTGCGCAGGACACCCCTCTTGTACTTGACCTACCATTGGCTCATACCTCTCTTACACAAAGCTTGACTTTTTGCATAAAGGCCCATACCAATCACAATAGGGCACAACCACTCTTCTGACCTACCCAAGATTGATAAGTGGACCAAATGCATCACAACACACCACACAACTCATGCTGAAACACTCTCCAAGCCAGCATTCTCAAAAACCTCCCCTTATGCATTTTGCTTCGAATCACACAGCACAAGCATCAAACATAAAAACAAACTCCATAGAATCACTCAGCATACTCCCCTGATCATTTCCATACCCTCATTCATCCCTGAAACCTCCTCAAACTAAAACACGATTTCCTCACTTCACTGAACAGAACTTGCTCAATCTCACAAATCAGCCACTTTCCAATCAAACTAAACCTCCAGGCATCTTCAGGAGGTCCATTGGAGAAGCTTTGAAGCAAGGAGGCAACCTGAAAGCCCCAAACTGAAAGCTTCACTTCAGGAAGCTTCGAAATTTATTTTTTCCAGGAACCTTGTTTTAAGTTATTAAAATGATCTACATGCTTCCCTGAATGCAATGAGCTTTGAATTTTTGAAAATGATGCAGAAATAAGGATGTATGGTTCGTCTGAAACTTTGCCCGTAAATCTAATTTTTGTTTGTTCTTCATGATTCATCAAAAATAAATAATTTTTGTTGTTAGATTCTTGTTTAGGATGTTTAGTTGAGTTGATCTGGAGATTTTGGCATGTTTTAGTAAGGTTTTGAGAGAGATAGGTTGAAGGTCTCGCCGGAGAAGACGACCGGAAGTCTTCTCCGGCCACCTGAGGGTCATTAAGCCCTAATTACGTCATTAATGAGAGTTTGAATGTGGAGCGTAGATTGGTTTGACTGGGGTTGACTCGCGCGTGAATGTGTGGCCAGGATGCATCATTAAAACCCTAAGCTTGTTTATTTAATTCAAAACCTATTTAATTAATTCATAATTGAAATTAGCCAGATTTGAATCTGGGCCCTTGGATCTGGCGCTCAGTCAACCAGTCCAAGCCCAGATCAAATCCTGGCCATTCTTCTTGCATACTTTCCATTTATTTTCTTTTTATTTCATTTTTATCCATTTATCTTTCATATTTATTTTAAAATAGTTAGAAAAGTCCCAAAAATATTTCCTTTTGCATCTTGGTGTCAAATATTTTTCTCAATCAGAAAATGATTATTATTTTGTTTTTTGCATTAAAATTTATTTTTAAATCATTTAAATGTTTATTTTTAATTAGTTAATGAAAATTAATTAATTAAAAATACATTTAGGTATTTAAAAATCACAAAAAAATTCATATTGCACTTTAAAACATTTAGAAACATTGTCCAACTCTCAAACCAAATTTCTTTTTTGTTCTTGATACCTTTTGATAATTTTCAATGGAATTAAATTCATTTAGAGGTAATATTTTGGTTCAAAGTTTGAAAATTCATTTATGCCTAACCTTTGAGAGTTGGGTGATGATTCTTTTTGAATTGCATCTTTCATAGCATGTAGTTTATAGGGTAAATTTGGTTTGAATTGATCTTGCACTTTCAATTTGTTTGGCATTTTTCTTGATGAGGTACCCCAAAACCCTAGCAATCTTAGGAAATTCATAACTTACACTAGGTTAAGGGTTGGATCCCCTCCTTTGGGCAGTAAGCTTGTATAGGTTTTAGGTATCTTTGAGTGCATTTTCAATTTTTTATCATGTCATATGCTTCTGTTTTTGAATTTTGTTGTGTGTATTGATCACAAACCCTAATTTGTGCCTCCCTTTGCATCCATTTCTCATTTGCTTGCATCCATGACTTGCCATGACATTTTGTGCATTCATTTGATTCATAATACATCTTAGGAAATATTAGAATCATGTTTGATCATTACATCTCTCATTTAACATTTTGTATGCCCATTGCATCTCATAACTTTTCATGTACTTCCATGGCTCAAAGCATGCCTCATTTGCATCTTTATGTTTGTTTGATCATTTCCATGCCTTGCCTCATGTTTGTATCATCTCTTAGCATCATTAACATCATGTAAATGCTTCTGGTTTTGGTTTGCATCATCACATTTCATCTCATTTGCATTACATTTCATTTCTTTACTAACTTTTCAGGTGGTAAGTTGTATTGAGAAGTGAATTTGCCTCTTTTCATCTCTCTTATGCATCATTGTTGCATCTTATCTTGTGCTTTGGATTGAGCTTGCTCATTCTTGTTCATCTTACTTTCTTTCTTCAAGCAACTTGTCTCCTTAAGTGGAGCAAGTTGTTTTGCTTCACTTTGCTTCTTGCTTCTTTCATCTGCTTCACTCCTAGTGGTTCTTTGAAGATTCTTCTTATAAACCTCACAAACCCTAGGAACAACCAAGCATGATCATAATTAGGGTTTTGATTAGTCCCCCATTTAGCTTTCACCTTTGTGTCATCATTTAGTCATCTTTCCTCACCTTATAATCAGGGACTAAACCCTAAAGGCTTTAAGGCTTTGTGATTAAGCTTATGCCTACATCCTTCTATTAGGATGGAGTGTATAACTTTAATCCTAAGTGTTAAACCCTTAATGTGTTTAAATCTTTTAATCAATCCATCTAATAATCATCAAGATATCAAACTTGTAACTTGGGCCTTGCATTAGGGTTCTAATTCTTCCTTAATTAGTTAAGAAGGACTAACCCTAGTGTTAATGGACAAGTCCCCCTCAAGTTGTCTTACAAACCATAAAAATTACTTCTCAATCTTACCATTAACTAAAATTCATCTAATAAAGGCTTTGTTTTGTCATGAGGTTAATCCCTAATCATGGATTAAGTTGGGAAGTCTTTCTCAGCTTAAATGTTCTCATCTATTATCCTTCTATTAGGATGGTGTAATGAGTCCTTTAAATCCTTGATTATGGCTTAATCTCATTACTTAACACTAAACAAAAACACCAAAAAAACATCTAAATAATCACAAGTAGGTTAATGATCTTAATCCTACATCAGGGTGATTAAGTGTGAGATGCTGACTTCACACTTAAGGTATTCTCATTACCCCTAATCAGAGGGAGGATGTGATGAGCTTACTAACCCTTGGTTTAGGCTTAAGCTCATTAACTTATGACAGATCCAAAAGCAATAAAAGACTGAAAACAGCAAAACAAACAATAATCGTCTCCTTCGGGATTCTTTTCTCATCATCTTCACTCACAAACGAGAACTTGCTTCTTCCATCTAATGCAAGACAGTTTGCACCTGAGCCAGACAGGTCATACACTTGAGCATAGACAAGTAAGCAGTTCACAAGTCAATTTATCTTTCAGTCTCTTTGAGTCGAACTACGGTGTTCTGACTTCCTCATTGCACGAGAGGATACGTAGGCATAACTTAACAGTTATCGAACAAAAGTCTCTGTATATTCCCCCTCTTTCCAGTATCATTCTTTTAGCCCCATTATCTTGGGCATTTCACTCCTGTTCTCACACTGACACTTCTCTTATACACTTCACTTTCTTTTTACATTGACACTTGCATTTTTTCCAGCTTTGATACACAAATTGCACTGACATTACCCCTTTAAAACACAAATCTTTTAAGCGTGGATACCGTCGAGTACGGCGGACAATCTGGGTGCTAATACCTTCCCAGGTTGTAACCAACCCCCTTTCTCAGTCTCTCTGGTCCGCAACCGTCTTGTCCATATCTTTTCTAGGTTTATGCAGCATTACCTTTCCTTCGGGATAAAAATGCCTAGCTGGCGACTCTATTCTTTCTTCCTCTTTCGCCTACCGTTCGCGTCTGTACCCCTCTTGGCCCTGTGTCATCAGGTGGGAGTGACAGCTTGGCGACTCTGCTGGGGACCCTTATACTGTAACCAGGGCTTCTGGTTCTTTTTTTGGGTTCCTCCTAGCGCTTGTTTGATTTGTGTTTACTGGGGTGTTATGTGCTAATTGTGTTTATATATTTGCTTTATTTACTGCTTTATGTACAGTTATTTATTGCTTTCTTTACAGCTTTATACATCATACTGTCATACTGTCATCTTGCTGGATCTGGTTTATGTTTTGGTGGGTGGGGTTCTATTGAGAGTTTAAGGTCCTATACCTGGGACCTGAGTGACACCTAGGCTAGAGTGGTTCATGTTCTTTCCCATTCCATTTCGGTCTGGTGCGGGAATATGAAACACGGTTCAGATGTGGGTTTCTTCTTGAGAACTCTGTGCTACAGATCTCCTGTAGTGCTAGGGCTATCTGGGAAGCCTGCTAAGTCTGGATGACCTTTTTTATGACCTTCAGAAACTGAGGTGAATTAGAGGAGGATCTTTTATGGTTATTGTAAACACTGTACCTCCGGGTTAGAAGTGTTTACACTTCTCATAATTAATCCAAGTCTGAGGATCCTTGTTTTAGAACATCACCTGTGAGGGGGTTGGGCTGTTTACAGGTTTGCAGGTACCCTTGGCCACAACATACCCCGATACTTGTTATAATTAAGAGTACCTCATTTTGGGACAGTTCTTGTGATTTAACCCTGGACATGTGACTCTTTATTTGAGTCCCCCACCTTGGTTACTGGATTTCTGAACCTCCATCTGGACTTCTTGAACATACATGGGCCTTATATATCAGGACAGATAATCAAATCCAGCTTGATCACAAACCCTTGCATATCATCTGCATACTCATCATTTTCATCATTTAACATTTGTTTATTTGTTTTTCAGGGTATCCACATTTCATTTGGCTTGGTTTTGACCCCTTCGTCTGCATAGACCTCTGTTCATCAGTTGCTTGCTTCAGCTACTTTTTATCACCTGCCTCAGCCTATCAGTGGCTCATCTTTAGTATCAGTCTTCATCATCAGCACTTGTTTTCAGCTCTTCATCAACAGTCATGGCACCCAAGAAGAGCAACATTTCATACCATTTCTTTGAGCCTGTGCTGACTGGCATCAGACAGGTCCAGGCACTTATCACTCCAGACCACATCCCATTATTCAGAGAGCATTATGGAGGCATCCTTGATATGGTTATGGACCTAGACCCTTCTCAGAGGAGTTTGATCCACACCTGCCTACAGTTCTATGACCCTCCCTTGAGATGTTTCACTTTCCAGAACTTTCAGCTAGGACCTTTGCTGGAGGAGTTCTCATCATTGATTGGAGTACCTGTCAGGGGTGGTGTCCCTTTCAACCCAGAGATGACTTCTCCCAGCAATGAAGAAGTGGCAAAAGCACTATACCTGGAACCCATTTTGATTGAGCAGAACATGACAATAAAGGCTGGGATCCCTGGCCTACACTTGGACTTTCTGACTTCTCAGGCCATCCTGAAGGCCTCCTTGGGAGAATGGGGGTAAGTTTGTGCATTGTTAGCCCTCAGTATATATGGGGTTATACTATTTGTAGATGAGCCCAAGTTTATCAGCAAGAATGCCATTCATCTTTTCCTTCTGAGGAACCCAGTGCCCACCTTGCTGGGAGATTTCTATTATTCTGTTTACCAAAGGAATGAGAAGCAGAGAGGAAGGTTGGTGAGATGCTGTGCTCCTCTATTTCATACCTGGATGCTCAAACACTTACCTAGGACTGATACCTTCCTGAATCCTCACCAACAGAAGAATTGGGCTAAGAGACTTATTGCTTTGACTTCAGATGACATCAGATGGTGCACCCAGAGCACCAAGGGCAGAGACATAATCACTAGCTATGGGCAGTACCCCAATGTACCTCTAGTAGGAGTGAAGGGTTGCATCAACTACAACCCTTTGCTGTTTAAAAGACAATTGGGCTATGCTTTGGTTCACCCTCCTAGAGTGCAGGACTTGGCTGAAACCCTGTATTGTGAGATAAAACCTAATCTAGCTATTGTCAGACAAGCATCCTGGGCTTGGGACAACATCCAGACCAAAGGGATGGCCATTCTTGGGAGGTGCAATAATGTGGCTTCAGCTCAGTATTATGAATGGTCTCATGCTAGGGCTCATATTTCTGGGATTCCTTTCACCATTGAGGATGCACCTGGACCATCCACAACACCACCTCCAGCCACTGTCAGCCTGGAAGAATTTGAGAAACTGAAGGAGAGGAATGAGAATCTGTCTCAAGCTCTGAAGAAAACCCTCTGGGAGAGGAGTGATGGTCGTCTAGACATTGAGAGGTTGGAAAAACTTAAGGTGGAGCATCTTTCCAGGATTGAGAAAGCAGAGGACTACATCAAGAAATCAAGAGCTGGATAGCAAATATTGAAGAATGCCTGTAAAGAGGCCCAGTTTCAGAAGGTTAGGGCTGATCTTTATCTAGAGGAAAGTCAAGCTAGGTGGGTCAGGATCACTGAAGCTCGTACTCAGGAAGATAAGAGAACTCAAGCTAGGATTGAGCAGTTGGAGGCCAATGAAAAGAAACAACAGGAGGCTCTGCTAGCAGCCCAGAAGGAGATTTCAGAGTTGAAGCTTAGGGCTGGTGTGAAGAGGTCAAAGGACCAAGACAGGCACAAGAAGCTGAACACTGCTATTGCCACCAGGAATCTTCTTATCAGAAACATCACAGAGCATCCGGCTGGTCCTGTAACTGAAGCACTCTTGAAGGAAGTTAAAGAGGATGAGTTTGGATTAGATGTTTGACTTCTTTGCTTGTTGTTATTTCCGTTTCATGTACTTTTCTTTTTATGTTGTATTTTGACCCCTCAGGGGCATGTGTTGTAAAAACAAACTATGTGCTATGCACCTTTTGTAATGTATTTGATTAGTTTGTTTCATTTGAGTTTCTTTTTCTCAAGCAACATCAAAGCATCTTCCTCGGGGTCTGGAAAGGTCAAAACCAAGAACCAAGCCGGATACCTTGGAAAATAAATAAGCATACTGCATTGCATACTAACTCTTGTTTTGTTTTGTAGGATTTTGTTTTGTTTATTACTAACTCTGTTGTGGTTCAGGAATTATTGCTCGCCGTCGGGTGTTCCCTCTCAACCGTCCGCATAGGTATCCTACTCGCAACAATCTTCCTGGTATCCAAATGGACCAAGTACAGCAAGATCTAACAGAGGTCAGAACCCAGATGGCTAATGAAAGGCTGGAGATGAGAAACCAAATGACCCAATTCATGGAAGTAATGAATGGCTTGGCCCAAAGTCAAGAAAGGTTGAGGGCATTGGTAGAAAGACAAACCCCGGAAGAACCCCATCTGGGAACTGGAGGAACAAGTAACAACGAAAGGGGTCAGCCTCATGTTAATCCACCAGTATATGGGCCTCATCTACATCCGGAAGTCAACATCCCGGGTAATGTGCAAGGGAATACTAGTGCAGGCAGGATCTTGCAAGAAGATCCTCAAGAGGAGCAGTTTACTGTAATGGGAGCTGGGGATGAAGTTTATGATAGGAGGTTTGACGAAATTGCTGAGAAGTTGAGATCTCTGGAGTCTCAAAATTCCCTGGGTTTTGATGTCATGGATATGGGGTTAGTGGATGGGGTAAGGATTCCCCACAAGTTTAAACCCCCGTGCTTCGAGAAGTACAATGGAACTTCCTGTCCACGAACTCACCTGCAGTCCTTTCTAGGGAGACTTAAGGCATACACCATGGATGAAAAACTGTGGATGTTCTATTTTGAAGACAGTTTGAATGGGGCTTCATGGGAGTGGTACTCTCAATTGACCAGAGCTACTATCAGATGATGGAAGGACCTAGCTGAAGCCTTCATCAGACAGTACCAATACAATCTGGACATGGCTCCTAACAGGACCCTTTTGATGGGGATGTCTCAATCCTCCAGAGAAAGCTTCAGGGAATATGTCCAAAGGTGGAGACAGCTTGCTGCTGCTGTCCAGCCACCCATGTCGGAAAGAGAAATGGCCGACATGTTTATGAATACTCTGCAAGGAACATATATTGATAGGCTAGCTGCCTTTTCTTCCACCAGCTTCGAAGACGTAGTTATAGCTGGAGAAAGAATTGAAAGCCTTCTAAAAATGGGCAAGATTTCCGATAATGGTGCAAGTTCGTCTAGTAACTCCAGGAAGACTTTTGTGGGACCTAGAAGAACTGGTGAGACAAATGCCGTTCATGCCAGCAGGGGCAGACCTCAGTATGTCCACATATCAGTAGAAGCTGTCACTATTCCAGCTCCGATTCCTCAGCAACCAACATATCAACAACCACAACAACCCCACTATCAGCAGCAAGTTCAGTATCCGCCACAGAGGACCTACAACAACAATAACAACAATCAACAGCAAAGACCTTTTCAGCAAAGACCATCACAGGCAAATAGGGTGATTGACCCTATCCCTATGCCTTATGCTGCCTTATTGCCACAACTCCTGAAACTCAACTTGGTTGAATTAAGGACATTGGCACCACCAGATCCCTCTAATCTCCCAAGAAATTATGATGTCAATGCCAGATGTGCTTTCCATTCCAATGCACCTGGCCACAATACGGAGAAATGTAGGGCCTTGCAAATGAAGGTTCAAGATCTGGTGGATTCTAAAGCCCTCAACTTTGCACCCCCTCCAAGTGTCACCAAGAATCCCATGCCCAATCATGGAGGACCAAGAATTAATGCCATTGAGGAAGACAAGCCATCTTTCTTAATCACCAGTGTTGGACAGATTCAGACACCTCTGGTCGAAATTAAAACTCAGCTTCTAGAGTGCCAGATGTTCCCCGGGTGTGAGCTCGGTTGTGGTTATTGCAACATTTCGGTCAACGGGTGCGATAATTTGAGAAGCGGCATAGATGGTCTTATCAAAAGTGGTATCCTTCAGATCACAACAACGACTCCTACAAATCCAGCAATCCCTTTGGCAACAATTCCTGACTCTTCTACAACTGCAACAACAATCATTCCGACCAATTCATCAATGTCATCAACAATGGCTTCATCCATCACTTCAACAAATCAAATGTCAGCAACCGTTTCTTCTACAACATCAGCATCCATTTATTCAGCAGAATCTTCTACAACGCCAACAAAAATTAATGAAGATATCTCAGCAGTCACCATTTACTATGATCCATCAGATGTTCCTCCAAACAACAACTTTCAACAACAAATAGTGGCACCTCCTGCCAGGTCACCAGTCACCATTTACTACGATCCGCACACCATTTCAGCACCCTCCTCTACAGCAGTCAGTCCGGTTACTATCACAGTACCTGGACCAGTTCCATATGAAAGCAGTAATGCCATACCTTGGCATTATGGCTCTGACCTCTACTGCAACGGGGAGAAAATCACTTTGGACTCTTCAACTTCTTCTCCACAGATTCATAATGTTGGGGGAGGCGGAGGCTTCACTCGAAGCGGACGCCTTTTTGCCTCACAATTGCAAAGACCTAATGCTGAAGCAGAAGCTGCTGCCAAAGCAAAAGGGAAGAGTGTGATATCTGAAGAACCAATCATCAAAGAAACTCAGAAGACATCATTTGAACAATATGTAGACGAGTTTATGAGAATCATAAAGAGAAGTGATTACAAGGTGGTGGATCAGCTTCACCAAACTCCCTCAAAAATCTCCATATTATCCCTGTTGATGTGTTCTGAAGCTCACAGGAATGCATTATTGAAAGTCTTGCACGCAGCGTACGTGCCTGAGGAGATCACTGTTAATCAGCTAGAAACTGTGGTGGCAAATGTCAATACCAGTCACGGACTGGGCTTCACCAATGCTGACTTAACAAATGAGGGACGTAACCACAACAAGGCTTTACACATCACTCTAGAATGCAAGGGTGCTGTTCTATCCCATGTACTGGTGGACATTGGGTCTTCACTCAATGTCCTACCAAAGAAAGCCTTGGTGAAGCTGGAGTATGATGGCTTGGCACTGCGTCCAAGTAATTTAGTGGTGAGAGCATTTGATGGCTCTAAGAGATCAGTGCTTGGAGAGATTGATCTGCCTGTGATGATTGGCCCGCAAACTCTTAAAATTACCTTCTATGTGATGGACATTCAGCCGGCCTACAGCTGTTTGTTGGGTAGACCTTGGATTCATGCCGCTGGCGCCGTTACGTCTACCCTTCACCAGAAGCTGAAATTCGAGTGGGAAGGCCAGATCATCACCATCTGTCGGGAAGAAGACATCTTTGTTAGCCATCTGGCTACGTATAAGTATATAGAGATGGACGGAGAGATCCATGAAACCATGAGCCATGGATTCGAGGCCCTAAACATTAATGAAGCATCTACTGTACTGGGAACCTCCATGACATCTTATCAGTAAGCCAGGAAGGTTGTTGAAGAGGGTACTGCCCAAGGCTGGGGCAAGCTGTTGCCCGTGGAGAAGAAGGAGGACAGATTTGGGTTGGGTTACAAACCAACTCAACAAGATCAATCAGAGGCTGCCAAGAAGCCCAACTTTGTCAGCGGGGGAATGCTCACCCCAGATGCAGTGAACAACTTGGAAGACGAGGAAGAAAGCGACCGCAACCTGGAGAGCTGGATACGTCCAAGGATCCCGGGGAGCCAAGTCCTTAACTGGTCTTCCCAGGAAATTATAAGGGTTACTCCTGCAGAGTAATTATTATTTCCTGTATATTTTAAGCATGCATCAAGTCTTGCATCTTGCCCAAGATGACAAGACTCATTTTGTAATCGGGCCATCTTGTAATTTTGTGCAAACAGATCAATCAATGAATATCAGACATCTTTTGCAAATGAGTCTTTTCCTTTTCCACTCACTGTTTTTCATTTTTCTTTTTGTACAAAAATAAAATGGCAATGTTTTCCAAAATGACAACTTCATTTCACCTTTTTCTAAACAAGGTTAAAATCGATCACTAAAATGAACAATCTAAACCCTTGCAGAGAGTACCTTTCAGACTGCACCGACAACAACACAGCTATGGCTTCGTATGACTTTGACAATCCAATCAATCAAGCTGATGAAGGGGTTGAAGAAGATTATGAGCTTCCTGAAGAGCTAGCCAGGTTGTTAAGGCAAGAGGAGAAGGTTATCACTCCTCATCAGGAGGAGACTGAAACGGTTAATCTTGGTACGGAAGAAGACGTGAAAGAAGTTAAGATCGGGGCCTGCCTGCAAGATTCAGTGAAGGAACAACTGATTGACATGCTTCGAGAATACGTGGATGTGTTCGCTTGGTCTTATCAGGACATGCCAGGGTTGGACACCGATATCATCATACACAATCTGCCTTTAAAAGAAGACTGCCCACCGGTTAAACAGAAGCTGTGCCATACTCGCCCAGATATGGCAATGAAGATAAAGGAAGAGGTACAAAAGCAGTGGGACGCCGGGTTCCTTGCTGTAACTAGCTATCCGCCGTGGGTCGCTAATATTGTGCCTGTGCCTAAGAAAGATGGCAAGGTGAGGATGTGTGTGGACTACCGGGATCTGAACAGAGCCAGCCCGAAAGATGACTTCCCTGTACCTCACATTGATGTATTGGTGGATAATACGGATCAATTCTCGGTATTCTCCTTCATGGATGGATTTTCAGGATACAATCAGATCAAAATGTCACCTGAAGACATGGAGAAGACAACTTTCATCACACCTTGGGGCACGTTCTGTTATAAGGTGATGCCATTCGGACTGAAGAATGCTGGTGCAACTTATCAACGAGCTATGGTAACATTATTCCATGACATGATCCATAAAGAAATTGAATGTTATGTGGATGACATGATTGCCAAATCCCTCACAGAAGAAGACCACCTGGTGAATCTATTGAAGTTATTCAAGCGTTTAAGGAAATACCAGCTGAAGTTAAACCCCAACAAATGTACATTCGGGGTACGGTCTGGTAAGCTGCTGGGATTTATTGTAAGTGAGAAAGGGATTGAAGTTGACCCTGATAAAGTTAAAGCCATTCAAGAAATGCCTGCACCGAAGACAGAAAAAGAAGTTCGGGGGTTCCTAGGTAGATTGAACTACATCTCAAGATTCATATCTCACCTCACTGCAACCTATGAACCCTTGTTCAAACTGTTAAGAAAAGAACAAACGGTCAGGTGGAACGAAGATTGCCAAAGGGCTTTTGACAAAATCAAGGAGTACTTGCAAGAGCCTCCAATCCTTATGCCTCCAGTTGAAGGAAGACCTGTAATCATGTACTTGACAGTATTAGAAGATTCAATGGGGTGTGTGCTGGGCCAGCATGACGAGTCTGGTCGAAAAGAGTATGCAATTTACTACCTAAGCAAAACGTTTACCGACTGTGAACAACGTTATTCACTGCTCGAGAAAACTTGTTGTGCTTTAGCGTGGGCTGCTCGCCGACTAAGGCAGTATATGTTGACCCACACTACCTTGTTGATCTCAAAGATGGACCCAGTTAAGTACATTTTTGAGAAGCCAGCACTTACCGGACGGGTTGCAAGATGGCAAATGATCATCACAGAATATGACATTCAGTACACATCTCAAAAGGCCATCAAAGGCAGTGTATTGTCTGATTATCTCGCTGAGCAACCTATTGATGATTACCAGCCTATGAGATTTGACTTCCCTGATGAAGACATCATGTTCATAAAAGCAAAAGATCATGAAGAGCCTATTCACACCGAAGGGCCTGACCCGGAGGAAGAATGGACTATGATGTTTGATGGGGCTGTTAACATGAATGGTCGTGGTGTTGGTGTAGTACTCATTACACCTAAGGGGGTTCATATGCCTTTCTCGGCAAAGCTCACCTTCAACTGTACTAACAACGAAGCTGAATACGAAGCTTGTATTATGGGTCTTGAGGAAGCCATTGACCTCAGGATCAAAACTTTGACTGTGTTCGGAGATTCAGCTTTGGTAATTAATCAAACCTACGGCAAATGGTACACCCACCAGGATCATCTGATACCTTACAGGGATTATACAAGGAGGTTATTGACTTTCTTCACAACGATCAAGCTTGAGTATATCCCTCGGGATGAGAATCAGTTTGCAGATGCTCTGGCTACCATTTCATCCATGATCAAAGTTCAAGCTGCCAACTTTGTGCCTCGGATTTCAGTATCCCGACTTGATAGACCAGCATATGTGTTTACAGCAGATGTTGCCAAAGATGATAAGCCTTGGTTCCATGACATTAAGTGCTTCTTGGAGGATTAAACATACCCACCTGGGGCATCTTCCTATGACAAGAAGACACTAAGAAGGCTAGCTGGTAGTTTCTTCCTGAATACTGACGGTTCCCTGTACAAAAGAAACTTTGATATGGTACTCCTCAGATGCGTTGATAGAACAAAAGCAGACTTGTTAATGCACGAGGTGCACGAAGGATCCTTTGGTACCCATGCTGGAGGGCATGCAATGGCTAAAAAGTTGTTAAGATCAGGTTATCACTGGATCACAATGGATGCTGACTGTTGTGCTTATGCCAGGAAGTGCCATAAATGCCAGATTTATGCGGATAAAGTGCATGTGCCTCCCAATCCTCTGAATGTGATGTCTTCACCCTGGCCCTTTGCCATGTGGGGCATTGATATGATTGGCAAGATTGAACCGACTGCTTCGAACGGCCACAGATTCATCCTGGTTGCCATCGACTATTTTACCAAGTGGGTTGAAGCAGCTTCATATGCAAATGTTACAAGACAAGTGGTAGCCCGATTTCTAAAGAGAGAAATCATCTGTCGGTATGGAGTTCCCGAGCGAATCATTACTGATAATGGTTCCAACTTAAACAACAAAATGATGGCAGAGCTATGCCGGGACTTCAAGATCCAACACCACAATTCTTCTCCTTACAGGCCAAAGATGAATGGCGCTGTAGAAGCAGCTAATAAGAATATCAAGAAGATTGTGCAAAAGATGGTGGTTACCTTCAAAGATTGAGATGAAATTCTACCATTTGCCTTACATGGGTATCGTACGTCAATCAGAACATCCACTGGGGCAACACCGTATGAGCTTGTGTATGGTATGGAGGCAGTCCTACCTGTTGAAGTTGAATTACCCTCCTTGCGAGTACTGATGGATGTTAAATTGAATGAAGCAGAGTGGGTCCGATCCCGATACGAACAACTGAATCTGATTGAAGAGAAGAGATTGGCTGCAATTTGTCATGGGCAGCTGTATCAGAAAAGAATGAAGAAAGCCTTCAATCAGAAAGTCAGGCTTCGAGGGTACCAAGTAGGAGATCTTGTGCTAAAAAGACTCCTCCCTCCTCATACAGACCACAGGGGCAAGTGGACTCCGAACTATGAAGGGCCATTCGTAGTAAAGAAAGTTTTCTCCGGTGGAGCACTGATGCTCAGTACTATGGATGGTGAAGACTTCTCGTCCCCTGTGAATTCAGATGCAGTTAAAAAATACTTCGCATAAAATGACCCGCTGGACATAAAAACAGAATGTAAGTCCAGGCAAAAATAGGGCATCCCGGCGAGTCAAAAACAGAATAAAAAGACTCGGGCAAAAATAAGGGAAAATAAACAAAAAATGTACACCCGCTGAGTTGAAAAGCCGCATCGGACAACTCAGGCAAAAATGGGTATCCCGGTGGATCGAAAACCTGAAAAGGCGATCCACGCAAAATCAGGGAACAAGCGAACAACTGCGTTCTGAATTCGTCTGTATCACTTACAACATGGTAAGCTCCGAAAGGTTCGAACGTCGGTCGGAATTAGCCATCTTCAGAAAGCAAGACAAGGAGAACATCAATGTCATACGAGTCATAACAAGAGGGAATCTCCTTGAAGCGTCATCAACATTGCCAGCATCTTTTTGTTTCTCAATTTGTAACAATCTCCTCATTCTAGGGGATCTGTTTATATGACTGTATCTTGCCAATTCAGGGCACTCGAATCAATAAAATCAGATTTTCAGTCACACTGTCTCGTACTCTTTTATTTGCAAAAATGTCCGATGTCATTAATTTGTTGATCGCATAAATACAGATGCGTTTCTCTGAAACTACATGCTTACAGGAAATATACTTACTCCCGGGAGTGTCTAAACTCTTACGATGGAATCCAGTGGGGGATACCTCGGGGTACTTGTGCGTTTCTTTGTCTTTACAGGATTGCAGGTATCCAAAGCACAACATGGGGAATGAAAGCTTCTCCCCAGCAAACTGTCAAATCATTATCTATTCAGTCCGTCTTCCAGGTTAGCACCGGAGGTGTTTTCTCCTCAGCTGAGTTGTCAAGTATCATCCTCAGCAGGATCCCTACAGAAATCTCCCGGAAGATCTTTCAGTGATCTTTCTTCTTCCCCAGCCAAGTGCCAACCAGGGAACTGTCTCCCCACAGAGTTCCAACCTCTATCCAGAAAAGCAACGCGTGAAGAAATCACAACAGAGTGAAGAAAGTTTCTACAAACCCCAGTTGGGTCCCCCATTACAAGGATAGGTCTATCGGTGACCTATTTCCCCCAAGCAGATACATCTTATCAGATCTACCGATGATCTTATCCCCAGCTGGGATGTTCACTTCAAACAGATCAGCCAGAGATCTTCACAGCAACGGGATCCGAATCCCGGATCGATATATTTGCGTAATCATAGCATTCGCATCATATTTTCCCCACAGAGCGTAGCATTCCGTCTAAAACGGAGCATTACGGCAAAAAATCAAACATGTTGCATAGTCATGAGCCATGTTCTGGATCAAACACTTGTAAATACTGGCTTTCCATCAACAATATACAGAATTCTCCCCAAAATTCCCCGGCAGAGAGCCAAGGTACTTTCCCTAAAGATACAGATACTTCCTGACACCCGTCCGTGTCATATCCCTAGTAGAAAGCCAAAGCTCCCCTTTGCACTCACAGATACTTATACACAACTCCCTTGGTACACATACACTTGTTTATAATATACTTTTTCCGACACTCGTCTGTGTCATACTCTCCCTAGCAAGTTATACACTCGTCCGTGTCCCGCTCATATTTGTTTCACTCATACAGATACTCGTTCGTATCTTTTATACACCACTTATACCTCCTCATATTCGACACTCGTCCGTGTTCTTTGTTAACCAGTTGGTACTCATCCGTATCATCATCTCTGAACATGTGTCAGTGTTTGTTTATACCTGATACTCGTCCGTATCATGGTCTTAAGGATGCTCGTTCACATCTTTAATCCACACACAATTTCAAACACTTATGTCTTCTTGAAATTAGACACTCGTCTGTGTCTACTATTCCCCAGAAGAGTCTCCGCAGAACCAATACACGTCCGTGTTCTTTGTTAACCAGTTGGTACTCGTCCGTATCATCATCTCTGAACACGTGTCAGCTTTTGTTTCTACCTGATGCCCGTCCGTATCATAGTCTTAAGGATGCTCGTCCACATCTTTAGTCTATACACAATACCCAAACACTAATACCTCTCATTTCTTGGATGTAGACACTCGTCCGTGTTTACTTTTTCCCCGGCGAAGTCCCCAACAAAACTGGTTGAATTGTTTCCTTTCTATCTGACATTCGTCCTATGTCATGATACCTTTTCGGCAGTCGTACCCTGCCAGGTGATCGTTCTTTACCTTTGGATGACCGTCCCTCATCCTTTCCCCAACGGAGTCTCCATTATTGGAACCCTTTTTCTATCCGACATTCGTCCTATGTCGTGATATTTAACATCCGTCCCCTGCTAGGTGATCGTCCTTCACCTCTTGATGATCGTCCTTCATCATTTTATCTGATGGTCGTCCCCATCGTTGTCCTTGTTATCTGGTATTCGTCCTATGTCATGATACCCTCAGAGCAGCCGTACCCTGCTAGGTGATCGTCCTTCACCTCTTGATGATCGTCCTTCATGATGCTTATCCGATGGCCATCCCCATCGTCGACCTTTTATCCGGCATTCGACCTATGTCGCGATACTTTCGGCAGCCGTCCCCTGCTAGGTGATCGTCCTTCACCTTTGATGACCGTACCTCATCGTTTATTTCATTCACCTATAATCCCCAGAGAGTTTTGTATCTTTACTTGATGGCCGTCCCCATCATAATCTCTTATATCCCCAGCTTGTCGGCCGTCCCCGTCATTGCTTTATTTCCCGCAGTTTCCCCAGCATGTCGGTTGTCCCCGTCATTGCTTCACCCCAGCAGTCTCCCTCTGCTCGACGGTCGTACTCCGTCACCCGCACTTTATAATCATACTTTATTTTCTTTTTCAATATATATCCCCTTTTCTTCTTCATTCTGTGAGTGCAAATTTTGGACTGTCTTCGGTATTCAACCACAAGTTATCTTGTTTGCCTGTTAAGCCGTTGCTTACATCCTGCACAGCTAACTCATGTTTGAATAGGGGCAGCTGTAAACACCCCAAATTTTCCCTCACCCATTCACACCATGGCTTGTGATCTTTTCATATGCATAAGTTCAATCATATCCCATCATGTCATACTTTTGTTTCACTGCATTGCTTCTAGGTCATCTGCATCTAGGGTTTGTGATTTGAGCAATCCAAGAGCTTTTTGAGCCACTCCAAAGGTCATCAATCACTTCAAAAGGGGTCCGTGTATGTTCAAGCATCATATTGTATCCCCACAAAGTCAAGAAAGCCCAAGGATCACAAGAACTGGAAATGGCATGGAAGCAGAGCCAAGTTTAACTGCACAGATGACCTAGAATTAGGGTTTTGGATTCAGAGGCCATAACTCCAAATTTTTTGGCCATTCTTGTTTCTATTGGTCTCTATATGGTATAGGGATCATGCATATCAATTTTCATGAAGAAATTCCATGGGGAAGGCATCTAACCAAGAGTTGACTTCTTGAGCAAGTCAGTGTAAAATCAAGGCATCTGAGGCCCCCAATGACCCAACCAAAGGGTGTTCTTCATAATTTTGAATGTGTATGATCTTTATTTGATCATGGAAGATGTTGGAAGTTCACAAAATTGAAGAATTTCAAGCCATTTGCAAAGTTGCCTTTTTGGGAAAATGACTTGTAATGTAAACTTGCCATTTTGGGAAACTTTTTCAACCCTTTCTTTTTGATTCAAAAATGCTTCAAATGAGAAAACTTTGGTCATGAAAGTTGTAGAATGGATCATTCCCTTTTCAAAAAGTACAAGAACTCATTCTAATTCATTTTGGATCAAAAGTTATGGTTTGTCAAAGTTGGGAAAAATCACATAATTTCAAGTTATGTACCAAAGAGGCAAAGTTGCAAAACCCCTTGCCAAGGCAAATTGAGACCTCAAAGTGACTTCTAAACTTTACACAAACATGAACCAATGTCTAAAAGTCATATTGCATCAAAGGTTTGGCCATTTTCATAACTTATGGATCAAGAAACTTCAAAAGGGCCAAAGATGAACAAAGTTGCAAAACATCATACAAACCCTAATCCATTTGCTGGATGGCTTCAAAACTGATCCCGTGGTCCTCCTCATCCCTTGCTGCGCAGGACACCCCTCTTGTACTTGACCTACCATTGGCCCATAACTCTCTTACACAAAGATTGACTTTTTGCATAAAGACCCATACCAATCACAATAGGGCACAACCACTCTTCTGACCTACCCAAGATTGATAAGTGGACCAAATGCATCACAACACACCACACAACTCATGCTGAAACACTCTCCAAGCCAACATTCTCAAAAACCTCCCCTTATGAATTTTGCTTCGAATCACACAGCACAAGCATCAAACATAAAAACAAACTCCATAGAATCACTCAGCATACTCCCCTGATCATTTCCATACCTTCATTCATCCCTGAAACCTCCTCAAACTAAAACACGATTTCCTCACTTCACTGAACAGAACTTGCTCAATCTCACAAATCAGCCACTTTCCAATCAAACTAAACCTCCAGGCATCTTCAGGAGGTCCATTGGAGAAGCTTTGAAGCAAGGAGGCAGCCTGAAAGCCCCAAACTGAAAGCTTCACTTCAGGTAGCTTCGAAATTTATTTTTTCCAGGAACCTTGTTTTAAGTTATTAAAATGATCTACATGCTTCCCTGAATGCAATGAGCTTTGAATTTTTGAAAATGATGCAGAAATAAGGATGTATGGTTCGTCTGAAACTTTGCCCGTAAATCTAATTTTTGTTTGTTCTTCATGATTCATCAAAAATAAATAAGTTTTGTTGTTAGATTCTTGTTTAGGATGTTTAGTTGAGTTGATCTGGAGATTTTGGCATGTTTTAGTAAGGTTTTGAGAGAGATAGGTTGAAGGTCTCGCCGGAGAAGACGACCGAAAGTCTTCTCCGGCCACCTGAGGGTCATTAAGCCCTAATTACGTCATTAATGAGAGTTTGAATGTGGAGCGTAGATTGGTTTGACTGGGGTTGACTCGCGCGTGAATGTGTGGCCAGGATGCATCATTAAAACCCTAAGCTTGTTTATTTAATTCAAAACCTGTTTAATTAATTCATAATTGAAATTAGCCAGATTTGAATCTGGGCCCTTGGATCTGGCGCACAGTCAACCAGTCCAAGCCTAGATCAAATCCTGGCCATTCTTCTTGCATACTTTCCATTTATTTTCTTTTTATTTCATTTTTATCCATTTATCTTTCATATTTATTTTAAAATAGTTAGAAAAGTCCCAAAAATATTTCCTTTTGCATCTTGGTGTCAAATATTTTTCTCAATCAGAAAATGATTTTTATTTTATTTGTTGCATTAAAAATTATTTTTAAATCATTTAAATGTTTATTTTTAATTAGTTAATGAAAATTAATTAATTAAAAATACATTTAGGTATTTAAAAATCACAAAAAAAATCATATTGCACTTTAAAACATTTAGAAACATTGTCCAACTCTCAAACCAAATTTCTTTTTTGTTCTTGATACCTTTTGATAATTTTCAATGGAATTAAATTCATTTAGAGGTAATATTTTGGTTCAAACTTTGAAAATTCATTTCTGCCTAACCTTTGAGAGTTGGGTGATGATTCTTTTTGCATTGCATCTTGCATAGCATGTAGTTTATAGGGTAAATTTGGTTTGAATTGATCTTGCACTTTCAATTTGTTTGGCATTTTTCTTGATGAGGTACCCCAAAACCCTAGCAATCTTAGGAAATTCATAACTTACACTAGGTTAAGGGTTGGATCCCCTCCTTTGGGCAGTAAGCTTGTATAGGTTTGAGGTATCTTTGAGTGCATTTTCAAATTTTTATCATGTCATATGCTTCTGTTTTTGAATTTTGTTGTGTGTATTGATCACAAACCCTAATTTGTGCCTCCTTTTGCATCCATTTTTCATTTGCTTGCATCCATGACTTGCCATGACATTTTGTGCATTCATTTGATTCATAATACATCTTAGGACATATTAGAATCATGTTTGATCATTACATCTCTCATTTACCATTTTGTATGCCCATTGCATCTCATAACTTTTCATGTACTTCCATGGTTCAAAGCATGCCTCATTTGCATCTTTATGTTTGTTTGATCATTTTCATGCCTTGCCTCATGTTTGTATCATCTCTTAGCATCATTAAAATCATATAAATGCTTCTGGTTTTGGTTTGCATCATCACATTTCATCTCATTTGCATTGCATTTCATTTCTTTACTAACTTTTCAGGTGGTAAGTTGTATTGAGAAGTGAATTTGCCATCACTTCTCACAACCTCTTTTCATCTCTCTTATGCATCATTGCTGCATCTTATCTTGTGCTTTGGATTGAGCTTTCTCATTCTTATTCATCTTACTTTCTTTCTTCAAGCAACTTGTCTCCTTAAGTGGATCAAGTTGTTTTGCTTCTCTTTGCTTCTTGCTTCTTTCATCTGCTTCACTCCTGGTGGTTCTTTGAAGATTCTTCTTATAAACCTCACAAACCCTAGGAATAACCAAGCATGATCATAATTAGGGTTTTTATTAGTTCCCAATTTAGCTTTCACCTTTGTGTCATCATTGAGTCTTCTTTCCTCACTTCATAATCAGGGACTAAACCCTAAAGGCTTTAAGGCTTTGTGATTAAGCTTATGCCTGCATCCTTCTATTAGGATGGAGTGTATAACTTTAATCCTAAGTGTTAAACCCTTAATGTGTTTAAATATTTTAATCATTCCATCTAATAATCATCAAGATATCAAACTTGTAACTTGGGCCTTGCATTAGGGTTCTAATTCTTCCTTAACTGGTTAAGAAGGACTAACCCTAGTGTTAATGGACAAGTCCCCCTCAAGTTGTCTTACAAACCATAAAAATTACTTCTCAATCTTACCATTAACTAAAATTCATCTAATAAAGGCTTTGTTTTGTCATGAGGTTAATCCCTAATCATGGATTAAGTTGGGAAGTCTTTCTCAGCTTAAATGTTCTCATCTATTATCCTTCTATTAGGATGGTGTAATGAGTCCTTTAAATCCTTGATTATGGCTTAATCTCATTACTTAACACTAAACAAAAACACCAAAAAAAACATCTAAATAATCACAAGTTGGTTAATGATCTTAATCCTACATCAGGGTGATTAAGTGTGAGATGCTGACTTCACACTTAAGGTATTCTCATTACCCCTAATCAGAGGGAGGATGTGATGAGCTTACTAACCCTTGGTTTAGGCTTAAGCTCATTAACTTATGACAGATCCAAAAGCAATAAAAGACTGAAAACAGCAAAACAAACAATAATCGTCTCCTTCGGGATTCTTTTCTCATCATCTTCACTCACAAACGAGAACTTGCTTCTTCCATCTAATGCAAGACAGTTTGCACCTGAGCCAGACAGGTCATACACTTGAGCATAGACAAGTAAGCAGTTCACAAGTCAATTTATCTTTCAGTCTCTTTGAGTCGAACTACGGTGTTCTGACTTCCTCATTGCACGAGAGGATACGTAGGCATAACTTAACAGTTATCGAACAAAAGTCTCTGTATATTCCCCCTCTTTCCAGTATCATTCTTTTAGCCTCATTATCTTGGGCATTTCACTCCTGTTCTCACACTGACACTTCTCTTATACACTTCACTTTCTTTTTACACTGACACTTGCATTCTTTCCAGCTTTGATACACAAATTGCACTGACATTACCCCTTTAAAACACAAATCTTTTAAGCGTGCATACCGTCGAGTACGACGGACAATCTGGGTGCTAATACCTTCCCAGGTTGTAACCAACCCCCTTTCTCTGTCTCTCTAGTCCGCAACCGTCTTGTCCATATCTTTTCTAGGTTTATGCAGCATTACCTTTCCTTCGGGATAAAAATGCCTAGCTGGAGACTCTATTCTTTCTTCCTCTTTCGCCGACCGTTCGCGTCTGTACCCCTCTTGGCCCTATGTCATCAGGTGGGAGTGACACTTTTGGTCCACATAACAAGTCTCTATTGGCCAGAGAGTGGGTGGTGGCCTGTGGTGATTGGTATGGGCAAGTTGCAAAAAAGTCAACAACTTGTGTACTTGAAGCATGGATTGTGGCAGGGTTTGTTCAAGGGAATGTCTTGGTTCAGCATTGATCAAGGAGGTCCATAGAAATTGATTTGGGGTGCTGAAGCAAGTGTATGAGAAGATTCATGCCATTTTGCAAATTTGAAGAACTTTGGCCCTTTTGGAATTTCTTGAAGTTCAAGGCATGGAAGTGAATGATTCTTGCTGATCACAATGCATTGTACTATGTTTTTATGATGCTTAGAGATGCATTAGAGGTCACAAAATGGCTTGGTATATGAAATTGCAAAAAATCCTCTTTGGTATGAAATGGAAAATTATAGGATCTTTGGTATGAAATGCAAAAAATCCTCTTTGGTATGAAATGGAAAATTATGGAAAATTAATGGAAAATTAGAGATGCATTAGAGATGTACTATTTTTCATTTGAAGCATTTTTGGTTGAGAAAGAGGAGGTTGAAGAACTTTCCCAAAATGGAAAGTTTCCATTACAAGTCATTTCCATTTTTGGCAACTTTTGGTTTAGCTCAAATTTCTTCAATTTTGTGAACTTCCAAGCACTTAAATGATCAAATAAATATCATATAACTTCAATGTGATGAAAATATCACTTTGGTTCCATGGTTGGAGGCCTCAGATGCCCTGATTTTGCTCTGACTTGCTCAAGAAGTTACCCAATGAACAAATGACTTCCACAATGAATTTCTTCATCAAACTTGGTATACATGATCCTTATAACATCCTAAGAACAATAGAAACAAGAATGACCAAATTGTTTGGAGTTAAGGCCTCTGAAACCAAAACCTTAATTTTGGTCATCTGTGTAGTGAAAACCCTAACTCTGCTTCCATGCCTTTGTCAGTTCTTGTGATTTCTTGATTCCTTTGAACTTTAAGAGACATGATATGATGATTGAACACACATGGACCCTCTTGGAATGCTTGGAGGCCTTTGGAGTGGCTCAGATGGATCCTTGGATTGCTCAGATCACAAACCCTAGATGCATATGAACTTGAACTATGCAGTGAAACAAAAATGCAATATGAGGTGAGATGCTTATGCTTATGCAAATATGAAAGATCACAAGCCATGGTGTGAAATGAGTGAGGGCAAATTTGGGGTGTTTACAGCTGCCCCTATTCAAACACGAGTTAGTTGTGCAGGATGTAAGCGCCTGGCTTACCAGACAAACAAGATAACTTGTGGTTGAATACCAAAGACAGTCCAAAATTTGCACTCACTGTGGATAAGAAGAAAAGGGATATAAATTGTAAAAGACAGTATAGCATGATTATCAAATGAAAGCGATGGAGGACGAACATCGAGCAAAGGACGACTGTTGGGGATAAAGCAACGACGGGGACGACCGACATGCTAGGGAAATAAAGAGATCATGATGGGGACGGCCATCAATCAAAGTAACAAGGTTCTCTAGGGATTAAAGTAAAGGCAATGATGGGGACGGCCATATGGTTTGCAAAGTAAAGTAAACAATGATGGGAACGACCATCGGTTTTAAAGAATAAATGAAATAATGATGAGGGACGGTCATCAAAGGTGAAGGACGATCACCTAGCAGGGGACGAATGCTCTTTTTCACGACATAGGACGAATGTCGGATATAAAAGGTCGACGATGGGGACGGCCATCGAATAAGCATGATGAAGGAAGATCATTAAGAGGTGAAGGACGATCACCTAGCAGGTGTCGCTCCCGGGATTTTCATCCTAGTACAAACGCGAAAGTGGCGCGGAAAGGTTAGAGTCGCCAGCCAGACATTTTTATCCTGAATGAATGGGAAAGGTAATGTTGCACAAACCTGAGGAAGAAGGAAAGGACAAGGTCCTACGAACCAAAGATCTGAGTTCGGGAGTCGGTTACGAACTGGGAAGGTATTAGCACCCCAGATCGTCCGTCGTACCCGACGGGATCCATGCTTGCTTGTTTTGTTTCAAAGGGTGAGAAGAATAACTGCTGCTGAATAAAACCGCTAACTGGAAATGGAATTGAAATGAGAAAAGGAACTGGAGAAAGAGAATGAGAATAAAAAGAAAGGGGGAAATGTAGGGAAAATAAAGAATGTGCTCGAACGGGCCCTACCCCGCTGCCTACGTACCTCATCGGGATAATGAGGATCAGAGTCGACGTAGTTCGCCTAACCTAGGCGGGAACTATTTGTTTGTGTTTTTTACAGTTGGAACTGCGTATGTCTATGCTCAGGTGTTGCAGGCTCGTCTGGTACGAGTGCGTTTACCGTCTTGCATGCGAGACAAGTCGTCGCGAGTTCGCGTTGTGAGTGAATGAGATGAGAAGAGAAGTTCCCGCAGGATAGTCGCTTGTTATTTGTTTTTGGTCTTTTAAGAGAAGTGTTTTGAATTTGTTTGTGAATGGTCTTGTACTAAGACCTATCCATCGCGGGAAGTATTTACACCTCGCCCCGAAACAGGACGCGTATAAACACTCCGCAACAAAGTCTCGTGTCGTACAAGATTGTTCGGTTTTTATTAAGTGTTTTATTGCTTTTCTTTTGAAGGGAGAAAGAAAGACTCAAGTTGATAAAAGGAAAAATCTAAGGGACTAAGACTCAATCCTAATTGTTTATTTATTTACAAAGTGGTCCTAATGGTTAGTGAGGTTTTCTATTCCTAATGGAAACTTAAAAAAACTACTAGAATTCAACTTACTTCTTAATGAAGTTAAGTTGATTCTAAGAACAATGGGGGAAGCCTATTAAAGTTGTAAGATCAAATGAAGCAAAAAATGAAATTGAACTATAATAAATAAAATTCTACAAATGCACTTAGAGGCAATGAATTAAAATTAAAAAAAAAGTCTATTTTTATTTATTATATTTCTACATGGAAATAAAGTTTCAAGCCTAAGTTCTAATTCTAAGCTAATCTTAATATTCATTATAAGAAAAACAAATTAAACTAAACCTAAGTCTAATATTAAATTTAAATGCTAAATCTAATCTATACTATTATTTTTATATTGAACTTTATTTTCTTTTAATGGCCTAAACTAAGGGAATTATGCATAACTAGGCCTAAAACTAATATTCTAAAAAATATTAAATCTTCTAGAAAAATTATGAAAATTAAACTATGGGATCCTAACATTATCTCTAATCTTATACTAAGAGGGATCCTAAAAATTTCTATTTTTTCTATGCCTAACAAATAATTATTTCCAGCTAAGAATTAATTACTATTTCCTAAGGATTATATCACTAAAACATAAGATAAAAGCTCCTAAAAATTCCATAAAAAATATCCTAAGAACTATTATGAGTCTTTTAATTACAGAAAAAAGAATGGCTCAAAAAAGTTGTTGGAAGTTACTTAAATAAAATAAACAAAATCCAGCATAAATAATAGAAATTCAATAGAACTAATTAATAGAAAAATTCAGAATTAATTAAAAAATAAACAAATTCCAGAAAATAAAAATGTCATAAATTTCTAAATTGATTTATTTAACTACTGGAATTTTTGGGGAATTTTATAGTGTTTTTTTTATTATTTTTTATGAAATTATTTCTAAACTATAATTGACTACAAAATAAATTCTAAAGAAATAATGCAGGAGGGTGTTTTCAGTTATTTTTCTAGTTCTTTTCATAAACTGGGCTCAGAAATGGGGTACTAATAGGAAAAGAAATAGGCTCAATTCGCAGCCTTGAGAGGGGAGGTGGAGAAAGAATTTATTTGTTTTGTTTTTCTAATGGGCCTGGAAACAGGGGTGTTGATAACAATATTTTTTTAATTTAAACATATTTTTCACATATTCTAGGAATTAAACAAATTTTACTTAACTTAACACAAATGAAAAATACTAATCTCAAGATAATATTTTTTCTAAATCTTAGCTTAAGATTATTTTTATTGAATTATTTTTAATGATCTTGTGAATTAAACCTTAATCTAATAATAATATTTTTTTATAAATTTTTAATCTTAGAAAATGAATTAAATTCTAAACTTATGATTATAAACTAAATAATACTCTTATGATAAATGCTTCTAAATAATAATCTTATGATAAATGCTTCTAAATAATAGTCTTATGATAAATGCTTCTAAATAATAGTCTTATGATAAATGTTCAAATTAAAATCTTAATTTAAGTTCTAATAGTCTTGATTTAAGCAAAAATGAAGTAAACTTATCCTAATATAATATTTTTCTAAAGAAATGATTATACCAATTAGACATTAATCTTAAGAAAATAAAATAACCTAAACTTATGATTATAATTAATTTAATATTTTAACTAAACTTACCAAGATATTTTTCTAAAAAAAATCTTAATTTAATAAAATATTAAACTAATCTTAAAAATATTTTCTAAAGATTTTAAATTAAGTTAATATTAGACTAATCTTAAATTACTTTTCTAAAAATCTGAATTACAGTTTCATTAAAAAGAATTATTATTAATCTAAAAAGAAAAAAAAAGAATTTAACTAATAATCTAATTATAAAATTAATTAAAACTGAATTAAACTATAATTAAACTAATATGATTACAAAATTTAATTAAAAAAAAACTATAACCTAATTATAACAATGCTGGAACCCTAATTCCTCTTCTCATTTCCCATTGCCGCCGCCGTCCCTGCTTCTTCTTCTCCATCCTTCACCTCGCCACCATTCTTCCGAACAACCTAACAACATCATCGTCTTCTTCTCTTCTCCGCAATCAATCTACTCTTCTTCCCTAAACTAACCTAACCACCGCGTCGGTAACCTCCACCTTCCTATCGCCTCTCCTTCCAAAACATTAAAGCAAACCTAATTTTTGTGTCTCTAATCCCAAATTCAATCAACTGAAACTAAATTCCCCTAACCCTTCAAACAGGGCAACTCATGAAAGTGGGAGAAGCAAACGAAACCGAAGACGGATTTAAAGCCCGCGTACCTTAATTTGAACCGACGAGAAGAGTCGAAAGCTCGTTGAGGTGAATCGTTTCCTGTTGGAGCCTTCAAGCTTCAGTAGTCGGAGCTCTTGTGTTCTAAACCGAAGCGAGATAGCTGTGGCGAACTAAACGTTGCAACAATCTCTGATATAATACTCAGCCTGCGTTGCTCTTCACAGATCGAAAGTGATGAAAGGAAAGGTTGCCGGGAAATCCGAAGGAGGAGTTGTATGACGAAGCTGCGAATATTCAGAAGCTTACGATGTGAATTTGTCGCCTTCGGTAAACTAGGTATGCGCATATCCATTTCTTACTCCATTTTCTAATTGCTTCTTCTGTTGATAAGCCGTGAATCTCATCATTGTTGCTTCAATTTTGGTGGTGCGCAATTATGAATTTCCGGTGTTTCTTGCAGGTTTAACTCGATGCAGTGGTGCGGTGATGGAAAGCATGATGATGTTGAGACGAAGAAGAACAAGGATAGAGCCTCAGAAAGAAGAATGGAGAATCAAGATCAGGATGAAAGAATTCTGAATATGGAGGAAGCTTAAGATGAAGGTTCAGAATTGAAGCAAGGTTGTTGAAGGATTTTTTTTGCCGAAAATGGTGGAATTTGGGAAGTTGTCAAGAAGAAGAACCAATGATTGAGAAGCTACTGATTTATATGGACTGCTTGAAGATGGTAGTTCTGGAGTGTTCTCAGGTAGCTTCTAGAATTTTCTGTTAGGGTTGTTATGAATCGGTTTTGGTTCTGTTATTTTTTGTTGTGAGTTTGTTACAATTCAGTTATATGCATCTGTAAGTTGATATTGTAAAGCTTGTACTCTGTAGTGACTGGAGAGAATGACAATGACACAACAATGACACAACACTCATTGAATCTGTTTCTTTGAAAGCACTTGAAACTCATCATTTGTTCTTTATTCGAGAATCCATATCACAGACACCTCATAAATAGATTATACAATCTCTCTGCAAGAATACAACATCGAAACTGCGTTTTTATGGCAAATATTCAAACTGATTACAATTACACTATTTCTGAATTGTAGTTGTAACCTTCCCCCTGACACTGTTTTTTTTCTGTTTTTGCTGCTAAATAAAATTTTGTTATCCATTCTATCATGAGTTTTTGTTGGAACTTTCAGTTGGTAGTTTTAGATTTTTTTTGTGAGAATCCTTTGCAACTGATTTTTTTCATTTGAATCTGCAGGTTTTTCTTTTTTCTTTGGTTTGTAAGCATTCGGTCAACTAGTATCTAGACAAGTGATTCCACATCTCCTGTTGCATCTTCTTGTGTTTGAAAATTAATCTCAGCAGGAGGCCTTTCTTTCCGATGCTGCAGACAAATCCAAGCGCCTGCAAGCTTTCGAGAGTAATGCAGTTACTGCTCTTTATTGCATTCTACTAATTTATTGCAAAACTAAAGGAGACTTCAAGCGTTTGCTAGATCCGCTCTAATTGTCTATCTGCTTCGACTCATGAAAACATTTCAGATATAGAATGCAAACAACAATTTTCCTGCTGATCCATTATCAACACTTTCCTTTCCAAGATCAGAAGCTTCAAAAGCTGGAATCTTTAATTCTCCGGTAGCATTAAGAAAATTGCGAACACTTTCAAAATACTGATATGCGGGCAAAGGCTGGGAATTCCAAGCAAGTGGTTGCATTGGTACTTGAGTATCCGCTATCTTCGGTATTGCTCCAGGATGAATCTTGTTAATGATCTTGCAAAGAATTAGGTCATTTCTCAAGCAAAAAATAAGTTCTCTCCCTGATGGTTGCTGATATATTCTGAGAGGACCAACTTGACTTTCTAACCATTGAGTTTCCTCATAGCGTCCCAAAGCTGCTTCTCCAATTTTTCTTTAATCTCTTTTTTTTTTGAATTTTCTTCCTTTCCTTGACTCTGTAATACCTCTTCATTTACAAAATAATAATAATAAAGAAAAAGGAGTACTTCTAACTGTTTTATATTATATTTGAACAAGGGATCAATAGGGGCCTTTGAAAATTATTATCATTGTTTTTTTTTTCTTTCTAATTTAATGAAGGGTAAATAACAAGATGACCATTGAATCAAAGTGGTTTGACATGGACAATGACTTGCATAGATTCCATGTAATAGAATGAATCAAAGAAAACAATCCTTAATTAATGACCTGAGATAAGTTAAATAGTTATTGAGAAACGAAATATCTTAATGATTGGATTCTCAAAAGAAAAAGGAATAAGACCTTATAAACTAAATGTACGATCGTGGGCCTAAACCAAATGACCCAAAGATGGCCCATAATTTAGAAGTGAGAAAAATGGAAATGGACCAAAACTAGATTTAGAATGCCAATTGGAAAGAAATTGGGAATAATGAGAAAAAAAACTGAAGCTTGATTTAGAAAATGATTTTAAAATAAACTAACTGGTTTATTGGCGTCAAATAAAGGAAAAGAGATGGAATTGAGCCAAAAATGGAACAGCGACTTATGAACATGCATTGGATGCTACACTCAAATTGTTTAGCGGGTATCAAAATGATCATAACGAGAATGGTACGGATATGTACTGATGTTCGTGTGATGACTTCTAAACAAACCAATAGCCGTGTATTCTTCTTTAATCTGAATCAAATCCTTCAACATAGTCTACTCTTAAGAACTTTGATGCCATACTAAAACTCTGCACAATCTCAAATTATTGCTCCAAAAACAAATGGATCCAAACCACTCCTTAATACATTGGATCTCCATTGGCGAAATTCCCTTCAAAGATTATGAACAAAAACTCTTAACTTCCCTTGAGATATTAAATGATGAGGAATACGACCTGAGGCGTCAAGAAAAGCCAACACTCTTATTTCAGGAAAGTCTGATTGAACACCTCAGTACTGGATTAAATGCACCGATGAATATTCTCTGCAAGTTCAATCCCTGATAAACATGGGCAAGGTACGAAACCCTAACTTCCTTGAGCCCTGATCACATGCCCTATGAATCCATGCAATGCACCATTATGATGTTAATGAATTGATGAGAAATGCTGATGAATGCAAAATGATGAGCCAATAGAGGGAATAAATGTGAGGGCAAATTTTGAGGTATTACAGCAGGGTACGGCTGCTCTCGGGGTTTATCGCGACATAGGATGAATGTCGGATAACAAGATCAACGATGGGGATGACCATCGGATAATGATGAGGGACGGTCATCAAAAGGTGAAGGACGGTCACCTAGCAGGGGACGGCTGCTAAAAAATATCGCGACATAGGACGAATGTTGGATAGATAAGGGTTCCAATGATGGAAACTCCACTAGGGGAAGGATGAGGGACAGTCATCCAAAGGTGAAGGACGATAACCTGGAAGGGGACGGCTGCCGAAAGTATCACGACATAGGACGAATGTCGGATCGAAGAAAAGTTGCTTTGCTGGGGAATGGTAAACATGGACGAGTGTTTACGCTCAAGAATAAAAGGTATAAGTGTTTTGATGTTGTGTATAGATTAAAGATGCGGACAAACATCCTTAAGACCATGATACGGACGAGTATCGGTAGAAACAAACACTGACGCGTGTTCAGAGATGATGATACGGACGAGTACCAACTGGTTAACAAAGAACACAGACGAGTGTCGAATCTGTTGAAGAGTGATATATATATATACGAGATACGGACGAGTATCTGTATAAGTATGAATGAGTATTGTGAAGTATGATCAAGACACGGACGAGTGTTTAACTTGCTGGGGAAGGGTGACACAGACGAGTGTCGAAAGGGTATGTACATGTATTTGTATTAGAGAATGCAAATGGGATGCTTTGGCTTATATTTGCAAGGTATATGAGTGTAAACACCCCAAATTTTCCCTCACCAAGTTCACACCATGGATTATGATCTTTCATCTTTGCATAAGTTTAAGCATATCATCTCATATGGCATTTTTGCTTCACTGCATTAGTTCAAATTCATCTGCATTTAGGGTTTGTGATCTGAACAATCCAAGGATCCATCTGAGCCATTCCAAAGGCCTCCAAGCATTCCAAGAGGGTCCATGTGTGTTCCATCATCATATTATATCCCTCAAAGATCAAGGAAGTCAAGAAATCACAAGAACTTGGAAAGCATGGAAGCAAAGCTAGGGTTTCACTACACAGATGACCTAAAATTAGGGTTTTGGTTTCAGAGGCCATAACTCCAAATGTTTTAGCCATTCTTGTTTCTAATAGTCTCAATATGTTATAAGGATCATGTGTACCAAGTTTGATGAAGAAATTCATTGTGGAAGTCATCTGTTTACTGGGTAACTTCTTGAGCAAGTCAGAGCAAAATAAGGGGCATCTGAGGCCCCCAACAATGGAACCAAAGTGTATTTTTCATAAAATTGAAGTTATATGATCTTTATTTGATCATTGAAGTGCTTGGAAGTTCACAAAATTGAAGAAATTTGAGCTAAACCAAAAGCTGCCAAAAATGGAAATGACTTGTAATGGAAACTTTCCATTTTGGGAAAGTTTTTCAACCTCCTCTTTCTCAAACAAAAATGCTTCAAATGAAAAATTGTTGGTCATGAAAGTTGTAGATTGGATCATTCCCTTTTCAAAAAGTACAAGAACAAGTCCTAATTCATTATGGAACTCAAGTTATGACTTTTTAAAGTTGGCAAAAATCCTATAATTTTCACTTTCACACCAAAGAGGATTTTTTGCAAATTCACAAACCAAGTCATTTTGTGACCTCTAATCACTTTCTAAGCATCATACAAACATGATACAATGCATTGTGACCAAAAATACCCAAATAATCATTCTATTCCATGCCTTTAACTTCAAGAAATTCAAAAGGGGCCAAAGTTCTTCAAATTTGCAAAAGGTGATGAATCTTCTCATACACTTGCTGCATCACCCCAAATCAGTTTCCATGGTTCTCCTTGATTTATGCTGAGCCAGGACATTCCAAAGAACATCTGCAACATGAGCCTATACCTCAAGTACACAATTTGTTGACTTTTTGCAAGAGAGCCCATACCAATCAACTGCAGCCACAACCACTCTCTGGCCAATAGGGTTATGTTATGTGGACCAAAAGCAAGCCAAACCATAAAACACACAAGCCTGAATCAATTCATACACCAAGTTTCACAAAAATCACCTTCAAACAAAAACCTTCGAAACCCTCTGTCCAGCCACTCAAACTCCAAACAAACTTCATCATTCAACTCACCATCACCATTAGAGCATTTCCCAACCATTACGAAGCCCTAAAAGCCAGCTAAACACAAACACGATTTCAGGCCAGCCAAAAGCTCCAAACTGAGAAAGCTCAAGCTTAGGTAACCTCAAGAACTTTTTTTTTCATAAATGAAATTTTAAGTTCCTAAATGAATCTATGTGATGTGCTGATCATGCTGATGCTTTTAGTTTTGAAAATGGTTGCGTATTAAGGATTTCATGACTGTCTGAAAGTTTTGCCATTTTTATGATTTTCTTCGAATCTTGAAAATGATGAATGAGAAATGTGTTTTGATGTTTGATTCATGTTTAGGGAGGTGTGGGGAAGTAATCTGGAGCTTTAGAGCTCTGGAAATGGTCTAGGGAAGAAGTTGATGTTGGGTTCTTGCCGGAGAAGATGACCGGAACACTGTTGCGGTCACCTAAAAATGATTAGGGTTAATTTTAGGGTTTAGTGTGCCAGACGCATTCTGGGCCTTTGGATCAGGATTAAGTTAAAATGAGTGGCCAGGATTAGTTTAGATTAGGGTTAATTCGAATTAATTAATTAGGTTTAGTCAGTATGAATTTGAACCCTTGATTTGCACGCGCAGTCTTTCCCTCCAACCCCAGGTTTAAACCTCAGCCCTTGGATGCGTTGACCTTCCCCTTAATTCATTTTATTTCATTTAAATTGCATTTATTTTGTGCATTTTGTTTAAAATAGTTAGAAAAGTCCAAAAAAAATATTTTTTTCTGCATTTTAATTTCAAATATTTTTCTTCACCCAAAAACATTTTTATTTTTATTTTTTGCATTAAAAAATCATTTTAAAAATATTTAAATGTTTATTTTAATTAATTAATGGAAATTAATTAATTAAAATACCATTTAAGTTTCCAAAAATCACAAAAACATTCACATTGCATCTTAGTACATTTAGAAACATCGTCAAACCATTAATACAAATTTCTTTTTGGTTTTGATCCAATTTTGACATTTTCCTTGAATTTAGGGTTCATAAAATTCCCTTTTTAGAACCCTAACTTTGAAAAATCTTTTCTACCTAACAATGAAGGGTTTGACAATGATTCTTTTTTGCATTGTTTTCCATATAACATGTAGTTTCTAGCATATTTTTGCCATGAATTTATCTTGCATTTTCCATTTGATTTGCATTTTCCCTCTTAAGGTACCCAAAAACCCTAGTTTATTTAGAAAAACCACAACTTCTTTTAGGTTAAGAGTTGGACCTTCTCCTTTGGGGAGTGATATCATATGGGGTTAGGGTTCCTTTGTGTTCATTTTCAATTTTTTATCATGTGATTTTCTTCTTTTTTGGACATTTGCATCTCATCCTTTCATGTAACCCTAATCTTGCATCCATACTTGCATCTTACATTGAATTGCATGAACATGTGAACTTTCCATGACATTCTAAGCACTTGTATGCCATCTTATACATCTTAAGACATTGCTTGAACATTGCTTGGTCATTTATTCATACATTTGCCATGCTTTGCATTCATTCCATTTCATAAACATCCATGTGTTTTCATGTTCCCCACATACTTCCTTTGAATTCATTATCTTTGTATGAACATTCATAGCACTTGGTATGCCTTTGCATCATCTCATAGCATAATTTGCATCATGTGTTTGATTTTGGTTTTGGTTTTTACCCTTGCATATACTTCATTTCATTTCATTTCGTTTCTTATGCTAACATTTTCAGGTGGTAAGTTAACTTGAGAAGTGAATTTGCCTTCACTTCTCATTTCTCTTCATCTTTTTCTTATGCATCCTTGCTGCATTTTTCATTGCTTTAGAGTGAGCTTTCTCATTCATGTTCATCTCTCACTTTCTTTCTCCAAGTTACTTATCTTCTTTAGTGAAATAAGTAACTTGTTTCTTCTACTTCTCCCCCTTTCATCTGCTTCTTCCATTGGTGGCTTCTTTGAAGATCTCTTTTTAAGCCTCACGAACCATAGGAACATCCAAGCATGACAATAATTAGGGTTGTGATTAGTTCCCCCTTATCTTTTACCTTTGTGTCTTCTTTGTGTCTCTCTCCTCACCTCATCATTAGAGACTAAACCTTTAAGGTTTTAAGACTTTGTAATTAGGGTTATGCCTGCATCCTTCTCTTAGGATGGAGTGTATAAATTTCATCCTAAGTGTTAAACCCTTAATGTGTTTAAACCTCTTAATCAATCCATCTTAATAATCACTAAGACATTAACTTGTAACTTGGGCCTTGCATTAGGGTTCTAATTCTTCCTTTATTGGTTAAGAAGGACTAACCCTAGTGTTAATGGACAAGTCCTCCTCAAGTTGTCATGAGGTTAATCCCTAATCATGGATTAAGTTTAGGTATCTTCCTCAACTTAAGTGTGCTCATCTATTATCCTTCTATTAGGATGGTGTAATGGGTTCACTAATCCTTGATTATGGCTTAAACTCATTACTTAACACTAAACAAAAACTCAAAAACATCTAAATAATCACAAGTAGGTTAATGATTTTAATCCTACATCATCATGGTAATTAAGTTGAGGTGCTTATCTCATACTTAAGGTATTCTCATTATCCCTAAACAAAGGGAGTATATGATGAGTTTACTAACCCTTTGATTTAGGCTTAAGCTCATTAATTTATGATAAACACAAAAACAATAAAAGATTGAAAACACAAAAAAAAAACAATAATCGTCTCCTTCGGGATTCTTTTCTCATCATCTTCACTCACAAACGAGAACTCGTTTCTTCCGTCTAATGCAAGACAGTTAGCACTCGAGCCAGACGAGTCATACACTTGAGCATAGACAAGCAAGCAGTTCATCAGTCAATTTATCTTTCAGTCTCTTTGAGTCGAACTACAGTGTTCTGACTTCCTCATTGCACGAGTGGATACGTAGGTATAACTTAACTGTTATCGAACAAAAGTCTCTTTGTCTCCCCCCTTTTTCAGCATTCTTTCTAAGCCTTAGTTCCTGAGCAATTCACACCTTTTGCACCGACACTTGTATATTCTTTTCCAGCTTTTTGCACAAAGATAACACTTACACCTACCCCTTTAAACACAATCTTTTAAGTGTGGATCCCGTTGAGTACGACAGACAATCTGGGTGCTAATACCTTCCCAGGTTGTAACCAACCCCCTTTCTTAGATTCTCTGGTTAGCAATCGTCTTATCCATATCTTTCTAGGTTTATGCAGCATTACCTTTCCTTCGGGATAAAAATGCCTAGCTGGTGACTCTATTCATCTTCACTTCATTTCTCCTCTCACCGACCGTTCGCGTCTGCACCGGGATGCAAATCCTCGGGAGAGACAATGAGTTTTTACATACATTGCTGATGAGATATTGAGGGTATTTGCAGGTGACTAGCTCAAACCTGGCTGGTGATCATGCAAATGTTTGATTTTTTGCCGTAATGCTCCGTATTAGACGGAATGCCACGCTCTGTGGGAAAAATGATGCAAATGCTATGATTATGCAAAGGGAAACCGATCTGGGATTTGGATCCCACTGAAGATTGGATCTCTGGCTGATCTGCTTGGAGGAGCATCCCAGCTGGGGAAGATCATTGGTAGATCTGTTAAGATATACAGCTCTGCCTGGGGAAATAGATCATTGGTAGACCTATCCTGTAAGGAGAAACCCAGCTGGTGAGAAAGAAGCTTTCGTCACTTTGTTGTGTGAGAGTTTCAGGCATTGCTCTTCTGGCTAGAACTCTGCGGGGAGATAGTTCTTTTATCTTTGAGAGACCTGGCACTCTGCTTGGGGAAGAAAAGATCATTGAACAATGTTCCTAGAGAACTCTGTGGGGATCCCGACTGGGGGAGCTCCTGTTGAATAGACTTATGCTAGGGATGAGGATGTTTTGACAACTCCATTGGGGAGAAGCATTCCAGATGCTGCTTGGAGGAGGTATGTTGGGGAAGTGCTGCTTGGCATGCCCCATGCTGCATATTGAATACCTGCAACCTGTTAAGACAGAGAGACACACAAGTATCCTGAGGTATCCCTTACTAGATTCCGTCATAGGAGTTAGATATTTCTGAAAGTAAATATATTTCCTGCAAGCATTTGATTAAGAATGGCTCATTTGCTTCATGCAAATATTATATCATGGATATTGGACATTTTGCAAATGAAACAAAAATGTTCAAAACGAGGTGTGACTGAGAATCTGATTTTATTAATCTGGGTGCCCTGAATTGGCAAATACAGTCAAAGAAACAAATCCCCTGGAATTAGGAGATTGTTACAAATTAAAAAAGTAAAAGTGATGGCAACGTTGATGACGCTCCGGTGAGCTTCCTTTACTATGACCCATATGACCTTGACGTTCTTCTCATCTTGCTTTCTGAAGAAGATTGATTCTGATTGATGCTTTATCCTTTCGAAGCTTACCGTGTTGTGAGTGATACAGACGAATTCAGAATACAGTTGTTCGCTCATTCCCTGATTTTGCATGGATCGCCCTTTCGGGTTTTCAATCCACCGGGATACCAATTTTTGCCTGAGATGTCCAATGCGGCTTTTCAACTCAGCGGGTGTACACTTTTTTTTATTTTCCCTTATTTTTGCCCGAGTCTTTTATTTTGTTTTTGACTCGCCGGGACGCCCTATTTTTGCCTGGACTTACATTCTGTTTTTATGTCCAGCGGGTCTTTTTATGCGAAGTATTTTTAACTGCATCTGAATTCACAGGGGATAAGAAATCTTCACCATCCATAGTAGTGAACATCAGTGCTCCAACAGAGAAAACCTTCTTTACTATGAACGGACCATCGTAATTTAGAGTCCACTTGCCCCTGTGGTATGTATGAGGAGGAAGAAGTCTTTTCAGCACAAGATCTCCTACTTGGTATTCCCGAAGCCTGACTTTCTGATCGAAGGCTTTCTTCATCCTTTTCTGATATAACTGCCCATGACAGATTGCAGCTAATCTATTTTCTTCGATCAAATTCAGTTGATTGTACCGAGAACGGACCCATTCTGCTTCATTCAGCTTGACATCCATCAATACTCGTAAGGAGGGTAGTACAACTTCAACAGGCAGGACAACTTCCATACCATATACAAGCTGATAAGGTGTTGCCCCAGTAGATGTTCTGATTGAGGTGCGATACCCATGCAAAGCAAATGGTAGCATCTCATGCCTGTCTTTATATGTGACCACCATTTTCTGCACAATCTTCTTGATGTTTTTGTTAGCTGCCTCAACAGCGCCATTCATCTTTGGCCTGTAAGGAGAAGAGTTGTGATGTTGGATTTTGAAGTCCCGACATAGTTCTACCATCATCTTGTTGTTCAAACTGGAACCATTATTAGTAATGATTAGCTCGGGTACTCCATATCGACAGATGATGTCTCTTTTCAGGAATCTGGCTACCACTTGTCTGGTGACGTTTGCATACGAAGCTGCTTCAACCCATTTAGTGAAATAATCAATGGCTACCAGGATGAATTTGTGACCATTTGAAGCAGTTGGTTCGATCTTTCCAATCATGTCAATGCCCCACATGGCAAAGGGCCAAGGTGAAGACATTACATTTAAAGGATTTGGAGGCACATGCACCTTGTCTGCATAAATCTGGCATTTATGACACTTTCTGGCATAGGCACAACAGTCTGCATCCATTGTGATCCAGTAGTAACCTGATCTTAACAATTTCTTAGCCATTGCATGTCCTCCAGCATGGGTACGGAAAGATCCTTCATGCACCTCATGCATCAACAAGTCTTCTTCTTTCTTATCAACACATCTGAGAAGAACCATTTCAAAGTTTCACTTGTATAATGAACCATCAACATTAAGGAAGAAACTACCGGCCAGCCTTCTTAATGTCTTCTTATCATTTGATGATGCCCCAGGTGGGTATGTTTGATCCTCTAAGAAGCATTTGATGTCATGGAACCAAGGCTTGTCATCTTTAGCAATGTCCACGGAGAACACGTATGTTGGTCGGTCTAATCTGGATACAGAAATATGAGGCACAAAATTGGCAGTCTGAACCTTGATCATGGAGGAAATGGTACTAAAGCATCCGCGAACTGATTTTCATCCCGAGGGATGTACTCGAGTTTGACTGTTGTGAAGAAAGTCAATAATCTCCTCGTATAGTCACGGTATGGGATCAGATGCTCTTGGTGAGTGTATCATATGCCGTTGGTCTGATTGATTACCAAAGCTGAATCTCCGAATACAGTTAACGTCTTGATCCTGAGGTCAATGGCTTCCTCAAGACCCATGATACAGGCTTCATATTCAGCTTCGTTGTTAGTGCAGGCAAAGGTGAGTTTTGCCGAGAAAGGCATATGAACCCCCTTAGGTGTAATGAGCACTGCACCAACCCCACGTCCATTCATATTGACAGCCCCATCAAACATCATTGTCCAATCTTCTTCTGGGTTAGGCCCTTCAGTGTGAACGGGCTCTTCATGATCTTTTGCTTTTAGGAACATGATATCTTCATCAGGGAAGTCAAATCTCATGGGTTGGTAATCATCAATGGGTTGCTCAGCTAGATAGTCAGACAATACACTGCCCTTGATGGCCTTTTGAGACGTGTACTGAATGTCATACTCTGTCAGAATCATTTTCCATCTTGCAACCCTTCCGGTAAGTGCTGGCTTCTCAAATATGTACTTGATGGGGTCCATCTTTGAGATCAATAAGGTAGTGTGGGTCAACATATACTGTCTTAGTCGGCGAGCAGCCCACGCTAAAGCACAACAAGTTTTCTCGAGCAGTGAATAACGTTGTTCACAGTCGGTAAACGTTTTGCTTAGGTAGTATATTGCATACTCTTTTCGACCAGACTCGTCATGCAGGCCGAACACACACCCCATTGATCCTTCTAATAATGTAAGGTGCATTATTTGAGGTCTTCCTTCAACTAGAGGCATAAGAATTGGAGGTTCTTGTAGGTACTCCTTGATTTTGTCAAAAGCCTTCTAACAATATTCATTCCACCTGACTGTCTGTTCCTTTCTTAACAATTTGAACATGGGCTCACAGGTTGCAGTAAGATGAGATATGAACCTTGATATGTAGTTCAATCTACCTAAGAACCCCCGAACTTCCTTTTCAGTCCTAGGTGCAGGCATCTCCTGAATGGCTTTGACTTTGTCGGGATCAACTTCAATTCCCTTTTCACTTACGATAAATCCCAGCAACTTACCAGATCGTACCCCCGAATGTGAATTTGTTGGGATTTAGCTTCAACTGATACTTTCTCAGATGCTTGCACAACTTCAGCAGATTTACCAGATGATCTTCTTCAATGAGGGACTTGGCAATCATGTCATCCACGTAGCATTCGATTTCTTTGTGGATCATGTCGTGGAATAATGTTACCATAGCCCGTTGATAGGTCGCACCGACATTCTTTAGTCCAAAAGGAATTACCTTATAACAAAATGTGCCCCAAGGTGTAATGAAGGTTGTCTTCTCCATATCTTCGGGTGACATCCTGATCTGATTATACCCTGAAAAACCATCCATGAAGGAAAACACCAAGAACTGAGTTGTTGTTGTCGACCAATACATCAATGTGAGACAATGGGAAATCATCCTTCGGGCTTTCTCTATTCAGATCCCGGTAATCCACACACATCTGTACTTTTCCATCCTTCTTAAGCACTGGTACAATGTTAGCCACCCACGACGGGTAACTAGTTACAGCAAGGAAACCGATGTCCCACTAGTTTTGTACTTCTTCTTTAATCTTCATTGACATATCGGGACGAGTACGGCGTAGCTTCTGCTTTACTGGAGGACAATCTTCTTTCAATGGTAGCTTGTGTATAACAATATCCGTATCTAGACCTGGCATTTCTTGATAGGACCAAGCAAAGACGTCGACATATTCTCGGAGCATGTCAATGAGCTGTTCTCTTACTGAAGCGTGCAGACTGGCTCCAATCTTCACTTCTTTCAAATCCTCTTCGGTAACAAGATTAACTGTTTCAACCTCCTCCTGATGAGGAGTGATCACTTTCTCTTCTTGCCTCAACAACCTGGCTAACTCTTCAGTTAACTCATAGTCTTCTTCAACCCCTTCATCAACTTGATTAATTGGATTATCGAAGTCATACAAGGTCATAGCGGTGCAGTTGTCGGTGCAATCTGGAGGATAATCTTTGCAAGGGTTAAGATTGGTTCGTTTTAGTGATCAATTTTAATCTTGTTTAGAAAGAGTGAAAATGAAGTTATTATTTTGAAAACATTGCCATTTTATTGTTTTGTACAAAAGTGAAAAATGAAAAGACAGTGAGTGAAAAAGAGACTTGTTTGCAAAAGATGTCTGATATTCATTGATTAATCCATTTGCACAAAATTACAATATGACCCTATTACAAAATGAGTCATGACACCTTGGGAAAGATGCAGGACTTGATGCATGCTAAAAATGACAGGAAATAATAATTACTCTGCAGGAGTAACTCTTATAATTTCCTAGGAAGACCAGTTAAGGACTTGGTGCCCCGGGATCCTTGGATGTATCCATCTCTCCAGGTTGCGGTCGCTTTCTACCTCATCTTCCAGGTTGTTAATAGCATCTGGGGTGAGCATCCCCCCACTGATGAACTTGGGCTCTTTTGCAGCCTCTGATTGATCTTGTCGGAATGGTCTGTAACCCAAACCGAATATGTCCTCCTTCTTTTCCACCGGCAGCAGTTTGCCCCAGCCTTGGGCATTACCATCTTCAACAACCTTCCGGGCTTGCTGATAGGAGACAATTGAAGTACCCATCCTATCCTCCTGGGATGCAACAAACACTTCAGTCGTCGCCTCATTGACATTCAGGGCCTCGAACCCTTGGCTCATAGTTTCATGGATTTTACCATCCATCTCAATATACTTGTATGTAGCCAAATGACTAACAAATATGTCCTCTTCACCACAGATGGTGATAATCTGTCCTTCCCATTCATAATTCAGTTTCTGGTGAAGAGTCGACGTTACTGCGCCTGCGGCATGAATCCATGGTCGACCTAACAAACAACTATAGGTTGGCTGAATGTCCATCACATAGAAAATAGTCTTAAAGACTTGTAGACGATTATCACTGGTAGCTCCAACTCTCCAAGAACAGATCTTTTGGAGCCATCAAAAGCCCTGACCACAAGATTACTTGGTCGGAGAGCTATTCCATCATATTCGAGCTTGACAAGGGCTTTCTTTGGTAAGACATTGAGTGAGGACCCAATGTCTACAAGAACATGAGATAGTACAGCTCCTTTGCACTCCAGGGTTATGTGCAAAGCTTTGTTGTGGTGACGTCCTTCTGTTGTTAAATCAGCATCAGTGAAACCTAGCCCATGGCTAGTATTGACATTTGACACAACTGTCTCGAGCTGATTCACTGTGATCTCCTCCGGCACGTAGGCAGCGTGCAAGACTTTGATTAGTGCATCCCGATGGGCTTCGGAACACAACAACAGGGATAGTATAGAGATCTTTGAAGGAGTCTGGTGGAGCTGGTCCACAACTTTATAGTCACTTCTTTTAATTATCCTCATAAATTCATCCACATCCTGATCGAAGGATGATTTACGAGTCTCTTTTTGTGCGGGTTCTTCAGGTATTACAATCTTCCCTTTGGCTTTGGCAGCAACTTCTTCCTTAGTATTGGTTCTGGGAGCTTGTGACGCGAAGAGACGTCCGCTTCGGGTGAAGCCTCCGCCTCCCCCGACATTGTCCACTTGGGGAGTAAGAACCGGAGAATCAAGAAGGACTTTTTCTCCGTTGTAGTAAAAGTCAGCACCATAATGCCATGGTACAACACTGTCTTTGTCATAAGGAATTGGCCCGGGCACCGTGATGGTGATTGGATTTACTGTAGCAGATGTTGGAACCGTAATTGTCTCTGGGTCATAGAAGATAGTGACAGGACTTCTGGTGGATGTTGGTAGTGGTGAATTGAAGTTTGGTTGAAACTGTTGTTGAGATTGTTGAAAGTTACTGGAATCTGGGACCGTTGTCGGGTCATAATAAATAGTAACTGTGGAAACATCATTGTTGGTGGTTGCTGAAGTTGTAGTAGCAGGTGAAAATGAATTGTTGTGTGTTGAAGTGAAGGAAGAAATGGTTGCTGAAGTTGTAGATGAATCAGTTGGAACAATGGTTGTTGCAGTTGTAGAAGAATCATTTGCTGTTGACAAACGAGTTGCTGATGTTGTAGAAGTTGTGGTTGTAATTTGCAGAATGCCTTCTTTGATCAAGCCATTAATTCCATTCCTCAAGCTTGCACACCCATTCTCAGAAAGTTTTCATGATTCACAACAGGCCTCACAACCTGGAAACACTTGGCATTTCAAAAGTTGGGCTTTCACCTCTGCCAGAGGTGTCTGAATACATGCAATGTTTTCTATTAAGCTTATGGGTGAGCCTTCCTCTATAGCATTAATCCTCGGCCCACTGTGGCTTGGCATAGGATTTTTCATAACATTGGGAGGAGGTGAAAAGTTCAGGGCCTTTGAATCTACCAGATCCTGGACCTTCATATGCAAGGCTCTGCATTTTTTCGTAGAGTGACCAGGTGCGTTGGAATGAAAATCACACCTAGCATTGACATCGTAGTTTCTTGGAAGGTTCTGAGGATCAGGTGGAGCCAATGTCCTCAACTCAACAAGATTGAGCTTTAGGGGTTGTGGCAGTAGTGTAGCATATGGCATTGGAATAGGGTCAATCACCCTGTTGATCTGAGATGGCCGCTGTTAAAAAGGGCATTGTTGTTGATTGTTGTTGTATGATCTTTGTTGAGGGAACTGTGGTTGTTGCGGAAAGTGCTGTGATTGTGGAGTATACTGAGGAGGTGGAGTAGGGATAGTCACAACAGCAACTGATCTGGGCAGATATTGGGGTCTCCCTCTTCCCATGTGTACAAAGTTTGTTTCACCAGATCTACGGGGTCCAGCAAATGGCTTCCTTGCACTGCTTGAACTGGCACCGTTGTCGGAGATGTTTCCCGTCTTTAGTAGGATTTCTATTCTTTCCCCGGCTATCACCACATCTGCAAAGCTGGTGGAAGAAAATGCAGCCAATCTGTCAATATAGGTACCCTGGAGAGTATTCATGAACATGTCTGCCACCTTTGGGCATACTCCCTAAAGCTTTCACGGGAAGATTGATACATTCCCATTAGCAGGGTCCTGTTTGGAGCCATGTCCAGGTTATATTGATACTGACGGATAAAAGCTTCAGCCAAGTCTTTCCAGTTTCTTACTGTGGCTCTGGTCAAGTGAGAATACCATTCTCGGGATGCCCCTGTCAGACTATCCTCGAAGTAAAACATCCACAGCTTCTCGTCCATGGTGTATGCTTTTAATCTTCCCAAGAATGACTGAAGGTGGGTACATGGGTAGGATGTGCCATTATACCTTTCAAAACACGGGGGTTTGAACTTGTGTGGAATTCTCACCCCTTCCACCAGTCCCATGTCCATGACATTAAAACCTAGAGAGTTTTGGGATTCAAGGGACCTTAGCTTCTCTGCAATTTCATCTAACCGACGGTCGTAAACTTCGTCTCCAGCCCTGACCATAGTAAACTGCTCTTCTTGAGGATCTTCCTGCAAGACCCTTCCTCCCGCGGTGTTACCCTAAGTATTTCTTATGGCATTGATTTCTGGGTTCAGATGAGGTCCAAACTCTGGTGGATCAGTGCGAGACTGCATGTGACCGTTGTTACTGGTACCTCCTATACCTGGATGGTGTTCTTCAGGAGTTTGTCTTTCAACCAACTCCCTTAGTCTCTCCTGGCTCTGAGCTAGACCAGTCATTACTGTCATGAATTGAGTCATCTGATTTCTCATCTCAACCCTTTCATTGGCCATCCGGGCCCTTACTTCATTCAAGTCTTGTTGAACTTGATCCATATGGAGTCCCGGAAGGTTGTTTCTTGTCTGGTACCGGTGTATTCTGTTAACAGGGAACACTCTTCTGCGAGCAATGTTTCCTGAAGCCACAACAAAGTGAGAAAGAACAATAAAACAAAAACCTACAAAACAAAGAAAATGTTAGTATGCAATGCAGGATGCCTATTTGTCTTTCAAGGGTATCCGATTTGGTTCTTTGGTATTGACCTTTCCAGACCTCGAGGAAATGCTAATGATGTTGAAGAGAGAGATAAAGCCCACCAAAAATAATTCAAGCCACATATATTACAAAGAGTGAAGATACATAGTTTGATTACAATAACATTCCCATGGTGGGTCAAAATACATCAACAAAAGGAAAATACAACCAAAATGAAGTACAAACAAAAAGAGTCAAACATCCAATCCAAAGTCATCTTCTCTGACTTCCTTCAGGATGACCTCAGTCACTGGACCAACCGGGTGCTCTGTGATAGTCCTGATGAGGAGATTCCTGGTGGCAATGGCACTGGTCAACTTCTTATGCTTATCCTGAACTTTAGACATCTTCAACCCCGCCCGAAGTTTCAATTTAGAGATCTCCTTTTGTGCTGCTATCAAGGATGCTTGATTCTTCTTCTCACTAGCCTCCAGTTGCTCTATCTTAGCTTGAGTCCTTTGATCTTCTTGTGCACGAGCCTCAGTGATCCTAATCCACCTAGCCTGGCTTTCCTCTAGATAATGCTCTGCCCTAGCCTTCTGATTCTTTGCTTCCTTGCAAGCATTCTTCAGTACTAACTCCCCTGCCCTAGCCTTTCTGATGTAATCATCCGTCTTCTCAATCTTGGTCAAGTGCTCGATCCTGAGCCTCTCTAACCTTTCATTATCTATACGGCTGTCATTCCTCTCCCAGAGGGTCTTCTTCAAGGCTTCAGAGAGTTGAGTATTACTCTCTTTTAGTTTCTCAAACTCTTCCAAACTGACAGTAGCTGCAGGTTGCACAGTTGAAGGTCCAGGTACATCTTCTAAGGTGAATGGTATTCGAGTGATCAGTGCCCTGGTACGAGACCAATCAAGATACTGTGTTGAAGCTTTATTGTTGCATTTTCCCAAAATAGCTGTCCCTTTGGTCTGAATTTTATCCCAGGCCCAGGTTGCCTGTCTGATAACAACAGAGTTGTGCTGGATTGCATAATAGAAGGTCTCAGTCAAGTCTTGCCCCCAGGGAGGATGAACTAAAGCATACCCTAATTGTCTCTTAAAGAGTAAAGGGTTGTAATTGATGCAGCCTTTTACTCCAATCAAAGGCACATTAGGATATTGCCCACAACTAGTAATGATGTCTTTGCCCTTGGTGCTCTGAGTGAACCATCTGATGTCTTCTGATGTCAAGGCAATCAATCTCTTAGCCCAATTCTTGGGTTGGTGAGTGTAAACACCCCAAATTTGCCCTCACCCATTCACCATGGCTTGTGATCATTCTCATATGCATAAACACAATCATATCACCTCATATCTCACTTATGAGTCACTGCATAGTTTCTAAGTCATCTGCACCTAGGGTTTGTGATCTGAGCAATCTCAAAGCTTCTTGAGCCACTCCAAAGGCAACCAATCAATTCAAAGGGGTCTACATGTGTTCAAGCATCATATTACATCCTCACAAAGCCAAGAATTCAAGAGAATCACAAGAACTAGGGTTTGAGTGGATGCAGAGCCAGGATAGACAGCACAGTTGACCTAAAATTAGGGTTTTGGTTTCAGAGGCCATAACCCCAAATTTTTTGGTCATTCTTGTTTCCATTGGTCTATATATGGTATAGAGAGTATGCATATCAATTTTCATGAAGAAATTCCATGGGGAAGTCATCTGATCAAGAGTTGACTTTCTGGACAAGTCAGTGTAAAATCAGGGCATCTGAGGCCCCCAATGACCCAACCAATGGGTGATCTTCATCATTTTGAGTGTATATGATCTTTATTTGATCATGGAAGAAGGTTTAAGTTCATAAAAATCAAGAATTTAGGGTTTTTGCAAATGTTGACTTTTTGGGCATAGTTGACTTTTCAAGAATGCTTCATTTTAGGTCATTTTTCAAGCCTTGATTCTTGATCCAAAAATGCTTCAAATGGAAAAACTTTGGTCATGAAAGTTGTAGATCTCATTTTTCCCTTTTCAAAAAGTAAAAGAACATGATCAAACTCTTCTTGGATCAAAAGTTATGGTGTGACAAAGTTGGCCAAAATCATTGATTTTCAAGGCATGCCTCAAATGGAAATTTTGCAAAATCATGAACCAATGCCTTTTGTGACCTCTAGTTCATTTCAAACCAGCATACAAACATTCTATAGGTCATACAAATCAGAATTGAACCAAAATCACATGTTCATGGTTCATGTAACAAGACTTTCTTTCATGAAGTGCAAAAAGGCAACAACTTGCAAAAACACTCATGACACTTCTACCACTTGATGCATTGGCTGCTGAACCAAGCTAGCCTCACACACACATCATGCTGCGCAGCCCATGCCCATTGTACTAGCTATAGATCAAGCCATACTTGCCTTACACAAAATTTGACTTTTTGCAAAAGGTGACTTACCAATCAATAAAGCACATGTCCAATCATCTGACCAATGAGAGAGGTTTATGTGGACAAAGAGCAAGCCATTCCATACATCTAGCAAGGCTGAAACTCACTCATTCAACACATACACAAAACACACTCCAGCTGCATATTCATTCGAATCTCTCTGCCCAGCCATCAAACATCCAAGCCATTTCCACACTTCAACTCACCACACTTCATAGACCTCAAACCACCAAGAGCCAGGCCTGAAACAAGCAAGAACACCCCACTGCCATTTCTCACCTCAACTTGCAGTTTCATTCGAAACTTCTTCCATAGCTCACAAACACCCAAACAAACACCCCAGACCTTCTCCATTCATTGTTCTGATCACAAAGAACCATTCACCATGACCTGAAACTGCCTGAAACTCCATTGCCATTTCTGACTAAGCTTGAGCAGAAGCTTGTCAAGCTCCTCATCCAGCAAATATAAACTCCTCCAAAGCATTCAAACATCATCTGGGGATCAAGTGGAGTGGATTGCACTGAAAGAAGTGGCCAGAAAGTCATCAGAGTGAAAGCTTCGAATCTCAGGTAACTTGAAAAATATTTTTCCAGAAACCTTTTCTTTTGTTCTAAACTTGCACTTTGTGCCTTCCTGATCACGAATATGCTTTCAGTTTTTGAAATGGCTTTGAAATGAGTATTTAATTAGCTTCTGAAACCTGCGTGCCCTAAATTTTGTTTTGCTCGATTCATGGATTTGGGGAAGAATAAATTAGTTTTGACTTAGGGTTTTAATTCAGGGGATCATATTCTGTATGCTTAGATTTCATTTTTGTTACGATTTGAGGGGTTTTGGGGATTTTCAGGGAAGATGCTGGCCGGAGAAGACGACCGGAAGTCTTCTCCGGCCGCCTGAAAGTGATTTGTGCCCTAATTGCGTAATTAGTGTCATTTGAATGTGGGACGTTGGATGATGTTGACCGGTTGACTCCCCGCGCGAATGAAAGGCCCAGATCAATCTGTTTAGCCCTAATCTCTCTCATTAGTTTTAATTAATTTTAATTAAGATAATTTAATCAGATGCAATCTGGACCTTCCATTAGCGCGCGTGGTCAACGTGTTTGAATCCAGACCCAATCCTGGCCTTCCATTCTGATTACCTTTCACTTTATTTAATTTTAATTCATTTTCTTTTCTTTTTATTTGCACATTTATTTACAAATAGCAAAAATGGCTTAAAAATTATGAAACTTTTTCTTAAAAGTTTTATTAATTTTTAAGACCCAAAAATATTTTTATTTTATTTTTTATCATTAAAAAAGTATTTTTAAATATTTAAAAGATTATTTTTAATTGATTAATGGAAATTAATTAATTAAAAATACTTTTAGGTATTTAAAAACCACCAAAAAATTCATGAAATGTTCTAAGACATTTAGAAACATTGTCCAACCTTCAAACCAAATTTCTTTTTTGATCTTGATGCATTTTGAGAATTTTTCATTGAATTAAATCAAGTTTTGTGCATTATTTTGATCATAAGTTCAAAAAATCATTTCTGCCTATTTGAGAAGAGTTGGACATTGGTTCTTCTTGCATTGTTTTGTGTTTAGCATGTAGTTTCTAGGATTAAAAGGCCATGATTTGTTTCCTCATTTTCAATTTGTTTGGTATTTCTTTTGTTTAGGCACCCTAAAAACCCTAATAACTTAGAAAAATCATAACTTGAGATTGGTTAAGAGTTGAAACCTCCCCTTTGAACCTTGGTTTAGTATAGGGTTAGGGTTTCTTTGAGTGGCATTTTCCATTTTTTATCTTAGGGTTTGCTTCTGTTTTGGGTTTTTGTTTGTTGTTTGATTCATAAACCCTAATTTGGGCTTTCATTTGCATACCTCTTGCATTCTCTTGCATAACATGACTTGCCATGCCATTCCATGCCTCCATTTGATTCATTTGACATCATAAGACATGTAGAAAGTATGTTTGATCATTGCATTACATGTTTGCCATGTTGTATACTTTGTATGCTTCCTAACTTTTCATGTGTATCCATGCTTCTAAGCTTGCATCATTTGCATCCATGATCTTGTATGAACATCTCCATGCCTTGCCTCATGTTTGCAGCATCTCACAACATCATTATCATCATCAACATGCTTCTGGTTTTGTTTAGCATCATACCATTTCATCTCATTTGGCATTGCATTGCATTTCTTTCTAACATTTCAGGTGGTAAGTAAACTTGAGAAGTGAATTTGCCTTCACTTCTCATACCTTTTCCTTTCATCTCCCTTGCATCCATTGCTGCATTTATATATGTGTTTGAGATTGAGCTTGCTCATTCTTGTTTCTCCCACTTTCTTTCTTCAAGTGACTTGACTTCTTGAATGAAGCAAGTCACTTTGCTTCTCTTGATCCTGTTCATCTGCTTCCTGGTGGCCTTTGAAGATTGTTCTTGTTAAACCTCACAAACCTTAGGAACAACCAAGCATGACAATGAATTAGGGTTTTGATTAGTCTCCCCTCATAGTTTTACCTTTGTGTCTCTCTTTGAGTCTTCTCTTCTCATCTCATAATCAGGAACTAAACCCTAAAGGCTTTAAGGCTTTGTGATTAAGTTTATGCCTGCATCCTTCTCTTAGGATGGAGTGTGTAACTTTAATCCTAAGTGTTAAACCCTTAATGTGTTTAGATCTCTTAATCAATTCACTTAATAAGTATCAAGACATTACACTTGTAACTTGGGCCTTGCATTAGGGTTCTAATTCTTCCTTAACTGGTTAAGAAGGACTAACCCTAATGTTAATGGACAAGTCCCCCTCAAGTTGTCTTACAAACCCTAAAAAACACTTCATCATCATACCATCAACTAAAATCCATCTAATAAAGGTTTGTTTTGTCATGAGTTTAATCCCTAATCATGGATTAAGTTGAGGAGCTTTCCTCAGCTTAAACATTCTCATCTATTATCCTTCTATTAGGATGGTGTAATGAGTCTGTTTAATCTTTGATTATGGCTTAACCTCATTACTCAACACTAAACAAAAACACCAAAAACATCTAAATAATCACAAGTAGGTTAATGATCTTAATCCTACATCAAAGGTGATTAAGTGTGAGAAGCTGACTTCACACTTAAGGTAATCTCATTACCCCTAATCAGAGGGAAGATGTGATGAGTTTACTAAATCCATTGGTTTAGGCTTAAGCTCATTAACTTATGACAAACTTTCAAAAGCAATAAAAGGCTGAAAACTCAAAAAACAAACAATAATCGTCTCCTCCGGGATTCTTTTCTCATCTCATTCACTCATAAACGAGAACTCGCTTCTTCCGTCTAATGCAAGACAGTAAGCACCTGAGCCAGACAGGTCATACACTTGAGCATAGACAAGTAAGCAGTTCATAGGTCAATTCATCTATCAGTCTCTTTGGGTCGAACTACGGTGTTCTGACTTCCTCATTGCACGAGAGGATACGTAGGCATAACTTAACAGTTATCGAACAAAAGTCTCTGTATATTCCCCCTCCTTTCAGCTTCATTCTTTAGCCTCATGATCTTGAGCATTTCACTCCTTCCTTACACTGACACTTTCATACTTCATATCACTTATACACTATACACTGACACCTGTACATTCTTTTCCAGCTATTTTGTACACAGATTGCACTGACACTACCCCTTTAAAACACAAATCTTTCAAGCGTGGATCCCGTCGAGTACGGCGGACAATCTGGGTGCTAATACCTTCCCAGGTTGTAACCAACCCCCTTTCTCAGTCTCTCTGGTTCGCAAACCGTCTTATCCATCTCTTTCTAGGCTTATGCAGCATTGCCTTTCCTCCGGGATAAAAATGCCTAGCTGGCGACTCTATTCATTCTCCAGTGAGTTCACGGCTGTGTGTTCTCATTGTCCCTTTCGCCGACCGTTCGCGTCTGTACCTTCATATGATCCATTTTCATTTGTCGGGAGCGACAGTGAGGGTTCAGGAAAGTATCTGATTTTGGAAAGTGTCTTAGCAACCAACAATAATAGAGGGGAGCACAACATCTGACCAGTCTCCCTCTTTGCTTCTCATTCCTCTTGTGTACTGAATAATATAAGTCTCCAAGCGAAGTAGGAACTGGGTTCCTCAGTAAGAACAGGTGGATAGCATTCTTGCTTACAAACTTCGGCTCGTCTACAAATAAGATAACTCCATATATGCTGAGGGCTAAGAGTGCACATACAACATCCCACTTTCCTGTTGCAGCATGTAAGGTGGCATGGGAGATCAAAAAATCTAGGTGAAGGCCTGGAACTCCATCCTTGGTGGTCATGCTCTGATCAATGAGGGCAGGCTCCAAATGCAATGCCCTAGCTATGTCTTCATTCTTGGGAGCAGCCATCTCAGGATTGAAAGGAATCCCTTTCCTGATGGGGACACCTAACAACATGGAGAATTCTTCTAGCAAGGGCCCCCACTGAAAATTAGGGAATGTGAAGCATCTGAGAGGAGGATCATAAAACTGCAAGCAAGTATGGATCATGCTCCTCTGGGATGCATCCAGATCCATGATCATGTCCAATATGCATCCATAATGTTCCCTGAATAATGGGACATGATCAGGAGTAATGAGAGACTGGATCTGTCTGATGCCTGTCAGGGTAGGCTCAAAGAAGTGGTAAGTGATGTTGCTCTTCCTGGAAGTGTCCATGCTGATAATGGATGCTGGTGTTGAAACTGAGGAGAAACCCTGATGAAGGTAACTGCTGAAGACTGATGAAGATAACTGGAGAAGAGTCTTTGGCAAAATGATGGAGGTGCTGGAGAAGATAACTGAAGAAGTCTGAGCAGCAGAATGGGTCAAAACCAAACCAAAGATAATAAGGTGGATACCCTGTAAAACAAATAGGAAAATGTTAAATGATGCAAAAATGATGTATGAAAAATGATATGCAAAGGGTTTGTGATCAAGTGCTGGATCTGGTATCTGCCTAGATAAGGTCCATGTGTGTTCATAAGTCCGGATGGAGGCTTAGAAATCCAGTAACCAGGTGGGGGACTCAAATAAAGAGTCACAAATCCAGGGTTTTTCACAAGAACTGTCCAAAGTGATGCATTCTTAAAACAAAATTAGTAACAGGGTATGATGAGGCCAAGGGTTCCTGCAAACCTGTAAACATCCCAACCCCCTCACATGTATTGTTCTAGAACAAGGATCCTCAGACTTGGATCAGTTATGAGAAGTGTAAACACTTCTAACCCGGAGGTAGAGTGTTTATAATAACCATAAAAGATCCTCCTCTAATTCACCTCAGATGATGAAGGTCATAAAAGGTCATCCAGACTTAGCAGGCTTCCCAGATAGCCCTAGTACTACAGGAAATCCGTAGCACGAAGTTCTAAAGAAGAAACCCATGTCTGAACCGTGTTTCATATTCCCGCACCAGACCGAAATGGAAAGGGAAAGAATATGAAGCCACTCTAGCCTATGTGTCACTCAGGTCCCAAGTATAGGACATTAATCACTCAATGATCCTCACCCACCAAGGAAACAGCAGATCCAACACATGATAATGACAGTATGAAATGCATAAAAAACTGTAAATGAAAGCGATAAATAAAGTTGTACAGAAAGCAATAAATAAAGCAAATAAAAAAGCACAAGTAGCACATAACACCCCCGTAAACACAAATCAAACAAGTGCTAGGAGGAACCCACAAAAAGAACCAGAAGCCCTGGTTGCAGTATAGGGGTCCCCAGCAGAGTCGCCAAGCTGTCGCTCCCGAAGATTTTCATCCCGGTGCAGACGCAAACGGTCGGCAAAAAGAGAGAATGAAATGAAGTGAATAGAGTCGCCAGCTAGGCATTTTTATCCAGAAGGAAAGGTAATGCTGCATAAACCTGGAAAAAGATGGATAAGACGGTTGCGAACCAGAGAAACTGAGAAAGGGGGTTGGTTACAACCTGGGAAGGTATTAGCACCCAGATTGTCCATCGTACTTGACGGGATCCACGCTTAAAAGTTTGTGTTTAAAGGGGTAGGTGTATGTGCTATCTGTGTCCAAGAGCTAGAAAAGAATATACAAGTGTCAGTGCAAAATGGTGAATGCTCAGGAACTGAGGCTTAAAAGAGAATGCTGAAGGAGGGGGGAGACACAAAGACTTTTGTTCGATAACAGTTAAGTTATGCCTACGTATCCTCTCGTGCAATGAGGAAGTCAGAACACCGTAGTTCGACTCAAAAAGACTTAAAGATAAATTGACTGATGAACTGCCTGCTTTTATGATTTGTAAGACAACTTGAGGGGGACTTGTCCATTAAACACTGGGGTTAGTCCTTCTTATCCAATAAAGGAAGAATTAGAACCCTAATGTAAGGCCCAAGTTACAAGATGAAGTCTTGATGATTATTAAGTGGATTGATTAAGAGGTTTAAACAAATTAAGGGTTTAACACTTAGGATTAAAGTTATACACTCCATCCTAAGAGAAGGATGCAGGCATAACCCTATTTCCAAAGTCCTAAAGCCTTAAAGGTTTAGTATCTAATGATGAGATGAGAAGAGAGACACAAGGAAGAATCAAAGGTAAAAGCTAAGGGGGACTAATCACAACCCTAATTATTATCATGCTTGGATGTTCCTATGGTTTGTAAGGCTTAAGAAAGATCTACAAAGAAGCCACCAATGGAAGAAGCAGATGAAAGGGAGAAGAAGCAGAAGAAATAAGTTACTTACTTCATTGAAGAAGATAAGTAACTTAGAGAAAGAAAGTGAGAGATGAACATGAATGGGAAAGCCCACTCAAAGTCAATCAAAATGCAGCAAAGATGCATATGAAGAAGATGAAGAGGAATGAGAAGTGAAGGCAAATTCACTTCTCAAATTAACTTACCACCTGAGAATGTTAGCACAAGATGCATAAAGAAAGAAGTGACATGAAATGATGCATATACAAAGGCAAAGATCAAAACCAGAAGCAATTACATGATGCAAATGATGCTATGACATGATGCAAAGGCATACCTAGTGCAATGAGTGTTTATACAAAGATGAGATGCAAATGGAAGCATGCTTTGAAGCTTGAAAATTCATGAAGTTTAATGAAAGGAAATGAATGCAAATCATGGAAAATGAATGAAGAAATGATCAAGAAATATTCTAAAATGTCTTAAGATGTCTAAGATGACATATGAATGCATGAAATGTCATGGAAAGTTCATGTATTGATGCATATGCAAAATGAATGCAAATGAAGATGCAAAATTAGGGTTTTATGGAAACATGAGATGCATATGATCAAAATAGAAGCAATTCACATGATAAAAATTTGCAAATTAGGTCAAACAAACCCTAACCCCATATGATATCACACCCTAAAGGAGAAGGTCTAACTCTTAACCTAAAGAAAGTTATGATTTTTCTAAGTTAACTAGGGTTTTAGGGTACCTTAAAAGGAAAAATGCAAATCAATTAGGAAATGAAAGATAAATTCATGACAAGAATATCCTAGAAACTAAATGTTATATGGAAAATAATGCAAAAAGAATCATCATCAAACCCTTCATGGTTAGGCAGAAAAGATTTTTCAAAGTTAGGGTTCTAAAAGGGGGATTTTATGAACCTTAAATTCAAAGAAAATGTCAAAGTATGTTCAAAACCAAAATTGTATTTTAATTAATTAATTTCCATTAATTAATTAAAATAAACATTTAAATATTTTAAAAATACTTTTAAAATTCAAAGAATAAAATAAAAATGTTTTTTGGATGAAGAAAAATATTAGAATCAGAAATGCATAGTTTGAAAAATTTTGGATGAGTTTTGATATTTTAAATAAAATGCACAAAATAAATGAAAAGAAATGAAAATAAATATGAATCAAGAGAAAGTCAGCGCATCTGATGGCTGAGGTTTAAACTTGGAATGGAGGGAAAGATTGCACGCCAGATCCTATGGCTCTCATTCAAACTGACTTAATTATTTAATTAATTTAATTAATAAGAATTAAACCCTAAGTGAACTAATCCTGGACATCCATTCCTAAACTAAACCTGATCCAAAGGCCCAGAATGCATCTGGCAAACTAAACCCTAATTAAGCCCTAATCACTTTCAGATGACCGGAACAGTGTTCCGGTCATCTTCTCCGGCGAGACCAAACAATCAACTTCTTCCCTAGGCCATTTTAGGAGCTCTAAAGCTCCAGATCAAACCCCCAAACCTTCCCAAGCCTGAATCTACCCTCACAACAAATTTTTAATGGATCATGAACAAGATACAAGTCAAAACTCAAAAATGGCAAAACTTTCAGAAACATGATACAAACTCAATACTCAGTCATTTTCAAAACCAACAAGTGCAGTGTGATCAGTGAAGCATGTAGATCATTTCTATAACTTAAAAAACAAGTTCTGGAAAATTTGTTCTTGAGGTATACATGAGATGAAGCTTTTCAGTTTGGCATCTTCTGGACCTCTCTCTTGTGCAAATAGCCTCCACTTGATCCCTTGATCATGTTGCAAGGCTTTAAATGAGTTGAAATGAGCTGGTTTGAGAGGTTGCAACTCAACTGCACTGAAATCGTGTTTTGCTTTCAGGGGCTTCAAAGCTTGTTTAATGGTTGGGAAAGGTTCTATTGATGATGGTGAGTTGAATGGTGAAGTTTGTTTTGAGGTTTGATGCTTGTGCTGTGAGAATCGAAGAAAGGAAAGTCTTGAGTGATTTTGTGAAACTTGGTGTGTGTATGGTTCTGAGCTCCAAGGTTATGTGAATTGACTTGCTTTTGGTCCACATAACAAGTCTCTATTGGCCAGAGAGTGGGTGGTGGTCTCTGGTGATTGGTATGGGCAAGTTGCAAAAATGTCAACAACTTGTGTACTTGAAGCATGGGCTGTGGCACGGGTTGTTCAAGGGCATGTCTTGGTTCAACATTGATCAAGGAGGTCCATAGAATCTGATTTGGGGTGCTGAAGCAAGTGTATGAGAAGATTCATGCCATTTTGCAAATTTGAAGAACTTTGGCCCTTTTGGAATTTCTTGAAGTTCAAGGCATGAAAGTGAATGATTCTTGGGCCAATTCTGATCACAATGCATTGTATTATGTTTGTATGATGCTTAGAGATGCATTAGAGGTCACAAAATGGCTTGGCATATGAAATTGCAAAAAATCCTCTTTGGTATGAAAGTGAAAAATATAGGATTTTTGCAAACTTTGCAAGGCCATAACTTGAGTTCCATAATGAATTAGAACATGTTCTTATACTTTTTGAAAAGGGAATGATCCAATCTACAACTTTCATGACCAACAATTTTTCATTTGAAGCATTTTTGGTTGAGAAAGAGGAGGTTGAAGAACTATCCCAAAATGGAAAGTTTCCATTACAAGTCATTTCCATTTTTGGCAACTTTTCGTTTAGCTCAAATTTCTTCAATTTTGTGAACTTCCAAGCACTTCAATGATCAAATAAAGATCATATAACTTTAATTTGATGAAAATATCACTTTGGTTCCATGGTTGGGGGCCTCAGATGCCCTAATTTTGCTCTGACTTGCTCAAGAAGTTACCCAATGAACAGATGCCTTCCACAATGAATTTCTTCATCAAACTTGGTATACATGATCCCTATAAGATCATAAGAACAATAGAAACAAGAATGACCATATTGTTTGGAGTTAAGGCCTCTGAAACAAAAACCCTAATTTTGGTCATCTGTGTAGTGAAAACCCTAGCTCTGCTTCCATGCCTTTGCCAGTTCTTGTGATTTCTTGACTCCTTTTAACTTTAAGAGACATAATATGATGATTGAACACACATGGACCCTATTGGAATGCTTGGAGGCCTTTGGAGTGGCTCAGATGGATCTTTGGATTGCTCAGATCACAAACCCTAGATGCAGATGAACTTGAACTATGCAGTGAAACAAAAATGCAATATGAGGTGAGATGCTTATGCGTATGCAAATATGCAAGATCACAAGCCATGGTGTGAAATGAGTGAGGGAAAATTTGGGGTGTTTACACATATCAACAAAGAAGGCCTGAAAGAAATTTTGATCCACTGCCTATGTCATACAGCGGAATCTTTAATAGGCTGATGGAAAAAGGATCTCTTACTTTGAGGGATATGCCACCTCAGACTGGTACCTCCTGAGACTATGACGCCAATGCTCACTGTGGGTATCACAAAGGTGCTCCAGGTCACACAATCGAGAACTGTAGAATGTTCAAGCACAAAGTTCAAGACCTGATCGACTCTAAGGATCTCACCTTCACTCAAAAGAATTCGAATTTCCAGAACAATCCAATGCCACTGCATGGTGCCAGCAAGTGAAAGCTTTTGAAGGGGTTGTTGAAGATCGAGATGAAGAGACTCCAACTTTAAGCAGATTCAATTAAGAGAAGTTCATTCCTCAAATCAAGGCAGTCATCGCAATTTATCTTTCCGCATTCTTGTTGTTTTGTACTGTTTATTTAAGTACTATTTGCTTTGAACATTGTCGTTTGTACTTGGTTTTGTTAATATTATGTTTATGCATGTTTTGAATTAATCTATTCGCATTCTCTCATTGTTTATCATTTATCACAAAATCACAAAAATATTCTCTGACTTCACTTTAGCAAATATTTGAGGGAGGATGATGAAAACTAAATACCTATAAATGTTGTGGTATGCTTTCGGATAAAAACTCGACAATGATGTATATGCATTTATTCAAATCCCCAAACATTGGAGAAATAAGGAGTTAATCCCTAGTCAACCACTTCGAGCCTAGAAGTAGGAGTTTCTTTCGGATACAACCCTTACATCTAACCCGGGGCAGGGTAGTTATTCAGTTAACCTGACTACACTTTCAAATCGCAAGATGAGATATCCCGTCAGAGGACCATCAACAAATGAATTATCAGTCACAATATTCAACAAAATACAAAAAGAAAAGAAAAGAAAAAACCACTAAGTTGAGCACCCGAAGGGAGACTTAGTCGAAAAAAAGAACAAATCAAAAGAGGAACTCAAATCCTCAGCAACAGCAAAAACAAATATCAGTGACCACCAAATCAAGTATCAAAGGGTCACCAACAACAAATTAAGATGTCTGCCATTGTCAAGAGACCTTTAAAGCTTCATCTTTACTCTTGCAACGTCGAAAACAAATGCAGATATAGAGTTAACTGAACGTAGGATTGGAGAACATTACGAAGAAGGGTTGGGTCCAAATCAAACATTGAGCCGTATATCCTTTATTTCTCAAACCATTAACCAGACCACATTACAACCCTCAAAAGTCCTAATTGAGGCAGGGTTTATTCTGAAAGCATGCTACCAACAGGGTTGCGTAAATTGACTCCCATATATTTGTTAATCTTAAATCTCGATTGCACATTATTCTTGCTGCATCTTTCACCCACTTAATAAATCAGCACCTCGTTTGAACTAACGGTCCATTCGTCGCACTTTAATAGCATTCAAATAAATTGACTTTTTCGAAACTTACATGAACGTTGCATTAACATTACCATTTGTGTATGAAGAATTTAATTGCAAATCAGTGCTTGACATCAGTGCAATCCCAACAAGGGGAGATCAAAAGAGGAATTTGAATCAATACTTCTTTGAAATCAGCTCAGTCAAGGGCAAAATCATTCTTAACAGCTTAATCAGGGAAAATCGTTTTCAATAACTCAATCATGGGAAGACGCTTACCAATTCCAGACACCGGGGCAGATCATGTCTTTGCTAAAGCCTCCCCACCAGATTTCTTTCCAATACCTACAGACAAGGGCAAGCAAACAAGGAGCAAATCTTCCTATCTCTTCTCCCCAGCTAAACAAGCAGATTTTATTGGACGTTGGCAATCACTCAAAGCAACCTTCACGTGTCAACCAAGTCGCTCCGCTCATCAGCAATTGACCAAACTTAGCATTCAGATCCATCCTCTGACCATACGTCGTTGAAGATCGAGTGTTGGGGAATAAAACCCTCCACCCACCCAAAGTCCAATCGTTATTGGTAACTACCAGACCAAAAGTCCACCAAGCTGGCATCTTTCAATCGCTCATATGCATCATTATGCATCATCAACATCATTTGCATCATTTACATCAATCATTTACAACACGTGCATCATATGCATACCTAAATAAATCAAACTTTTCATACTCCCAACATTTTAACTTTCAGCGGTGCATAGGAACTTGCATCGTATCTCCATCATTATGGAATACCATTTCAAAAAACAAACAAGCATAATTGCATAATTCAGGATCCAGGATCAACCCAAGATTCCAGGCCTTTCCCCAGCGGAAGTCAGGATCCAGGGTCGATCGAAGATTCCAAAGATTCTCCAGGTGTTATTCAGTGGATGTCCCCGTTGGATATTTCTCTTCCAGTTTATTTAATATTCTGTTACTCAGCATCGACCGAGCATCGAGTGTTGGGGTCGCATTATCATCCTTGCGGTGGTAAGCGATATGTTTAATTTTCTATTACTCAGCATCGACCTAGCATCGAGTGCTGGGGTCGCATTATTATCCTTGCGGTTGTAAGCGATTATTTAATTTTCTGTTACTCAGCATCGACCTAGCATCGAGTGTTGGGGTCGCATTATAATCCTTGCGGTGGTAAGCGATTATTTATTATTTTCTATTACTCAGCATCGACCTAGCATCGAGTGTTGGGGTCGCATTATCATCCTTGCGGTGGTAAGCGATATTTTTAATTTTCTGTTACTTAGCATCGACCTAGCATCGAGTGTTGGGGTCGCATTATCATCCTTGCGGTGGTAAGCGATATGTTTAATTTTCTGTTACTCAGCATCGACCTAGCATCGAGTGCTGGGGTCGCATTATTATCCTTGCGGTGGTAAGCGATTTTTTTTTGTTACTCAGTATCGACCTTGCATCGAGTGCTGGGGTCGCATTATTATCCTAGCGATGATAAGCGATTATTTAATTTTTCTGTTACTCAGCATCGACCTAGCATCGAGTGTTAGGGTATCATTATCATCCTTGCGGTGGTAAGCGATTATTTATTATTTTCTATTACTCAGCATCGACCTAACATCGAGTGTTGGGGTCGCATTATCATCCTTGCGGTGGTAAGTGATATGTTAAATTTTCTGTTACTCAGCATCGACCTAGCATCGAGTGCTGGGGTCGCATTATTATCCTTGCGGTGGTAAGCGATTATTTAATTTTTCTGTTACTCAACATCGACCTTGCATCGAGTGCTGGGGTCGCATTATCATCCTTGCGGCGGTAAGCGTTTATTTATTATTTTCTGTTACTCAGCATCGACCTAGCATCGAGTGTTGGGGTCGCATTATCATCCTTGCGGTGGTAAGCGATATGTTTAATTTTCTGTTACTCAGCATCGACCTAGCATCGAGTGTTGGGGTCGCATTATCATCCTTGCGGTGGTAAGCGATATGTTTAATTTTCTGTTACTCAGCCTCGACCTAGCATCGAGTGTTGGGGTCACATTATTATCTTTGCGGTGGTAAGCGATTATTTAATTTTTCTGTTACTCAGCATCGACCTAGCATCAAGTGTTGGGGTCGCATTATTATCCTTGCGATGATAAGAGATTATTTAATTTTTCTGTTACTCAGCATCGACCTAGCATCGAGTGTTAGGTCGCATTATCATCCTTGCGGTGGTAAGCGATTATTTAATTTTCTGTCAACCTGTTTCTGTTTTGTATCGCTTTTATTTTCCATTTTAATCATCCATTTACTGCACATTTTCTTTTATCGGATAAATTTGGAGTCTGTTAGTATCTAATTATCTTATACCTTGATAGTTTGAACGCGAGCCAGTTCATCTTACTCAGTCTAAGTCAATTCGATAGGGGCAACTGTCATACCCCAAATTTGTCCTACTTGTGTCATTCCATTTTATTCTACTGTCTAACCATTATTTCAAAATCCCAAAAATATGTACCATTTTATTTTTCTGTCTGATATTATAAAATTCAAAAAAATTGTTTCGTTTCCTTTTATTCGAAAAATTCAAAAAAATGCATCCTCTTCTTATTTCAAGTTTTTATTCTTTTCTTTATTATTTAGTCATTATAAAAAATTTCTAAAAAACTCCCACCTATATTTTAATTTTTTTTTCTTTCCATTATTCTATTTAATTTTATTTCAAAATCCATTATCACTTTTTCTTCTTCTAAGCCCATTATCTCTCTTCTTAAGTCCATTATAAAAAAAAATCACAAAAATTTGTCATTTGCTTATTATTTCTCTTTATTATTATTACTATTATCATTTTTACTATTATTATCATCACCATTATTTTTAAACTCACAAAATTTAAAAAAAAAATCATTATCCCATTATTATTATTTATTTTATTATTCTTTCTTTTTTTTTGTTACTTTTAATATTATTTATGTTATTATATTTTATTATTTACTATTACTATTTTTACTATTTCTTCCTTTTTTATAATTTTCTATATTCATGTTATTATTATTATTATTATTATTATTATTATTATCTTATTAGTGTTTTTTAAACTCATTTTAATATACCAATCTGGCCCCATATCATTTCTTTTTGTTTTTTGCAGTACAACCAATTCCACTCACTTCACAATCAACATAACTCTCAATTTCTCATCCTACTTTCTCCTCAACAAATGCAGCGGACACCACTCACAAAATATTTCAATATGCAACAAACACCATTTCCTCCACTCTTTCAATTTTCCACCTAGCAACAAAAATTCAGCATCCTTTTTTTTCAATTTTACAGCTCACAATCTTATCCTATTTCCCTTCAACAAATTCCTAAATCACCCTCTCAAATTCCTTCTATATAATAACCTCAATTCCTAATTTATTGTAAGCTTGGAAAGCCTAAAGAAAACTCTGCAGAAACCAAAAAAATTCTTCCAAAACCAAGCTCCAAAACCATAAACAACCTCATACCTTCATCCATAGTTTTTATGTTCAACCACCATCGAATAACCTCATATTTCCATAATTATTTTTGAATCTACAAATAACAAAATTAACAAAGAAAACAGAATCAGAACTTATTTCTTCTTAAAAAAAAATCTCTTTCTCCATAAACCGAACCTTCACTGTGAAATCATTTTCAATACTCTTCAATCCCCATCTTTGCATCAACTCAAACTTATTACCATATTCTCCAACAAACCTTCAAACATCACCACACAAAAAAAAACCGTGAAACATAATCAAACCTGAGCAAATACAGATCTATAGAAAAACCGAAAAAACCGAAAAAAAACTCAGAACCAAAATCAAATCATAAACCAAAATCTCCAAACCCTTTAACCTTCATCAAACCCACCACCAAACTTACAGAAAACCAAAAAAAACGCAGCAACATCAGAAATGTTACGAGTCAGAGAGAGATGAAATTCGGAAATCAAAACTCACCCAAACAAAACTGAACGAACAAACCTTGAAATGAGATTGAACTGAAAGTGAAACGATCGAAACGCACATACCGGATCCAAAACGCACTCAGAGCCACCAAATCAAACCAAAAGACACAAAACAGATCCAAAACCTTTTCCGAATCGAAACCACCGCGCTACACAACCGCGGAACAACCTCAAACTTTCAAGCCGCACCATTTAATCGCATCACAATCACCATTTAACCGCGAATCGGAAACCACCTTCATCGATTTCAACCTCCAAAACTCACAAACGAAATCCGATCGCTAAAACCATGCCTCACCGTGAACCCCTTTTGAAACTTCCGCCGTCTGAAACCCACCCACCGCCACCTTCACCGATCTAAACCGCAACCCACCAACATCATCACCGCGAGCGAATCCGAGAGCCAAAACAGAGTCGCAGACCAAACCGCGAACAATTGAGGAACCAACGCCACGAACACAGAGAACGAGACAAAGCAGAGATGCATCGAGAGAGAGGAACGACCGAGTGAGAGACGGAGTTGACGGTTGGTTCGTCGGCGCCATTGGTTTTTTTTTTCTGAAGAGGGGGATAATTTGTTTTGAGTGGCTTCTTGAGGTAGTTCCCTTTTTTATGCTAAATATATCGTGTTCCTCTTTTTCTACCTGATGAATCAGTTATATATATATATATATATATATATATATATATATATATATATATATATATTTTATTTATTGTTTTAATTCTTATAATGTCTCATTTGGACCTTTGGTCCATGATTTTTATTATGAAATTACACACACCAATAATCACACGGCCTTACCCTTTTCTTGATTTGTTTTGTTTTGTTTTTTATTTTATTTTTTTATTATGAGTTGTTGGATGGGATTTTATGGTCCATGAATCTGGATTTGGTTTTTTTTAATCTTTTATGTTTTGTTTTGACATTTCTTATTGATTTATTTTTATTTGGGGCCAATGATATAACAAAAGGCCGGATTTTTTCGATTTCGTTAAATCGGGAATTCGGTCAATATGAGGCCTATGTACTTAGTTTTGTTTATTTTTATCGATTCCGTTTATTCCGTTTACATTAATTCAAATTACTTAATTATTTATATGTTTTATTTCAATTAATTTAGTTCATTTAATTTAATCGTTTATTTATTTACTATTTTTTTTATGGTCGATGAACATCAAATTTAATTTTGAGATTCGTCGCGAGCCGACTCGACATCTTGATTAATGATGAGACCATCCGATTCAAATTCAATTCATTTATTTATTTCCGCATTTCAAAAATAATGTTCAACTCCTCATAGAACGATTTTAACATTAAATCGGTTCTAAGGCAGTTAACGAACCATACCTCGACGAGTCCGAAAAGGTTCAACGCCTCTGAACAGTTGCATTCGAATAAAAAGGCCGAACGCCTCCGAACAGTTCAAAAACACTGCACACACACTTCCTCTTGGGAAAACTACAATGATACCCTTTATTTCTCGCAATCCCCTGTAATTTATTTTATATCCCTCCCCGATTTTATGTACGCACTTTATTTTCCGCATTTTATCAATTATTATTTCGTTCACGAACCCTCGGTCCAACGCCAAGCGGTTTCACTTGCACACTTCATTTTATTTTCTGGTTATCGTTTATTAGGATCCACTTCACCTTGCGAGCCAAGCTCATTGTGCCTCGCTAACAGACCACAAAATAAACCTCCATTCGCATTCACTCTCTAACCTAAGAAAAAAACCAAAATGTTTCGATTAGATCCAAACCCTTGATCCAACGTCAAGCGGTCATAGGTTAATAAAACACAATTAACAATACGAGAAGAAATTGTATGTCACGAGCCTTAAGCGGTAGAAAGGAGGATAACGAGCTCTCGTTACTCGCTCCGATTATTTCGACGCAAGAAGATCGTCTTGTTGAACGGAATAAACTATCCATAGTCTTTAGTGCAATTCGACTCCTAAACCCTTTCATCGAAGAAAGGTAATAAAATCAACAACCATCAATCGTAGTTGGCCGAACTACGAGGCTCTGACTTTCCCATTGCACGCGGGAGTACGTAGGCACAAGGATCTCAATCCTTGCCGAGCACCTAGGATCAATCTAACTTATAATTTAAACTCATTTTCCCTCTAGCAGGTAACTCGTTAAGCATAGGCATCCTTTCACGCGTGACAACTTAGATGGTTCCCATCGAGTAAGATGGATGTAGGGGGTGCTAATACCTTCCCCCTGCATAACCGACTTCCAAACCCAGGAAATGGTTGCGAGACCTTTGTCGTTGTCCTCCTTTTCGACGGGTTTTATCTATATGTTCCCTTTCCCTCTTCGGGAATAAATTAGAATTAGGTGGCGACTCTCATGTCTGCCCAGCACGCGGCTCTTCTATTTTAGATCGCGTAAGGTCGTATTTTTTGGGGTATGACAGGTGGGAAGCAATGTTTGTTGCACCAAATAATCAGAGCCATTCTCGTGCTCTTTCTATGTTCATATTTTGAAATTAATCCTCTATGGTGATGGTGTATTATGTTATTATGTACTCCTTTGATCTGTTTTCAGGACATTGGATGCTAGAAAAATATGGAAGATCATGTGGTGGTAGTTGCCTGAGTTGATGGAGATGCATGGTGTACACAAACATGTGATCCCTTCTTAGTGATACATCAAAATCGTGAATGAGTGTGAGTGAAAAGAATTTTCCTTTTTTGTCAAATAAAGGAAAGAGGGCATGTGTGATGCTGACTCTCTCTCACAATTCAATATCACATGCACATGCTCCTTTTGTACTATTTCTTCAAATATTTCCACTAAAAGCAAATTAGCACCAAGATGCAATTTTCAACTTTTTAGGTCAGGTGGACCAATACATAGTCCCACTAAAAGAAGTGAAAAGAGTGAAATAAAAAGTGTGACATGAGAAAATAATATGGACCAATTATATTTTGCCAAAAATACACCAAAAACCCTAAAATGACCCATAACTTCAAAAAAATCATAACTTGGGTTATAAAAAGGCTATGAAGGTGTTCTTGGACTTTTTGGAAAGGGAAAATCTTGATCTACAACTTTCATGTTCATGGAAAAATCACTAGAAGGTTTTTTGCACATGAAATAATAGCTTGAAGGTTTAGGGCAAATAATTCTAAAAATAAAAACTTTTCATTTGAAAATTCCAAATTTAGTAACTATTGCACATTCTTGATTTTTGACATTTGAGATCATCCAAGCTATTCTTTGCCCTTATGAATGTCCATGAACTTGAAAATCATGATTGGAACCCTTGAAATCTCATGGTTAACTTTTCTTCTGCACAATTGACCTCTTTCTTTAACTACAAGTAACATAACCAATGCATGACTTCCTCAGTGAAATTTTTAACCAAATTTCATCCCTAGGCCTTGTATACCATATAAAAACCTTTGACCACAAGAATTAGTCAAAGCTATGAGGATATGATGATCTGAGGAAAAACCCTAATTAGGGTTTCTCCTTGTAGGAGACTATTGCACTGTTGAACTTCTGATGAATCGCACCCCTTCTAGGGCTTTGAGGATAAGCTTGAGCTTGTATAGGATATGAGGATCCCTTGTAGGCTTCTTTTAAGACCACTTGGCTCTCAGCTTGACCTTGAAGAATCACAACTTGCTGGATGACTGATCACATGCCATATGCTTCTAACTATGGATGTTATGCCTCATCTTTCTATGCAAAGATGCAATGGTATGTATAATATATGTTATAATATATGATATGACAAAGAGAGGGCAATTTTAGGGTGTTACACATGGGATAGTCATTTGTCGTTGATTGAGTTTACTTATAACAATAGTTTTCATGCGAGCATTGGTATGGCTCGGTATTAAGCATTGTATGGGAGGTGGTGTAGGACTCCATTGTGTTGGTATGAGTCATGTGAGAGTGAAGTGCTAGGACCTGAGATTATGCAAGAGATGACGAAAAATATTAAGATGATTCAGGAGAGAATGAAAATTTTTCAAAGTCGTCAAAAGAGTTATCATGATAAGAGGAGGAAAGCACTTGAATTTTAAGAAGGAGATCATGTGTTCTTAAGGGTTACTCAAGTGACTGGTGTCAGACGAGCTTTGAAGTCTAGAAATCCCACTCTATGTTTCATTGGACCGTATCAGATTTCACAAAGGGTCAGAGAAGTGGCATATCATATTACATCACCACCATTGTAACACCCCTTTTCTATACCCCCCAAATAAACAATTAAATCATTTAGGCACATATTAAAAATTTCATCAGAGTGTAATTGAAACATGGTATAAAAGGAGCATGCCACATTATAATTCAAATCAAAACATACAACACCTGCTCATTATAGATATGCAACAAAACGGGGTAACTTGCAAAAGAAGGATCTCATCCTTACACCCGTATTCAAAAGATTCAAATAACAGCAGAAACAAACATAACAATTTCAAACTTATATACTTATCATAAATATATCCACAAGTTTGTTTCACCAAATATTTCATGTTTACATAAAACATTCATCACCAAAATACATATACAAAATGTATCACAAAAGGCATCAAGCCGACCCTAGCTACCCGGTGCTACATATCAGAGTCGACCGACCAAAAGAATAAAGGCAAGCTTCACAAAAAAACCTCCAGTAACGTACTATGCAATGCCTCATAGAACATCATAAAACAGCAGAAGGGTGAGAAACATTATCATAATAACATTGCATATAATTATATATCTCAATATATAAAATACACATAAAACATGTTCTCACCACAATCACTTCTCATCACCTATATACATCACAAAGTATATATATATATATATATATATATATATATATATATATATATATATATATATATATATATATATATATATATATATATATATATATATATATATTCACACTAGCACATTCATTATGCACAATTCACACATATACACCATAATGTATATACACGCGCGCACACACACACACACACACACACACACACACACATATATATATATATATATATATATATATATATATATATATATATATATATATATATATACATAAACAAGCATGTTTTCATCAATACATACTTTCATCTACATATAAACACACACACACACACACACACACACACACACACACACACACATATATATATATATATATATATATATATATTTATATATATATATATATATATATATATATTCATGTTTATTTCATCATTTCACAATTTAGATGATAAAGTCAAATCATAGAGACCGACTCACGACTCTATGCAAATGCAATGCGGTACCGACTCAATCATCATCAAGTTCACTAAGGAGCTAATTGGAACCATCGCTCGTTACCTAAAGTAACTCCCCGTCGGGCATACTGTCGCTCCCGGGATTTTCATCGTAGTACAAACGCGAAAGTGGCGCGGAAAAGGTAGAGTCGCCAGCCAGACATTTTTATCCCGAAAGAATGGGAAAGGTAATGTTGCACAAACCTGAGGAAGAAGGAAAGAACGAGGCCTTGCGAACCAAAGATCTGGGTTCGGGAGTCGGTTACGACCTGGGAAGGTATTAGCACCCTAGATCGTCCGCCGTACCCGACGGGATCCACGCTTGCTTGTTTGCTTCAAAGGGTGAGAAAATAAGAATGTTGCTGAATAAAAGAACTGCTACTGGCATGGGACTGGAATGGGAATGAGAAAGTGAAATGAAAAAGAAAAGGAACAGAAGGGTGGAAATGTAGGGAAAATAAAGAATGCGCTCGAACGGGCCCTACCCCGCTGCCTACGTACCTCATCGGGATAATGAGGATCAGAGTCGACGTAGTTCGCCTAACTAAGGCTGAAACTCGTTTATATTTTTTTAGCTGACGTTGCCATAGCTCTAGCTCAGGTGTTACCGGCTCTGACTTGAGGGTGTTTACCGTATCGCTGTTTGAACTGTCGACGCAAGTCGTCGCGATTTCGCGTTGAGTATGAGATGAGAAGAGAAGATGTGATGTCTTGGTTTATTTTCTTTTATGAGAAGTGTTTTGGAGTTTATTGTTTGTGAACATTCTCATACTAAGACTTATCCATCGTGGTAGGGACTTACACCTCGCCCCGAAACAAGACGTGTATAAGAACTCCGCAACAAAGTCTCGCGTCGTATGAGAACGTTTAACCTTTATTAGATGCATTTTATTGTTTGTCTTTATGGGATAAGAAAGAAACTCAAATCGAAAAAGGAAAAACTAAGGGGGACTAAGACCAACCCTAAGTTGTTTATTCAATATCAAGGAGATCCTAAAGGTTAGTGAGGTTTCTAATCCTAAGGAGGAGAGGAAAGAGGAAGAGAAAAGGAAGAAGAACACAACTTAGTTCCTAATGAAGTTAAGTTGGTTCCAAAAGGGGAAAACCTAACAAGCACAAACATTATGTAAGGCAAAATGGTGCAAATTAAATACATTAGAAATACCAAAGAGGATATGGTTTTTAGACATACCTTGCCCTCCCTACAAAACAAAGGTTAGCATGGTATACATGATAAAAATAAGGCAAACAAAATTACCTAATTAATTCCTAAGGGAACTAGGACCTAAACTAGACTCAATCTATAGTTTAAAGGACCTAAAGCTAATGCAATGCAAAATTCAGCAACTTATTTACAACACTTAATGCACAAACAGCTATGAAAATAAAGCATAACACAAACAGCATACTACAACTATCATGCAACATGAAAAAGTAGGTGTAAAAGGTCAAATACAGCATGCACTATAAACAAACAGCACACATTTTACAGCACCTATATGCAACAACAACTATGAAATGCAAAAATCCAGAATTGATTATTTTCATATTTTAATGCACAAACTCAATGAATAATGCACTAGATCCATCATGAACATACATTTGAACATGGATCATCATATAAAAATGCAAGAACATGAATATTTTGAAGATTATGCAAGAATGCATCACATGGTTGATTATGCGACAAGTAATGCAAAAGTATAGTACATGAACATGGTATATGCACATGATGATTATTGATTATAAACATGCAACATGATTATTATATGCCTAATGATGCATGAACATGGCAACAAAAAGCAAGAACTCAAGCTATGTACAAAGAAGCACAAAAATGCCTAATACGCGACATGAACGGAATCGTGTCGAAACGACTCGAAATGGGGGAATTAGCTACTGGAAATGGACCTAAAAATTCCCTAAAATCAGTACCTAAACATGTATATGGGGGTGATAGGCATGAAGAATTAAGACTAAGCTATCAAATAAGCTAAAATCTAAACTCCTACGACGAGAACCGTTTTTTCTATTTACAAGGGATTCTTTACACCTACTAGGACCTAGATTAGACTACAAATCTAATTCCTAATAATCCAACTGCAAATTGCAAGCAAGAAAGCAACGAAAATGAAAATGAACGGTACAACGCAAACATAATCGAAAATCATGCGGAGAATGCCGTTAAGGCGAGATGAAGAGGATAAATTAAGGCATAATGGTTAAATCACCAACCTACGAAACAGAGGAGTGTTTCGGTAATTGTTGTAATGAATCGGAGTGCGAAGGGAGAAAAATACCGGAGAATCCGCGAATGCAAAATAAATGCGATTCGGTCTTGACACTTCTCGATTAATCACTTCCAATAAGTCGCAATCTCCACCAAAAACCAGTAGCTTCTTATTCCACAATGCTCGATTCAATGGAGGATGGAGGCTAAGCTTTAAGACCTTCAAGTTTCAATGTGAAACTTGAAGAACTTTTGTTGAAAAGCTATGGTGAAAATGGTGGAAAAGTGGGAGAGAAAGTGACGAATTTGAGATTGTGAAAATGGTGATTGAGTGAAGAATGAGGGAGAGAGTGATTTGTGGTGATTATCCTTTAGCTTTGGGAGGAGATGGATTTATATAATGCATTGGTTTGGCATGAGGTTTGGGCTTGGAGGTAGCTTAGGAGTTGGCTTAGGTTAGGAGTTAGTTGGGATTCTAGAGAATTCTAGAACTCCTTGGAAGGTTGTAGAAAACTCTAGAATGTGGTAGAAGAGGGTGAGCTGGCTCTTCTAGAACTTTCTTTAGTATACTAGCTCATGAACACTTGTGGTGAAGACCACTTTGATGTAGCAGCAATGGTGAAGCTTGAATTGAGGCCAAAGTGAAGCTAAATGAGCTATAGAATGTGTACCAATCATTTCCACGTTCAACCCAAGGTAGCATAGCATCCACACTTGTTTTGCATCAAAAACAGCAGCAAAATGGCAAAAAAAACAGCATCATGAATCGATTCATAAGGTTATGCATCGATACATACTGAAGAGAAAGCTAAATTCAGCAAAAAAACACATTATGAATCGATTCATACACGAATGTATCGATTCATAACAGTTTTTTAACTGTTATGAATCGATTCATAACACGGATGCATCGATTCATCCTGCTGTATTGCCTTGTTTTTTGCCCAAATTTTGAACGACCATATCTTTATCAATTTTGATCCTATGAAGGAGTTCCACATATGGTTTTGAAGCTTAGGATGTCCTCTTTCATTTTCTCAAGGTATACGTTTCATAGGACTCTTATTTTTGGAAAAAACCTCTCTTGAAGTGGCTACAAAGATGACAAAAACTTGCCATTTTTGGAAACCCAAAATTTCCAAAAAAATGGTAAGTTTTAGTTTTCTTGACTTTTTTTCATTCTTTCTTGATCCAAATTGGTCCCTAAGAGCCTTGTGACCATAATTTCATGATTTTGATCCCAAAAATTCAAGAGTTGACTTTTTACTCATCCTGGTTGACTTTTCTCCAATTTTCAAATTTTCAATCAACTGAACAATTGAGGGCCTTCCAAAATGAGTCCAATAGTGAAATTTGAACCATAGGTACTTGACATCATGTAGAGAGCCATGAAACCATGCTTGGACCAAAGTCTCATTGATAAGCCCAGTTCACTAGAAACCCTCATCTGACTCCTTTTTGCTGGGAAATGTTGCACTGCTTGCCTCCCTTGATCAAAGCACCTCTGTATATGACTTGTGGCTCCAAGTGAACACTTGTGGGATATTGTGGAGCATTTGCACAAGGTTGAGAAGCTTTGTGGCACTTTGATTGCCTTTGTATAACCTTCAGTTGCTTTGTTCACTGATCACAAACCTATGCCCCTGCTGTGATGGTTATGATGCAATGTTTTTTTGGTTATTTTATGAATTTATGTATGCTAAATGCTGTGCAAAAAGTTGGAAAAATGAGAGGGCAAATTTTGGGGTGTTACACATACGATGTTCACCCATTGCTCACACCCCACATGGGCACACAATGTTTATGAATTGCTCACACCCCACACGGGCACACAATCTGATTGCTCACACCCCACACGGGCACACAATCAATGTGAATAGATCACCCATTGCTCACACCCCACACAGGCACATAATGTTTATGGATTGCTCACACCCCACACGGACACACAATCCGATCGCTCACACCCCACATGGGCACATGATCGTTTTATAGTCATTTCTCACACTTCACACGAGCACACGATGCTACAACGGATTCACAAAGAATCCCGCAACACAAGAATGCATACATTATGCTTCACATACAAAATGACACAAAATATTCTTGAAAATGCATACATTATTCACAACCTAATTATGCACTCAACTCATTCAATTAGCATTCATTGACATTCTATTCAAGCAATGTATTCATTTTCCAAACGGCCACAACACCGCATTAAACCCACATTTCCATAATTATCCCATTTACGTTTTATCGGAAAAGTCGGGTGAAAGTCAGCTAAAAATTACTTTTCTTAGGATCATTAGTTTCTACACGTTTCTAGCTTCGAATCGATATAAAGAACGCCTAAAATGGATAACCGAAACTAAAGTTACGAATTAAAAACACAAACTCCTCAAAACCTACAGGCTCGTTGAGCGAGAAAATCCCTGGAAAACTCGCTGAGCGAGGACAGCTTGCTGAGAGACAACAGCGTTTCCAGAATTTCTCAGCTGCGCAACAGTCAACTCTAACTACCCAAAACTCAACCAAAACACCAATAAACATGATCAACAACATATATCTAACATCATACTTCGATTATAACAACTTCTAACTAGTTAATCTACAATTCTCTCACAATTTCATCAAAACCCTAACTATTCATTTTCTCTAAAACATCATCAAAATCAAAACCCAATCATCCACATACATACATAATCATATACAAGATTAAAATAACAATGTTTATCACCCTTACCCGATTATTTCGATTCCTAGGAGCAATCTTGATGAATTTCCAACTTTTCCTTCTTTTCTCCTCTTTTCTCTTCTGTTCCTTTTCTTTCTCCTCTTTTTATTTCTATCCCTCTTTGTTTCTATTTCTCACACTTATAACTTTTCTTTCTATCTTATAACTCTCACTAACTATTTCTACACTTAACTCATTTTCTTCTCTTTTCCACCAAATATCATTTTCTCACAAAATAATAATTCTACACAATTCTAATCTTATCATTAAATAGCAAAAGTCTAAAATACCCTCCAATCTAATTTTACCCGAAAATTCCCAAAACGGTAAAATCACGTTTCATACCAACATACCATATTAACACGTTAACATATCATATTATCATGTTAACTCCACAAATAAGATAATTATCTCTCAAATAAAATAAAAGACTCAACAAAATTGGGAAATATCGAATCAGGACGTTACAACTCTCCCCCACTTTAGAAATTTTCGTCCTCGAAAATATTACCTGATTCAAACAACTCCGGATACGACATGTGAATCCCACTCTCTAATTCCCAATTCATATTGCCTTCCGCAGCGCCTCTCCACGCCACTTTCACAAGCGCAGTATCCTTGCCTCTTAGCTTCTTGATTTCACGGTCCAAAATTCCTAATCGGCAAAGCTTCCACCGTAAGGTTATCTCTTACTTCAACCTCGTCCATAGGAATTACATGTGATTGATCCGGAACATACTTCCGAAGTTGCGAAACATGGAACACATCATGCAAATTCAAAAGATTCGGAGGCAACGCCACACGGTAAGCCACTGCACCAACTCGTGCAGTAATCTGATAAGGTCCAATAAAATGAGAAGTCAACTTCTTCGACTTCAGAGCACGACCCACACCCGTAACCGGTGTAACTCTCAGAAACACATGATCGCCTTCCTGAAACTCAAGATCTTTCCTTCTCTTGTCATGATAACTCTTTTGTCTACTTTGAGAAGCTCTCAACTTCTCCCAAATAAACTTCACTTTTTTCGTCTTTTGTTGTACCATCTCCGGTCCAACTACCGTTCTCTCTCCGGTTTCATTCCAACACAAAGGTGTTCGACATCTCCGACCATATAAAGCCTCAAATAGTGCCATACCAATACTCCAGTGAAAACTGTTATTGTAGGTGAACTCAATCAACGCTAAATAACTATCCCAAACACCACCTTGCTCTAGCACACAAGCACGCAACAAATCCTCCAACGATTGAATTGTCCTCACGGTTTGACTATTTGTTTGCGGATGGTAAGCCAAACTCAATCTTAGCTTAGAACCCAAAGCCTTTTGTAAACTTTCCTAAAACCTTGATGTAAATCTAGGATCTCTATCCAATACAATACTCTTAGGAACTCCATGTAGCTTTACAATCACAGAAACATAAATCTTGGCTAGCTTCTTCAAAGGATAACTAATATCAATCGGAATAAAGTGAGCAGATTTATTAAGCTATCCACAATCATCCAAATAGCATTATAACCTCTTTGCATATTCGAAAATCCCATAACAAAATCCATCTATATACTATCCCATTTCCATTCCAGAATATCCAACAGTTGCATCAAGCCACTAGGCTTCTGATGTTCCACCTTAGACTTCTGACAAGTCAAACATGCATACACAAAATGAGCTACATCTCTCTTCAATCCGGACCACCAAAAGATCTTCTTCAAATCTTGGTACATGTTATTCGCTCTCGAATGAATACTTAAATTACTTCGGTGTCCCTCTTCCAATATCATCTTTTTCAAATCCTCATCATCGGGAATACAAATACAACCACAGAATCTCAAAACTCCAAAATTATCAACCTTGAAATCCTCATTCTCATTCATCATCAAATAAACAAATTTCAAATCCAACTTTTGCTTTTCACAAACAGTTGCAAGAAAATCATTCGTAACATGTAGCATACCAAGTCTCACACTTCTCGGTGTCATCTCGCAAACCAAACTCAAGTCTCTAAAGTTCTCCAAAAGTTCCCATTCTCTTATCATCAATGTGGACATATGTAACAACTTACGACATAAGGCATCGGCTACAACATTCGCCTTACCCAGATGGTAATTCAAACCAAAACCATAATCCTTCAAAAGTTCTAACCACCTCTTTTGTCTCATGTAAATTCCTTTTGATCAAATAAATATTTCAAACTCTTGTGATCACTAAAAACTTCAAATCTCGCACCATAAAGATAATGTCTCTAAATTTTCAAAACAAACACCACAACCGCTAATTCCAAATCATGCGTAGGATAATTATTTTCATGCACCCTTAATTTTCTTGAAGCATAAGCTACAACTTTTCCATCTTGCATCAAAACACCACCTAACCCAAACAATGAAGCATCACAAAACACCACAAATGGTTCCGTCAGATTCGGAAAAATCAAGATCGGAGCCATTGTTAACCTTCTCTTAAGTTCCATGAAACTCTCCTCACAATGAATATCCCAAATGAAAGCCTTTCCCTTACAAGTCAACTGCGTTAACGGAAGTTCCAACTTTGAAAATCCTTCGATAAACCTCCGATAATAACCTTCCAAGCCTAAAAAGCATTGAATCTCCGTAACCGATCTAGGAACTTCCCATTGCATTACCGCATCAATCTTGGATGGATCCACACTAATACCACCATCAGAAATAACATGTCCAAGAAAACTCACCTTCGACAACCAAAACCCACACTTTGACAACTTAGCATACAATTGCTTCTCTTTCAAAATCTGTAACACAATTCTTAAATGCTCTTCATGCTCGTCTTGAGACTTAGAATAAATCAAAATGTCGTCGATGAACACAACCACGAAACGATCCAACTATTCATGAAAAATACGATTCATGTATTCCATAAACACACCCGGCGCATTAGAAACTCCGAATGGCATCACGGAATACTCGTAATGACCATACCGTCTTCTAAAAGCCGTCTTTTGAATATCCTATTCTTTCACACGAATCTGGTGATATCCTGATCTCAAATCAATCTTACTAAAAACACGCGCACCAACCAATTGGTCCATCAAATCATCGATCCTCGGAAGTGGATACTTGTTCTTAATTGTCACCTTATTCAACTTTCGATAATCAATACATAACCGCATGCTTCCATCCTTCTTCTTTACCAATAATACCGGAGCACCCCAAGGAGAAACACTCGGCCTAACAAATCTCTTATCCAACAAGTCATTCAATTTCTTCTTCAATTCTACCAACTCTGAAGCTGACATACGATACGGTGCCATCGAAATCGGTCTAGTACCCGGAACTAGATCAATAGAAAACTAAACTTCTCTTTCTGGCGGTACATCCTTAATATCCTCCGGAAACACTTCTGGAAAGTCACACACCATTGGAAACCTACTGAGCTCCACTTCGCTCTCCACCGACAACGATGCAAACAAACCAAACAATTGAGCTTCGTCCACTAAAAGTTTCTTCAACTCTTTTGTGGATAGGAAACTCTCATCTTCACCATCATCCAAAGAAGGTAACCTTACTAACTTATGATAGCAATCTATATGAACTCGATTAAATTGCAACCAGTTCATACCCAAGATCACGTCCAATCCCTCCAACAGCAAACAAACTAAATCCATAACAAAATCTTTACAATACATGGTTAAAAACAACTTACACACACCAAAGAAGTAGTTACCGACCCTAAAGCAGGAGTCTCAATAACCATCTCACCACCCCAAGAAGTCAAAAACAAATTCAAACGCTTAGCGCACTCAAGAGAAATGAATGAATGATTCGCTCCTGTATCAATAATAGTAACTAAAGGTGTACTATTAATAAAGCATGTACCTTTAATCAAATGGTCTGCACTAGTAGTGTCCTTCCCTGCAAATGCAAACACCTTTCTGTCCGCCTGAGCTTGCTTCTTCTTAGTACACTTAGTACTAATGTGAAAAACTTATCCATAATTGAAGCACTTCACAACATTCCTTCTACACTCGGTAGTAGCATGTCCAAGGCCTCCACAGTTTGAACATTTCACAATATTCTTCCCACACTCAAAAGACTTATGGCCCAAATCGCCACACTTGTAACACTTAGCGGGACCAGAACTCCCTCCACCAAATCTCTTATCAAAGTTTCCCCTATGTTTGCCCTTATCATCGGGTGTCACATAAGGTCTACTTCTAGCTTGTTTCTTTCCTTTCCTCTTATTCAAACTCTTGTAATGTGTAGAACGAGCTTTGCTATCTTCTTCAAAAAGTCTACAACATTCCGTCAAATATGAAAACATTCTAATTCTTTGATATCCCACGACTTACTTAATCTCAGGACGCAAACCATTCTCATACTTAATACACTTTGAAAACTCAGCAGTAACAACAGCATAATGAGGGTGAAACTGAACCAACTCCACAAACTTAGCAGTATAGTCAACCACTAACATACTACCTTGCTTCAGCTCAAGGAATTCCATCTCCTTCTTCCCCTTCACACTCTCAGGGTAGTACTTCCCTAAGAACTCAGTACGAAAAACTTCCCAAGTTATCTCTTCATTCTCCTCCTTAAGAGCTTGACTTCTACCGACCCACCAATATCGACTTCCTCCTTCAGCACGTGAGAACCAAGCCTCGCCTTACTCTCTTCAGCATAGTCCATGACTCTGAAGATTCTTTCAATCACTTTCAACCAATTTTGAGCACCATCGGGATCAAATCTTCCTTTGAAGACCGATGGCTGATTCTTCCTGAACTCATCATTAGCATTCATATTCGGCGCTCCCTGCACTGCCCTAGCCATTGCTTCCAAAGAAGAAACCATCGCATTGTCATTTCTAACAACCATATTCTGATCATTCCCAAAGACAACAACAAGATTAAACAAAAGTTCAATCATCACAACAACAAGACAGACACAACTGACTCGAACACTGGCTCAGATACCACTTAATGTAACACCCCCTTTCTATACCCCCAAATAAACAATTAAATCATTTAGGCACATATTAAAAATTTCATCAGAGTGTAATTGAAACATGGTATAAAAGGAGCATGCCACATTATAATTCAAATCAAAACATACAACACCTGCTCATTAAAGATATGCAACAAAACGGGGTAACTTGCAAAAGAAGGATCTCATACTTACACCCATATTAAAAAGATTCAAATAACAGCAGAAACAAACATAACAATTTCAAACTTATATACTTATCATAAATATATCCACAAGTTTGTTTCACCAAATATTTCATGTTTACATAAAACATTCATCACCAAAATACATATACAAAATGTATCACAAAAGGCATCAAGCCGACCCTAACTACCCGGTGCTACATATCAGAGCCGACAGACCAAAAGAATGAAGGCAAGCTTCACAAAAAGACCTCCAGCAACCTACTCTACAATGCCTCATATAGCATCATAAAACAACAAAAGGGTGAGAAACATTATCATAATAACATTGCATATAATTATATATATCAACATATAAAATACACATAAAACATGTTCTCACCACAATCACTTCTCATCACCTATATAAATCACAAAGTACATATATATATATATATATATATATATATATATATATATATATATATATATATATATATATATATATATATATATATTCACACTAGCACATTCATTATGCACAATTCACACATATACACCACAATGTATATATATATATATATATATATATATATATATATATATATATATATATATATATATATATATATATACACACATAAACAAGCATGTTTTCATCAATACATACTTTCATCTCCATATATATATATATATATATATATATATATATATATATATATATATATATCCATGTTTATTTCATCATTTCACAATTTAGATGATAAATGCAAATCATAGAGACCGACTCACAATTCTATGAATATGCAATACGGTACCGACTCAATCATCATCAAGTTCACTTAGGAACTAATTGGAACCATCTCTCGTTACCTAAAGTAACTCCCCGTCGGGCATACGATGTTCACCCATTGCTCACACCCCACATGGGCACACAATGTTTATGGATTGCTCACACCCCACACGGTCACACAATCCGATTGTTCACACCCCACACGGGCACACAATAAATGTGAATAGATCACCCATTGCTCACACCCCACACGGGCACACAATGTTTATGGATTGCTCATAACCCACACAGGAACACAATCCGATTGCTCACACCCCACATGGGTAACGATTGTGTTGTAGTGATCGCTCACATTCCACATGAGCACACGATGCTACAACGGATTCACAAAGTATCCCACAACACAAAAATGCATACATTATGCTTCACATGCAAAATGACACACAACATTCTTGAAAATGCATAAATTTTTCACAACATAATTATGCACTCAACTCATTCAATTACCATACATTGACATTCAATTCAAGAAATGTATTCATTTGCCAAACGGCCACATCACCACATTAAACCCACATTTCCATAATTACCCCATTTACATTTTATAGAAAAAGTCGGGTGAAAGTCAGCTAAAAATTTCTTTTCTTAGCATCATTAGTTTCTACACGTTTCTAGCTTCGAATCGATATAAAGCACGCCTAAAACGGATAACCGAAACTAAAGTTACAAATTAAAAACACAAACTCCTCAAAAGCTACAGGTTCGCTGAGAGACAACAGCATTTCCAGAATTTCTCAGATGCGCAACAGTCAGCTCTAACTACCCAAAATCAAAACCGGTTAATCTACCATTCTCTCACAATTTCATCAAAACCCTAACTATTCATTTTCTCTAAACTTCATCAAAATCAAAACCCAATCATCCACATACATACATAATCATATACAAGATTAAGATAACAATGTTTATCACCATTACCCGATTATTTCGATTCCTAGGAGCAATCTTGATGAATTTCCATCTTTTCCTTCTTTTCTCCTCTTTTCTCTTCTCTTCCTTTTCTTTCTATTCCTCTTTCTTTCTATTTCTCACACTTATAACTTTTGTTTCTATCTTATAACTCTTACTAACTATTTCTACACTTAACTCATTTTCTTCTCTTTTCCACCAAATATCATTTTCTCACAAAATAATAATTCTACACAATTCTAATCTTATCATTAAATAGCAAAAGTCTAAAATACCCTCCAATCTAATTTTACCTGAAAATTCCCAAAACGGTAAAATCACATTTCATACTAACATACCATATTAACACATTAACATATCATATTATCATGTTAATTCCACAAATAAGATGATTATCATTCAAATAAAATAAAAGACTCAACAAAATTAGGAAATATCGAATCGGGGCGTTACAACCATAACTTGTGATTTTGATTGATGTGTTTCATGTGTCACAACTGAGGAAGTATATTACATATCCGTCGCATGTGCTTTAGATGGATGATGTTCGAGTAAGAGATAATTTGACTGTAGAGGTTTCACTAGTGCTAATAGATGGCATTGAAATGAAGCTATTAAGAGGTAAAGAGATTGTCTTAGTAAAGGTATTGTGGGGTGGACCAGCTGGTGATAGTTGGACTTGGGAGAGAGAGGATCAAATGAAAGATTTGTATCCGATGTTTTTGCTTCAGGAACATTTTCGAGGACGAAAATTCTTAAGTGGGGGAGAGTTGTAACACCCCAAAGTTGAGTTTAATTTAATTGATGTGTTTTATTGTGAATTATGATGTTTATAATTTTATTTGATGTTTTGAGGAATTTTGGGGATAACTTAATATATTATTAATATTAGAAATTTTAAGTTAGTGGGTTTATTTTTATTGTTTGAGATTAAATAAAATAAAATAATAGGAATTGGAGGATAAGGGTATTGTGGTCTTTTGGGTTGAGGATAAGTGAGGGTTTTATGGGGAAAGACTAAAGAGGTCCTAGAGACAAGAGTGACAAAAGAGGGGAAAGTCAGAGAGTACGATCATTTTGAACGATCGCACTTTTGGGAGAAGAGATCTAGAGAAGAGGAAAAGCTAGGGCTTGAAGGATGGAAAGATTTCTGGGGAGATTATCGAAAAGCTTACGGAACTTAAGGTACGTGGAGTTTTTTCCTTTCAGTATTATAATGTGGGAATGGGATTGGGGTTTTTGAGGTGTAGTTTAGGGAATAGGGTTTGATTGAGGATTTTGGTTTTTGATGCATGATTTCATGATGATTTAATGAGTATATTGTTGTTAGATGATGTGTTTGATGTTATAAAGAGGAATGTTGATGTTGATGATGTTTTCTGATGTATTCTTGTCTATTTTATGTATTTGGAAGGGTTTTATCGCAGAATGAGAAGGCTGGAAATCGCAGAAAATTCTGCAGAATCGCGAAGATTGCTTAGCGAGTAAAGATAGTGAGTTGGGCGCTGAGCGAGCAAGATGTCTCGCTTAGTGAGCCCTGAGAAACTTTAAAAAATGTCTTTTTTCCAAATACTGTTTTGAGGTGGTATGTCCTAGATTTCTATGATTTTGTAGAGTTGTTGTAACACCATTCTAAACCCCGCGGAAAATATATAAATAATCAGAGTAATTATCATGCATATCAAAGAAGGATGTCACACATAATTCAAAACATCACACATACACCTGTCATGCTCAATAACACTTGAAATAAATTCATGCTTTCATATACTTTCACATTAGCATGTAGCAGCGGATCACTTTCATTAAGAATCTCATGACATTCAAGTCTCAAATAATCTTCATTCATTAAATCAACTTGGGCATAATAGCCACTTCACCATAAAATTCAAATTCAATTAACAAAATAGATAGAGTATACAATTGTATCTCTTAAGACATGAATCAAACATTCCCAGTGTTACATGATCAGAGCACAACTCGACCCAAAATAAATATGAAACTAAAATAGGTTACTCCATCAGCTACTCTCTTGCTAGAAGCAACTCTAATCTTCAGTACCTGAGCGATGTCGTATAAAACATCATTCCAACAGAAGGGTGAGAATTCACATAATTACTAAAATCATAAGATAATATATAATTTAAGGTGTACAAGCATAATCACAATTATTCTCACACTTCAAAAGTTTCATCAACATAATATCGCTCAAGTAGTCATACTATTAACAAGTACATACTCACAAATCCATAATTCACCAATTCAACAATTCACATAACACATATAATCTCACATTGTAACCATAGACACAATGAGACTCAATGCAAGACTCAAATGCAACTCATGCAAGTGGTACCAATCTCTTATTATCATTTTTCGGTTTTTACATTTAAACCGGGTCCGTCCTCTAGACCGATAACACATCAAAAGCCCGTCCTCTAAGCTTTCAAACCCGTCCTCTAGGTATGGGACAAGTCACCAGCTCCCACGGAACTAGCAAATATTGTCTCTTGATAACAAATGATGCATGTGCAATTACTATAACAATATGCAATTAAGACCGTTCTCTAATCTCAATATTCATGCATATTTCAATAATTCATCACAATCAAATTATCACATAATTGCACATACAAACATATTTTCAATTCCATATCCATCATTCCAATAGGATCACCACATTTAGTATATAATACACAAAGTATCAACACAATTCAATCTCAATTTGTAAAACACACGATACCGATCAAATATTGACTAATTAATCCATTTTCAATGATTAATTCAATGTCCAATAAATATTCAATATTCCATACACACAAAAATTATCACTAAATTAATCATCAAATTACTCACCAAATTAATCTTCAAATTAAAGACCAAATTAATTAGTAAATTAATCACCAAACTAGTCACTAACATAATCACCAGAATAACCATAAATTTAATCTCCAAAATAATCACCAAAATAATCATCAAATTAATCACTAATTTAATCACCAAAATAATCATAAATTTAATCTCCAAATTAATCACCAAAATAATCATAAAAGTAATCACTAAAATAATTATCAAATTAATCACTACTTTAATCACCAAAATAATCATAAATTTAATCTCCAAATTAATCACCAAAATAATCATCAAATTATTCACCAAATTAATCACTATTTAATCACCAAAATAATCATAAATTTAATCTCCAAATTAATCACCAAAATAATCATCAAATTAATCTCCAAATTAATTACTAAAATAATATCCAAATTAATCGCTAAAATAATATCCAAATATTAAATCTTTATAATTAATATTAAGTTACTACTCTTAATATAGCTAAAAGATCTACAGATTAAACCATTTTTATCACCTTTGTGGGCTAGCAACAGTACAGGACTACACAAATATCATGATTTGTTTTGTTTAGTTTCACATAACACTTTTGTAGTATGAACTTAGATTTATCAGGTTGGTGACTAGAAGCATATGGGTACAAAGATTGAACATTCTATTTAGATCATCAAATAGAAATCTAATATGTCATGTGGGATATAAAAAATATTACTTTAATAAGAGATTAGATACAAATGTATAACTATATTCCTTATAGTTAGAGTTACTAAATACTACTTCAACTTTTTAGCTTAGCTCACAATATAATATCATGCTCTCACTTTGCTTATTTAATGCAGATGCTAGCAATACTACCGTGAATCCCATGCGGCTTGTAATTATTAATTAAGATATCTTAATAATCCATTTTCAATTAAGACTGATATGACAGGAGAAGTGATATTAAACTCATACAATATGTGTAATCATCTCAACCAATACAGTGTCACAGTGTTGTCAAATTACCCAACTATGAAAAAGGGGTTTGCGCTACTATTCAATCCAAATATAAATTCATCAATTTAATTTTCTTCCAATTATAAACGGGTCTCTATAATATACCATAACATCAATTTCAAACATAATCAAATAACACAAATCAATTCTAAGGTTTATAGTAAAACCTAAAAATTCTAAAATCATGGAAAAATTGGGTTTCATCCTAACCATATTTCTACCCATTCTATATTATCCAACAATCCCAAATAATTTTATGAAAACCCACCCTTACCTTGATTTTCTTAGATTTCTAGAACTCTTTAACTTGATTTTCTTCTCTTCCCCTCTTCTCCTCTTCTAGCCTCTTTTTCCCTCTTCCAACTTCTAACCCTATTCTATCTCATTCTCTTCTTTTATCAATCTCACAATTTTTATTTTTATTTTAATTGGGCTCATTGACCCACTATCACATTTCTATTCACACTCCTAATCTAGACCCAATTATTTTAATCTTACTAAATATCTATTTTATTCCAACAAATAAAATAAATAAAATAATTCAATCAAATCAAATAATTAAATTATTTCAAATAAACCAAATAAATCAATTAATACAATTAATTCAATTATTTCAAATAAATCAAATAATTCAATTATATCCAATAATCCAATTAAATCAATTAATTCAAATAATTCAATTAAATTAAATAATTTTAAGAAATCAATTAAATCAATTAGGCACAAAATCACACAATTAATCAATTAATATAATAAATAAATAATTACTAAAATCGGGATGTTACAGTTGTCATATGATATGTTTTAAGGACTAAAATGAGTAGGAGTAGTATTATATGATGTACGAAGGTTATCTTAATTTTTATGAGTTGTGAAGCATGAGTAGAATTAGTAATTAATTGATGTATGAAGAATTAAATTAATTTCCTTTGAGTATGAGCTATGATTATATGATGTAGAAGTATGATGACATGAGTGAGTATGAGGAATAATTATGTAAAATGAATGCGGATGCAATGTTTATGATGTTTTGAGGATGATGTGTATAATTTGCGTCTCGCATTCATGGCATTGAATTATGAGGGGACTTTGGTCCATTGGTAGCTTAATCCCATTGTGTGGATTGAAGTGATATGATGTCATGATATGCTCCCTTAGGGGAGGGTTGATGTCCCAGTGTTCATCCATGAGGATGTTTCGATACCACATGCATTATTAAGAGGTTACATATCATTCTAATTGACATATCTTGAGTTGCATTTCTTTTATGTAATTATGAGGTGTATTTGATGATGTGTATAAATGAATATGGTGAATGTTATTATGATGTGATGAAAATGATGATTAGTATAATTGAGCTAGGGATAATGGATTGATGTTGTTGTTACGTTTTAAATTCTCATTTCTATATTATTTTATTGAATGTGAATTTACTAACCCTACCTACCTTCTGGTGATGGTCTATTATGCTATCCTACAGATAATCAAGGTTAGCTTGGTGCGTGCTTAACTCAGATGTAGTGAGTCGTCGAGTTAGTTAGAAGTGGAGTTTTGCTCTGTGTCCAGTAACATCGGGATGGGTTTCGCTTGAGTGTTTATGTTTTATTTGGATTATAATGTTAAGTTTTGTTTAAGTACATTGATAAAATGATGTTTAAGATAAATTATGAGTTATGTTTTATTAAAGAGGAATTTATGACTTATTGTTTTCCGCTGCATATTTGTTGAAAAATGATTTCTAGTGTTTTTCATGATTTTATGAACCCGGGTTACGGTACAAGACTCTACGAGATATTATGATTTTTTATTTAAGAAGTATTGTGATGCCATTTTCATGAGTTGTACTCTGATATTTGATATTAAATTTCCTAATTTGTGATGGGGTAGAAAGGGTGTTACACATATTGTCATTGATGGTGCATATGGCATGTGCATAGTTGATAATGGTGTACCAAGATAAGGTATATCCATCTGAATTCCAAAGGGAATCATTATGTTGTTGGTGCGGTCATGAAATAAGGATCGTACGTGACCATGAATACGGGGCCAAGGGTGTGATCATGAAATATGGATCATACTAGACCATGAAATAGGGCTCAGGAGTTTCGACGTGAACTGGATCAGGAAACAGGGATCGATAAATGGTACCGCATGCATTGAGTCTAGTGGAGTCTCATTTGTGTTTGTTGTTATTTGTGTGCATAATATCATTATGTGTTTCGATGTGTCTGTTTAGTTGTTGATTAATGAGAAGTGGTGAATTACTTGACGATACTTTCTTTTATTTGTATTATTTTTCCCTTTTGTTGGTGTAAGTATTTCACCCCTTCTGTTTGAATGTTACCCATATGTTGGTAACGTGCAGGTGATCAGAATTAGTAGAGTGGTGGTCGGTGAAGTCAGTGTACATCATGTTAGAGGAGTCGGCTCTGATACGTAATTTGGGGTTTCGGAACGACGATTTTTTTTCCGTTGTTTATTTATTTAAGAAAAACATGTTGCCATTGAATCTTATTTTGTGTTTCTTTAGAGAATTCTGCGGCAATAAAATACTTTGTAATACGTATCAGTTTAAGTTGTGTTTTGGATGAGTATGTAACACTCGAAAATTTATTTTTATATTTGATTACTCTGATTTTAAATTTTAAATTCGTGGGTAGTATTTTGGGTGTTACAAAGTGGTCTCAGAGCAGGTTGGTATGTCCGACCAAGTAGTTGAGTCGTCGAGTCGTTTTTTAGTGTTGTTGTAGAGTTTTTAATCGTTGTTTGGTTGTTATTGCATGGTAGATTTAGAATGGTTGGGAGGGATTTTTTTTTTGGTTTTTTTCTTGATCTGCAAATCCGGAAATATTTTTTATATGCACATCCAAAACAAATCAACATTTAAAAAAAATGGTGCATCCGAATGTGTAAATTTAAAAGTTGGAGACAAAAAAGAATTTTACTGTCTAAAAAACACATAAAGTGTAATAATATATCCTCTTATTGTTCATATCTAACTTTTGTACACATACGGTGTCAAGTGATTTATGATAGCACATTAATGTACGATAAAATCTTATTTAATTATCGATTCATCTAAGACATTAGAGTAGGGATGGAAAAATGGGTCGGGGCCCGCCCCGCTACCCGCAAAAAATGGCAGGCTGGGTTGGGATTTTGGGTCTGCCTACCCGTTTCTTCCACCCAACCAAAACCAAAAAACCCACGGGCAGAATATATAATGGGGTGGGGTTGCCCCGCCAGCCTGCTAAAACAAACTAGTTAAAAATAGACAATTATTTTATGGTTACTTAGTTACTTTATTAAATTATTTTTTCTTAACAAAAAGAAAAAAACATTTCGTGAGTGAGACTCGTGAGTCGTGACCTAGATTTCAGTCTTCTTCGTCCTCACGGTGGCCAAACAACACACACATTGATCCCAACCTAGGTACATTCCTTTCCTTTGTCTTCTTTATAAAACAAGTTCATCCTAACTCCTATGACTACTCGCTTCTTTACACAACGATTTGGTTTCCACATGTTTTTGTTATTCTATGATATTAAATGTTGCTGCAAATACTTATTGAATATTTGCTTATGTATTGTTTTCTTTCATTTTTAAATCTATGTGATTAAGTGTTGCTTTTCTATTGTTCTTCTATGGGTTTTAATTGAATACTTTTTCTTCTTGTTGTTTGCATCAATTTTTAATTTGATTCAACTATTGGGGCTTTTGTTTGCTTCAATTTGTAAATCTAATGAACTTGATAAGCATGTGTTCCATTAGATGTTTTTGGTTACTTCGTTGTCACATGTCCATAAGAAGAAATCGTCAACGTCTATTAGCTATTACCCCCTATATTATATGTTTAATTTATAACAACTTTTAGTTCTATATTAAAGATATAAACAACATATATATTATAACTTTCTAAGAACACTATTTGAAAATTGACTAAGTATAAAATAATTGTTATAACTAAAAATTGATCTCACTTATAGATAAGATGTTTATTTTCCTACATTTTTGTTTAAGCCACTTATTGCTTTCATATTAATTTTTATCAAGCCATTGTTAAAATTTCAAATATGGTCCAGTGATATCAAATGGTGCTGACACTTTTAGTTACTGGACATCTAAATATTCAAGATGTTTCTAACATTCTATTGCGTCCACCTCTCACTGTTGTACAAATTGTATTACTTTTAAAATTGTGTCTTGGTTTACTGTGTTTATGTATTAGTTTTTAGTTTTTAATACTAAATTGTATTACTTTTGAATTGTATTTTATTTAATATTTAATTTTGTATATTAGTTTTTATATATTAGTTTTTGTATGTGCCTTAGTTTTTTAATGTTTAATTTTGTGTTTATTGTGTTTTAGGACATATTTGGATATGGATTTCTTAGATCCAATTGATGAGAGTGATGATGTAGATTTGGATCTAACAGTTGAAAAGATTATTAGTCGGTGGAACCTAATAGTAATGTGTTAGGGGAACCTAGTAAAACGAAGAACACTAAGAGAAAGCCGAAATCTTAAGTGTGGAAATTTTTTACTTTGTTAGAAGGGTTGGATAACGAGGGAAGACAAATAGACAAATGCAATGCATGTGATACATCATACACATGTGAAGTAAAATGATATGGGACATCTTCTCTAAAACATTATCTTGATGTTTGTAAGAAAGTTATTTTTGGAGATGTTGGTCAGTTGATGTTAGACATGCAAGGAAAGTTAAAATCATCAAAGGTTGATAATTTGGTATATCGTGAAATGTGTGCTCGACTAATTATCAAGCGGGATCTTCCTTTTAAATTTGTTGAGTTTGAAGGGCTTACAACTTGGCTTCAATACTTGAATCCTAATTACATTCATATTGCTTGAAATACCGCCAAGGCTGATGTTGTGAGAATATATAAAAGGGAAAATGAAAAGATTAAGACAGAAATAGCCAACACTCCTGGTAGGATTTCTTTAACTTCTAATTTATGGACATCAATTAATATTGAGGGATATATTACTTTAACTGCTCATTATGTTGATAAAAGTTGGAAGTTAAATAGTAAAATTCTCAACTTGTTTTCACATGCCTCATCCTCACACTGGTTTTGAGTTGTGTAAAAAATATCTGAGTTTTTGACTGATTGGGGAATAGAGAAGAAAGTTTTTACCATTACTTTGGATAATGCTTCTGCAAATGATGTCATGCAGCAAACTTTGAAGAGTCAACTAGCCTTGCAAAATTGGTTGTTATGTGAATGAGAGTTCTTTCATGTACGTTGTTCTGCACATATCTTAAATCTAATTGTGCAAGAGGGTCTTAAAGTAGCTTCCAATGCGTTGCAAAATATTAGGGAAATCATCAAGTATGTGAAGGTTTCAGAGAGTAGAAAGGTAAATTTTAAGCAATGCATTGATATGGTTAGTAACATTGATGTATCAAATGGGTTGGTTAGAAATATGCCTACAAGATGGAATTCAACATATTTGATGCTTAAAAGTTCTCTTAAATATCAACGTGTATTTGAAAACCTACATTGTTGTAATGAAAATTATACAAGTAATCCTTCAAAGAAAGAGTGGGTGAGACTTGAAAAAATGAGCAGGTTTTTGTAGCCATTTTATGAAATTACCACTTTAATGTCAGGAATAAGCTATCCCACTTTCAATTTGTACTTCTTGCAAATTTGAAAAATTCAACGTCTTTTGATAGACAACCAAAAAGAGGTAGATGAAGTTATAAAAAAATGGTTGAAAGCATGATTTTGAAATTTGAGAAGTATGGGATGAATATAATGTTGTTCTTGCATTTCGGGTTGTCTTAGATCCAAGATTGAAGTTGGACTCATTGGGATATAGTTATAAAGTGATTGATCCACTAAATTGGGAATTGAAGTTGGAAAACATAAAGATGAAATTGTACAAGTTGTTTGCAGAATATTCTACTTCTTCTTCCAATGCTTCAAGTACTCCTTTTACTACCTCTTTAACTATGTTAACTGAGCCAAACCTATTTGATGTAAGTTTGTTGTTTATGATTTACTAATTGATTTTTTCCAAATAGTATGAAAGCATGATTTACTAATTGATTTTATTTAACTTTATGTTATTTTTCAATGTCATAATTTTAGGAAATTAGATTGGATAGACAACAATCTAGTAAAGCAAAAAGAAATGGTCAAAGTCAACTTAACATGTATTTGGAAGAGCCGACATTGGATCTTGATTACACATAACATTTAGATGTACTACAATGGTGGAAGAACACTAGACATAAATTTCCCGAACTTTCGGTAATGGTTCGAGACTTGTTAAGCATTCCTATTACAACTGTTGCATCAAAATCTTCCTTTAGTATTGGTTCTAGAGTGCTTAACAAATATAGAAATCGACTATTGTCTGAAAATGTTGAAGCATTGATTTGTTCTCCCAATTGGTTGCATACCTTTGATGATGGTTAAACAATTTAGTATGAATATAGTTATCTAATTTTTTTTAATATATTGTTTAGTAACCAAAGAATTTATTTCATTGTTTTGTAATTTAGATGGAAATGATGATGACAATGAAGATGAAAAAGATGGTCCAACTTGTTCTAAGAGTGCATCAAATATTCTTGACCTTGGTGATTAGGATTTAAATTTAAAAATGCTTTCTCTTGTTTTGTTAGACAATATTAGTATTATTATAGTTTTAGTTGGTTGAACTTTTGTTTGTAAGCAAGTGATATATTAATAACCGAGTACAAAGGATACTCCACCTGAATACAAAAACAAAAGGTCGAGATCAAAAACTCGCCAAAAGAAAAAACAAAAAGATATTACAAACCAAATTGCTACTATGACATGAAAAACAATGTTTCCTTGTCAAACTCATATAAGTTGCAATTGGGATGAGTAATTTCCCCCATCATAGACCACTTCCAAATCAATATTTTTCCCCCCAAACCATGTCTAAAATGTTCCACTTCAAGTTGCCAAAAATGTAATCATTCCGAGTCAACCAAATGTTCCAACAAATCGCCAACCAAATATTTCCTTCTCTACATTCTGAAATATTTTTGGATTTACAAAAAGCAAATCAATCCAGAAAACTCCTCTTCAAATCCACGCTAAATGGAATCTTGAAATCAAACCAATACGAAATCTCCTTCCAAACCAATTTTTCCACTATTTACCCCTAAAATTGGTAAACAAGCGCTGGTCCTCCAAAGATACCTAGAATACCCTGGGTTACTCGCAGGATCGACCAGATTGATCCTAAGACATCTGCTGAAAACTGGTTGTTTGTGTTATTAGCAATGTTTTTGGGAAACATGTCTATGAATCCTTAAACAAGAGCAAAGATTGAAGTAAACAAGGAAAATGACTTTAAAAATAAAGGAAAATAAAAGACAAGACTTGAAATGTAAATGAAAGTAAAGGCAAGGTTTGAAATTTAAAGGAATTTTAAAGACATGGCAAGGAATATAAAGATGCTAGAAAAGTAAAGTGCGTGAATTGTAAAGAAAACGCAATAAAAGTGCATGAAAGATAAATTGCTTGGAAATGTAAATGACTTTAAAGTAAAAGTTTGCATGAAGTAAATGACTTTGAAGGTAAACTTGACATTAAAGATAAAATTGACATTGAAGATAAAATGGTGGTGGTGTTTCAATCACGTACATTCTCATTGCACTCGTTTCTCTACACACAAATACTTTGAATCTACTGAGTTACTAGTACATATTATTTCCACACACTTATTCATATACTAAATGTAGCTATTTATATACATTAAAAAGTAACCGCTTTCGACATTTTCTTCCTAAAACTATCCTAAGATGGTGACACTTGTCCCACTACTAGTTATAGAAGCTCCATTTTTCCGTGTGCAGACTCTGGTAACTGCCATCTTCGTCGAATGAACCCTTGGTCGAATCCTCCCAACACTTAGAAAATACTCCCAACTTAGAATTTTACTAAGTATGAAAATAGTAGGTAGGTCCCTTCGACCTTCATCCCCTAATGAATAATGTCAAAAAACCTCACTTTTAGCTCATAATGAGACAATTCATTTATTAAGCCAAATAACCCCATTAGTTGCTAGCGTCGAAATTTAGGGATAACAAATTGCCCCCCAAAAATGTTCTTTTCGACGATCTTGATGAAAAAAATCATTTTTTGATATTTATCTTTTTGACGCCAACTCAAGTCAGATGAAAGTATGGTTGAAAAACTACCTACCCCACGTTCTAAAATTGTTGTGATTCTTCGCCCACGCACATGACGTCATGTCATAATGGCAAAAATCCCAAAATTCCCATCAGCTGTATCTGCTGGATTTTAATCATGGGTTTTTTCCTTGAAACAATGCGCTAAATATCTTTCGCATTAATTGCCTCCTCAATGCGTCAGATCCCAAGTTTCACGTGTCCCACCACTCCACCTTTCCATTAAGTGGCAAGACTTCACAACTTCTCATTGCCTTTTCCTATGAATACTTTCTTCAGCAAACAGATAAACTTTTCCAAACTCTTATGAATTCAATCTCTTTCTTGCTAAAGTCTTCTTTCTCTAAGAACCCTGAAAAAATTCCATTTTCATTTTCAACAATGGCGTCCTCTAAGGCTACCGTCTCTTAGAAGAAAGGTCAGAAAGCCAAGGCTTTCCGTTTCGAACAAACATTTGAGCCCTTCAAAAACATCACTGAACCCAAAACCATCAAGAATCTTCAGTTCGCACCTGAACCTCTGATCAACGAGATAAGGAGCGTATATCGCTCTCAGGTAATGATTCCTTTCCTTGTGAATGATTGTCCCTTTGTTGTGTCTTGTCCTTTGGCTGTCGTACCAGGTACAAATGAGAAGTTGAAGGAGTTCTTCCCCTGCTACCGTAGAACTCCACCTTTAGGGCATAAGTATCTCCCTAAAGTTGATGATGATCCAACTGACCCACCTACTCCTACCCAGGAGAAAACTAAGGCTGACCATTGGAAGGACATTGGGATATATGATCTTTTGATGTTGACGAAGACTCACATCCCTTACTGCTTGAACCTTCTGGCTGCCTCCTTCTATTTCTGGGACTGTACCCATTATACTTTTCACCTTCCATGCGGGATGATTACCCCCACACTGTTTGACATAGCTGCTATCGCAGGGCTTCAACCTGATGGTCCCACTTATGATCCCACTATTGATGCTGAAGACACCATTGGTTTTAATGGGTCTAAGCTAACATACACTCCCTTCCTCCAGCATCACTCTAAATCAGATGCAGAGGTAGTTTCTGATGAAGAGCATATTGCGTTTCTGACTCTCTGGCTATCCAGATATGTCTTCTGCACCAAGTCCTTTCAGGTGGCGAAGAAGTATCTGCCTTTGGCCCAACAACTTCACAAAAACAAGAAAGTTTGCTTGAGCGAACTTATTTTGACCAGCCTCTATGAGTCTCTCTATGAATGGGTGGCTCGACTAAAGAATTCCAACAATGACTCTGGTTCCCTGAGTCTCAATGTCCCTCTCTGGCTCCTCCAACTGTGGTTGAATGCCACTTTTGAGCCTGTGCTTCCTAGGAAAGGGAAGGTTAATGAGGGATCAAAGGGAATCAGGCTCTGGAATACAAAAGGTGTTTGCCTCGTGAAGCTTACGCCTACTAATGAAGGCGTAACCCAGAAAGAGGCTTTCTCCAGCTTCTTGGTGATGTTTGTTATCCAATATGACTTTACATTATCCATGGCTCCTTTTGCAGGAAGGAAGTGTGGGCCTATATGGTCCACTAGGGCTTTCCCCAATTCTCCCACAAAGAATCTACATTTGGACTCTGTTTCAATCTGGGAAGCCTTTTTAATTCCCAGGTTCTTTGTTTACAGGTTGAATGGTGGAAAACCTAACATGACCCTTATTGCCTACCAGCCTAACTTGGTCTCTAGGCAGTTTGGGTTAAGTCAGAGTTTCCCTAAATGCCTTTATAGTAAAAAAGGCCACGTTATTTTCTCCAATAACCTATTTGATAAGGCAGAAGTTAACACTATCCATGCCAGATGGGAATCCCAAAAGGAAGTTTTATATCCTGTCTTCTTTCGACCTTCGATTCAGTGCATTCATCCTTTCAATGATTGGTGGTGCCAGTATTATCGTGAGAACTTTCTCACGGCTACTGAATTTTCTGCCCTCCTTAACCTGGATTTTGTGAATGTGCAGGAGAAGGTCAAGAAAAGTAAGTTTGCTCACATCCAAGAGATACAAGCTTTTCAGACATACTTTAAAACTATCTATCGACCAGATGACCTTAGTCGAACCGTTTGCGAGGCTTCTGTCACTTTGAAGGAAACGTTTTTACAAAAGATGGATAAGTTGAAAATCCCTTCAAACGTTCCTCATGAGAGGCGGTATGAGGTGGGTTTTCGACTCTTTCCTCCAAAATTCCCTAGACTACCTTCAGCTGAGTTTGGTGTGGCTCTTGTCCCTCCATTTCCAGATTGGTTTATCTGTGGGGATTCAATAAATATCCTTCGACAGCAGTCTCAGCCGAAAGCCCAAAGGGTGGTTGCAGCTAAGCATACACTATACAATTTCAAAGGGCACCTTCACATAGGGATCAAAGAAGTTCATGTTGAAACTGAAATATGTGAAGGTTTGAGGTTTATACTCACTTCTTAATAGTTGATTCATTAATGACTCTTATCATTTGTTTTTTCATTTTCAGCAATCTCCAAGAAATCCATTGTCCCTAAAGGAATGGTAATAAAGGATAACAACGAAGGCCCTAAGGTATGCAAAAATCATGAGTTATGTGACTTCTGTATATTCACCTTCTTATATTTGGTTATCTTTTTCAGACAACTACCAAGCCTTTAACGCCTCTGAAGAAGGGTAAAAAAGCTTCCACCCCCATCCCTAGCGACAAAGATGAGTCTCCTGAGGAGAAACTCCTTAGGAAGAAGAGGAAGACTCCAACGTCTCCTAGTGCTGCTGGACAATCTTCCTCCAAAATGGCCAAGATAATGAAAATGGCGCCCATTGAAGGTGGTGTCGACACTATTCTTCCCACCCCTGTGGCGAATCCTGATGGTGCCCCAGAGAGTGCCAACTCTAGTCCTGGTGGCAAAGAGAATCAGGTATTTAGCTTGGTATTTTTATTACCTTTTTTAATCTCTACTTACCATCTTGACTTAATCTCTTTTTTCTTTTTCTTTTTCAACAGACTAGGGAAGATGTTGCTTAGTAGCGTTCGACTACTACTTTCTTGCATGCCACTCTTCTAAATAGCCAAGGTGAGCAAAGTTATCACCCAAATTCTGATTTTGGCTCTGGTCATAGTTCGTTGAGTGAGGTTAACAAACCCATGATTATGGCAGTTGTCCATCCTCAAACAATTGACGTCGCTCCCCATCTCCTTCTAAAACTGCCACTCAGCAGTCTCATACTGATGACTTTGGGCATGAGTGTGAAATTATTTCTTGAAAAGACCTTGTTGGCCAGTGAAGCAGGCTAATTGAGGCCCTGGACGCAACTTTTGTTGTCGAAGGAGAAGAAAATGGCGGACACACGTAAGGCCCTACGCCCTCTAGTCCCAAAAATAAAGAACCAGAGATCAATGAAGATCCCTCAGCTGTTGTACACGGCAAAAATATAATTAACCTTGAAGAGGAGGAAGACAAAGAGGAGGAGGATAATGAAGAGGGCAAGGGGTGAATGATAAAGAAATAGAGCCTGGAATGACTCAACAACCCTTGCTTGAAGGGAACCTCCAACTTTTGATTCCTGTTGTTGGGGATAGACTAGAAAGTATGAAGTGGTCGAATCCTAGGGAGTGTGCCAGGATAAAGCTTGGCAAGAGTTCTTGCTTCTCTGTAAGTGACTCTCCACTGGCTCCTGGGGCTTCTACTCCATATGATTTTGTTGGCCCCGTCCTCAAGAAAATTAAAGACAAATTCTTCAAGAGGGACATTTGCACTACCTTGGACGCAAATCCCACTGCACGTCTCTGGCTGAAAGACGACCTGCAGATGCTGGATCTCTCAACTATTGATCCCAAAGTTTCTGCTTCCGTTATAGAGCTGAGTGATATGGTCAACCAGATGTCTGATGATCTGAAGTTAGTCCCAAGGGTTGATGATGTCATTCAGAAGGTTGGACCCCAAAGCATTAATGCATGGGAGTGAGCAAGGGAGGCATAAAGTAGGGTCGAACAACTTGACCACCAGAAGTCTAAGAGGGAAAGGCAAATAGACACAAACACCGTAGTCATTGAGGTGTGGGAGAAGGAGCTTGAGGAACATTATTGACCTTATTGACGATGTTGAGGCTCTCGACAAGAAACTTGTTGAGGCCAAGCTTGGCAAGGCCTTTTGTGAAAATCGTCTTCTGATTACCAAGTACAACTTCCTCCAGTTGCAATCAAGGCTTCCTTTCTAGGCTTTCAACGGCTTTCAACGGCTTTCACCATCTTTCAGCTTTATTTTTTTTATTTATCATCATCTTGTTGGCCCTATTGTGGCCATTATGTAATGACAATTAGGGCATGGTTGCCCATTTAATTTTTTTGCTCTTTATTACCTTTCGAACTTGCATTATAATTCTGCTTTCACATAGGTAGTATGTTAATCCGGCCATCAAAAATATCCCTTTAAGTCAGATGGGATCCAACTTAAAATTAAATTAAAGCATTTTATTATCTTAATTTAATTATTGACGGCGGAGTTTCAACTTTTGCATCTCATAATTACATGACATAATTTCCAATTCAAGGCTGAAGCCAAAACGACTTTTTGAAATGTCATTTTCAAGGAAAAGCTCATGCGCCCCTTTATTGCGTTTTGTTTGTCCAATCAGCATGTAGTTTTTCCCTTATAAATAACACTTTCATTTGCTCCATTATCTACATCGCAACATCATGGAGAGCTCTACAAAGAAAGTTGATGCCACTCCTTCGCACCAACCAGGCAAGAGCACAAAGAAGAAGGAAGGTCCTTCTCCAGCTACAGAATGGTCACACACTCCATGGCTAAGGAGGCAAACATCACTCATCCCAACAAGATACCTCCCAAGGATCAACTTCTAGATACTGATGAAGAAGTTGACGCAGATTGGATGGATTATCTCAACTACCTCACCTGGGAGGATTTAGAAGTCAAGGTTTTTTTTGGGTTCATAAACCATGTTTTCAGACTTTTGTACTTGTAGGCATTTTATGGCCCTTTTTCATCAATGAAAGTTTTATTTTCCTATGTGAATCTCTTGCAGTATTGGTCTGTATCTTTTCAGATATTTGCCATTTACTTTAAAGACTCTTAAGTCAGCTTCAATCTCATGAATTTCGTAAGCATTGTTATTGAACACTTTGATGATTTGGAAAGGGCATTCCCATTTAGGTGACCATTTCCCTAAATATTCTTTCTTTTGATCCATGAGTAAAATGACTTTCCACACTAATTCACCAACTGCAAAGGCTTTTAATTTAACCTTCTTATTATAGGATTTTTCTACCTTCCTCTTTTTCCTTTCTAACAATTGTAAGGCATGAAGTTTCTCTTCGTCCAAATTAAGCTATTCATCTAGCATCATGGCCCAATAAGTATCAGCTCAGATTTCATGGTACCTTTGAATTATTGTGGATTGAAGATAAAATTCGAGAGGCAAGACATCATCATGGCCATAGGTTAGTCGAAACGGTGTAGTATTGGTTGCTTCTCTGAGTGAAGTTCGACATACACAGAGGTTATGGTCTAATGTCTTGTGCCAATTTCATTGCTTTTTACCCACATGTTTTTTAATCAAACAAATAACTATTTTGTTTTCTGCTTCGACCTGGCCATTGGCCTGGGCATAATAGGGTGTAGATGTTAAGAGCTTAAAGCCCATTTCAGTGGCAAACTCTTGTATCTTTCGACCAGTAAACACAAATCCTTGATTTTTAGTGATTGTTTCTGGTATTCCATATCTATATATGATATGTTTTCGAATAAATTCAATTACATCTTCCTGGTCAACATTTGGCAATGGGATAACTTCCACTCACTTGGAAAAATAGTCAATTCCTACCAAGACTTTTTGTGATTATTTGAAGATGCTAGTCGAATTTATCCAATTAAATCCAAAGCCCATCCTCTGAAAGGCCAAGGTTTCACTATAGAGTGTAATTCACTTGCAAGGATATGTTGGATGCCAGCGTGTACTTGCCATTCTTGACATTCACTGGAAAATTCTATGCAATCTTTCACAATAGCAGGCCAGTACACACCTTGTTGAAACAACAACCACTTCATTTTGTGACTTACTTGGTGTGCTCCACATGCCCCACTGTGGACCGTCGAAAGAGCTAAATATGCTTCGGCCTCACTAAGGAATTTCAACAATAATCCTTCGACAGTCTTTTTATACATATCATTTCCCAATAGAACATTACTTAAGGCTTGGTATTTGATTTCTTTGTCCATCGAAGCTATTGTATTTTCTAGGTAGTCCACTAAGGGCTTCCTCCATCATTGTCACTTATGCTGTTGACCATCAGAATTGCGAATTTTCTTCATCAACATACCCAAGCTTAATTTCTTCTAAGTCTTATGGGGCTAAACCTACCGACACAACCTTTCCTCTAACATCAATTGCATTTTGTAACTTTTCTTTTGAAACTTTATATCCTGATACAATTTGAGCCAAGTCATTTGAGACTTGATTTTGTAATCTAGGGATGTGTCGGAAGGTGACTGTTTGAAATTTTTTCAACAATCTATTTACTATTACAAAGTACATAATTAAGTGTTCCTTTATGCACTTGTATTCTTTGGTAACTTGTTTTATTACTAACTCTGAGTCTCCCGTTATTTCGACATGAGTTGCCCCCAATTCCAACAATACCTCAAGTCCAGCTATCAAAGCTTCATATTCAGCTTCATTATTGGAACAATGGTCGTCGATTTTGTACTTGAGTGTTGTTGGATTTTGTGAGGAGAAATAACAAGTATCCCAATTCTAGTCTCATTCCTGTGACTAGACCCGTCAAAGTATAACTTCCAAGGCTCAATCTCAAGATAGTTTAGAGGACTTTCATTTATAGAGTGATCGACTATAAAGTCTGCAACCACTTGCCCGTTAACTTCTTTTAAAGGTTTATAAGTTAAAGAGTACTCAGTTAATGCTAGTGCCCATTTCCCAATTCGACTATGCAAAATAGGTTTAGACAACATATGTTTAATAACATCAAAACGTGAAGAAACATAAACATCACTGGCTTTATATATTGCTTCAATTTAGTACAAGAATAATACAAACATAGGTATAACTTCTCTATCATACTATACCTAGTTTATGCATCATTTAAAACACTACTAAGGTAATAAATGGCTCTTTCGACACCATCATCATCCTCTTGGGCTAACATACTCCCTAAATTTCTATCTGAAGCAACTATGTACAATATCATACTTTTCTTTCTACAAGGTGGAGAAAGAATTGGAGGATGACTCAAGTACTCCTTGATCTTGTCGAAGGCTTCTTGTTGTTCTTGCCCCCAATGAAATTATTCATTGCTCATGCGCAGCAAGGGTGAAAAAGCTTGAGTCTTTCCACTTAGGTTTGATATGAATTTTCTCAAGAAGTTGATCTTGCCTAAGAGTTATTGGAGCTCCTTCTTCTTCGAAGGCGCTTTAGCCTCCATAATAGTTTTGGTCTTATTCTGATTAATTTCGATCCCTTTCTTGTGGACCACAAATCCTAAAAAGTCCCCTGCCTGCACACAGAAAACACATTTAAGAGGGTTCATTTTAAGACCATGTTTTCTCAGTCTTTCAAAAGAGCGTCTAAGATGACTAACGTGATCTAGTCCAGAGATGGACTTTACAACCATGTCATCTATGTAAATTTGCATAAATGTATCTATGAAATCATGAAAAATTGAATTCGTTGCTCTTTGGTAAGTTGCCGCTACATTTTTCAAACCAAAAGGCATGACTACCCATTCATAGGTGCCCAAGGCCCATGGGCATCAAAAAGCAGTTTTAGGGACATCTTCCTCAGCAATGAATATCTGATTGTATCCTGAGTAGCCATCTAGCATACTTAGGTAGTCATGTCCTGCAGCAGAGTCAATTAGCATTTCTTCTACAGTCATCGAATATTCATCTTTAGGTGTTGCAAAGTTTAGGTCTCTAAAGTCTATTAATACCTGTCATACCCTAATTTTTGACCCTAAGCTTTTTCTCATCTCCTCTGCATCTTGCATACAAACAATATCTCGCACTGGTTCATTTATCCTTCTCGGGTGCAGGTTTGTGCCTCAAAGGGGATCACCTTTTTTTATTTGCTTTCATTTGTTTATGTTTACTAACCATTAATTAAAATCCAAAAAATATTTTTGTTTTTTTCTTTCATTAACTTTTTTTCTTCAGGAAGAGGAACCATTGAAAATGCCAAAAATAGCAGTCTTGCAGCTTGAATGAATTTCACAGACAAAAGTCAAAGACGATCCGCAAATAATTCAAATTTATCTGATCGAGGATTTCCCAAGTTAATTGATACATTCAAAGGATTTCCAAGGTTCATGTGTTTATTTCTTCGACGTACAAAAAAAATCGGGCCAGAATAACCAAGAAACCTCATTTGAATAAAATATTCAAATTCAGCACCCTTAGATCATTGATTTAATTGGATATTCTAGATCCATTAGTTTATGATTTCTCTACATCACTTTGATCATTTCCTACCATAAACCCTCACTAATCACCAATCTTTTCCATTTCCCACTAAATTTTCAATTACCAAAGCAAGCTCCATTCCACCAAATTCCCATACCTAAGGCCTTTAAATAGGACCATAATTCATTCATTCACCGAGCTTTAGAGAGCCAAATTCACCTTACAAAAATTTCTACAAGCTTTTGATAGCCACAAAACCTCTTGCAAAATACTCCCCCAACACCACAATTCTCCAAAGTTCATCTTTCTTTCTTTTGAAGTTATCAAGAATTCACATTGAATTCTTGACTAACTTGAGCTAAACCTTCATCCTTCCATTCTTTTGTTCATCAATTTTAGTAGATCTAAGCTTGTGTTGGTCCAATTTGAAGAAGAGCTTTTGGTAATTCATCTTCCTCCATAAACCCATATTCACCATCAACATTCAAGATGTAGATCTTTGGTGCTTTTGTTTCTAGATCCTTTGGATCTTTATTTGTTGTTTGATTGCAGGGATTCCACTGTATTTTGGTTTTAAAATTCGTGCAAATTCAGATCATGATCATCCAATGTTTGAGAAAAGGTTTCAAAATGGATCATGCTGAATTTTCTACATTTTTCAGCTTCTAGTACAGCGTTAACCGGTTAACCAGTTTCAAAACAGCGTAAATATTCAAAATCTGCTTGCTGTACCAGAGTGGTGTTTTTGGCTTGTTTCATGCCCCTTTTTGGTTCCTCTTTATTCTTCTTCTTCTTCCTTTTTATTTTTACCTTGGGAAGCACTTTTGGGAGTGATTTCTCCTTAATTTCAATGAACTTTGGGTGTAGATTAGAGTAGTTAATGTTCATTATTTAAAACTACCATTAAGAGGATTATTCAATTCATTTAAGGTATTATGCATTAGTGATACATTTTCATGCTTGAATCCACCAAGAAGAGTGATTGAACTTAAGGATGGAAGAATACCATAAGTGCGGCTCAATTTGGTATTCACCTTTAGTTTTATGCGGCATCTCGTCCGGATAACGATTTACATATCGATTATCTCGCATGCATTAGCACTAACATTATGCACCTTAATTGGTGGTGGCCGGCCTCATTTGTAGGGTAATTACTTCGTAAATTACTCGGCAATTGCTTAACATAGACCTAAATGTGTCCCGACTTCGGAATAAAAATCTAATTGGATACTTGCACTTTCGTGGACCGGATCTCTTGTTGATCGCATAATCCCAAAGTGGTTAATCATATTTCATTAAGAATCGAGACTTATGAATTTTTGATGCGTAGGTGCTTTGGGTCTCCCAATCGCCTTTCAAATTTCATTGAATTCGGTTCTGTCGCTCCCGGGATTTTCATCCTAGTACAAACACGAAAGTGGCGCGGAAAAAGTAGAGTCGCCAGCCAGACATTTTTATCCCGAAAGAATGGGAAAGGTAATGTTGCACAAACCTGAGTAAGAAGGAAAGGAGAAGGTCCTGCGAACCAAATATCTGGGTTCGGGAGTCGGTTACGACCTAGGAAGGTATTAGCACCCCAGATCGTCCGCCGTACCCGACGGGATCCACGCTTGCTTGTTTGCTTCAAAGGGTGAGAAAATAGAGTGCTGCTGAATAAAACTGCTAACTAGAAGGGGAGATGAAAGAAAGGGAATTGGAAAAGAAGATGGAATGAAAGAGGGAAATGTAGGGAAAATAAAGAATGTGCTCGAACGGGCCCTACCCCGCTGCCTACGTACCTCGTCGGGATAATGAGGATCAGAGTCGACGTTGTTCGCCTAACTAAGGCGGGAACTATTTGTTTGTGTTTTTTACAGCTGGAACTGCGTATGTCTATGCTCAGGTGTTGCAGGCTCGTCTGGTACGAGTGCGTTTACCGTCTTGCATGCGAGACAAGTCGTCGCGAGTTCACGTTTTGAGTGAATGAGATGAGAAAAGAAATTCCCGCAGGAAAGTCGCTTATTATTTGTTTTAGTCTTTTATGAGAAATGTTTTGAATTTGTTTGTGAAGATTCTCATACTAAGACCTATCCATTGCGGGAAGTACTCGCACCTCGCCCCAAAACAGGACGTGCATAAGCACTCCGCAACAAAGTCTCGTGTCATACAAAAACGTTCGACTTTTATTAAGTGTTTTATTGCTTTTCTTCGTGAGGTGAGAAATAATGACTCAAGTTGCAAAAAGGCAAAAACTAAGGGGAACTAAGACCAACCCTAAGTTATTTATTATTCACAAAAGGGAAATCCTAATTGTTTGTGAGGTTTTCTAATCCTAAGAAAGAAAAGGAAAAGAAAGAATGAAAAAGGATGCAACTTACTTCCTAATGAAGATAAGTTGATCCTAACAAAGGGGAATCCTACCAAACACAAATATGGAAGGAAAAATGAATTAAAATGCATAAAAGAAATGCATAAAAAGAAAAGGACAAGGTGAAGGAAACTTACCTCAATCTTCCCCTCTACAAAACAAAGGTTAGTGTTGCATTTTTATTATATAAAAAAAGCAAACACACCCTAATTAAATCCTAATGCAATTGGACCTAAACTAGACTCTATCTTAACTCTAGAGAACTAAAAGAATGCTAAAACAAAAATCCAGCACCTATTACAGCCCTTAAAATACAAACAGCTATGAAAATAATGCATAATACCAATCAGCTTTTTACAGCCAGCATGCAACATGAAAAGGTAGGTGTAAAAAGTCAAATACAGCATGTACACACAACAAACAGCATACATTTTACAGCACCTATATGCAAAAACAGCTATGAAATGCAAAATCCAGAACTGATTATTTTCATTTTTTAATGCACAAGCTCAATAAAACATGCACTTATTTCCACATGAACATACATTTGAACCTAAATCAACATATACAAATGCAAGAACATAAACATTTAGGATGATTATGCAAGCATGCATCATATGGTTGATTATGAAACAAGTAATGCCAAAATGTAACACATGAAACATGGCACATGAACATGATGATTATTGATTATGAACATGCAACATGATAGCTCAAACATAATGCTAAACTCCATGAAAAATTCAGAATTGAAATGATGTAAATGATGTGATCAAGTATGCAACAACATGCAACCAAATACACACATATAAATGATTGTGCAACATGCAACATTCATCAACATAATGAAATGCAAAATGATTTAATGCAATGCCAACATGTAAAAATAGAATGCAACATGATTAATACTTACCTAATGATGCATAAACATAGCAACAAAATGCAAGAAACTCAAGCTCTACACCAAAGAACACAAAAAACGCATAACACGCAACATGCACAGAATCGTGTCGAAACGACTCGAAATGGGGGAATTAGCTACTGGAAATGGACTCAAAAATTCCCTAAAATCACTACCTAAACATGTATGAACATTAGAGGCACTAAATAGCAAGAATGGGCAATTAAATAAACCAAAAACCTAAAAATCAACAGCGTTAACCGGTTAACCATATGTGTTAACCGGTTAACGGACCCTGGACAGCTGTAATTTGTGGCTAAACGCACGCGTTAACCGGTTAACCAAATGCGTTAACCAGTTAATGCTGAACAGAATTGAATGAAACTTTGAAAATAAGTGCTTTTGGCCACAAACTCACTTCTAATGATCCCTAACATATCTAGGAACATGCTAACACTAATTTCTACTTAATTTGAGCTTATTTACACATGATAGAACCTATATCTACCAACGCTTTAAATCCTAATTCAACAAAAATCACAAATCACAAGCAAACATAATCGAAACGAAACGATTTCAAGCAAAGCGAAAAAAGCAATTAAAGAATGCCGAAACGGCGAGATGAAGAGAATAACTTAAAGAAGAAGTGATGTAGTTCACCAACCTAAGAATCGAAGCTTGATCGAAGAGAAAACCGAGAAATCGCAAAATAAATGTGTTCTTCACGTTTGAACCTTCGTATGCTTCCGATAAGTCGTAAATCCTCACAAAATTCAGTTGCTTATTCTTCCACAATCCACAAAATATGAAGGTTGGAGGCTTAGGCTTCAAGATCTTCAAGTTTTAATGTGAAACTTGAAGAGCTTATTTGAAAAGCTTTAGTGAAAGGAGGGAAAAAGGAGGAAAAGTGAGAGAGAGAAAAAGTGCTTATGAAAGAGTGAAAAATTGGAAAATTGTGTGAACGCCTCTCAATGAAGTGATTAAGGATTATATAGAGACTAGGCTTGGATCTAGGTTTGGGTTTAGGGCCCAAAAATTAGGCTTGGGATCCAAAATTAGGTTTGGTAGTTAGTTAGGGTTAGGGTTGGTAAAGGGAATATTCCTTGGTATATTCCTTGGAATACTCTTGAAGATGGTAGAACATGGTGGAAGCTTCCAAGGGAAATGGAGTGGAATTGAGATGGAAAAACAACATGGAAAGAATGAAAGCAAGCATGGAAAGAATGAAAGAAAGCATGGAAAGAAAGTGGAAGGAAAAGTGGAGGGAAACGCAAAACCAACTACTTTTCAAATGATTTTTCTTTGATTTTTTTATGATTCCTCCATCGCTTCTTGACCAAGTTTGAACCATAGGATCATTGTAACCCTAATTTCATGATCTCGATCTTAAAAGTCCGGAGTCGACCTTTTTTACCTAGCTCGGTTGCCTTTTCCCCGATTCCTCGATCTTCCTTCGTCCGGCCAGTCGAACCTCTTCCCAAATGAATTTGTGGACGAGATTTGAACCCTAGGCACTTGAAACCATATATAAGACAAAGGAATCCACCTTGAATCAAAACTTCATGCCGAAGCCCCGTAGAAGTGAGACCCTAATTTGACCCTTTTCATCAGGAGATATTGCACTGCTTGCCTCCTTTGATCAAACCCCATCTCTCCATGGCTTGTGGCTTCAAGTGAAGACTTGTGGGATATTGTGAACCCTTTGCACAAGGTTGAAAAGCTTTGTGGCCCTTCGGTAGCCTTGGTAATGCCTTCGGTTGCTCCGATCATCGATTACATACCCATGCCTCAGCCATGCTACATATGATGCAATGTTTTTGGTTATTTTATGAAGCTATGAATGGAAAATACTATGCAAAATGTTGAGGAAATGAGATGGAAAATTTTGAGGTATTACAGCTGCCCCTATTCAATCATCTGCAGGCCTGAACGAATAATTGTGAGAGATTTTAGACGTTCAAGGTATGGAGTGATTGAATACTCAAATAAAACCTGGAAATTTGAACTTTGTAGGTAGTAAAATATATTGGGAATAATGCCATCCTCAAATGTTGATTGTCAAAAGAGATCCTCGGATCTAAAACGAAACCATCCTCGAATGTAAACGCCATGGTATACTGGCCTCAGTCGATTACCAGAAACAGAAAGATTGACCTCAGACAGACTTTGCAAAAGAGACAAACTGACCTCAATCAATAAGCTCAAAATGGCCTATCACCCTCGAGTGATAGTCACAACAACAAGACCAACCTCGGAAGGACTTGAAGAAAAGAATGCCATCCTCGAATGACAATTCTCAAAAAGATCCTCGGATTTAAAACGAAACCATCCTCGAATGGAGACACAATGGTATACCGGCCTCAGTCGATAACCAGAAACACAAAGACTGACCTCAGACAGAATTTGCAAAAGAGACAAACTGACCTCAATTAATAAGCTCAAAATGGTCTATCACCCTCGAGTGATAGTCACAACAACAAGACCAACCTCAGAAGGACTTGAAGAAAAGAATGCCATCCTCGAATGACAATTCTCAAAAATATCCTCGGATCTAAAACGAAACCATCCTCGAATGGAGACACAATGGTATACCGGCCTCAGTCGATAACCAGAAACACAAAGATTGACCTCAGACAGACTTTGCAAAAGAGACAAACTGACCTCAATCAATAAGCTCAAAATGGTCTATCACCCTCGAGTGATAGCCACAACAACAAGACCAACCTCTGAAGGGCTTGAAGAAAAGAATGCCATCCTCGAATGACCATTCCCAAAAATATCTTCGGATCTAACACGAAACCATCCTCGAATGGAGACGCAATGGTATACTGGCCTCAGTCGATAACCAGAAACACAAAGACTGACCTCAGGCAGACTTTGCAAAAGAGACAAACTGACAAACATTGACGCGACTGTTGTACCAAACAAGACGCGGGAAACTGCGACGTAACTGTTGTACCAAACAAGACGCGAAATCAGTGACAAACATTGACTTGAAAAGACAAGAATGTTTGAAAAATGATGTTGGTATCCTCTGTGTGGAGTACTTCAGGTTGAGAATATGTTCCTAATATACCTCAAAACTGGCCCATGCTGGCATGCATATGCTTGGATTTATGGCGTAATGCCTCATGATAATGGAAATGCTATGCTTTGGAGGATGCAAATGCAATGATGATTATGCAAATGCAAATGCAAAGGATCTCCCAGAAAGGAGACTGCAAGTATCCCAGATGGCTTGACTGGGGAGAAATAATGATCACTGCATTGATCTGGTCCATCCCGATGAGGAGGAAACGACTCTGTGGGGAAAGTTGTCAATGATGTACTGATCTAATCCATCCTGATGAGGAGAGGATAACTCTGCGGGGGAAGTTGTGAATGATGTACCGGCTCTTGAACAGCCGCCATTGCCAAAAATAAATTGGACTTTGAAGATTGGAGCGCCAAGACCCGGCTAGAGATGGACTTCTCTTGAACTCTGATGGGGAATGCTGGTGATGATACACAAGCTCTGAACTGCCGTTATTGCCAAAAATAAATTGGACTTTGAGATTGGAGTGCCAAGACCCTGCTGGAGATGGACTCTTCTTGCGCTCTGGTGGGGAAGTGAGGACCTCCTAACTTAGATGGGGAGACAAATGTATGCCACTGCTGGGGAAGCAATTGCTGGGGAGGAAAGACATTCCTTATACTGCTGGGAGTTACCCCTGTCTGAAGGGAAAATTCTAGTTGGGGATGAGACCCACCTTCTTCTACCATGCTGAACTCCGCTAGGGAAGATTGGAGACACCTTGGGAGACACCTGCTCCTGCTCTGGCGACTTCACTGGGGATTTGCTTTTAGCTCTGTTAGCAACACCTGTACCTGTACCTGCATGAACACAATCGATAGTACCTGCAACATGGAGAGTTAGTTTGGGACCTACCTGCCCTAGGCTCGTAGCATGAATCATTATCTAGGTATCTCGACACCCTTTCAGAGTTGTATTAAATGTTTCTGTTCTCCTGCACGAGTTAGAAAGCATTCAAATGTTCACAACACAATGTAAATCACAATTTGCTAGACTTTTCGCAATCAATCAATGCTAGATGAAAAAGTAAAAACGAGAAGCAGATAGTCATAATTTGATTGAATTTGATTTTTATTGATTCGGAAAAATGGCCATGAATAGGCAATACAAAGGAAGTAGTTCCCTGAAAAGAGGAAACAGCCAAAAAGGAAAAAAAACTATCCTATTGGCAATGTGAGAAATGGATATCATCAAATTTCAACCCGGTTATGGCTCGTATATCTTCGAGACGCTCCGCTCGCTCTTCCTCTTGAGAAAAATTAATTGAACTGATCTTCAACCATTAGGATAGCCTCAACTGTATTTTCTTACTGCGTCTGCGCTGACAGGGGATTGGAAGTCTTCTCCGTCCATGGTTGTCTGCATCAAGACTCCACCTGAGAAAACCTTTTTAACCACGAACAATCCTTCATAGTTGGGTGTCCACTTGCCCCTGTGATCGTTAAGAGGGGGAAGAATCCTTTTCAGCACTAAGTCACCTGGCATGTACCTCTGTGGTCGCACCTTTTTGTCAAAAGCCTGTTTCATCCGTCGCTGATACAATTGTCCATGGCATACAGCTGCTAGATGTTTCTCTTCAATGAGGCTCAATTGATTATATCTGGATCGGAGACACTCAGCTTCATCTAGATTAATGTCCATCATCAACCTCAATGAGGGGATTTCCACCTCAATTGGTAGGACTACCTCCATACCATACACCTGTGAGAACGGGGTTGCCCCTGTTGAAGTACGTATTGACGTTCTGTACCCATGCAACGCAAATGGTAGCATTCCATGCAAGTCTTTGTATGTCACAACCATCTTCTGCACAATCTTCTTGATGTTCTTATTGGCTGCCTCGACGGCACCATTCATCTTCGGGCGATATGGAGAAGAGTTGTGATGCTCTATTTTGAAATCTCGACACAAGTCAGCCATCATCTTGTTGTTGAGATTAGAACCATTATCGCTAATGATCCTTTTCAGAATTCCGTACCGGCAAATGATGTCTCTTTTAATAAACCGGGCTACCACTTGTTTAGTGATATTGGTGTAAGATGCAGCTTCAACCCACTTTGTGAAATAGTCTATAGCAACCAGGATGAAGCGATGACCATTAGAAGTTGTCGGCTCGATCTTGACAATCATATCAATGCCCCACATAGCGAATGGCCATGGTGAAGACATGACACTCAACGGATTCGGAGGCACATGGACCTTATCGGCATAAATTTGACACTTGTGACACTTACGGGAGTACTTACAGCAATCGGATTCCATGGTGATCTAATAATATCCCGATCTCAATAATTTCTTGGCCATAATATGTCCTCCAGCATGGGTACCGAAGGAATCTTCGTGAACCTCCTGCATCAACAGGTCTGCTTCGTGTCTATCCACGCATCTGAGCAGAACCATGTTGAAGTTTCTCTTGTACAACACGCCATCTTGATTCAAGAAGAAACCTCCTGCCAGTCTTCTAAGGGTCTTCTTATCCTTACTAGATGCCCCAGTCGGGTATTCTCCATCCTTTAGAAATTGCTTGATATCATGATACCAAGGCTTGTTATCTTCACCATTGTCGACTGCAAAGACATAAGCAGGTCTTTCAAGACGGGAGACCGTAATTCGAGGTACGAAATTCTCTTGACAAAATTTAATCATGGACGACAAAGTTGCTAGAGCATCGGCGAATTGGTTTTCATCTCGAGGAATATAATTCAAATTGACTTCTGTGAAGAAAGTTAACAGCCTCCTGACATAATCTCTGTAAGGAATCAAGTGAGGTTGATGAACCAACCATTTTCCATTGACTTGATTCACCACCAAAGCAGAGTCTCCGAAGATCTCGAGGTTTTTGACTCGCAAGTTGATTGCCGCTTCAATCCCCATGATACAAGCTTCATACTCTGCCTCATTGTTAGTGCATTCGAAAGTCAACCGAGTAGCTAAAGCTGTATGGACCCCTTCTGGCGAGATGATAACAACACCTACTCCACTTCCATTCATGTTCACAGCTCCGTCAAACATCAACCTCCATTTGGATTCAGGGTATGGCCCCTCCTCTGGAAGTGGTTCTTCGTAGTCTTTCGACTTGAGGAACATGATGTCCTCATCCGGAAACTCGAACCTCATGGGTTGATAATCATCGATTGACTGCTGAGCCAAGTATTCTGATAACACACTTCCTTTGATTGCCTTTTGCAAAGTGTAATGTATATCATACTCTGTTAGTATCATCTACCACCGGGCTACTCTTCCTGTCAGAGCTGGCTTTTCAAAAATGTATTTCATAGGATCCATCTTGTAAATTAAGAGAGTAGTGTGAGTCAGCATGTATTGTCTTAGTCGGCGAGCAGCCCATGCCAAAGCGCAGCAAGTTTTCTCGAGTAGTGAGTAGCGTGTCTCACAATCGGTAAACTTTTTGCTAAGGTAATAAATGGCGTGCTCTTTTCGACCAGACTCATCCTGCTGACCCAGCACACATCCCATCGATCCTTCAAGCACGGTTTGATACATAATCAAAGGTCTCCCTGGCACTGGAGGCATGAGAATTGGAGGCTCTAGCAGGTATTCTTTGATTCGGTCAAAGGCTTGCTGGCAGTCTTCATTCCATTTAATGGCCTGATTCTTCCTCAGAAGCTTAAAGATGGGCTCACATGTGGCCGTTAGACGAGAGATAAACCGTGCAATGTAGTTTAATCTCCATAAGAAGCCACGCACTTGCTTTTCAGTCTTCAGCTCATGCATCTCTCGGATGGCTTTCAGTTTGGCTGGATCAAACTCAATTCCCCGCTCACTAACAATGAAGCCGAGTAGCTTGCCAGAATGGACTCCGAAGGTACACTTATTTGGATTCAACCTCAGTCTGAACTTCCGAAGTCTGTCAAACAACTTTGCTAGATTAACCAAGTGCTCTTCCTCTGTCTGGGATTTTGCTATCATATCATCAACATAAACCTCAATTTCATGATGAATCATGTCGTGAAATAGCGTCACCATCGCCCGTTGATAAGTGGCTCCAGCATTCTTCAAACCAAATGGCATGACCTTGTAACAGAAGGTGCCCTAAGGAGTGATGAAAGTTGTCTTTTCCATGTCATTAGGAGACATCTTAATCTGGTTATAGCTGGAAAATCCGTCCATGAAGGAGAACACGGAAAACTCAGCAGTATTATCGACGAGCACATCTATGTGAGGTAGCGGGAAGTCATCTTTGGGGCTGGCCCTGTTCAAATCCCTGTAGTATACACACATCTTGACTTTACCGTCTTTCTTGGGAACCGACACAATGTTGGCAACCTACAGAGGGTAACTGGTCACGGCCAAGAAGCCAGCATCAAACTGTTTTTGTACTTCTTCTTTTATTTTAATTTCCATATCAGAACGTGTGCACCTCAACTTCTGCTTCACTGGAGGACAATCTTCTCTGAGAGGCAGCTTGTGTACCACAATGTCAGTGTCTAAACCAGACATATCTTGGTAGGACCATGCGAAGACATCAACATACTCTCGAAGCATAGCGATCAAATGAGTCTTGACAAATTCTTCTAATGCAGCCTCGATCTTGACTTATTTCTTGTCTTCTTCAGTACCCAGGTTTATTACTTCGACGGCTTCTTCGTGCGGCTGAATCATCTTCTCTTCCTGTTTGAGTAGTCTGGCCAATTCTTCAGGTATTTCGCAATCCGCTTCACCTTCCTCATCAGCTTGATAAATTGGATTGTCGAAGTCATACTCAGCCATAACAGGGTCATTATTGATAAGATCTGGTGATGAGCACCTGCATGAATGGTGATTCATGTAAGGGTTTAGAAAAGGCTTGAGAAAATGAAAAACATTGCCATTTTAAAACTTTTCTTTCTTTTTGAAAAACAAAAGCAAAAATGAAAGACAAAGAACAACATGAATGAATGTGAAATGCCAGCTTTATTTATGATTGTAGATTGTATTAAGAACAGAAGAACCCTTACAAAGAGCTACTATGCCCCGGGCAAGACATAGTGCTTGAATACAGGAGAAGAAGAAACAAAAATTATTACTCTTCGAAAGAGGTGACTGAAACAAGCCTTTCTGATGTCCAATTGCTGAGCTGAGTCCCTGGAGCAGCAGGCCTGATCCACCCATCTATGTCAAAGTCACTATCGACTGCATCATCCTGCACGGCACTGATGTTTCCATAGTCTACCACTCTCGCACTCGTGAAAGTGATTGGGCTCTGACAACCTTTAGCACTTTGTCCAGACGATGACTTCCCAGGATGATAACTAATTCCGAACATATCTTTCTTCTCAGGCACTTCTACCGGACTGTCCCATCCTTCTCGTATCTCCTATTCTACCACCTCAAGAGCTTGCTTATAAGAGGCTATGGAAACCCCCTTCTTCGGTTCTTCAGGAGAAGCTGCCACGGTGGATGCTTGCTCAGTCTTTAGGGGCTCAAAAGCCTGACATGGGGTCTCAACTATTTTGCCATCCATCTCCACATATTTGAATGAAGCTAGATGACTAACAAAAATGTCTTGTTCCCCATTGATAGTTACAATTTGACCCTCCCAGATGAACTTTAGCTTTTGATGAAGTGTGGACGATACTGCTCCCGCTGAATGTATCTAAGGTCTCCCGAGAAAATAGTTGTATGCAGGCTTTATATCCATTACGTAGAAAGTGGTATTGAAGACTTGCGGACCTACTTTGATTGGTAACTCCACTTCCCCGAATACCGATCTCATCGACCCATCAAATGCTCTAACTACCAGGTCGCTAGGCTTTAGAACTACTCCATCATAATCCAACTTCATCAGTGCTTTCTTGGGAAGAAAATTCAAAGACAACCCGGTGTCTACCAACACGTGAGAGAGTATTGCACCTTTACATTCTATAGAGATATGCAATGCCCGATTATGAGCACGCTCTTCAGAAGTCAGATCCAAGTCTGTGAAACCCAATCCGTGACTGGCATTGACGCTGTATACCACCGCTTCCAACTGATTTACTGAAATATCCTGAGGCACGTACGCCTTGTTCAGAATATTCAAAAGAGCCTTCCTTTGGGAATCAGAACACATGAGCAAAGGTAAGATGGAAATTTTCGACGGAGTCTGCTGCAGATGGTCCACAATCTTGTAGTCGCTCTTTTTGACAATCCTCAGGAATTCTTCAGCTTCTTTATCGAAAGTAAGGTCTGGATCAGTTGCTGGTGCAGGATCGTTGACAACCACTGGCTGCTTCCCTCTTGCTCTAGCCTGGGCTTCTGCGGTGTCCCTGTGTGGTATCACACTATTTCTTAGTGTTTCTAGCGCAAATAACCTCCCACTTCTAGTAAAGCCCCCTACTCCAATCTACTTGAGCTGGGGTTGTACTAGACGTGGCCAACTCTTGCTTCTAGCCGTTACAGTATACTTCGCCACCATAATTCTAGGGAATGGCTTTATCATTCTGATACAGTACTGGTCCTACAGTGGTGATGGTTATCGGTGCTACCCTGGCCTGTGGAGGAACTTGAGATGGATCGTAGAAGATAGTTATTGTGGAGACTTCACTTTCTTTTACAATCTTGTCAAACTGCAGCATTCCCTCATCAATCATACTTTGGATCCCTGCTTTCAATTGCTCACATCCATTTGTAGCTTCAGCACATCCTGGACAATCTTCTTCACACCCAGGAAAAATACCCTTTTGTGATAAGCAGACTTTAACAACAATCAACAGAGTATGCAAGTCTTTGACATCGTGCACCAAGTTTAAATTTTCCCCTTCATCAATTTCCCCAACCGTACTTCCGTGAGGAGGCATGGGGTTCTGAATTACATTAGGAGTAGGAGCAAAGTTGATTGCTTTAGAATCCAGTAGGTCTTGAACAACATGCTTCAGTGCTTTGCAGTTCTCTGTGGTATGCCCGGGAGCTCCGGAATGAAATTCCCATCTGGCGTTTGTATCATAACCCTCAGGAATTTGGCCGGGCTTCGGGGGTTGTAGAGTTCGGAGTTGAACCATCTGAAGTTGTAGAAGATTCTTCAAAAGCTGTGAATAGGACATCGGCGGAGCTTCGAAATGTCTTTCTCTGGGCTTCTGGGGGTAATATGGACGAGGAGCTCTTTGTTGATACCCTTGTTGCGTTGTTGTTGTGGTTGTTGGACTTGTTGTTGAATAGGTTGAGCTGAGATAGTGACAGGAGCCACTTGCTGATCAAAACCTCGGTTGCTTCCTCCCGTCTACGCGTACACTGAACCAGTCTCTCCTTCTCTTCTTTTCACGAAGGGCTTCTTGACACCAGAACTTGAAGTTACCCCATTCTGAATCTTCCCCTGCTTGATCCAACTTTCTATCCTCTCGCCAGTCAAAATGATATCCAAAAATCCACTTGAGGAACACCCAGCTAGCCTTTCCATGAAATGCCCAGGGAGGGTATCCAGGAACAAGTCTACCATTTCTCTCTCCAGCAAAGGTGGTTGCACTCTAGCAGCCACTTCACGCCACCTTTGTGCGTAATCTTTGAAGCTCTCAGAGTTCTTCTGAGTCAGACTTTGAAGTTGAGTGCGATTGGGCGCCATGTCGATGTTATACTGATATTGCTTGAGGAATGCTTCTCCCAATTCCTTCCAGCTTCTCACAGAGCTTCTCTCTAGCTTCATATACCATTCCAAGGACCCTCCGGAGAGACTATCCTGGAAGTAGTACATCCAGAGCTTTTCATCCCTAGTATGGGCAACAATTTTTCGGTATAATTCCTGTAAGTGAGTCTTTGGGCAGGAACTACCGTTATACTTGTCAAAAGTAGGCGGCCTGAATTTGTGAGGAATAACCACCCCGGGGACTAGGCCCATGTCAAATACATCTATCCCCAAAGTGTCTCTACACTCAAGGGCTTTGACTTTCTCAGCAAGCACCAAAAAGTCCTGAAGATTTCCTTCTCCGCCGAACCCCATGTCATTGTTGAAAGAAGGGAACTGATCATCCTGCTTGTCTTGTATCGGAATGAAAGTTGATGTGCCATGCTCTGGAATTTGAGGTCCTCCTGGGCCGTTGTTGGTGTTAGGAGGAGTCACTTGGGCGTTCGGAGTGGTTACAGGGATATTAGTCTGAGGAGGGTTTAGCCCCTGAACTGCATTCCTTAACTCTTGTTGTCCCTGAGCCATCCCTTGCATCATGACCATGAACTCTCCCATTCTGGTGCGAAACTCATTAAGCTCAGTTTGCAATAACGTCCATGACTGTCCTCTGGTTGTTGCGAGTTACATAGCGATGCGGAATATTCTGCCGAAGATGTCGGGTCTTGGCGGATCTCGCAACCTTTGCCTGAAACACAGATAAGTTAAGCATCCTGTAGAAATCCTGCAAAACAAAGAAAGAATGCAAATGATGCGTATGCAATGCAATGTGTTCCTTTAATTCAAAATGCTTTCCTTTTTCCGGTCCTGGCATTAAGAGAATAATAATTGGGAAGAAGACCCAAGTGATGTTCAAATACAAGGACGTTCTGACGTCTTCCATCCTGAAGCAATGATATGACCAGGAACCGGGAGTAATGCAGACCCTGAGAATAAAAGAAACACAAATGATTAATGATAATATGATGCTTATGCAAGGCGAGGCATGTGATCGGTGAAGCGTCTGTGATGTGCCAATCATATAATCAGGTGTCGATGCAAGGTCACAATATCCACATATCACAATAACAATCCCTCTGATTTGGGATCCATATCTTAGAACCAGAAATCCAGATCACAAAACTGAACCAAAGGCAGAGCGGGTATGCTGAAGGTCTTAGGGTTCCTGCAAACCTGTAAACCCCTCCCAATCTCACGGGTGTGCTAATCGGGTCAACATCACGGACTCTCAAAGCCGAATAGTAATAATACTTTCACCATTTCCGAGAAATGGCTCATGACCAAATCAGGGAATCGGTTTGGCATTATGTACTACGCAGGGAGGCCTCAGTTGAGTCCGGACAAACAAGCATCCCTCATAAGTCTCCAGCTTCAAGCACTGAATCGAGAAACAATAGTACATTCATCCCGAAGGGTACAATACTACCGTCATACGAACAGTTTGCTTTAACTGAATTCCCATGAGAGAACCAGGCCATCCTATGCAAGTTCCCAGTGGGCCCTTGGATGCGAGTGGGTTTGCCAACAAATGTGGTCTGCCACTGTCATCACTTGAGAGGGTTGTTTCCACAAAGGTTCTCAATGATCGGTCCCCAGCTGCACATAACCATCAAGGTCGTATCCCGAAGTGGGGCAAAACCCCCACACAAGATAGTTCCAAGAAAGTCGCGACCTGGGTGTGGAACACATCGCCACTCATCATGTAACCATGCGAGTATAACATGTCCACGCTAATCCTATAGTGCACTCAAGCCGGGTATTTGGCTTATCTCACAGTAACTCCCATCCCGCAGAAAAAATGAAAACCAGCATAGCCAGACAGTCCAGTATAATATGATGCATGGAAAATAAATACTGAAAACAGTAAATAAATGCGGTTAAGTAAAGCTGTAAAGTAAAAATTGTAAATAAAAACAGTAAAGCTAAACTAAAGCACACAGCAACACACAGATAAACACCCAAAGAAAAAAAACCAAACAGGCGCTAGGATTGACTCTACAAGGGAAACCAGAGATTCTGGGTTCGATTCCCAGCAGAGTCGTCAGCTGTCGCTCCCAGGATTTTCATCCTAGTACAAACGCGAAAGTGGCGCGAAAAAGGTAGAGTCGCCAGCCAGACATTTTTATCCATAAATAATGGGAAAGGTAATGTTGCACAAACCTGAGGAAGAAGGAAAGGACAAGGTCCTGCGAACCAAAGATCTGGGTTCGGGAGTCAGTTACGACCTGGGAAGGTATTAGCAGCCCAGATCGTCCGCCGTACCCGACGGGATCCACGCTTGCTTGTTTGCTTCAAAGGGTGAGAAAATAGAGTGCTGCTGAATAAAACTGCTAACAGGAATGGGAGATGAAAGAAAGGGAATTGGAAAAGAAGATGGAACGAAGAGGGAAATGTAGGAAAAATAAAGAATGTGCTTGAACGGGTCCTACCATGCTGCCTACGTACCTCATCAGGATAATGAGGATCAGAGTCGACGTAGTTCACCTAACTAAGGCGGGAACTATTTGTTTGTGTTTTTTATAGCTGGAACTGCGTATGTCTATGCTCAGGTGTTGCAGGCTCGTCTGGTACGAGTGCGTTTACCGTCTTGCATGCGAGACAAGTCGTCACGAGTTCACGTTATGAGTGAATGAGATGAGAAAAGAAGTTCCCGCAGGAAAGTCGCTTATTATTTGTTTTTGTCTTTTATGAGAAATGTTTTGAATTTGTTTGTGAACATTCTCATACTAAGACCTATCCATTGCGGGAAGTACTCGCACCTCGCCCCAAAACAGGACACGCATAAGCACTCCGCAACAAAGTCTCGTGTCGTACAAGAACGTTCGGCTTTTATTAAGTGTTTTATTGCTTTTCTTCAAGAGGTGAGAAAGAATGATTCAAGTTGCAAAAAGGCAAAAACTAAGGGGAACTAAGACCAACCCTAAGTTATTTATTATTCACAAAAGGGAAATCCTAAAGGTTTGTGAGGTTTTCTAATCCTAAGAAAGAAAAGGAAAAGAAAGAATGAAAAAGGATGCAACTTACTTCCTAATGAAGATAAGTTGATCCTAACAAAGGGGAATCCTACCAAACACAAATATGGAAGGAAAAATAAATTAAAATGCATAAAAGAAATGCATAAAAAGAAAAGGACAAGGTGAAGGAAACTTACCTCAATCTTCCCCTCTACAAAACAAAGGTTAGTGTTGCATTTTTATTATATAAAAAAAGTAAACACACCCTAATTAAATCCTAATGCAAATGGACCTAAACTAGACTCTATCTTAACTCTAGAGAACTAAAAGAATGCTAAAACAAAAATCCAGCACCTATTACAGCCCCTAAAATACAAACAGCTATGAAAATAATGCATAATACCAATCAGCTATTTACAGCCAGCATGCAACATGAAAAGGTAGGTGTAAAAATTCAAATACAGCATGTACACACAACAAACAACATACATTTTACAGAACCTATATGCAAAAACAGCTATGAAATGCAAAATCCAGAACTGATTATTTTCATTTTTTAATGCACAAGCTCAATAAAACATGCACTTATTTCCACATGAACATACATTTGAACCTAAATCAACATATACAAATGCAAGAACATGAACATTTAGGATGATTATGCAAGCATGCATCATATGGTTGATTATGCAACAAGTAATGCCAAAATGTAACACATGAAACATGGCAAATGAACATGATGATTATTGATTATGAACATGCAACATGATAGCTCAAACATAATGCTAAACTCCATGAAAAATTCAGAATTGAAATGATGTAAATGATGTGATCAAGTATGCAACAACATGCAACCAAATACACACATATACATGATTGTGCAACATGCAACATTCATCAACATAATGAAATGCAAAATGATTTAATGCAATGCCAACATGTAAAAACAGAATGCAACATGATTATTACTTACCTAATGATGCATAAACATAGCAACAAAATGCAAGTAACTCAAGCTCTACACCAAAGAACACAAAAAACGCATAACACGCAACATGCACAGAATCGTGTCGAAACGACTCGAAATGGGGGAATGAGCTACTGGAAATGGACTCAAAAATTCCCTAAAATCACTACCTAAACATGTATGAACATTAGAGGCACTAAATAGCAAGAATGGGCAATAAAATAAACCAAAAACCTAAAAATCAACAGCGTTAACTGGTTAACCATATGTGTTAACCGGTTAACGGACCCTGGACAGCAGTAATTTGTGGCTAACCAAATGCGTTAACCGGTTAACGCCGAATAGAATTGAAAAAAACTTTGAAAATAAGTGCTTTTTGCCACAAACTCACTTCTAATGATCCCTAACATATCTAGGAACATGCTAACACTAATTTCTACTTAATTTGAGCTTATTTACACATGATAGAACCTATATCTACCAACGCTTTAAATCCTAATTCAACAAAAATCACAAATCACAAGCAAACATAATCGAAACGAAACGATTTCAAGAAAAGCGAAAAAAGCAATTAAAGAATGTCGAAACGGCGAGATGAAGAGAATAACTTAAAGAAGAAGTGATTTAGTTCACCAACCTACGAAGCGGAGAAGTGCTTCGGTGAATGTTGCAAGAATCAAAGCTTGATCAAAGAGAAAACCGAGAAATCGCAAAATAAATGTGTTCTTCACGTTTGAACCTTCGTATGATTCCGATAAGTCGAAAATCCTCACAAACTTCAGTAGCTTCTTCTTCCACAATCCACAAAATATGAAGGTTGGAGGCTTAGGCTTCAAGATCTTCAAGTTTTAATGTGAAACTTGAAGAGCTTATTTGAAAAGCTTTAGTGAAAGGAGGGAAAAAGGAGGAAAAGTGAGAGAGAGAGAGAGAGAAAAAGTGCTTATGAAAGAGTGAAAAATTGGAAAATTGTGTGAACGTCTCTCAATGAAGTGATTAAGGGTTATATAGAGACTATGCTTGTAGCTAGGTTTGGGTTTAGGGCCCAAAAATTAGGCTTGGGATCCAAAATTAGGTTTGGTAGTTAGTTAGGGTTAGGGTTGGAAAAGGGAATATTCCTTAGAATATTCCTTGGAATACTCTAGAAGATGGAAGAACATGGTGGAAACTTCCAAGGGAAATGGAGTGGAATTGAGATGGAAAAACAAGATGGAAAGAATGAAAGGAAGCATGGAAAGAAAGTGGAAGGAAAAGTGGAGGGAAACGCAAAACCAACTACTTTTCAAATGATTTTTCTTTGATTTTTTTATGATTCCTCCATTGCTTCTTGACCAAGTTTGAACCACGGGATCATTGTAACCCTAATTTCATGATCTCGATCTTAAAAGTCCGGAGTCGACCCTTTTTACCTAGCTCGGTTGCCTTTTCCCCGATTCCTCGATCTTCCTCGTCCGGCCAGTCGAACCTCTTCCCAAATGAATTTGTGGACGAGATTTGAACCATAGGCACTTGACACCATATATAAGACAAAGGAATCCACCTTGAATCAAAACTTCATGCCGAAGCCCCATAGAAGTGAGACCCTAATTTGACCCTTTTCATCAGGAGATATTGCACTGCTTGCCTCCTTTGATCAAACCCCATCTCTCCATGGCTTATGGCTTCAAGTGAAAACATGCGGGATATTGTGAACCCTTTGTACAAGGTTGAGAAGCTTTGTGGCCCTTCGGTAGCCTTGTTAATGCCTTCGGTTTCTCTGATCATCGATCACATATCCATGCCTCAGCCATGCTACATATGATGCAATGTTTTTGGTTATTTTATGAAGCTATGAATGGAAAATACTAAGAAAAATGTTGAGGAAATGAGAGGGCAAATTTTGAGGTATTACAGGTTCGGTTTGCCTTGATTAATCAATATAGTGTAAGATGCTAAGCGGATCCGGTTGCCTTTGATTTTTGTCACTTTTTCTCTTTTGGTTGTGGTTGATTAAGTTCACCATACCATTATTATGTAAATATTACTCCCTCCGTTTCTTTTTAAGTGTCGTTTTAGAAGATTTTTTTTGTTCCTATTTAAGTGACGTTTTGATGTTTTAATGTTACAATTTGTCAATTATACCCTTACTATTTAAATAACTCAACTTTATATTTTCCATAAATTTTTCTTTCTTAATATATGTAATAACTCACTCCACATTTTCCATAAAATTCTCTTTCTTAATACGTACTCTCATTCCCATACATAACTCCCATTCCTATTCAAAGTATTGGCTGGTCAATAAAAATTAAATTCAAATGATAGCTTCCAATGTTACATAGAAAAATGTATTAGCATTAAATTTTGTCAAAGGAACAAATTTACCAATTGAAGACTTAAAATTCTATAAAAAGGATCAGTAGCATTGTTTAAATTATCAAGTGCAAAACAAAAGAGCTCTGGTGGAAACAACAAAAGACTCCATGGATGTTCAAAAAAAAGAAAGAGCTCTGGTGGAAACAACAAAAGACTCCATGGATGTTCAAAAAAAAGAAAGAGTGGAAGACTCATTGGAGCAAGAAGAAGGAGAAATAGTGGAAGACTATTTTGACAAGATACAAGAACAAGATGACAATGAAGATGAAGTATTATCAAGAGTTGTATTGGATTTTTATTTAAATGAAGAGGCAGATTATGAATTTGATTTGAACAAATTTCCTGAAGAAGAAGAAGAAGAAGAAAAAAACAGAAAAGAATCTTCCCACCATGTTGAGTTTCGACCTGTGATAAAAAAGATGATAAAAAAACTTCTTCCAAAATTTTATTGAAAAATATTTGTGAACTAAGTATGGAGTATCTATTTTAGATTTGGCTTAAGTGCATAAGGTATAGGAGTTGTTATTTAAGAAGTCATTGTTATTGTTTTTTTTATTTAATAAGTATGGAGAAGAATTCCTTGTTATTGCTTTTTTTATTGCTACAATTTAGGAACTGCATTTCTTACGTTCATTCTTATTGTATTTTTTTATTGAATTCCTATATTTGCTAAAGTTTTGGAACTTAACTTGTTACGTGCAGGAGCATTATTTTTTTATGGCTAAAGTTTAGGAATTTTTTAACAAAAAAACTCTATTTGAAATTTTCAAATGTGACTACATCCCAATTACAATAAGTATTACTCCATGTTTAAGTAATTTTTGACTTCTTGTACTAATATTGGATCACACTTAATTTGAATCAGTAGTTGTCCTACACATTCAAGCCTTTCCTTATTTACATGAGGAATTTTATATTTATTGGAACCTTTCTCTTTCATGATCTCTATCATGCATAGTTGCAATGATACAAATATACGATTGGACTTAATTGAAGGAAAATTTTCAAATGACTTCACCACTGCACTGATAAGTTCATCAATAGTTTTCGGTGCTTCCTTGTATTGCAATGATTGTATAGCCGAGAAAAAACTAAGGTCTAAGATATTCAAATCTGGAGAGTTTGCAGGCTGACATATTAAACGAATATCAAACCCATCCTTGGTGGCAGCTTCACGGAATAAAGGATCATCATGGTTTATATGCGTCCTTGCGTTATCCTGCTGGATAAATATTGTTGACTCAAATTCATCTCTTGGCCATTTTTCTCTTATAGCGGGTAGAACTTTGTCAATGAGGAATGATCTTACCACATCTCTCTTTACCGAAGTTATTGCTTTTGTTACCATTGTTCCCGCAACTCTATTAATACTTGACCTTATAGCCGGTTCATGGGTAACAAATGGAAAAATACCAATTTTACCCGAAAAAGTTTCATTTTCTTCTAAGTCAAATCGTGGTCGAGTTTGAGCAACTAAGAACATAACTTTGGCAATGAAATTTTTGCTCTTACATGTCCGATATGGCTCATCTTCATCTGGGAGCAAATAATACTTCTCGGATTTTTTAGTCATATAAAACCATTTTTCATCAATATGAATAATATTGTGCATGCTTTTGAACATTGGATCATGTGGTGTACCTTCAAGCATTGATAAACAAAATTCCAGCCTAGATATTTTGTTTTCTTCTTTCAACAGTGGTTTTATGGAATTTGAATTACGCCGTATAGCCCCTGATTTTATAAGCCTGAACACCGATGTTGGATTGGTTTTCAACGCAAAAGCTAAAGATCGAATGTTTGTTCTTTGACTGAAAGGAAGTTCACGAATTTGATTCTCATCAATTTAAATTCTCTTACGTCCACAATTTTTTGTCTTCCTATGAGAGACATCACGTGTTTCACTTTCTTTTGCTCTTTTCCAAATACGTTGAACAGTTCTTAGAGGAACCGAATTTGATGAAGCCACCTCATTTGTAGCTCCTTTACGTAATTTTCCATCAACGCTTTTTTGTAGTAGCTCATGATAAATATACATGCGTTCTTCATTGCTTAAGATTCTTAATCTCTTTTCTTCTCTAGGTTCTGCTTCAACATTTTCTGCAATGTACACTGTAAATTTTTAAAAAAACAAAACGATTACTAGAAACAAGCAAAACTTAGATTTGAATTACGCCACAATATGATTCCACCATTATTTTACATAAAAACATGAGATAAAAACATGAGATAAATTATAGGAATTAAAAGTAACCAAACACACATGAAATTAAAAAATATACCTGTGTCATTGTTTGTTTCAACCTCCTCTTGTAAGTTATCTTCACAGGACTCATCAATATTATTGGTTGCTTCAAACTCCTCTTTTAAGTTATCTTCATCAAACTCATATAACTCAAATATATGTTGGTTTGTTAATGATGTTTCTGTATCACTATCTAAATCCATATTTTATGAGTTGTAAATATTTTGAACTTATAATATGAAACCATACTATATGTACTAATGGTTTTAATTTTTCGGTGGGAAACTTAAGTTTTTATTAAAATAATTGGAGGGAATATTTTTTCCTTTAGCCATTCATTGAAACAATAAGCAATAAGTTTTCCTTTAGCCATTAATGAAAATGCAAGCAGTACGTATTCCTATAGCAAGCAATATTAATTCCAAAAATTTAGGAGTAGTTGAAAAATGCAACGAAAGAGAGAGAGAGAGTTATGTAGAGAAAATTATGGAATTAGTTATTTGAAGTAAATAATTTAATGAGTACTTGTATTAATGAATTTTATTTAGAAAGAGAAAGTATATGGTGGATTAAAATGAGGGTACAATGGGAAAAAAATTATAACAATTCATTTATCTTGGTTGGAGAGCTTTATACTAAAACGACACTTAAAAAGAAACGGAGGGAGTATTATACTATTACTACTATTAATATTTTAGATTCTTGCACTTTAATTTCTTTTGCTACTAACATTTATATTCTTGCACTTTTATTTGCTTTTATTTTATTTTGCTTTACTATGCTTTATTCATCCATTATCATGTTTATTATTTGCTCTTTTTTTTTGTTATGTTGATATCCCTTTTGTCCATTTTGACACAAAAACATTAATAAAGGATTAAACTTCTAAAAGACTTGTGACTTTAATTTTGGACTATGGCCACTATCCTTAGCATTGGACTTGGAGTTTTGGACCTAGATTCTAGGATCATTCCTTTACTTGAGCTATTATGGATTGGAGACTTTAGCCTATTTAGTCCATTTGTTTTGGACGATGGAAGACCTATTTTTTCAAAGAAGGTTCGCCATACAGTTTGATCGTTCTTCCCTTAACTTTTACTTTCAAGTCTTAGGATAGTCTCTTCATCTCCTCCCCTTCTTAAATTTTCAAATCTTCTTCCTATTTCAAAAACCTTCTTTGTTTTCTAACCTCAAACGTTTTCGTAATCAAACCTTGACTTAGGTCAAGCGGTTTTACCTTTTCGATTTCATTTCTTAATAAATGATATACCACATAAGCATATCAAAACTTTCTTTTCAAAACACTTTAAAAAATTCAAACTCATGCAATTGTTTTTGTGCCCTCGTGCACTTTCCATTTTATGTTTAGATATGATTCATTCTTTCTAGCGGAATTATTCGCTAAAGAATGACGACTTATCTTTACATTTTAAAATCAATTCAACACATTGTTTCTTTTTCACATTTTGTACCACGAACTACGAGGTTTTGATCTCGCATTTCACTTTGTGGGTACTTAGGCATGAGACAATCGTCTCTTCAAACACAAAATTCTTAAAAAAAACATTTCTCTTCCTATCTCTTTAATCTCTTTTAAACCAAACCATTTTCAAACCAAAAAAAGCAATAAATATTTCAAAGAGCTCCCGTGGAGTACCAAGGACATTTTGGGTGCGTAAAACCTTCCCAATTTGTAACATATCCCCTTACCCGTTCTCTGTTCGTTTCTTTTAGCTTTTTGCTTTTAGATTCATTAGGTTTTATTCGCTCTTTTTCCCTTTTCCATTTGGAATAAAATAAAAGCGCGGTGGCGACTCTGTTTACTTTGAGTTAAGCTAACCAATAGCTTACACTCATTATTTTACCGCTACAGAAAAGTGGCGACTCTGCTGGGGAAAAGCTCTAAGTGGATTCAGCCTACTTTGATTTATTTACTGCTTTGGTTTGATTTGTTTGTTATTTGTTTGTTCTGTTTCGGTTTTGGTGATCCTCTATGAGTGAGATAGATTCTAACCTGGGTCTGATTTGAACTTATGATAGGACGGCGATATTCGAAGCGATAAGCGATGGACTAGTCCAAAGCTATATCAATTTGATAATCTCCACTCTGTTAGGCTCTCTTGGATTATCAATGTCATGATGAGTAATCATACTTGACATTATTTTCCGACCTTGATCTGATCATACGAATGACCGTAGAACCCTTAACCCGTCCAAGCAAATTTAGGAACGTAGTGCGGAAACTATCTGGGTGTAAACCTAAGGTGGTTTTCACGCGATACTACACTCGGACGAGGTCTATTTTAAGAATGTTATCGGTTTGGGAGTAATCCAATATACCGATAATATTTTAAAGATGGTTGTTAACTCTGGGCACCTCTGTTAGCATCCTTTTGATTTTCTACAGGTACAATGAAGACAAAACTTTAGTACTTACCTATGTGGGTTGTTGGTTCTTATCCCTTGAATCCATGCTCGTGATCTGAACCTTTGAACCTGTGTGCTTTGCGTGATCTTGTTTGTGGTTGTTGCATCTACATATTCATCATGATCATCATCACAACCATTTTTCAAGGAAAATAATTCTGATTATTGCAAATATTGGAAAAAGCAAATATTCTTTTTTGTCAAGATTTTTCATGACTGTATTCTCGATGTTGACCATGTTTGCAATAATCGAGTTCTTTTATTTTGGAAAATGGAAGTGAACATTGCATATCATTGCATCCTCACATATTCTTCTGTTCATTCGAGTTGTGTGGGAACTCATCTCGGTTGTTTCCTTCTTCAGTTGTCTGTTGATCCGTCAAGTCGTCTCCTCACCACAGATACGGTACTAGAGCTGCTAACAGATTGAGAGCTATCAGATTGAGAATGGAAAACCAAGAACAACATAACTTGGAAGTCAGAATGGAGATTGATGAGTTGAAGGCCAGTATGACCAGGCTCACTGAAATGATGCAAGTTCTGATTGCTCGAGGTGAACCACCTCAAAGGACTATTATCTCTGAAGTTTCTACTGTTGTTGTTGACCCTCTTGTGAATCAACAACCAGCTTCTACTTGGCCAGAATTTGGGTTACCTCCGGATTATGTGCCAGTTTCTGCTAATACTCAAATGGGTGGTCCATCTGTTGTGCCAGTCTTTTCAGCTCCGACTTTTGTCGAACCTCAACCTGTTGTGCACACTACTGCTCAAACTACTTATCAAAATTCTCCTTTTTTGTACCAGGCTGCTGGTCCACAAGCTGAAAGTCAGGGTGAACCTGGATATATGGATGAAGTTAGAGAACAATGTTTGACTCTTGAGAAGAGGGTAAGAGGTCTAGAAGGAAAAGATGTCTTTGGTGCTGCTGCAATAGACGTGTGTTTGGTCTCTGACCTAGTTTTTCCTGATAAGTTCAAAGTACCTGTATTCGAGAAATACAATGGGAATACTTATCCAAAGATTCATTTGTTGATGTATTCTCGCAAAATGGTTGCACATGCCAAAGATGACAAGCTGCTTATTCATTGTTTTCAAGATAGTCTGAGTGGTGCTTCTATGAAGTGGTATGTAGGACTTGAGAAGTGTCACATCCGAAGCTGGAAGGATTTGTCTGATGCTTTCTAAGGCAGTATAAGTACAAACTGGACATGGCGCCTGACCATCGTCAACATCAAAACATGTCACAGAAAGAGAAAGAATCATTCAAAGAGTACGCTCAACATTGGAGAGAGTTAGTTGCTCAAGTGGAGCCACCTTTGGCCGAAAAAGAATTAATTGGTTTGTTCATGGACACTCTTCAACCGTTCTTTTGGGAGAAAATGGTAGGAAGTGTTTCATCTGGTTTTTCTGACCTAGTCACTATTGGAGAAAGACTAGAGGAAGGTATCAAGAAAGGTAAGATTACCAATGTTGAATCTTCTAATGATGTAAGAAAGTCTCATGGGAACTTTCAAAGAGAAGAGATGGTGATGTTTATGCTGTTTCAACTGAGAGGAAGCCTTATCGCCTGCAACAACGATATGTTCAACCATATGTAGCTGCAATAGCTCCTGTTGTCAAAGCTCAACCAGCTCAAGCTCAAGTTCATGTTCAAGCTCAACTAGTTCAAGCTCAAGTTCAAGTTCGAGCTCAAGCTCAGGCTCTTCATCCTGCTACTGGACAAAATCAGTATCGCAATAGGCCAAACTTTGATCCTATCCTGATGACTTACACTGATTTGTATCCTTCCTTGGTTAAGAGTGGTATAATTACTACTAGGCCTCCGCCTGCTGTTCCAGATCCTCTTCAAGCTAACTATAGATCGGATCTTCGCTGCGAGTTTCATCAAGGTGGAACTGGTCATGACTTGGAACATTTCTTTGCACTGAAAGCTAAAGTGCAAGAACTTATCAGGAACAACATCCTTTCCTTTCATGACATTAATCCTAATGTTGTCAACAATCCTTTGCCGAAGCATGAGAAGTGAATCTTCAGAAGACTTCAATTGTCAGATTATCTTCAAGGCCAGAATATCAGACAGGACAGCTCATCCTTGTTGCTGATGGATCACTAGGCCATTGTTTCTTTATGTTTGCAATTTTCTTCAATTGTATTAAGTTGTTTGCTTTTAAACTCTGTTTGTACTTTAATGTTGATTTTAATGAAATGAGCATTGCTTTTTTTTATTCAATTTCATTTATTATTTTCATCTTTATGATTTATATTTCAAGTTCGTTTTCCTTTCTCAAGTTTTTTACAATGATTGGAGGGAGAATGATGAAAACGAGATACCCATAATTGTTGTTGAAATGCTTTCAATTGAGACTTGGCTGATGATAAACAGGAATTGTTTCAAATCCCAAACACTGGAGAAATAAGGAAGTTAATCCCTTGTCAACCCCTTTGAGCCTTGAAGTTGGAGTTTCTTTCTATTCGGAAAAAAACCTCAATTTTAACCTGGGGATGGGTAGTTCTCAATTAATTCAAATGTGCATTCAAGTACAAGAGAATCATTCAAGACACCTTTCAATAAGGGTTGCAATCTCAAGTTTTCCTTTGCATACATCAAGAAGTGTCGAAGATGTCTCTCAATTCAAAATCCAATGATGGTTCATCGTAATCATTAAGCCAAGCAGTCATTATCTTTCAAAAAAAATGATATTGAAAAAATGATGAAAAAAATCAAAGCCCGCTAAGTCAAAACTTATGAAGGAGACTTAAGCAAATAATTTGGGCATCCCGTTGGCTGTAAGTTCAAATGACACAGTTCAGGCAAAAGTTAGGGACAATAAAAAGAAATATTTGTCAAGAGGTCATCAAAATCCTCAACAAGAACAAGATGAGTGGACCGTAGTCCTCACCAGAAAATAACTAAAGGAAGATGTGACTGCTATCTCAAAATCCTTGTCTTGTGAACCATCTTCATATGCGCAATCCCAAATTCCTTGGAACTTGAATGCATAGGTTGATTTAATTGAATGTAGGACTGGAGTTCATCATGAAGTTGGGTTGGGTACAAATAACTTTGAGCCTATATCCTTTGTTTCATAAACTGTGAACCAGACCACGTTACAACCTTCAAAAGTCCTAATTGAATCTAGGTTTCTTTTGAAAAACATACTACAACAAGGTTGCGTAAACTGACTCCTAAGTTCGTTACCAATCATTTGTTTTCTTAACTTGGCTTTATCTTTCATTTTCGTCTTAACCGTCGTGTTTTCACAATGTTTTCATTTACTTTACCTCAATAAATTTCATTCCAAAAATGAATTTCGATTTCAAACTTTGCACGAACTTTGCATTAAAATTACCAGGTTTGTACAAACACTTTTTATTTGCAAACAAACTTTCCTCATCAAGGAATTTTCAAACTATTGAGAAACTTGGTCAGTGATCTTATCAGGGGCAACTCCTTCCCATATCCTATGTTTCAAGAGTTGTTGCTCAGTGCAAGTTATTATCAGATTTGGTTAGTCAGAAGATCTCTGCAAGATTCATACTAGGCTTATTTTCTCAATATTCATTTCAAGAGCTAAAGCCATGATCAGTTTATTCTCTCGACAGTTATCTCAAAGATTTGATTAATTTTCTCCGGCAGTAGTCAAGAGTTAAATCCATTATCAGTTTACCTTCATCAGTCATTGAACTTTGGGAAATCTTCTTCAAGAATCTCCAAGCAAATTTTCACGACTTTTCTCAAAAGATTTTCAACTTAATACAGTTTACCGGTGTGACAGAGATATGTTCAAGAACATTAGCATCTATAATCTCCGAGCAGAATGGCAGTGATCTCCGTGTCGAGGAATCAGTCTTCCATCCTTTTCCACTCCTCTAAGAGTCTAAACTGGTTGTCAGCATTTTCACTCATATTATCTCCTTGGGTGTGTTATTCCCCATTCTTATTAACCACTGCATATTTGAGTGTGTTATTCCTCATTATGCATTTTCTTGGGTGTGTTATTCCCCATTCTTGTTAAAGTTTGCATATTTGAGTGTGTTATTCCTCATTATGCGTTTTCTTGGGGGTGTTATTCCCCATTCTTGTTAAAGTTTGCGTATTTGAGTGTGTTATTCCTCATTATGCGTTTTCTTGGGGGTGTTATTCCCCATTTCCTATAAGTTTGCATATTTGAGTGTGTTATTTCTCATTATGCATTTTCTTGGGGGTGTTATTCCCCATTCTTGTTAAAGTTTGCGTATTTGAGTGTGTTATTCCTCATTATGCGTTATCTGTCATAACCTAATTTTTTACCCTAAGATTTTTCGCATCTCATCTGCATCTTGCATACAAACAAGATCTCGCACTGGTTCATTTATCCTTCTCGGGTGCAGGTTTATGCCTCACAGGGGATCACCGTTTTTTATTTGCTTTCATTTGTTTATGTTTACTAACCATTAATTAAAATCCAAAAAATATTTTTGTTTTTTTCTTTCATTAACTTTTTTTTTCAGGAAGAGGAACCATTGAAAATGCCAAAAATAGAAGTCCTGCAGCTCGAGTGAATTTCACAGACAAAAGTCGAAGACGATTCGCAAATAATTCAAATTTATCTGATCGAGGATTTCCCAAGTTAATTGATTCATTAAAAGGATTTCCAAGGTTCATGTGTTTATTTCTTCGACGTACAAAAAAAATCGGGCCAGAATAACCAAGCAACCTCATTTGAATAAAATATTCAAATTTTGGCTTGGTTAACCGGTTAACCATTTGGTTAACCGGTTAACCAGTGCGAAAATTGAATATTTTATTCAAATTCAGCACCCTTAGATCATTGATTTAATTGGAATATTCTAGATCCATTGGTTTCTGATTTCTCTACATCACTTTGATCATTTCCCACCAAATTTTCAATTACCAAACCTAATTTGAATTACCAAAGCAAGCTCCATTCCACCAATTTCCCATACCTAAGGCCTTTAAATAGGACCATAATTTCATTAATTCACCTTGCAAAAATTTCTACAAGCTTTTGATTGCCACAAAACCTCTTTGCAAAATACTCCCCCAACACCACAATTCTCCAAAGCTCATCTTTCTTTATTTTGAAGTTATCAAGAATTCATATTGAATTCTTGACTAACTTGAGCTAAACCTTCATTCTTCCATTCTTTTGTTCATCAATTTCAGTAGATATAAGCTTGTGTTGGTCCAATTTGAAGAAGAGCTTTTGGTAATTCATCTTCCTCCATAAACCCATATTCACCATCAACATTGAAGATGTATATCTTTGTTGCTTTTGTTTCTAGATCCTTTGGATCTTTATTTGTTGTTTGATTGCAGGGATTCCACTGTATTTTGGTTTTAAAATTCGTGCAAATTCAGATCATGATCATCCAATGTTTGAGAAAAGGTTTCAAAATGGATCATGCTGAATTTTCTGCATTTTTCAGCTTCTAGTACAACGTTAACCGGTTAACCAATTCCAATTGGCTAACCGGTTAACCAGTTTCAAAACAGCGTAAATATTCAAAATCCTCTTGCGTTAACCGGCTAACCAATTGGTTAACCGGTTAACATAAGTCAGAATGATGTTCTTGGCTTGTTTCAAGCCCCTTTTTGGTTCCTCTTTCTTCTTCTTCTTCCTCCTTTTAATTTTTACCTTGGGAAGTAATTTTAGGAGTGATTTCTGTCGCTCCCACAAAATGACACCTAGGTCAGAAGGGGTACAGACGCGAACGGTCGGCGAAAGAGGAAGAGAACACACAGGGGTGAACTCAAGAGAAAAGAGTCGCCAGCTAGGCATTTTTATCCCGGAGGAAAGGTAATGCTGCATAGACCTAGAAAACGATATGGATAAGACGGTTGCGAACCAGAGATACTGAGAAAGGGGGTTGGTTACAACCTGGGAAGGTATTAGCACCCAGATTGTCCGTCGTACTCGACGGGATCCACGCTTAAAAAATTTGTGTTTTAAAAGGGGTAGTGTCAGTGCAATTTGTGTATCAAAGCTGGAAAAGAATGCAAGTGTCAGTGTAAGAGAAGTATGAAGTGTATAAGTGAAGCGTCAGTGTAAGAACAGGAGTGGAATGCTCAAGACTATGAGGCTAAAAGAATAAAGCTGGAAGAGGGGGTAATATACAGAGACTTTTGTTCGATAACTGTTAAGTTATGCCTACGTATCCTCTCGTGCAATGGGGAAGTCAGAACACCGTAGTTCGACTCAAAGAGACTGAAAGGTAAGTTGACTTGTGAACTGCTTACTTGTCTATGCTCAAGTGTATGACCTATCTGGCTCAGGTGCAAACTGTCTTGCATTAGACGGAAGAAGCGAGTTCTCGTTTGTGAATGAATGAGATGAGAAAAGAATCCCGGAGGAGACGATTATTGTTTGTTTTTTGTGTTTTCAGTCTTTTATTGCTTTTTGTGTTTGTCATAAGTTAATGAGCTTAAGCCTAAACCAAAGGATTAGTAAACTCATCACATCCTCCCTCTGATTAGGGGTAATGAGAATACCTTAAGTGTGAAGTAAGCACCTCACACTTAATCACCATGATGTAGGATTAAGATCATTAACCTACTTGTGATTATTTAGATGTTTTTTGTTGTTTTTGTTTAGTGTTGAGTAATGAGATTAAGCCATAATCAAAGATTTAATGGACTCATTACACCATCCTAATAGAAGGATAATAGATGAGAACATTTAAGCTGAGAAAGACTCCTCAACTTAATCCATGATTAGGGATTAACCTCATGACAAAACAAAGTCTTTATTAAGTGGATTTTAGTTAATGATAAGATGAAGAAGTGGATTTTATGATTTGTAAGACAACTTGAGAGGGACTTGTCCATTAACACTAGGGTTAGTCCTTCTTAACCAATTAAGGAAGAATTAGAACCCTAATGCAACGCCCAAGTTACAAGTTTGATGTCTTGATGATTATTAGATGGATTGATTAAAGGATTTAAACACATTAAGGGTTTAACACTTAGGATTAAAGTTATACACTCCATCCTAATAGAAGGATGCAGGCATAAGCTTAATCACAAAGCCTTAAAACCTTTAGGGTTTAGTCCTGGATTATGAGATGAGAAAAGAAGACTCAAAGATGACACAAAGGCAAGACTAAATGGGGGACTAATCAAACCCTAATTGTTATCATGCTTGGTTGTTCCTAGGGTTTATGAGGCTCATGAGAGAAAGATCTTCAGAGAAACCACCAGGAAGGAAGCAGATGAAAGGAGCAAAGAGAAGCAAAACAATTTGCTTCACTTAAGAAGGCAAGTTGCTTGAAAGAAGAAAGTGAGAGATGAACAAGAATGAGCAAGCTCACTCTAAAACACACACAAAATGCAGCAAAGAAAGTATGAAAGAGATGAAAAGAGATTGTGAGAAGTGAAGGCAAATTCACTTCTCAAACAACTTACCACCTGAAATGTTAGCAAAAGAAATGGAATGCAATGCAAATGAGATGAAGTGTCATGATACAAACCAAAGTCAGAAGCATCTACATGATGTTAATGATGCTAAGAGATGATACAAACATGAGGCAAGACATGAGAATGATCAAATAAGCATAAGGATGCAAATGAGGCATGCATTGAACCATGAATGTTCATGAAAAGTTATGAAATGAAAATGACATACAACATGGCAAATGAAAGATGCAATGATCAAACATGATTCTAATATGTCCTAAGATGTATTATGAATCAAGTGGATGCACAAAATGTCATGGCAAGTCAATGGATGCAAGCAAATGAGAAATGGATGCAAAGGAAGGCACAAATTAGGGTTACATGCATCATGCAAAACAAAAATCCAAAACCAGAAGCAAATGACTTGATAAAAATTTGAAAATGCAATCAAAGATACCCTAAACCTATACAAGTTCACTGCCCAAAGGAGAGGATCCAACTCTTAACCTAGTGTAAGTTATGAATTTCCTAAGATTGCTAGGGTTTTGGGGTACCTTGTCAAGAAAAATGCTAAACAAATTGAAAATGCAAGATCAATTCAAATCAAATTTACCCTATAAACTAAATGCTATACAAGATACAATGACAAAATAATCATCATCCAACTCTCAATGGTTAGGCAGAAAAGAATTTTTGAAGTTTGAAACAAAATATTGCCTAAGAATGAAATTAAATCCAATGAAAATGATCAAAAGGTATCAAGAACAAAAAAGAAATTTGGTTTGAGGGTTGGACAATGTTTCTAAATGTTTCTAAATGCTATATGAATTTTTGTGATTTTTAAATACCTAAATGTATTTTTAATTAATTAATTTCCATTAACTAATTAAAAATAAACATTTAAATGATTTAAAAATAATTTTCAATGCAAAAAATAAAATAAAAATCATTTTCTGATTAAGAAAAATATTTGAAACAAAAATGCAAAGGGAAATATTTTTAGGATTTTTCTAACTATTTTAAAATAAATATGAAAGATAAATGAATAAAAATGAAATAAAAAGAAAATAAATGGGAAGTATGCAGGATCTAAGGCTGAGATTCAAACTGAACACGCGGGAGTTGACTGGCGCGCTATTGGAAGGTCAGGATCTCTTCTGGCTTAATTAACTTAAATATGATTTATTAAATTAATAAAACAGATTAGGGTTTTAATGATGTGATCTGGGCCACACACGCGCACGGGAGTCAACCCTAGTCTACCTCATCTACGGTCCAAATTCAAACTCTCATTAATTACGTAATTAGGGCAAATGACTTTCAGGTGACCGGAACAGTGGTTCCGGTCATCTTCTCCGGCGAGTCAAAAGAGGAACTCTCTCCCTATGCCATTTCTGGAGCTCTAAAGCTCCAGATCAAACCTTCTAATCTCCCTGAATCCAAACCTACCCTCAAAACAAATTTCTATGACCTACAAAACAAGATTCGAATCAAAACTCTTAAAATGACAAAAGTTTCAGACAACCAGTACACACTCAAATCTTAACCATTTCAAAATGTAAAAACATATGGATGATCAGCAAGGCATAAGGAACAATCTAGAAACTTAAATTTTCATTTCTGGAAAAAAAGTTCTTGAAGTACCTGAGCTTGAGCTTTCTCAGTTTGCAACTTTCTGGCCAGCTCTTTGCTTTCAATCACTTCCAATGATCCCCCTGAGAAGTTTGCAAGGCTTGATTGGAGTTTAAGATGGCTGGTTTGTGAGATTGATGGAGTTCTGTTCAGAGAGGGGAGGAAATCGTGTTTTGATTTCAGGGAGTTTCAGGGCAAGGTGAAGGGTCAGGGATGATCAGTGAGACATGCTGAGATGTTCTATGGAGTTTGTTTTGATGTTTGATGCTTGTGTTGTGTGTTTCGAAACAAAATGCATAAGGGGAGGTTTTTTTAGAATGCTGGCTTGGAGGATGCTTCAGGCTTGTGTGTGTTATGAAAATGAACCCTTGGAGTGTGTTTGTAAGGTCTGGATTGGGCAGAGAGTGGGTGGTGGACTGTTGTGATTGGTATGGGTGTTTTTGCCAAAAAGTCAAAAGTGTTGTACTTGAGGTATGGGCAATGGTGTAGCTGGCCCATTGGCTTGTCCTAGCTCAGCTGAGATTAAGGATGTCCATGGAATTGGTTTTGAGATAATTCAGCAAGTTGAGTGAAGTTTATGTAGTGTTTTGCAAATTTGTGAATTTTTGGCCCCTTTGGAATTTCTTAATGCACAAGTCATGAAATTGGACAAAATCTTGGTGCATTCTGAACTTTAGGCAATGGTTTATGTTTGTGCAAAGATTAGAAGTCCATTTGAAAGCACAATTTGCCTTGGCAAGGGATTTTGCAACTTTGCCTCTTTGGTACATAACTTGAAATTATGTGATTTTTCCCAACTTTGACAAGCCATAACTTTTGATCCAAAATGAATTAGCATGAGTTCTTGTACTTTTTGAAAAGGGAATGATCCATTCTACAACTTTCATAACCAAAGTTTTCCCATTTGAAGCATTTTTGAATCAAAAAGCAAGGGTTGAAAAAGTTTCCCAAAATAGCAAGTTTCCATTACAAGTCATTTTCCCAAAAAGGAAACTTTGCAAATGGCTTGAAATTTTTCAATTTTGTGAACTTCTAACATCTTCTATGATCAAATAAAGATCATACACAATCAAAATGATGAAGAACACCCCTTGGTTGGGTCATTGGGGGCCTCAGATGCCCTGATTTTACACTGACTTGCTCAAGAAGTCAACTCTTGATCAGATGCCCTCCCCATGGAATTTCTTCCTGAAACTTGATATGCATGATCCCTATAACATGTAGAGACCAATAGAAACAAGAATAACCAAAAAATTTGGATTTATGGCCTTTGAAACCAAAACCCTAATTCTAGGTCATCTGTGCAGTTAAACCTGGCTCTGCTTCCATGCCATTCTCAGTTCTTGTGATCCTTGGGCTTTCTTGACTTTGAGGGGATATAATATGATGCTTGAACATACATGGACCCCTTAGAAGTGATTGAAGACCTTTGGAATGGCTCAAATGGCTCTTGGATAGCTCAAATCACAAACCCTAGGTGCAGATGACTTAGAAGCAATGCAGTGAATCAAAAGTGCAATATGAGATGCTATGATTGAACTTATGCATATGAAAAGATCACAAGCCATGGTGTGAATGGGTGAGGGAAAATTTTGGGTGTTTACAGCTGCCCCTATTCAAACATGAGTTAGTTGTGCAGGATGTAAGCAATGGCTTAACAGGAAAACAAGATAACTTGTGGTTGAATACCAAAGATAGTCCAAAATTTGCACTCACAGAATGAAGAAGAAAAGGGATATAGATTGTAAAAAAGAAAATATAGTTTAATTACAAAGTGCGGGCGATGGAGGACGACCGTTGGGGATAAAGCAATGACGGGGACGACCGACATGCTGGGGAAGATGCGGGAAATAAAGCAATGACGGGGACGACCGACAAGCTGGGGATATAAGAGATTATGATGGGGATGGCCATCGGGTGAAGCTTATAAGACTTTCTGGGGATTATAGTTAAATGGATGAAATAAATGATGAGGTACGGTCATCAAAAGGTGAAGGACGATCACCTAGCAGGGGACGGCTGCTTTGTTGGGGATAAGATGAGGGACGGTCATCTAAGGTGAAGGACGATCACCAGGCAGGGTACGGCTGCCGAAAGTATCACGACATAGGACGAATGTCGGGTAACAAGGTCGACGATGGGGACGGCCACCGGATAAGCATGATGAAGGACGATCATCAAGACGTGAAGGACGATCACCTAGCAGGGTACAGCTGCTCTCAGGGTTTATCATGACATAGGACGAATGTCAGATAACCAGATCAACGATGGGGACGGCCATCGGATAAAGTGATGAAGGAAGATCATCAGGAGGTGAAGGACGATCACCTAGCAGGGGACGGCTGCTAAAGGTATCACGACATAGGACGAATGCCGGATAAGAAAGGGTTCTAATGAGTAGAGACTCCACTGGGAATGATGAAGAACGATCATCAAAAAGGTGAAGGACGATCACCTGGCAGGGTACGGCTGCCGAAAAGGTATCATGACATAGGACGAATGTCAGATAGAAAGGAAATAGTTTAACCAGTTTTGTTGGGGACTTTGCTGGGGAGTAGTAAACACGGACGAGTGTTTACATCCAAGAAATGGAAGGTATAAGTGCCTGGCACTGTGTATAGATTAAAGATGCGAACGAGCATCCTTAAGACTATGATACGGACGGGTATCGGGTAGAAACAAACACTGACACATGCTCAGAGATGATGATATGGAAGAGTATCAACTGGTTAACAAAGAACACAGACGAGTGTCGAATCTGAGGGGACTCTTCTGGGGAATAATAGACACAGACGAGTGTCTAAATTCTAAAAGAGGGATAAAAGTATCTGACAGTGTGTATGGATTAATGATGTGAACGAGCATCCTTAAGACTATGATACGGACGAGTATCAGTAGAAACAAACGCTGACACATGCTCAGAGATGATGATACGGACGAGTATCAACTGGTTAACAAAGAACACGGACGAGCTTCGAATCTAAGAAAGATAAGTCGTATATATAAGATACGGACGAGTATCTGTATGAGTAAAAAGTATGAGTAACAAGTATGAGTAACAAGCATGAGTAAGACACGGACGAGTGTTTATCTTGCTGTGGAGAGCATGACACAGACGGGTGTCTGAAAAAGTGTATTATAAACAAGTATATGGTTTACCAAGTGTTTAGGTAACTGTGCTGGGGAAGGTGACACGGACGGGTGTCAGGAAGTATCTGTATCTTTAGGGAAAATTCCTTGGCTCTCTGCCGCGGAATTTGGGGAGTTTTCTGTATATCCTTGATGGATTATCAGTATTTACAAGTGTTTGATTCAGAATATGGCTTATGGTTATGCAATATGTTTGATTTTTGCCGTAATGCTCCGTATTAGATGGAATGCTACGCTCTGCGGGGAGAATATGATGCAAATGCTATGATTATGCAAAGATACCGATCCGAGGTTCGGATCCCGTTGCTGTGAAGATCTCCGACTGATCTGCTTGAAGTGGACATCCCAGCTGGGGATGAGATCATTGGTAGATCTAGCACACGTATGACTCTGTATGGGGAAGTAGATCACTGATAGATCTATCTTTGTAATGAGGGACCCAGCTGGGGGTTTGTAGAAGCTTCCTTCACTCTGTTGTGATTTCTTCGCGTGTTGCTTTTCTGGATAGAAGTTGAAACTCTGTGGGGGAGACGGTTCCCTGGATTTTGTACTTGGCTGAGGAGGAAATAATAAATGGTAACTCAACTGGGGAGAAGGCACCTCCGGTGCTAAGACTGAGTGGATAATGATTTGCCAACTCGTTGGGGTGAAGCTTGCATGCCCCATGTTGTGCTTTGAATACCTGCAATCCTGAAAAGACAAAGAAACGCACAAGTAATCCCGAGGTATCCCTTACCGGATTCCATCCTAAGAGTTTAGACACTCCCGGGAGTAAGTATATTTCCTGCAAGCACGTATTTAAAAGAAACATCTGTATTCATGCAATCAGGATCTTAAAGACATCGGACATTCTTGCAAATGAAAATAAAATGTACGAAACATGACTGAAAATCTGATTTTATTAATTCATGTGCCCTGAATTGGCAAGATACAGTCAAAGAAACAAATCCCCTAAAATGAAGAGATTGTTACAAATTGAGAAAAAAGATGTTGGAAATGTTGATGACGCTTCAGGGAGCTCCCCCTTGCTATGACTCGTATGACATTTGCCGTTCTTCTCGTCTTGCTTTCTGAAGGAGGCTGATTCTGAAAGAAACTTGATCCTTTCGAAGCTTTCCAAGTTCTAAGCGATACAGATGAATTCAGAGTATAGTTGTTCGCTTATTCCCTTATTTTGCGTGGATCGCCCTTTCGGGTTTTCAATCCATCGGGATACCCTTTTTTGCCTGAGTTGTCCAATGCGGCTTTTCAACTCAGCGGGTGTACATTTTTTTGTTTATTTTCCCTTATTTTTTCCCGAGTCTTTTATTCTATTTTTGACTCGCCGGGATGCCCTATTTTTGCCTGGACTTACATTCTGTTTTTATGTCCAGCGGGTCATTTTATGCGATGTATTTTTTAATTGCATCTGAATTCACAGGGGATGGGAAGTCTTCACCATCCATAGTGCTGAGCATCAGTGCTCCACCGGAGAAAACTTTCTTTACTACGAATGGCCCTTCATAGTTCGGAGTCCACTTGCCCCTGTGGTCTGTATGAGGAGGCAGGAGTCTTTTCAGCACAAGATCTCCTACTTGGTACTCTCGGAGCCTGACTTTCTGATCGAAGGCTTTCTTCATTCTTTTCTGATACAGCTGCCCATGGAAAATTGCAGCTAATCTCTTTTCTTCAATCAGATTCAGTTGTTCGTATCGGGATCGGACCCATTCTGCTTCGTTCAGTTTAACATCCATCAGTACCCGTAGGGAGGGTAATTCAACTTCAACAGGTAGGACTGCCTCCATACCATACACAAGCTGATATGGTGTCGCCCCAGTGGATGTTCTGATCGACGTTCGGTACCCATGCAAGGCAAATGGTAGCATTTCATGCCAGTCTTTATAGGTAACCACCATCTTCTTCACAATCTTCTTGATATTCTTATTAGCCGCCTCAACAGCGCCATTCATCTTTGGCCTGTAAGGAGAAGAATTGTGGTGTTGGATCTTGAAGTCCCGGCATAGTTCTGCCATCATTTTGTTGTTTAAGTTAGAACCATTATCAGTAATGATTCGCTCGGGCACTCCATACCGACAGATGATGTCTTTCTTTAGAAATCGGGCTACTACCTGCCTTGTAACATTTGCATAGGAAGCTGCTTCAACCCACTTGGTAAAATAATCAATGGCAACCAGGATGAATCTGTGGCCGTTTGAAGCGGTCGGTTCAATCTTGCCAATCATATCGATGCCCCACATGGCAAAGGGCCATGGTGAAGACATCACGTTCAGAGGATTGGGAGGCACATGCACTTTATCTGCATAAATCTGGCATTTATGGCATTTTCTGGCATAGGCACAACAGTCGGCATCCATTGTGATCCGGTAATAGCCTGATCTTAGCAACTTTTTATCCATTGCATGTCCTCCAGCATGGGTACCAAAGGATCCTTCGTGCACTTCGTGCATCAACAAGTCTGCTTCTGTCTTATCGACGCATCTGAGGAGTACCATATCAAAGTTTCTCTTGTACAGGGAACCGTCAGTATTCAGAAAGAAACTACTAGCTAGCCTTCTTAATGTCTTCTTATCATTGGAGGACGCCCCAGGTGGGTATGTTTGATCCTCCAAAAAGCACTTGATGTCATGGAACCAAGGCTTATCATCTTTGATAGTGTCTGCTGCAAATACATATGCTGGTCTGTCGAGTCTGGACACTGAAATCCGAGGCACAAAGTTGGCAGCTTGAACTTTGATCATTGATGAAATGGTAGCCAGAGCATCTGCAAACTGATTCTCGTCTCGAGGGATATACTCAAGCTTGACTGTTGTGAAGAAAGTCAATAACCTTCTTGTATAGTCCCGATAAGGTATCAGATGATCTTGGTGGGTGTACCATTTGCCGTTGGTTTGATTAACTACCAAAGCTGAATCTCCGAATACAGTCAAAGTCTTGATCCTGAGGTCAATGGCTTCCTCAAGACCCATAATACAAGCTTCGTATTCAGCTTCGTTGTTAGTGCAGTTAAAGGTGAGTTTTGCCGAGAAAGGCATGTGAACTCCCTTAGGTGTAATGAGTACGGCACCAACACCACGGCCATTCATGTTAACAGCCCCATCAAACATCATAGTCCATTCTTCTTCCGGGTCAGGTCCTTCAGTGTGAACAGGCTCTTCATGATCTTTTGCTTTTATGAACATGATGTCTTCATCAGGGAAGTCAAATCTCATAGGCTGGTAATCATCAATAGGTTGCTCAGCAAGATAATCAGACAGTACACTGCCCTTGATGGCTTTTTGAGATGTGTACTGGATGTCATATTCTGTGAGGATCATTTGCCATCTTGCAACCCGTCCGGTAAGTGCTGGCTTCTCAAAAATGTACTTAACTGGGTCCATCTTTGATATCAACAAAGTAGTGTGGGTCAACATATGTTGCCTTAGTCGGAGAGCAGCCCACGCTAAAGCACAGCAAGTTTTCTCGAGCAGTGAATAACGTTGTTCACAGTCGATAAACGTTTTGCTTAGGTAGTATATTGCATACTCTTTTCGACCAGACTCGTCATGCTGGCCCAGCACACACCCCATTGACTCTTCTAATACTGTCAGGTACATGATTAGAGGTCTTCCTTCAACTGGAGGCATAAGGATTGGAGGTTCCCTCAAGTATTCCTTGATTTTGTCAAAAGCCCTCTGGCAGTCTTCGTTCCACCTGACCGTTTGTTCTTTTCTTAACAGCTTGAACAAAGGCTCACATGTTGCTGTAAGGTGAGATATGAACCGTGAAATGTAGTTCTATCTACCTAGAAACCCCCAAACCTCTTTTTCTGTCTTCGGTGCAGGCATTTCTTGAATGGCTTTGACTTTATCTGGGTCAACTTCAATCCCTTTCTCACTTACAATAAATCCCAGCAACTTACCAGATCGCACCCCGAATGTGCACTTGTTGGGGTTCAACTTCAGTTGGTACTTCCTCAGACGCTTGAATAACTTCAGCAGATTCACCAGGTGGTCTTCTTCTGTGAGGGACTTGGCAATCATGTCATCCACATAACATTCAATTTCTTTATGGATCATGTCGTGGAATAATGTTACCATAGCCCGTTGATAGGTTGCACCAGCACTCTTCAGTCCGAATGGCATCACCTTATAACAGAACATGCCCCAGGGCATGATGAAAGTTGTCTTCTCCATGTCTTCAGGTTACATCTTGATCTGATTGTATCCTGAAAATCCGTCCATGAAGGAGAACACCGAGAACTGAACCGTATTATCAACCAATACATCAATGTGAGGTAATGGGAAATCATCTTTCGGGCTGGCTCTGTTCAGATCCCGGTAATCCACACACATCCTCACCTTGCCATCTTTCTTAGGTACAGGTACAATATTAGCAACCCACGGTGGATAGCTAGTCACAGCAAGGAAACCGGCATCCCACTGTTTTTGTACCTCTTCTTTTATCTTCATTGCCATATCTGGGCGAGTACGGCGCAATTTCTGTTTAACCGGTGGGCAGTCTTCTTTCAAAGGCAGCTTGTGCATGACAATATCGGTATCCAATCCTGGCATATCCTGATAAGACCAAGCAAAGACATCCACATACTCCCGAAGCATATCAATCAGTTGCTCTTTTACGGAATCTTGTAGGCAGGCCCCGATCTTAATTTCTTTCACATCTTCTTCCGTACCAAGATTAACCGCTTCAACCTCCTCCTGATGAGGGGTGATAACCTTCTCCTCTTGCCTTAACAACCTGGCTAGCTCTTCAGGAAGCTCATAATCTTCTTCAGCCCCTTCATCAGCTTGATTGATTGGATTGCCAAAGTCATACGAAGCCATAGCTGTGTTGTTGTCGGTGCAGTCTGAAAGGCACTCTCTGCAAGGGTTTAGATTGTTCATTTTAGTGATCAATTTTAATCTTGTTTAGAAAAAGTGAAATGAAGTTTTCATTTTGGAAAACATTTCCATTTTATTTTTGTACAAAAAGAAAAATGGAAAACAGTGAGCGGAAAAAGGAAAAGACTCATTTGCAAAAGATGTCCGATATTCATTGATTGATCTGTTTGCACAAAATTACAAGATGGCCCGATTACAAAATGAGTCTTGTCATCTTGGGCAAGATGCAAGACTTGATGCATGCTTAAAAATACAGGAAATAATAATTACTCTGCAGGAGTAACCCTTATAATTTCCTGGGAAGACCAGTTAAGGACTTGGCTCCCCGGGATCCTTGGACGTATCCAGTTCTCCAGGTTGTGGTCGCTTTCTTCCTCGTCTTCCAAGTTGTTCACTGCATCCGGGGTGAGCATTCCCCCGCTGACAAAATTGGACTTCTTGGCAGCCTCTGATTGATCTTGTTGAGTTGGTTTGTAACCCAACCCAAATCTGTCCTCCTTCTTCTCCACGGGCAGCAGCTTGCCCCAGCCTTGGGCAGTACCCTCTTTAACAACCTTCCGGGCTTGCTGATAAGACGTTATGGAGGTTCCTAGTACAACAGATGCTTCATTAATGTTCAGGGCCTCAAATCCCTGGCTCATGGTTTCATGGATCTCTCCATCCATCTCAATATACTTATATGTAGCCAGATGGCTAACAAAGATGTCTTCTTCACCACAGATGGTGATGATCTGGCCTTCCCACTCGAATTTCAGCTTCTGGTGAAGGGTAGACGTAACAGCGCCAGCGGCATGGATCCAGGGTCTACCCAACAAACAGCTGTAGGTCGGCTGAATGTCCATCACATAGAAGGTAATTTTAAAAGTCTGCGGGCCAATCATCACAGGCATATCAATCTCTCCAAGCACTGATCTTTTAGAGCCATCAAACGCTCTTACCACCAAATTACTCGGACGCAGTGCCAAGCCATCATACTCCAGCTTCACTAAGGTTTTCTTTGGCAAAATATTGAGTGAGGACCCAGTGTCCACCAGTACATGGGATAGAACAGCACCCTTGCATTCTAGAGTGATGTGTAAAGCCTTGTTGTGGTTACGTCCCTTAGTTGTTAAGTCAGCATTGGTAAAGCCCAGTCCATGACTGGTGTTGACATTTGCCACCACAGTTTCTAGCTGATTAATGGTGATCTCCTCTGGCACGTATGCTGCGTGCAGGACTTTCAATAATGCATTCTTGTGAGCTTTGGAACACATCAACAGGGATAATATGGAGATCTTTGAGGGAGTTTGGTGAAGCTGATCCACCACTTTGTAATCACTTCTCTTTATAATCCTCATAAACTCGTCTACATCTTGTTCAAAAGATGTCTTCTGAGTTTCCTTGAGAATTGGTTCTTCAGATATCACACTCTTCCCTTTTGCTTTGGCAGCAGCTTCTGCTTCAGCATTAGGTCTTTGCATTTGTGAGGCAAAAAGGCGTCCGCTTCTGGTGAAGCCTCCGTCTCCCCCAACATTATCAATTTGTGGAGAAGAGGTTGAAGAATCCAAAGTGATTTTCTCCCCGTTGCAGTAAAGATCAGAGCCATAATGCCAAGGTATGGCATTACTGCTTTCATACGGAACTGGTCCAGGCACCGTGATGGTAACTGGACTGACTGCTGCAGAGGAGGGTATTGTAACAGTGTGCGGATCGTAGTAAATGGTGACTGGTGACCTGGCAGGAGGTGCCACTGTTTGTTGCTGAAAGTTGTTGTTTGGAAGAACATTTGATGGATCATAGTAAATGGTAACTGCTGAGACATCCTCATTAATTTCTGTTGGCGTTGTAGAAGATTCTGCTGAATAAATAGATGCTGATGTTGTAGAAGAAATGGTTGTTAACATCTGGTTTGTTGAAGTGATGGATGAAGCCATTGTTGATGATATTGATGAATTGTTCGGAATGATTGTTGTTGCAGTTGTAGAAGAGTCAGGAATTGTTGCCAAAGGATTTGCTGGATTTGTAGGCACCGTTGTTGAGATATGAAGTATACCACTTTTGATGAGACCATCTATGCCGCTTCTCAAATTATCACACCCGTTGACTGAAATATTGCAGTACCCACAACCGAGCTCACACCCGGGGAACATCTGGCACTCTAGAAGCTGAGCTTTAATTTCGACCAGAGGTGTCCGAATCTGTCCAACACTGGTGATTAAAAAAGATGGCTTGTCTTCCTCAATGGCATTAATTCTTGGTCCTCCATGATTGGGCATGGGATTCTTGGTGAGACTTGGAGGGGGTGCAAAGTTGAGGGCTTTAGAATCCACCAGGTCTTGTACCTTCATTTGTAAAGCCCTGCATTTCTCAGTATTGTGGCCAGGTGCATTGGAATGGAAAGCACATTTGGCGTTGACATCATAATTTCTTGGAAGATTGGAGGGATCTGGTGGTGCCAATGTCCTTAATTCGACCAAGTTGAGTTTCAGGAGTTGTGGCAATAAGGCAGCATAAGGCATAGGGATAGGGTCAATCACCTTATTTGCCTGTGATGGTCTTTGCTGAAAAGGTATTTGTTGTTGATTGTTGTTATTGCTGTTGTAGGCTCTCTGTGGCAGATACTGAACTTGCTGTTGATAGTGGGGTTGTTGTTGTGGTTGATATGCTAGTTGCTGAGGAATCGGAGCTGGAATAGTGACAACTGCTACTGATCTATGGACATACTGAGGTCTGCCCCTGCTGGCATGGATGGCATTTGTCTCACCAGTTCTTCTAGGTCCCACAAAAGGCTTCCTGGGGTTACTAGACGAACTTGCACCATTATCAGAAATCTTGCCCATTTTCAGAAGGCTTTCAATTCTTTCTCCAGCTATAACTACGTCAGCGAAACTGGTGGAAGAAAAGGCAGCTAGCCTATAAATATATGTTCCTTGCAGAGTATTCATAAACATGTCGGTCATTTCTCTCTCCGACATGGGTGGATGGACAACACCAACAAGCTGTCTCCACCTCTGGGCATATTCCCTGAAGCTTTCTCTGGAGGACTGAGACATTCCCATAAAAAGGGTCCTGTTAGGAGCCATGTCCAGATTGTATTGGTACTGCCTGATGAAGGCCTCAGCTAGGTCCTTCCAGCATCTGATAGTAGCTCTGGTTAAGTGTGAGTACCACTCCCTTGAAGCCCCAGTCAAACTGTCTTCAAAATAGAACATCCACAGTTTTTCATCCATGGTGTATGCTTTAAGTCTCCCCAGAAAGGACTGCAGGTGAGTTCGTGGACATGAAGTTCCATTGTACTTATCGAAGCAAGGGGGTTTGAACTTATGGGGAATCCTTACCCCATCCACTAACCCTATATCCATGACATCAAAACCCAAGGAATTTTGAGACTCCAGAGATCTCAACTTCTCAGCAATTTCATCAAACCTCCTATCATAAACTTCATCCCCAGCTCTCATTACAGTAAACTGCTCCTCTTGAGGATCCTCTTGCAAGATCCTGCCTGCAGTAGTATTTCCTTGCACATTACCCGGGATGTTGACTTTCGGATGTAGATGAGGCCCATATACTGGTGGATTAACATGAGGCTGCCCCCTTTCATTGTTACTTGTTCCTTCAGTTCCCAGATGGGGTTCTTCCGGGGTTTATCTTTCTACCAATGCCCTCAACCTTTCTTGACTTTGGGCTAAGCCATTCATTACTTCTATGAATTGGGTCATTTGGTTTCTCATCTCCAGCCTTTCATTAGCCATCTGGGTTCTGACCTCTGTCAGATCTTGCTGTACTTGGTCCATTTGGATACCAGGAAGATTGTTGCGAGTAGGATACCTGTGCGGACGGTTGAGAGGGAACACCCGACGGCGAGCAATAATTCCTGAACCACAACAGAGTTAGTAACAAACAAAACAAAACCCTACAAAACAACACAAGAGTTAGTATGCAATGCAGTATGCTTATTTATTTTCCAAGGTATCCGGCTTGGCTCTTGGTTTTGACCTTTCCATACCCCGAGGAAGATGTTTTGATGTTTCTTGAGAAAAGAAACTCAAATGAAACAAACTGACAAATACATTACAAATGGTGGATCATACATAGTTTTTTTTTACAACACATGCCCCTGAGGGGTCAAAATACAACATAAAAAGAAAAGTACACGAAATGGAAATAACAACAAGCAAAGAAGTCAAACATCTAATCCAAACTCATCCTCCTTAACCTCCTTCAGAAGTGCTTCAGTTACAGGACCAGCCGGATGCTCTGTAATGTTTCTGATAAGAAGGTTTCTGGTGGCAATAGCAGTGGTCAGCTTCTTGTGCCTGTCTTGGTCCTTTGACCTCTTCACACCAGCCCTAAGCTTCAACTCTGAAATCTCCTTCTAGGCTGCTAGCAGAGCCTCCTGTTGTTTCTTTTCATTGGCCTCCAATTGCTCAATCTTGGCTTGAGTTCTCTTATCTTCTTGAGTACGAGCTTCAGTGATCCTGACCCACCTAGCTTGACTTTCTTTCAGATAGAGATCAGTCCTAGCCTTCTGAAACTGGGCCTCTTTACAGGCATTCTTCAAAATTTTCTCCCCAGCTCTTGATTTCTTGATGTAGTCCTCTGCTTTCTCAATCTTGGCTAGATGCTCCACCTTAAGCTTTTCCAACCTCTCAATGTCTATACGACCATCACTCCTCTCCCAGAGGGTCTTCTTTAGAGCTTGAGACAGATTCTCATTCCTTTCTTTCAGCTTCTCAAATTCTTCCAGGCTGACAGTGGTTGGAGGTGGTATTGTGGATGGTCCAGGTGCATCCTCAATGGTGAAAGGCATCCCAGAAAGTTGAGCCCTTGCACGAGACCATTCATAGTACTGAGCTGAAGCCACATTATTGCACCTCCCAAGAATGGCCATCCCTTTGGTCTGGATGTTGTCCCAAGCCCAGGATGCTTGTCTGACAACAGCTAGATTAGGTTTTATCTCACAATTCAGGGTTTCAGCCAAGTCTTGCACTCTAGGAGGGTGAATCAAAGCATAGCCCAATTGTCTCTTAAACAGCAAAGGATTGTAGTTGATGCAACCCTTCAATCCTACTAGAGGTACATTGGGGAACTGTCCACAGCTAGTAATTATGTTCCTGCCTTTGGTGCTCTGGGTGCACCATCTGATGTCATCTGAAGTCAAAGCAATAAGTCTCTTAGCCCAATTCTTCTGTTGGTGAGGATTCAGGAAGGCATCAGTCTTGGGTAAGTGGTTAAGCAACCAAGTGTGAAACAGGGGAGCACAGCATCTCACCAACTTCCCTCTTTGCTTCTCATTTCTCTGGTGAACAGAATAATAGAAATCTCCCAGCAATGTGGGCACTGGGTTCCTCAGAAGGAAAAGATGAATGGCATTCTTGCTGATAAACTTGGGCTCATCTGCAAATAGTATAACCCCATATATACTGAGGGCTAACAATGCACAAATTGCCCTCCATTCTCCCAAAGAGGCCTTCAGGATGGCCTGAGAAGTCAGAAAGTCTAAGTGTAGGCCAGGGATCCCAGCCTTTGTTGTCATGTTCTGCTCAATCAAAATAGGTTCCAGGTACAGTGCTTTTGCCACTTCTCCATTGCTGGGAGAAGTCATTTCTGGGTTGAAGGGGATATCACCCCTGACAGGTACTCCAATCAATGATGAGAACTCCTCCAGCAGAGGTCCTAGCTGAAAGTTCTGGAAAGTGAAACATCTCAAGGGAGGGTCATAGAACTGTAGGCAGGTGTGAATCAAACTCCTTTGAGAAGGGTCCAAGTCCATAACCATATCAAGGATGCCTCCATAATGCTCTCTGAATAATGGGATGTGGTCTGGAGTGATAAGTGCCTGGACCTGCCTGATGCCAGCCAGCACAGGCTCAAAGAAATGGTATGAAATGTTGCTCTTCTTGGGTGCCATAACTGCTGATGAAGAGCTGAAAACAAGTGCTGGTGGTGAAGAATGATACTGGAGATGAGCCACTGATAGGCTGAGGCTGGTGATGATGAGAACAGCTGAAGCAGATAACTGATGAACAGAGGTCTATGCAGACGAAGGGGTCAAAACCAAACTAGATACAATATGGATACCCTGAAAAACAAATAAGCAAATGTTAAATGATGCAAATGATGAGTATGCAAATGATATGCAAGGGTTTGTGATCAAGCTGGATCTGATTACTGCCTTGATATAAGTTCATGTATGTTAAAGAAGTCCAGATGGAGGTTCAGAAATCCAGTAACCAAGGTGGGGGACTCAAATAAAGAGTCACATGTCCAGGGTTAATCACAAGAACTGTCCAAAATGAGGTATTCTTAATCAAAACAAGTAATAGGGTATGATGTGGCCAATGGTTCCTGCAAACCTGTAAACAGCCCAACCCCCTCACAGGTGGTGTTCTAAAACAAGGATCCTCAGACTTGGATCAGTTATGAGAAGTGTAAACACTTCTAACCCGGAGGTACAGTGTTTACAATAACCATAAAAGATCCTCCTCTAATTCACCTCAGTTTCTGAAGGTCATAATAAAGGTCATCCAGACTTAGCAGGCTTCCTAGATGGCCCTAGCACTACAGGAAATCTGTAGCACAGAGTTCTCAAGAAGAAACCCACATCTGAACCGTGTTTCATATTCCCGCACCAGACCGAAATGGAATGGGAAAAAACATGAACCACTCTAGCCTAGGTGTCACTCAGGTCCCAGGTATAGGACCTTAAACTCTCAGTAGAACCCCACCCACCAAAACAAGAAACAGATCCAGCCAGATGACAATATGACAGTATGATGTATAAAATTGTAAAGAAAGCAATAAATAACTGTACATAAAGCAGTAAACAAAGCAAATATACAAACACAAATAGCACATGACACCCCAGTAAACACAAATCAAACAAGCGCTAGGAGGAACCCACAAAAAGAACCAGAAGCCCTGGTTACAGTATAAGGTTCCCCAACAGAGTCGCCAGGCTGTCGCTCCCACCAAATGACACCTAGGTCAGAAGGGGTACATACGCGAACGGTCGGCGAAAGAGGAAGAGAGCACACAGGGGTGAACTCAAGAGAAAAGAGTCGCCAGCTAGGCATTTTTATCCCGGAGGAAAGGTAATGCTGCATAGACCTAGAAAAAGATATGGATAAGACGGTTGCGAACCTGAGATACTGAGAAAGGGGGTTGGTTACAACCTGGGAAGGTATTAGCACCCAGATTGTCCGTCGTACTCGACGGGATCCACACTTAAAAGATTTGTGTTTTAAAAGGGGTAATGTCAGTGCAATTTGTGTATCAAAGCTGGAAAAGAATGCAAGTGTCAGTGTAAAAGAAGTATGAAATGTATAAGTGAAGCGTCAGTGTAAGAACAGGAGTGGAATGCTCAAGACTATGAGGCTAAAAGAATAAAGCTGGAAGAGGGGGGAATATACAGAGACTTTTGTTCGATAACTGTTAAGTTATGCCTACGTATCCTCTCGTGCAATGAGGAAGTCAGAACACCGTAGTTCAACTCAAAGAGACAGAAAGGTAAGTTGACTTGTGAACTGCTTACTTATCTATGCTCAAGTGTATGACCTGTCTGGCTCAGGTGCAAACTGTCTTGCATTAGACGGAAGAAGCGAGTTCTCGTTTGTAAATGAATGGGATGAGAAAAGAATCCCGGAGGAGACGATTATTGTTTGTTTTTTGTGTTTTCAGTCTTTTATTGCTTTTTGTGTTTGTCATATGTTAATGAGCTTAATCCTAAACCAAAGGGTTAGTAAACTCATCACATCCTCCCTCTGAATAGGGGTAATGAGAATACCTTAAGTGTGAAGTAAGCACCTCACACTTAATCACCATGATGTAGGATTAAGATCATTAACCTACTTGTGATTATTTAGATGTTTTTTGTTGTTTTTGTTTAGTGTTGATTAATGATATTAAGCCATAATCAAATATTTAATGGACTCATTACACCATCCTAATAGAAGGATAATAGATGAGAACATTTAAGCTGAGAAAGACTCCTCAACTTAATCCATGATTAGGGATTAACCTCATGACAAAAAAAAGCCTTTATTAAGTGGATTTTAGTTAATGATAAGATGAAGAAGTGGATTTTATGATTTGTAAGACAACTTGAGGGGGACTTGTCCATTAACACTAGGGTTAGTCCTTCTTAACCAATTAAGGAAGAATTATAACCCTAATGCAAGGCCCAAGTTACAAGTTTGATGTCTTGATGATTATTAGATGGATTTATTAAAGGATTTAAATACATTAAGGGTTTAACACTTAGGATTAAAGTTATACACTCCATCCTAATAGAAGGATGCAGGCATAAGCTTAATCACAAAGCCTTAAAACCTTTAGGGTTTAGTCCTGGATTATGAGATGAGAAAAGAAGACTCAAAGATGACACAAAGGCAAGACTAAATGGGGGACTAATCAAACCCTAATTGTTATCATGCTTGGTTGTTCCTAGGGTTTATGAGGCTCATGAGAGAAAGATCTTCAGAGAAACCACCAGGAAGGAAGCAGATGAAAGGAGCAAAGAGAAGCAAAACAATTTGCTTCACTTAAGAAGGCAAGTTGCTTGAAAGAAGAAAGTGAGAGATGAACATGAATGAGAAAGCTCACTCTAAAACACACACAAAATGCAGCAAAGAAAGTATGAAAGAGATGAAAAGAGATTGTGAGAAGTGAAGGCAAATTCACTTCTCAAACAACTTACCACCTGAAATGTTAGCAAAAGAAATGGAATGCAATGCAAATGAGATGAAGTGTCATGATACAAACCAAAGTCAGAAGCATCTACATGATGTTAATGATGCTAAGAGATGATACAAACATGAGGCAAGACATGAGAATGATCAAATAAGCATAAGGATGCAAATGAGGCATGCATTGAACCATGAATGGTCATGAAAAGTTATGAAATGCAAATGACATACAACATGGCAAATGAAAGATGCAATGATCAAACATGATTCTAATATGTCCTAAGATGTATTATGAATCAAGTGGATGCACAAAATGTCATGGCAAGTCAATGGATGCAAGCAAATGAGAAATGGATGCAAAGGAAGGCACAAATTAGGGTTACATGCATCATGCAAAACAAAAATCCAAAACTTGAAGCAAATTACTTGATAAAAATTTGAAAATGCAATCAAAGATACCCTAAACCTATACAAGTTCACTGCCCAAAGGAGAGGATCCAACTCTTAACCTAGTGTAAGTTATGAATTTCCTAAGATTGCTAGGGTTTTGGGGTACCTTGTCAAGAAAAATGCTAAACAAATTGAAAATGCAAGATCAATTCAAATCAAATTTACCCTATAAACTACATGCTATGGAAGATACAATGCCAAAAGAATCATCATCCAACTCTCAATGGTTAGGCAGAAAAGAATTTTTGAAGTTTGAAACAAAATATTGCCTAAGAATGAAATTAAATCCAATGAAAATGATCAAAAGGTATCAATAACAAAAAAGAAATTTGGTTTGAGGGTTGGAAAATGTTTCTAAATGTTTCTAAATGCTATATGAATTTTTTTGTGATTTTTAAATACGTAAATGTATTTTTAATTAATTAATTTCCATTAACTAATTAAAAATAAACATTTAAATGATTTAAAAATAATTTTCAATGCAAAAAATAAAATAAAAATCATTTTCTGATTAAGAAAAATATTTGAAACAAAAATGCAAAGGGAAATATTTTTAGGATTTTTCTAACTATTTTAAAATAAATATGAAAGATAAATGAATAAAAATGAAATAAAAAGAAAATAAATGGGAAGTATGAAGGATCTAAGGCTGAGATTCAAACTGAACACGCGGGAGTTGACTGGCGCGCTATTGGAAGGTCTGGATCTCTTCTGGCTTAATTAACTTAAATATGATTTATTAAATTAATAAAATAGATTAGGGTTTTAATGATGTGATCTGGGCCACACACGCGCGCGGGAGTCAACCCCAGTCTACCTCATCTATGGTCCAAATTCAAACTCTCATTAATTACGTAATTAGGGCAAATGACTTTCAGGTGACCGGAACAGTGGTTCCGGTCATCTTCTCCGGCGAGTCAAAAGAGGAACTCTCTCCCTAGGCCATTTCTGGAGCTCTAAAGCTCCAGATCAAACCTTCTAACCTCCCTGAATCCAAACCTACCCTCAAAACAAATTTCTATGACCTACAAAACAAGATTCGAATCAAAACTCTTAAAATGACAAAAGTTTCAGACAACCAGTACACACTCAAATCTTAACCATTTCAAAAAGTAAAAACATCTGGATGATCAGCAAGGCATAAGGAACAATCTAGAAACTTAAATTTTCATTTTTGGAAAAAAAGTTCTTGAGGTACCTGAGCTTGAGCTTTCTCAGTTTGCAACTTTCTGGCCAACTCTTTGCTTTCAATCACTTCCAATGATCCCCCTGAGAAGTTTGCAAGGCTTGATTGGAGTTTAAGATGGCTGGTTTATGAGATTGATGGAGTTCTGTTCAGAGAGGGGAGGAAATCGTGTTTTAATTTCAGGGAGTTTCAGGGCAAGGTGAGGGTCAAGGATGATCAGTGAGACATGTTGAGATGTTCTATGGAGTTTGTTTTGATGTTTGATGCTTGTGTTGTGTGTTTCGAAACAAAATGCATAAGGGGAGGTTTTTTGAGAATGCTGGCTTGGAGGATGCTTCAGGCTTGTGTGTGTTATGAAAATGAACCCTTGGAGTGTGTTTGTAAGGTCTGGATTGGGCAGAGAGTGGGTGGTGGACTGCTGTGATTGGTATGGGTGTTTTTGCCAAAAAGACAAAAGTGTTGTACTTGAGGTATGGGCAATGGTGTAGCTGGCCCATTGGCTTGTCCTAGCTCAGATGAGATTAAGGATGTCCATGGAATTGGTTTTGAGATAATTCAGCAAGTTGAGTGAAGTTTATGTAGTGTTTTGCAAATTTGTGAATTTTTGGCCCCTTTGGAATTTCTTAATGCACAAGTCATGAAATTGGACAAACTCTTGGTGCATTCTTAACTTTAGGCAATGGTTTATGTTTGTGCAAAGATTAGAAGTCCATTTGAAAGCACAATTTGCCTTGGCAAGGGATTGCAACTTTGCCTCTTTGGTACATAACTTGAAATTATGTGATTTTTCCCAACTTTGACAAGCCATAACTTTTGATCCAAAATGAATTAGCATGAGTTCTTGTACTTTTTGAAAAGGGAATTATCCATTCTACAACTTTCATGACCAAAGTTTTCCCATTTGAAGCATTTTTGAATCAAAAAGCAAGGGTTGAAAAAGTTTCCCAAAATGGCAAGTTTCCATTACAAGTCATTTTCCCAAAAAGGCAACTTTGCAAATGGCTTGAAATTTTTCAATTTTGTGAATTTCTAACATCTTCTATGATCAAATAAAGATCATACACAATCAAAATAATGAAGAACACCCCTTGGTTGGGTCATTGGGGGCCTCAGATGCCCTGATTTTACACTGACTTGCTCAAGAAGTCAACTCTTGATCAGATGCCCTCCCCATGGAATTTCTTCATGAAACTTGATATGCATGATCCCTATAACATGTAGAGACCAATAGAAACAAGAATAACCAAAAAATTTGGAGTTATGGCCTTTGAAACCAAAACCCTAATTCTAGGTCATCTGTGTAGTTAAACCTGGCTCTGCTTCCATGCCATTCTCAGTTCTTGTGATCCTTGGGATTTCTTGACTTTGAGGGGATATAATATGATGCTTGAACATACATGGACCCCTTTTAAGTGATTGAAGACCTTTGGAATGGCTCAAATGGCTCTTGGATAGCTCAAATCACAAACCCTAGGTGCAGATGACTTAGAAGCAATGCAGTGAATCAAAAGTGCAATATGAGATGCTATGATTGAACTTATGCATATGAAAAGATCACAAGCCATGGTGTGAATGGGTGAGGGAAAATTTGGGGTGTTTACAATTTCTTCTTAATTTCAATGAACTTTGTGTGTAGATTAAAGTAGTTAATGTTCATTAATTCAAAACTACCTTTAAGTGGATTATTCAATTCATTTAAGGTACTTTGCATTAGTGATACATTTTCATGCTTGAATCCACCAAGAAGAGTGATTGAACTTAAGGATGGAAGAATACCATAAGTGCGGCTCAATTTGGTATTCACCTTTAGTTTTGTGGTGCATCGCGTTCGGATAACGATTTACATATCGATTATCTCGCATGCATTAGCACTAACATTATGAACCTTAATTGGTGGTGTCCGGCCTCATTTGTAGGGTAATTACTTCGTAAATTACTCGACGATCTCTTAACATAGACCTAAATGTGTCCCGACTTTGGAATAAAAATCTAATTGGATACTTGCACTTTCGTGGACAGGATCTCTTGTTGATCGTGTAATCCCAAGGTGGTTAATCATATTGCATTAAGAATCGATACTTATGAATGTTTGATGCATAGGTGCTTTGGGTCTCCCAATCGCCTTTCCAATTTCTTTGAATTCGGTTCGGTTTGCCTTGATTAATCAATATAGTGTAAGATGCTAAGCGGATCTGGTTGCCTTCGATTTTTGTCACTTTTTCTCTTTTGGTTGTGGTTGATTAAGTTCACCATACCATTATTATGTAAATATTATTATACTACTACTACTATTAATATTTTAGATTCTTGCACTTTAATTTCTTTTGCTACTAACATTTAAATTTTTGCACTTTTATTTGCTTTTATTTTATTTTGCTTTACAATGCTTTATTCATCCATTATCATGTTTATTATTTGCTCTTTTTTGTTTGTTTTTTATGTTGATTTCCCTTTTGTCCATTTGGACACAAAAGCATTAATAAAGGATTAAACTTCTAAAAGACTTGTGACTTTAATTTTGAACTATGGCCACTATCCTTAGCATTGGACTTGGAGTTTTGGACCTAGATTCTAGGATCATTCCTTTGCTTGAGCTATTATGGATTGGAGACTTTTCCGATTTAGTCCATTTGTTTTGGAAGATGGGAGTCCTAATGTTTCGAAGAAGGTTCGCCATACGGTTTGATCGTTCTTCTCTTAACTTTTACTTTCAAGTCTTAGGATAGTCCCTTCATCTCCTCCCCTTCTTAAATTTTCAAATCTTCTTCCTATTTCAAAAACCTTCTTTGTTTTCTAACCTCAAACGTTTTCGCAATCAAACCTTGACTTAGTTCAAGCGGTTTTACCTTTTCGATTTCATTTCTCAATAAATGTTAAACCACATAAGCATATAAAAACTTTCTTTTCAAAACACTTTAAAAAATTCAAACTCATTCAATTGTTTTTGTGCCCTCGTGCACTTTCCATTTTTATGTTTAGATATGATTCATTCTTTCTAGGGGATTTATTCGCTAAAGAATGACGACTTATCTTTACATTTTAAAATCAATTCAACACATTGTTTCTTTTTTAAATTTTGTACCACGAACTACGAGGTTTTGATCTCGCATTGCACTTTGTGGGTACGTAGGCATGAGACAATCGTCTCTTCAAACACAAAATTCTTAAAAAAAAACATTTCTCTTCCCATCTCTTCAATCTCTTTTAAAACAAACCATTTTCAAACCAAAAAAAGCAATAAATATTTCAAGGGGCTCCTGTGGAGTACCACGGGCATTTTGGGTGCGTAAAACCTTCCTAATTTGTAACTTATCCCCTTACCCATTCTCTGTTTGTTTCTTTTATCTTTTTGCTTTTAGATTCATTAGGTTTTATTCACTCTTTTTCCCTTTTCCATTTGGAATAAAATAAAAGCGCGGTGGCGACTCTATTTACTTTGAGTTAAGCTAACCAATAGCTTACGCTCATGATTTTACCGCTACAATACCCTTAAAGAGCCATTCTTTTTAATTACTGGTAGGATATTGGCTAACCATTTGACGTACCTAGCTGTGCGAATGAACTTGCATTGAAGCAGCCTCTCAATTTCCTCTTTAATCTTAGTGAGGATTGTTGGGGCGAAGCGTCTTGGATTTGTTTTGACAGGCTTCTTCCTAGGTTTGATTGGAAACTTGTGTTCGACAAGCCCTCTCTTTAAGCTAGGCATTTCGTCATAGTCCCAAGCAAAGAAATCTTTAAATTCCTCTAGCAAGTTGACTACCTCGACCTTGAGTTCTGGGTCGAGATTGGCACTAATGTAAGTAGGTATTTTTGCTTCCTCATCTCCCAGGTCGATTTCTTCTACGGGGTCCTGAGCCAACATTTTGGTAGTTTCTGACAAAGGATCCCAAAGGCTCATTGTCATAAAATGCATCAAGACTCTGGTCTGAATATTCTTGAGCCTTATTTGGAGGCTCTTGGTCTAAATCCTTCACATGATCTTCTTCTACAAATTATATAATGGCTTCAACAGACATTTCACTTCCTACAGCCTCTAAGGCCGCTTGTATTCTTGTTTCAACCACATAGGCCGAAATCCATTTTAGAGCATTGAAGTCAGTCATTATTACTACCTTCACTCCCCCAACCTATGGGCCGGATTTCAGGATCAGGGAAATATGGTGGGAGGTTATCTGCTTCCCCCACAACCTCTCTATCCCAGCGAAAACCTTCAACAGGATGGAGGTTTAACCTGCAGTATGAGTGATCATCTTGTATAAACTCGAATGTCGCTGGTGCACATGGGCCAATGTGGGCCAAATTCTTGTCGAACTCTACACCTTCCACATGATTAACTAGTACTTTGAATTACCCCTGTTCAGCTTCAATATTCTCGACAATGCCATCTGGTCTCTAGATGGTAACCCTCTGATGCATTGAAGACGACACTGCACCAATGCCATGTATCCACTCCCTTCCCAACAAGAGGTTATAGTTGGCATTGGTTTCGACCATTATAAAGAGAGTGGGTCTGGTGACTATTCCCACAGTTAAATCTATCTGTAGGACCCCCATAGTAAGTCCAGTTTTTCCTTCATAGTTTGACAGGACCAAGTTATGAGGCTTGAGGTCTGTGTCCAACTTTCCAATCTTAGGCAACAAGAAATGTGGCATAATGTTTACTGTAGCACCACAATCCACTAGAATCTTGTTAATTTCCACACCTTGTCAGTGATATACAAGGGCTTTAGGTGCCCCCTCATGGCTTTAGAAGGATGTTCGAAGAAGGCATTTTTCTCTTCAACACACCCATTGTTCATGACATAGTAGCACACTGGCTTGTGTGCAACCATCTTTGCCTCAGTGTTGGAATCCAGGTTATCCACCTCAGTAATATAGTCGTATTCCCTGGGCATGATTGAGACTATGTTCACCAGGACATTAAAGGATGCTTCAGATCCATACTTAAAGTTATCTATCATTTCTTCGTCTTCGACAACTTTTAATTCAGCTTTGATCTCTACTCTAATTTAATCTCCCTTTTTCTTTGATGAACGTGGTTTGTTCCCCACGGGCACTTTGTTCATTGCTTTAATCTTGAGGTTGTTACCCTCTTCATCAACCATATTGTGCTTGATTCAGCAACATCCTTTTTGGAGGCTTCTCTCTTAGCCTTCCTTCTTCGTTGCTCCCTGCACCACTATGACTTGGTCATAGGGTTGTTACCCTTATAATTCTCAGACACATACGCAGATTTGTTCGACGTTCTGACCTCCCTTCTATATCACATTGACGGCCCTCTTTCAACATAAAAATTCTTTCATTTATGGGTTCCCTTTTTGTTTGACTCATTGGGCTTATACCATTTGTCACTAGGGACTTCCCCACTTGGCTTAAATAAGGGACACTTCAACTTGAGAGGTTGGTCTTTGTTACCCTATTCAGTGTGTCGTGGGTCGAAACACCTTTGTTTCTGAAGTTTGTCAACTTTTGGCTTCTGTTTTCTACTAGCCTTATCAACCCTCTAAAGGCTTTTGGAAACCTCCTTGTCGAAGATAGAACTGAACATGGGACACAACGTAACCTCTAACCCTTTGTTTTGACATGTCTGCAAGAAGTCAACAATGGTCTCATCCACCTTAGGATAAGCCTTTTTGTAGTTATTCTTCTAAGGCACCAAGGCATCATCTTGGGCCTCCTGGTCTTCAGTTATTTTGACCATGCTAACATTAACTTCATCCTTCAATTGCATTTTGGAGAATTCTAGGTCAAGACCCTTAGTGGCCTTGTCCATATTGGTGAAAATTTCAGCAGTTTCCTTGGTAATCAGTGGGAGATTCATTTCTTCAGTCCCTTCGTCCAGGCTAGTAGTGACTCCCACATCAAATCTTTCGATATTAGGTGATGTCTTGAAGAACCCTTTAGCAGCCATACATATCAGATTCTCTAATTGTCCCTCAGTCAACTTTCTTTCAGCCATGATCACCATAGCATCATGGGCAGGGTCTTCAGCAACCCTAACCATCACTGGCTCCTTCATGGCTACAACTATCTCTAGGGTGTCGTCATCATCAGTAGCTTGATCAACAACACAACCATATTTACTGCCGTAGGTTCATTATAATTAGCCTCATCCAATTGAAGAGGATCCGTATCAATCTTCATATGTGCCTTTGGCTTATCTCCGAACTTGAGCCTTCCCTCCTGGATAGAATTTGGCACCAAATCCCTGAAAAGAAAACATTGAGAAGTTTTATGACCTAGGTAACTATGGTATTTACAAAAACCTCTTTTCTTTCGTTGATCTAAAGGTGGCATTTTAACGCCTGGTGGCACCAGTATTTTCCATCCTTAACTAATAAATAAAAAAATTTGTGACACTTAGTAACATCGAAAGTATATGTTTTCCTAGGATATATGTCGTTTCTTTCAGTTTTGATAGGGTTCTTTCCATCAGAGGGAACTAAGTGTTTGCAAGAATAAGGAGGACCCTTCTTAAGTTCAGCTAGGTCTATCTCATTATCCTCTAGAGGTATGAACTCTTCATAGACTCCTTCGACCTCATCTTGATAGTCCACATAAGCTATCTTCATATGTTTATTCTCCCCATCTTTATCATCCTTAAGACGCTTAAGCTATCAAACTTTATCTGCTAACTGGGCCATATCCCTCAGGTACTGGGTGTCCAGTTTCTTCCTGATAGAATAGTCAAGGACACCAGCATCCATTTCGACCAATTCACGCTCAGGAACTTGTGCAAAGCATCTGACTTTGAGTAGTCGAAATTTGTTCAAGTAATTGTAAATATATTTATTAAACTTTCTCTTGACAGTAGCTAATTCTTTCTGGATAATATTGGTTTGTCCCATGTAAAATTTTTCATGAAACAAATGTTCTAATTGAGTCCAATTACAAATTGAACCAGGTGGCAATGTAGTAAACCATGTGAAAGCATTCTTGGTAAGGGAACTGGGGAAATACTTCACCCTAAGACTTTCGTCATTTGCTAGTTCTCCTGCTTCTATCATATACCGTGCGAAATGTTCGACCATAGACTCGGTCGTATCTCCTGATAAATTGGTAAACTTAGGGACCTTCGTCATAGGAGGTAGTTCTGATTGGAGTAAGTACTCCACTATCGGCGAAGTGAAATTTGGCCTAGCGAAGCCCGTGTTTATTCCACTTCTAGCCATTATTCGTTCGACCATGGCTGCCAAATTATTTTCTGCTGCCAAATTGTTCTGTCAAACTTGGTGAACCACTTGATTTGCGTCTTGATGCCTGTGCACTACCCTTACTCTTGGTTCGTCCTCTTCTGGGATTTGCCTTTGATTCCTGACAAATGCATTTTCAAATGGTTCGGCCACAGGTGGATCCACGTGATCTGGTGGCTGCACAGCGTCTCCTTGAAATGCGCGTCGGGGCAATGTTAGGACTCCCATGAATTATGTTATATGTGCCATTTGGGTTACCATTTGTTGATTCTCCTGAGTCGTATTTTGAATCAAAGGTTAGAAAACCTCTCCCATTGTCTGGGACAGATTGTGAACCATTTACATGTTGCTTTCATCCATCTGCTGCCTCAGATAGGTTGTAGACTCATTTGTTAGATTAGGAATCTACGTCAAATTCCCTAACACACCAACTTGGCTATTCCTTCTCATGTTTATTACTGAGCCAGATTCCTATAATGGTGAAGGGACAACATGATCAGAAAAAATAGGAGGTGCATTCCTCACTCGTGCCATTGTGGTAGTTGATGGCCCAAAGAGTCTAGGGTATTACTGAGCAAGAGTATGCCCAAAAGGCCTAAATGCAGTCGAATTGGGTGGTGGAGTTTGTGCACTTGCCCCAATATACTCCAACAATGGTTGAGAATAAGGCTTATTAATTGTTTCCCCTAGACCCGTCGAAAGGGTTGGTTCTGATACCACTATATGTGTTGTCGAAGCCCCTGTTGAAGGGTTGGAGACTGGTATGGCCTCACTTCTTGGCACTTCTCGTGCATTTGTACTGCGAGCATTGGAACTGCTCACTTGAGGATTTGACCCACATGTCGCGGGAATTGAATCGCTTGAATTTCCCTGGCTAGATGCCATCCTTCTTATGTTTCTCCTTCTTGCTATATAGTCGTCTGTGTTGGCAACTTTCCCACTTCTCAAATGCATACACGAAAGTAACCGTCCTTTCGACTGGTATGCCCATGTAGAGGAGATTACAACACAAAGAGGTTACAAGAGGGAAGTTTATAATATAACACTGTTAAAAACAGTTATTCAGCTTTGTCCCAGTGGTCGTGCCAATTTGTTTACCCCAAAATTGGTAAACAAGTGTTGGTCCTCCAAAGATACCTAGAATACCCTTGGTTACTTGCAGGATCGACCATATTGATGTGAGCAACTCTTTAGTTTTGTATGATAGTAAATTTTATGCTTTTGTGCTTTTAACATACACTTTGTATTGAATTAACATTGCAAGCTTAAAAAATCTACCTTATCCATGTATGCATTGATACATGAGTTTTTATATCAACACATGTCTTGTTTTAAACAAAAATATGACTTTTGCTTCTGTATGTATCGATTCATTCGCAAGATGTATCGATACATAATTTCCTTGAAATTCTGAATTAAGTCAAATGCATCAATACATTCTTAATATGCATCGATACATGCTGTAGGTATGCTTCTATGATATCTGCTATGTATCGATACATTCGCAACATGCATCGATACATGTTGTAGATATGATTCTGGAATATCTGCTATGTATCGATACATTCGCAACATGTATCGATTCATTATGTTTTCATTTCTCTGTTTCTTTTGCATTGGTTCAGTATGTATCGATTCATTTCATTATGTATTGATACATAACAGTGTAAAAACCATCATGTATCGATACATTCGCACTTCGTATCGATGCATTAATCTGTTTCTATTTCTAACAGACTTTGTCAAGTATATATATGTTTTTTCTGTTAGTGTAGTGAAGTGGAGAAAAATTGTAAGTGAATTCAAGGTCAAGAAAATTGAAGAACACAATCAAGAAAAGAAGTTTTTGGGTGTGAATTCAATTGTGAGCAGGATTGAAACCTAAGAGAAAATTCATCTTCATCATCTTCTCAATTACTTTGATTCAAGAACATCAACACATAATCATTGTTGTTCTGTGAATTAGAGGATCAAGAGATAACGTTCAGCGGAACGATCGATGATCTAGCTGAGTTGAAGAGTGAAAGAAGGTTTCAAGGAAAAACCATTTGTTTGTCTTTCAAGAACGGGTGTGTTCTTGAAGGTTTGTCAGTCACGTTTACAAAACAGATTCAGCCGCAGCGTAAGGTTTGGAAATTGGAAGATTTCGCAAATAGATCGTGGAACCGGTGAATTGTTTGTATTACTTGCAAGGGAATCTTGATTTGGCTCAGATCAAGTGAAGGTTCTTACAATAGGAAGATCTAGGTGTATAGATTTCTGGTTTTTGTATAACAACCTTGTAAAGGACGATTTCAGCAATATCGATATAAAAGTTCTCAATTTCGGTTTGAAATTGAGAGGGAGACGTACCCACACGCGAGGACGGACGTGGGGAACTTCCTTACCAAATCTCTGTGTATTGTATTCCTTCTCCATCTCTATTTACGTTTTTAATCGGTTTTGATTCATTGGAAATAGTTTTTGTGATAGGTGCATTCAATACTTTTACAGCTTGTGTGTTTAAGTCTTTAACATCTCAATTACAATTCCAGCACTTTATCACATGTCCGGTTTTCTAGTGGTTGGTCCAGAATAGACGAAAGTCGATTAGGGACCGTGTTTTTCCGCTAATCTTTAAAAACTCTGAAAAATCTTTTAAAACCTTGTTAACAAGGAGGTGATCCATTCACCCCCCTCTAGATCACTAGCCACAACGTCTAACAAGTGGTATCAGAGCACCGGTTCGCTGGTGCTTTGTGGCTGCCTGTAACGATATGGATTCTGAACCAAAGGGGGCGTATAATAGAGCTCCTGTTTTCAATGGTGAAAATTATGGCTACTGGAAAGACTGCATGCGAGTTCACATAAATTCTGTGGATAGGCGCGTATAGACTGCCATTCAAAATGGTCCTTTTCAAATCAACATGATGAATGAGGCAGGCGCCATAGTACCTAAACCAGAAGATGATTGGGATGAGAAAGATGAGAAAAAGTGGTCAAGTGATTGGAGAGCTCGTAATATGCTAATTTCAGCGCTTAGTGCTGATGAGTATTATCGAGTATCCCATTGCTCGACAGCTAAAGAAATGTGGGACGCTTTAGAAATTGCACATGAAGGTACAACTGAAGTAAAACAGTCTCGTATTAACACACTTAATCAAGAGTTCAAACTCTTTCGCATGAAACAAGGAGAATTTATCCCCGCATGCAAAAGAGATTTTTTCATCTCATCAATCGTTTGAATGCACTTGGAAAACCTTTTTCCAATGAAATTGCTACTAATACAATTCTGAGATGTCTTAGTAGGGAATGGCAACCTAAAGTAACAGCTATCAAGGAAGCCAACGATCTAACGACACTCTCAATGACTACTTTGTTTGGAAAGCTGGAGGAACATCAGCAAGAACTAGAAAGTCTAGAAAAGTTTGATAACAAGAGTAAAAAGGGAAAGGAGGAGAATAAAGACAAAGAGGGTGAGAAGAGGCCTATAGCTCTTGTGGCTTCTAACTCAAAGTCCTCACAAAAGGAGCTAAGCAACAATGAGTCAAGTAGTGACGAAGACTCCGGTGACGAAGAAATGGGACTTTTTGTTAGGAGATATAATAGATTCATTCGAAAGAATGGAATCAAGCATTCCGACAAAAATCTCATAAAGTTTAGAAGAATCTGTCCATGTTTCTTTTGATGAGTCTTATCCAAAAAATGTCGGAAAAGGTATCTCTTTTGATGATGCAGGTGTATCTACAGAAGGCATACTCAAAGAAGCTGTTACGGAAACTGATCAATCTGAAACTGTTGAAAATGAGAAGGAGGAAGATACTAGTCATGAAAAAGATAAAGAGGAAGGAACATCTGAAGTGAATGAACTTCCACCAGCTTGGAAATCCTCTAAAGACCACCCTATAGACAATATATTGGGAGATATTTCAAAGGGAGTGTTGACTCGTTCTAAGATAAGTAACTTTTGTTCTCACTTCGCTTTTGTATCACAAGTAGAGCCTAAAAATGCTAAAGAGGCCTTGATTGATGAATTTTGGCTAATGGCCATGCAAGAAGAGCTTAATCAGTTTAAAAGAAATGACGTTTGGGAACTTGTCCCTCGTCCGCGAGATCATCATATCATAGGTACTAAATGGGTGTTTAGGAATAAACTTGATGAAAACGGAGTGATAACTAGGAACAAGGCACGCTTGGTAGCACAAGGGTATAACCAAGAGGAGGGCATAGATTATGAGAAGACTTATGCTCCAGTGGCTCGCCTTGAAGCTATACGTCTCTTGCTTGCTTATGCGTGTTCTATGAATTTCAAGCTTTACCAAATGGACGTAAAGAGTTCGTTTTTAAATGGTGTCATAAATGAAGAAGTATATGTTTCACAACCTCCAGGTTTCGAAAATTCTGAATATCTAGATCATGTTTACAAATTAAAGCGTGCTTTATATGGTCTTAAGCAAGCACCTCGTGTGTTATAGAGGTAAAGTGGATTATACACTCTTCATTAGACATAAAGGAAAGCACATTCTTTTAGTTCAAGTTTATGTAGACGATATAATTTTTGGTTCAACTAACATACACTTGGTCGAAGAGTTTTCTAATGTTATGCAGGGTAAGTTTGAGATGAGTCTTATGGGGGAGTTGAACTACTTCTTAGGCCTCCAAATAAAGCAACTCGATGAAGGTACATCAGTATGTCAAACAAAATACTGCATAGAACTGCTCAAGCACTTTGGAATGAATAATTCAAAATCAATCGACACTCCCATGCCTACCAACGGAAACTTGGACAAAGATGAACATGGTAAGTGTGTTGATGTCAAAAGGTATAGAGGTATGATTGGGTCTCTCTTGTATCTCACTGCTTCTAGACCGGACATCATGTTTAGTGTTTGTATGTGTGCACGATATCAATCAAATCCTAAGGAATCTCACTTAAAATCAGTCAAGCGTATATTTAGGTATCTTCATGGAACACCTAAATACGGGCTTTGGTATTCCAAAGGGAGCGATTGCAGCTTAGTAGGTTACTCTGATTCTGATTTTGCTGGCTGCAAATCAGATAGGAAAAGCACTAGTGGTACATGTCATCTATTTTCAAATTCTTTAATAAGTTGGCATAGCAAAAAGCAAGTATCAGTGGCGTTGTCTACTGCAGAGGTTGAGTATGTTGCAGCCGGTAGCTGTTGCGCTCAAATTTTGTGGCTAAGACAACAACTACAAGATTTTGATATTCAACTTAAACGTATTCCAATAAAGTGTGACAACACTAGTGCCATTAATCTCACTAAGAATCCTGTTTTACACTCATGCACCAAACATATAGAGATTAGACATCACTTCCTTCGCGATCATGTTGAAAAAGGAGATGTTGTTTTTGAGCATGTTGATACAAAAAATCAACTTGCTGACATTTTCACTAAACCATTGGCAACTGAACCATTCTTCAACATTCGTCGTGAATTAGGGATTCTTGATCTCTCCGCATTGGTGTCTTAAGTTTGTTTGATCTAGTTTATATTTATCTCATCGTGTTTACTGAGATTTGAATGTAGACTTCACTCGTACTTCATGAGACTACTACGACGGAGGTAATATTGTTCCTCTCTACATCTTGTTGATATTGTGTGATAAATGTATGTTTGAGCAATTATTTCTCGCTTATATGTACTTCTTTACATATGATTGTTTGAGCTTTAATAATTAGTTTGTAAAATATTCTTAAGCATCATTAAAATGTTATGATTCACTATGCATTCTGCATTAAATTTTTTTAAGTCTCATGTATTGATACATAAGGTCTATGTATCGATGCATATCCATTTTGTGTCGATTCATGTTAAATTTCTTTTAAAATTTTCAAAATTGTTACAGTATGTATCGATACATTCGTGGTTTGTATCGATACATAACAACTTAAAAATCCAAAATTTCGCAACATGAATCGATGCATACGGTTATGTATCGATGCATACTAATATAATTTTTTTTTCAACACATCAGCAGCAGTTATTGCATCAGTCATATTCTCTATTTTATCTCTTTCTTCATCCCATTTGCATCATTTACGGTTACATAACCCTAACACCACAAAACCCCTTTTCTTCCAAAACCCTAACTTCATAATCATGCCTCCAAGAATCATACTTCCTAGAGCAAAAGGTAGAGGTAAAGGGAAAGAACCTATTGAGGCTTCACACCAAGCTCCTCCTTCTCCAAAAATTCCTCCCACTGGGTCATCCATTCTCCATCCTGCCATTACTGAAGAGTTTGAGGTTTCCTTCAAGACAAGGTTAGTCATGAAACCCCATGTCTTCAATACTCAAGATGTGCGTACTCTATGCTTAGATGAAGTTGCTGATTTGATTGATGCACAAAAACTTGGGTCCTTTTTAACTGTTAATGATGACTATCATGAGGACTTCATTCGTGCTTTTTATGTGGGTATGAAATCTGGTAAAGGGTACATGTTCAAGTGCTCTATTGGAACAAGGACTTATTGTTTTGAGGCTGGTGATTGGAACAAGGTGTTCCAAATGCCATCCCCGACGCCTGAGTTGCAGATGTGGCATGATCAGAAATTTGAAACTAAGTTTAATCTGAAGGAATATTGTGCATCTATTTCAAAACTGGAAAGGCCTTTAGGTGATGATGAGCATTTAACTTCTGGAATGATTAAGAGTGTCCCCAGAATTCTGCATTGGATTCTCTCGCATATTTTACGTCCGGGGTCCGGTGGGCACTTTAGATTGGATAAGCCAGACATCCATCTCTTGTATATTCTGCAGAAGAAGATTCCGTTGAATTGGCCCAATTATTTTGTGAAGCGTATTTTTCTTACAAGGAATAGTTCGAAGAACATCACACTTGCTTATGTCGCACAGATTATGAGGATCATTAAGTTCTGGAAGGTGGTCGTACCCCCTGTTCCTCTCTTATCTTCATCTACTGCTCAAGAATTCAATAGTTCTACTCTTTCTCATATGGGATATAGGTGGGACATAGAGCGTCTATGCTATTACTTCTTTGAACGCAGCTCTAGAACCAGAATTTATAACTTTGATACACCTTGTCGCTCCCACCTGATGACACACAGCCAAGAGGGGTACAGGCGCGAACGGTCGGCGAAAGGAGAAAAGAAAATGAAAAGAGTCGCCAGCTAGGAATTTTTATCCCGAAGGAAAGTTAATGCTGCATAAACCTAAGAAGATATGGATAAGACGGTTGCGAACCAGAGAAACTGAGAAAGGGGGTTGGTTACAACCTGGGAAGGTATTAGCACCCAGATTGTCCGTCGTACTCGACGGGATCCACGCTTAAAAGATTTGTGTTTAAAAGGGGTAGTGTCAGTGTTATTATGTGTATCAAAGCTGGAAAAGAATGCAAGTGTCAGTGCAAAAGAAATGTGAAGTGAGATAAAAGAGTGTCACTGTAAGGAAAGAATGTGAAGCTCAAGACTATGAGGCTTAAAGAATAATGCTGGAAGAGGGGGGATATACAGAGACTTTTGTTCGATAACTGTTAATTTATGCCTACGTATCCTCTCGTGCAATGAGGAAGTCAGAACACCGTAGTTCGACTCAAAGAGACTGAAAGGTGAATTGACTGATGAACTGCTTACCTGTCTATGCTCAAGTGTATGACCTGTCTGGCTCAGGTGCAAACTGTGTTGCATCAGACGGAAGAAGCAAGTTCCCGTTTGTGAGTGAATGAGGTGAGAAAAGAATCCTGGAGGAGACGATTATTGTTTGTTTTTGTGCTTTCAATCTTTTATTGCTTTTGAAGTTTGTCAAAAGAAAATAAGCTTAAGCCTAAACCAAGGGTTAGTAAACTCATCACATCCTCCCTCTGATTAGGGGTAATGAGAATACCTTAAGTATGAAGTAAACACCTCACACTTAATCACCATGATGTAGGATTAAGATCATTAACCTACTTGCATTTATTTAGATGTTTTTGTTGTTTTTGTTTAGTGTTAAGTAATGAGTTTAAGCCATAATCAAAGATCTAATGGACCCATTACACCATCCTAATAGAAGGATAATAGATGAGAACATTTAAGCTGAGGAAGGCTCCTCAACTTAATCCATGATTAAGGATTAACCTCATGACATAACAAGGCCTTTATTAAAGTGGATTTTAGTTAATAGTGAGATTAAGAAATGGTTTTTATGGTTTGTAAGACAACTTGAGGGGGACTTGTCCATTAACACTAGGGTTAGTCCTTCTTAACCAATTAAGGAAGAATTAGAACCCTAATGCAAGGCCCAAGTTACAAGCTTGATGTCTTAGTGATTATTGAGTGGATTGATTAAAGGATTTAAACACATTAAGGGCTTAACACTTAGGATTAAAGTTATACACTCCATCCTAATAGAAGCATGCAAGCATAAGCTTTATCACAAAGCCTTAAAACCTTGAAGGTTTAGTCCTTGATTAAGAAGTGAGAAGAGAAGACACAAAAGATGACACAAAGGTAAGACTAAATGGGGGACTAATCAAAACCATGATTGTGATCATGCTTGGGTATTCCTAGGGTTTATGAGGCTTGCAAGAAGATCTTCAAGAAGAGCCACCAAGGAAGAAGCAGGATGGAAGAAAAAGAAGCAGCAAGAAGATGCAAGATAACTTGCTTCACTTAAGAAGATAAGTTGCTTGGAGAAAGAAAGAGGAGAAAGAGCATGAATGAGCAAGCTCACTCTAATTCACAAGTAAAGATGCAGAAATGAATGCATAAAATATATGAGAAGAGATTATGAGAAGTGAAGGCAAATTCACTTCTCAAACACTTACCACCTGAAAAATTAGCAACAAGAAGTGAAATGAAGTGAAAATGAGATGAAATGCAAAGATGAAAACCAAAGTCAGAAGCATAATCATGATGAAAATGATGCTATGATATGGTATGAAATCATGTCAATAGATGAGGATGATCATACAAGAGATGAGAATGCAAATGAGACAAATAAGAGGCATGAAAGTTCATGAAAACTTATGAAATGCAATGGGTGCATAACATGGTAAATGGATGATGCAATGATCAAACATGATTCTAATGTGTCCTAAGATGTCTTATATGTCATGTGGATGCACAAAATGTCATGGTGAGTTCATGTATGCAAGCATATGAAGAATGAAGGCAAATGAAGGCAAAGATTAGGGTTTATGAACAAGATGCAATGCAAAATCCAAAATCAGAAGCAAAACATGAGATAAAAAATTGAAAATGGAATCAAAGGTACCCTAAACCCATATGATATCACACCCCAAAGGAGGAGACCTAACTCTTAACCCTAAGGAAGTTATGATTTTTCTAAGTTTGCTAGGGTTTTAAGGGACCTCACAAGGAAAAATGCAAAACAAATCAAAAATGAAAGATAAATTCATGCCAATTTTATCCTAGAAACTGCATGATATTTGGGATGCAATGCAAAAAGAATCACTATCAAACCCTTCATGGTTAGGCAGAAAAGATTTTTCTAAGTTAGGGTCAAAATATTGATTTTTAAGAACCCTAAATCCAAAGAAAAAATGTCAAAATGGATCAAGAACCAAAAAGAAATTTGTATGAAAGGCTTGATAATGTTTCTAAATGTATCAAGATGCAATGTTATTTTTTTGGTGATTTTTAGAAACTTAAATGGTATTTTAATTAATTAATTTCCATTAATTAATTAAAATAAACATTTAAATATTTTAAAAATACAATTTTTATGCAAAAAATAAAATAAAAATTATTTTTGGAATGAGAAAAATATTTAAAGTCATGATGCAAAAAATGAAAACTTTTGAATGCATTTTGCTATTTTAAAATAAATATGCAAGAAAAATGATAAAAAATGAATAAAAAATGAGAATTAATGAAAGTAGGATGATCTAAGGGCCTGGATTCAAAACTGGGGGGCGGGAGTTTACTTGGCGCGTGATCTAATGGTCAGTATTCAAATCCAGCTAATCTTAATTAATTAATTATTTAATCCAGAATTATAACTAATGAACCAATCTGAGCCTTTCAAAAACGCGTTAACCCTAAGATCTAATGGCTAAGATTCAAACTCACATTAATTACTCAGCTAACCCTAATTAAGCCCTAAACACTTTCAGGTGACCGGAACAGTGTTCCGGTCATCTTCTCCGGCAGCCCAAACTTGCTATCTCACTCAATCCGTAAAATCAAACCACCAAACTCTCCAGAAATGATTCCCACCCCATTCTAAACAAGATTCAGCCATCAAATAACATTTATTTCACATGAACAATGAGATTTGAAGCAAAACGGAAAATCTTTCAGAAATTTCAGAAGCTTCATACATGCTTAAAACTGAATCATTTTCAAAACCAAAAGGTGCAGTGTGATCAGTGAAGCATGGAGAACAATCTAAGAACTTAAGAAATCATTTCTGGAAAATTTGTTCTTGAGGTTACCTGAACTGAAGCTTTCGAAAATGGCATTGTCTGGCTGCTTCTCTGCTTCAAAACCCCTCCAATGATCTCCCTCAAGAGTTTGCAATGCTTGGTTGGAGTTTATGTGGCCTCTATGTGCAGTTGGCTGAAGCTCAGGTCAAGGAATGTGAAAATCGTGTTTTTGATTTGAAGTGTTTCAAGGCAAAATGAAGGGTGGGAAATGATCAGTGATGAATGTGGAGTTGAATGGTGGAAAAAGTTTGGAGATTTTTTGGCTGAGTTATGAAATTCGAAAGCTTTTGCAAGTTGGAGTGATTTTGTGTATGCTGAGCTCTTGGAGGTTTTAGGCTTGCTTGATGTATGAAATGGCTTGCTTGAGGTCCACATAACATGCTCTGATTGGGCAGAGAGTTATTGTGGAGCAGTGTGATTGGTATGGCTCATGTTGCAAAAAGTCAAGAAAGTTGTACTTGGAGGTATGGGCAAGTGGCAGGCTGGGATTTGGGCATGTCCTGGTTCAGCTGAGATCAAGGAATGCTTATGGATCAGATTTGATGAGCTGTGGCAAGTGGATGAGAAGTTTTGTACCATTTTGCAAATTCATGAAGTTTTGGCCCCTTTTGGATTTCTTCATGGGCAAGGCATGAAACTTGGGATTTCTTTGGGCAATTCTGAATTATAGGTCATGTATGATGTTTGTGTAATGGTTAGAAGTCACTTTGAGGTCACAAATTTCCTTGGTATGAGTTTTTGCAAGTTTCCCTCTTTGGTACATAAGTGAAATTTTGTGATTTTTCCCAACTTTGCAAGGCCATAACTTGAGTTCTATGATGAATTAGATCAAGTTCTTGTACTTTTTGAAAAGGGAATGATCCAATCTACAACTTTCATGACCAAGAATTTTTCATTTGAAGCTTTTTTGAATCAAAAAGAGGAGGTTGAAAAACTTTCCCAAAATGGCAAGTTTGCATTACAAGTCACTTTCCCAAAATGGCAATTTTGCAAATGGCTTGAAATTATTCAATTTTGTGAACTTCTAACTTCTTCTAAGATCAAATAAAGATCATAAACATCCAAAATGATGGAGAAGACCCTTTGTTTGGATGATTGGGGGCCTCAAATGCCCTGATTTTGCACTGACTTGTTCAATAAGTCATTTATTGATCAGATGCCTTCCCCATTGAATTTCTTCATGATAATTGGTATGTATGATACTTATAACATATAATGACCAATAGAAACAAGAATGACCAAAAAATTTGGAGTTATGGCCTCTGAAACCAAAACCCTAATTTTAGGTCATCTGTGTAGTTAAACCTGGCTCTGCTTCCATGCCTTCCTCAGTTCTTGTGATTTACTGAGTTTCTTGATCTTGGGAGGATATAATATGATGATTGAACATACATGGACCCTCTTGAGATGATTGGAGACCCTTGGGGTGGCTCAGATAGCTCAGGGATGGCTCAGATCACAAACCCTAGATGCAGATGACTTTGAACCAATGTAGTGAAGCAAAAATGCAATATGAGATGATATGATTGAATCTATGAAAATGAAAAGAATCACAAGCCATGGTGAAAAGAGTGAGGGAAAATTTGGGGTGTTTACACACCTTCTGAACAGATTTTTGTTGCTGAAGAACAAAGAGATGAAGATATGGAGGATGTAAATAAAGAAAATCCCCCTTAAGCAAATGTCAACACTGCTTGGGGTGAGTGGGTGCCACAAAGGTGGTCTCCTACTAACTATGAACCGGTTCCTCCATCTGTTCCACCAACATCATCTACTACTCCTCCTGCATATCTAACTCAAATGTTTGAGCAAATGGAAATTGCCAATAATTCCCGACATGAAGAAGCCCGTGCGTGGCATGTACAACAAACGGAGTGGCACAAAGAGCACCGAGAGTGGCATGATGAACACACTAGGATGTATCATAACCAAAACTCATGGCACACAGACTTGGTCAAGTGGCATCAAGTCTTCTACAATGAGATGTCTGGTTTCATGGATGATTGTCGTTCACATCCGAGTATTATGGACAGATTCAGAAGCACCGAGGTTCAGAATCAGTTCAGGCATTACAACTTCATGGGGCAAAATCCTGATGAGATGCCTCCTCCACCTCCTCCTCCAAGTTTCAGAGATCCTGATAGAGATGATGCTGAGTCTTGTGGTGGCTACTATCCTCACTAACGCAGCATTTCATATTTGCATTACATCATTTCCTTTTTTTTCTTGATCCTTAAGTTTCTTTTGATTTTATGTTTAAACATTGTATGCGTTTGGTTTGCTTTTGTAATTCTTAACTCTACTAGACCAATTAAATGCCTATGCTTGTTTGTTGTTTACGATTAATTGGTTTGCCCTTTATGTTTCACTCTTTGTGAGTGATTAGCTTATATATCTTCTTATTGCTGAATATTGCTTCACCTATACTATTTTTTTTGATGTTGACAAAAGGGGAGAAAGGCTTGAGTGTGAAAAATGACAGCATGCACAAACTCAGGGGGAGTGGTTCTCACACTTCTGCAAAATTTGCCATCATAAAAAAGGGGGAGTTTGTGAGCAACTCTTTAGTTTTGTATGATAGTAAATTTTATGCTTTTGTGCTTTTAACATACACTTTGTATTGAATTGACATTGCAAGCTTAAAAAATCTACCTTATCCATGTATGCATTGATACATGATTTTTGTATCAACACATGTCTTGTTTTAAACAAAAATATGACTTTTGCTTCTGTATGTATCGATTCATTCGCAAGATGTATCGATACATAATTTCCTTGAAATTCTGAATTAAGTCAAATGCATCGATACATTCTTAATATGCATCGATACATGTTGTAGGTATGCTTCTGTGATATCTGCTATGTATCGATACATTCGCAACATGCATCGATACATGCTGTAGATATGATTTTGGAATATCTGCTATGTATCGATACATTCGCAACATGTATCGATTCATTATGTTTTCATTTCTTTGTTTCTTTTGCATTGGTTCAGTATGTATCGATTCAGTTCATTATGTATTGATACATAACAGTGTAAAAACCATCATGTATCGATACATTCGCACTTCGTATCGATGCATTAATCTGTTTCTATTTCTAACAAACTTTGTCAAGTATATATATGTTTTTTCTGTCAGCGCAGTGAAGTGGAGAAAATTTGTAAGTGAATTCAAGGTCAAGAAAATTGAAGAACACAATCAAGAAAAGAAGTTTTTGGGTGTGCATTCAATTGTGAGCAGGATTGAAACCTAAGAGAAAATTCATCTTCATCATCTTCTCAATTACTTTGATTCAAGAACATCAACACATAATCATTGTTGTTCTGTGAATTAGAGGATCAAGAGATAACGTTCAGCAGAACGATCGAGGATCTAGCTGAGTTGAAGAGTGAAAGAAGGTTTCAAGGAAAAACCATCTGGTTTATCCTTCAAGAACGGGTGTGTTCTTGAAGGTTTGTCAGTCACGTTTACAAAACAGATTCAGCCGCAGCGTAAGGTTTGGAAATTAGGAGATTTCGCAAATAGATCGTGGAACCGGTGAATTGTTTGTATTACTTGCAAGGGAATCTTGATTTGGCTCAGATCAAGTGAAGGTTCTTACAATAGGAAGATCTAGGTGTATAGATTTCTGGTTTTTGTATAACAACCTTGTAAACGACGATTTCAACGATATCGATATAAAAGTTCTCAATTTCGGTTTGAAATTGAGAGGGAGACGTACCCACACGCGAGGACGGACGTGGGGAACTTCCTTACCAAATCTCTGTGTATTGTATTCCTTTTCCATCTCTATTTACGTTTTTAATCAGTTTTGATTCATTGGAAATAGTTTTCGTGATAGGTGCATTCAATACTTTTGCAGCTTGTGTGTTTAAGTCTTTAACATCTCAATTGCAAATCCAGCACTTTATCACATGTCCGGTTTTCTAATGGCTGGTCCAGAATAGACGAAAGTCGATTAGGGACCGTGTTTTTCCGCTAATCTTTAAAAACTCTGAAAAATCTTTTAAAACCTTGTTAACAAGGAGGTGATCCATTCACCCCCCCTCTAGATCACTAGCCACAACGTCTAACAATTGATTGTAAGACATGTCCGAAAACTGGTTGTTTGCGTTATTGGCAATGTTTTTGGGAAAAATGTTTATGAATCCTTAAATAAGATTCAAAGATTTAAGTAAACAAGACAAAAGACTTTAAAAATAAAGGAAAATAAAAGACAAGACTTGAAATGTAAATGAAATTAAAGACAAGGTTTGAAATTTAAAGGAATTTTAAAGACAAGGCGAGGAATATAAAGATGCTAGAAAAGTAATGTGTGTGAATTGTAAAGAAAACGCAATAAACGTGCATGAAAGATAAATTGCTTGGAAATGAAATGGCTTTGAAATGTAAATGACTTTAAAGTAAAAGTTTGCAGGAAGTAAATGACTTTGAAGGTAAATTTGACATTAAAGATAAAATTGACATTGAAGATAAAATGGTGGTGGTGTTTCAATCACGTACATTCTCAATGAACTCATTTCTCTACACGCGAATACTTTGAGTCTACAGAGTTACTAATACATATGATTTCCACAGACTTATTCACATACTAAACGTAGCTATTTATATACATTACAAAGTAACCACTTTCGACGGTTTCTTTCTAAAACTATCCTAAGATGGTGACACTTTTCCCACTACTAGTTGTAGAAGCTTCATCTTGCGCCAATTGTCTCTGTATTTGAATTGAATATCACTCATTTTCCCTCCAAGTTTGAACGTGTGCAGACCCTGGTAACTGCCATTTTCGTCGAATGAACCCTTGGTCGAATCCTCCCAATACTTAGAAAATATTTTTAACTTAGAATTTCACTAAGTATGAAAATAGTAGGTAAGTCCCTTCGACCTTCATCCCCTAATGAATAAGGTCAAAAAACCTCACTTTTAGCTCATAATGTGACAATTCATTTATTAAGCCAGATAACCACATTAATTGCTAGGGTCGAAATTTTGGGATAGCAATCACTTTACACCTTAGCAATATATGATCTAAAGACTCCTCTACTGATCAAAGAATCTTTCATGGGCAATCTATTTAAAAAACTACGCCAATCAAAAACTTTGATTTTGGAGGGCACCAACAAACTCCAGACCACTCTGAGAGCGCCATCGTCTCGGTTCGGGGGACCAAAAGAGATGAGAGATGAGAAAGCCAAATGGTAAAAAGAATTGGTTGAACTTAAACTTTAATGGTGTACTTAATAGTCTTAATACTTTGGTTGTTTGATGGTAAAGTTCATGGTTGCTTGAAGGTTGAACTTGATATTTATTTTGGTTGGTTGGAAGTTAAAACTTATTGATACTTTTCTTTATTGAAATATAAAATAAATAAAAAAAGAATTTTAATTTATTCAAAAAATGGGAAAAAAATTATTTAAAAAAAGGCAGGCCGCCCGCCAACCCGCCACCTTAATGGGGCGGGCTAGAATTTCAAACTCATTTCACCTTGGCTGGTATTTCCGTCCTGCTCTTTTTTGGCAGCCGTTTGTAGAGTGGGACAAGCGGCTCGTTTTGACACCTCCGACATTAAAGGATGTGATTGATGAAAATGGTTATACCTAGAAAAATTAGACGTGACTATTTTGTTAGTTACTCGTGCTAATATGGATTCAAAATCTATCAATATTAATGATCTAAGAAGACTTAATTACGAGTATATACTCAATAAATCAAATATTTAGACGATGTCCGATTAGCAATATTGTTGACCTCAACAATATTCCCATTTTGATATACTAATAGAAATAACGACAATAACTAAAAATAAAAATAAAAATAAAAAGGAGGGCAATTGCAATAGTTTTATCCTCGTACTCTCATTAATCAATTTTGTACATAAAAAGAGTTTCCCACAAGCCAACTATATTAATATTGATCAATTTTGACCTCTTTATTAAATGTGTCGAAAGGACCAAATACAACACAATAATATATTTAAAAGACAACTTAAAAATGAAAAGTTTTATAAAGGATTTCTTACGACATAAATTTGATATGTTATAATTATAAAGTGAACAAATCTATCTTTTTTCTCTTTGTTACACCCTAACTGGAAAAAAATATATGATGGAAATTCTCAAGTTTGTTTACACTATTAACCTTTTTCTTTCTCTACTTCTTCTTACAACCGACTCAATCCGAAGTAGTTTTTTATCCTAAGTTTTATTCATCTTTGTATCTAATATTTTATGCCTTTTAATTTTTATTTTCTTTTTCATTGCAGAAGATTCTGAATGTTATAAAGACTCTGACTGTCCAAATCATATGCGGTTTCCAAAGTTTGTGGTGAGATGTATTGTAAACCGATGTATATGTATTGGTACAGAATAATAGATCCACTAGGGTTTACATTGAAGAATGAGTTCTTGCATTAGAAAACAATCTAAGAAATCAAAGATTCTTTCTTCTGTTCTAGAATTTGTCATTTAGGTATAGTATAGGTGATAGTATTCTAGAATTTGTTGTCTGCATCTCCATCTCTTATTAAAAGATCTTTAATATTAAAATTGTAAGATAATTTGTGTTATTTAAAAGTCAGTAATTTTAATTTTATATTATAATAGTATTCCACATATTATCTTGCTCATATATTAGTTATTTTATAATCTCGTATGCGGTATGCCTTAAAGCTTTTAGAAGATATTGAAAGCTAGAACGTTACAACAAATTATTATAACTAGTTATTGTTGGAATTAAATCAATGATAATTAATCACATATGTATATACACATGTTCTATATGTATTGTGTGAATTGAGTGCAGGGCTCCCAAATGCTAATGCTTGTGTTGGATCAAGACTCCAAAACATGATCATTCCATGGAAATGGCCAAATGTAAAACAAGGCTTGCTTGTAATGGAGGCATGTTTAAATGGAAGATCAAATGAAATGATGAATTATGAAGACTCAAGAACAATGCATTCTAGGGTTTTGGTTTAGAAAAATAGGTGGGTTGTGTAAACCCATAATTTCGACAGACTGAAATTAAGGGCTTAAGGTCATCTTTGTCGAAGGATAACAAAAGGAAGAGAATTCAAGAATTGCTGACAAGCTTTAAAACTTCACTGTTTCGACAGAAATAGACATAGTGTTCTGGCAGAATAGTTTGGAGAGTTTTTGTAGTTGAGTGTTTTCGACAGAAGAAGGTTTTGACAAAAGATAGGGTTTGGCAGATGTTGGAAGAGTTGTTTTTTCTTTAAAAGGTTTCGACAGATTGAAGAGGTGCAAGGTTTCGTCACTAAAGAAAGGAATTCAAATTCAAAAGGTTGTAACCTTTGGCAGTTGGACACATGGAAGTTTCAGAGGAGAAAATTACATGCAGGCTGACATTTGTCACTTAGTTATAGTTTTTCCGTTCTAAGCAGTTATTTTGTTTATATATAAATAGGATAGTTTGTGTTTAGAATAGGTGTGTGAAAATTGATACAAAATTCCTGTAAAACACTCTAAGTACCCAGTGTGAGAGAAAATGAGTTTGCTATTTGGAACTATGTATGTTTGAACACCATTTATATTTCAAAGTTATTTAAATTACTTGTTCATTCTTCAAGTTTATGTCATTTTAAACTTTATTTACTTTTCTGCAAGTTTTTTAGCCTTCGACATTTCTTCTTATGTTTGTTTAGAAAACTTTTACTTTATTTTATTTTTAGTTTGAAACTTTACTTTACTTATAAAAATCAAAGTCCTTAATACTTTGACAATATTAACAAAAACAAACCACAAATTTATCACAAACTCTAAGAACAGGTCGACAGAATCAAATGCACATGTATCCCAGGACTTGTTTGGTTGGTCCTGCAAGTAACCCAGTTTTCTGAAGAAATTGGTTAACCAGAGGTTGTTCGCCAGAAACCACTGCGAACAAATTGGCACGCCCGGTGGGACGAGTGCATTAGAAATTATCTAATAAAGAACTTCTTAGACAAATTGTTCCTTGCTACGTTGTATGATTCTTAGAAGCGGTAAACTAGCCGTAACCGACGTAGAGAGACCAAAGAGAACAAGAAGAAGAAGCATGACTAACTTGCCAAATACTTCAAACATTCCTGACGAAACAATACCAGTTTCCAACCCTATCCCTTCGTCAGGAACAATACCAGTGTCTGGCCCTGTTTTAGAACAAATTAGGCCTCCTTTGGGGGATTCCATACCAACGGGTTCAGGATCCCAAAATGTGCCTAGTTCTTCCACCATGGGACAAGCCAGACCCCTTGGAACCCCTCCCCCTGGAGGAAATACATTCAGGCCATATCTGAATTATTCTCAGCCTTTGACTGGGAGGGAACAACCGTATGGAATGCCAACTTCAATGATGGCAAGCCTACATAATTCGTCACCATTATTCTCTGATGCTATGGTTCAAGTGTCATCGCCATTGCAGGGATCAAGATATGGTGGAAATGGAAATAGAATGAATCAAATTCCACCAGGTTTCCATATGCCCGCTATGACAAACCATTCTGCACAAGTAATTCGTCAACAGATGGATGAAAGCAATCATGATATGGTGCAGGCTTTGACACAACAAATGGGAGAAGTGTTCAACCCCTTAATACAAAACACTACCCAAACAAACCAAATATTGGCAGAACAGATGGCACACATTGCTGACTTTTTTGGAGTCCCGCAAGCACAACAAAGAATGCAATTAAATCAGAACCCTGCCAATAGGGCTGTCGAAGAGGAACTTACTATAAACCAAAGGCCATTGGGGAACCCTCATGAAAATCCCAGGGGCCAAGAGGTGGTAGTTGAACAACCTAATGTAGAGGAGCCTATTCGACAGGAACCAAGAAGGATAATAGTCCAGAGAAACCAAAATGCTGACGAAGTATTACAGCAGAGAATGCGTTACAATAACATGCCTGTCGAAAACAATATTGCCACCATGGTTGAGAGAATAATGGCACAAAATGGAGTAAACGTAGGATTACAAAGGCCTAGTTATACTTCCCCCTTGTCTGAATTTGTCTTACAACAAGAGTTACCACCAAGGTGGAAAGTCCCCAAATTCACAAAATTCTCAGGGGATACTAGTGAGTCCACCATAGAACACGTGGCACGTTATTTGATAGAGGCAGGAGAGATTGCTAATAATGAGAACTTAAGGATGAAATATTTCCCAAGTTCCTTGACGAAAAATGCTTTCACTTGGTTTACATCACTTCCTGCAACTTCAATTTTTACTTGGACCCAATTAGAGAGATTGTTCCATGAACAATTTTATATGGGACAAACCAAGATAAGTTTGAAAGAGTTGGCAAGTGTCAAAAGAAAATTTTCTAAACCTATAGATGACTATTTGAATAGGTTTAGATTATTAAAAGCCAGATGCTTTACGCAAGTGCCGGAACAAGAACTAGTCGAAATGGCTGCAGGGGGTCTAGATTATTCCATAAGGAAAAAACTGGATACCCAGTACTTGAGAGACATGGCACAACTGGCAGACAGAGTGAGGCATATAGAAAGACTAAAAAATGAAAAATTTAGATCAAATAAGAACAAGAAGGAAAGAGTGGCCTATGTAGGTCTAGTTCAAGAAGATGATTATGACGAAAGCGAACCAGTCATTTTCGACCAGCAAGAAATTGATCTTGCAGAATTAAAACAAGGCCCTCCATATTCTTGTAAAGTTCTAGCCCCGTCGAATGGAAAAAATCCAGTCGAAGTGGAAAAGAATGACAGGTTCCCTAAAAGAACCTATACATTCGACATCACCAAGTGTGATGAGATATTTGATTTATTAGTCAAAGATGGTCAGTTAATAAAACCAGCAGGCACTAAAGAGCCTCCTGTAGACCAACAGAAAAAGAGAGGTTTTTGTAAATACCATAATTTCTTGGGTCATAAAACTTCTCAATGTTACCTTTTCAGGGATCTTGTCCAGAACGCAATCCAAAATGGAAGGTTGAAGTTTGGAGACAAAGGCAAGCAGCAGATGAAGATTGACTCCAATCCCATGCAGGTTGTGGAGGCCAACTATGCTGAACCAGAAATGGTAAACGTAGTCGAAATGGAGATCATAAAAGAAGAAAATTTTGAAATGGTAGAAGTTACTGAAAGCTTCGACACCAACTTCACCATGATAGAAGCTGCTGAAGGTTTCGACACCCATGTCAACGTGGTGGAAGAAGGTGATAATTCCACTGACCAAGCTGAGGGAAAAGAAGTCAAAGTTTCTGAAGACTTCGACAATGAGAATGCCATTGAAACTACTGAAGGTTTCGATGGAAGAAATACAGTCAAAGTGGGAAGAAGCTTCGACAAGAAAAACTATGAAAGAGATGCTGAGCAAGGGGTGATCTGGGACACTTTGGGAGAGTCAAATGGGAAGTTCGACTTCATGGTGAAATATTCAGCACCACCAAGCTCCAAAACAGATATCAACAAAATCAAACCCACAGGATGGGGAGATTCCTTCAAAAAGGATGACAAAGAGGAGGATAACAAAACCCTCATTGTCCAAAAAGAGGCCACTGAGGGCCTTGACCAAGAGGAGATCAAAACAGCAGGGACTGATGACAATTTCCTCACTGTCGAACCAGTAAACAGTGGCACCACCAGAACTGAAGAACATCCTGTCGAAAGGGTCGCACACTGCTGCAAATACATCTATAAGGGCTTACACCCAAAAGGCAATGTGAGTCAGTCAAAGGAGGACATCCCAGAGGAAATCATGCTAGTCGAAAAAATGAACAAATTGAAAATTACAACTGAACAGAGTGCTGGGATTCATATGGTGGAAATCACTCAAAAGGGAGGACCAGACACCAACAAGGGAAAGAAACATCAAGAGAAGCATCAGAAGCTGGTTTACCCAGAAGAGAACGAGAGTCTTGTCGAATTCATCCAGAGGTGTCAAAGGAAAAATGCAGAAGTCATGCTTTGCCCAAGATGCAGTGCTGTATTCGACAAAAAAGCAGCTGATGACTTAGAAGCAGCAGAAAAGACCCAGAGGAAAAGAAATTGGGGAACAGTCCCACCAACCAGAAACGAAAGATTCGACCCAAGAAGAGGGAAGCATCACAGTCAAGGGGTGGGAGAAAGACGTTTCAACACCTACAAACCATCCAACAGGCCAAATGATGACAAATGGGTTCAGCCTATAAGGGATGCCTAAGGTCAGAAGAGATGGAAGAGTTTTGAAGTGAACAGGGGTCCTTCAATGGAAGTTAAAAAGGAGGCAAGGTCAAATTATGTCTCTGAAAACTACAAAGGGAAGAATCCTATGTCCAGATCCCAATGGAGAAGATTCCAAAGGCAGAAGAAAATTGAAAAGGAAACTGTAGAACACCAAAGGGTTGGGCAAAAGGAAGCTGAATCAAGCAAATGTGTCCAGATTACAAACAAGGGGATACCTCTGGCAGAAAAAGAAGCCCCTCAGAAGAATAGATCTAGTGACACCACAGAAATGCAGAGCACAAACAATAGAATGCCAGTGGACGAAGAAGTCACAGATGAATTTAGTTCAGAATCAGATGCCTCTTTCGACGTAACTTGCAATGTGGTTTCTGTGCTGCCTAGAGATTATGATAGGATAATGGAAGTCGAAGATGAAGAGGATGACATGGCAGATGACAGCATAGGCTTGAAGCCTGTATGCTACTACATAATGAACAATGGCTGTGTCGAAGAACAAAATGCTTTCTTCGAAAAGCCAAATGATGCAATGAAGGCTCACTTGAAGCCTCTCTTCATAAAAGGAAAGGTAGAAAACGTGGGGGTCAACAAAATTCTGATAGATGGTGGAGCAGCTGTAAATTTAATTCCTCAGTACATGATAAAGAGGATTGGAAAAGATGACTCCGACACTAAGCCTCACAATATGGTGTTGTCCAACTATGAAGGTAAAGTAGGGACAACACTGGGAGTAATACAGCTGAACTTGACTGTAGGATCCATCACCAGGCCTACATTGTTTGTGGTGATAGCATCAAAGGCAAATTACAACTTACTGTTGGGAAGAGAATGGATCCATGGGATTGGGGCTGTACCATCCTCCATGCATCAAAGGATAGCAATCTGGAGGCCAGATGGGGTTGTCGAAAACATAGAAGCAGATCAGAGTTACTTCACAGCTGATGTGAACAATGTCACTGGTCGTAACTTCGAAAAAACCTAGCCCACATAGCACCATGCAATCCTGCTGCTTTCGACCTAACAGCTTCCGACAATGCTTACTGTTCCATGTACCTCCATCCTACGCATGGTTTCCAGTGGGATAAAGAAATAATTGGGGAGACAAATTACACTTGGGGAACTGCCCATGTCAACCCAACTGGATGGGGGAGTGAATTCAGTGAAAATGACTGAAGTTTCAGCAATGGAAACGATTTCGGCTTATATAGCCGAAAAACAACTCAGAACGGCCGTTGAGGCTGAAGTTAGAAATATGGCTGTCGAAGCCAGCACTCAGGTTGTCGAAGGACAACATCCTCAAGAAAATATTGAGGAGCAACTTGCAAATCAGAGTTTTGAAGAAGACTCAAATGGCGAATGGCAGAATCAAAGACTTGATGCCATTTATGATGACGAACCTTTAGGGTTCGAAAAGGATCCAACCTCCACCAATATGAAAATGGTGGCACAGGATCCTTTAGAGGAGATTAATCTGGGACTGGGGGCAGAGAAAAGGCCCACTTACATCAGTGCCAAGTTGAATCCTCAACTCAGAGTCGAAATAATCCAACTGCTGAATGAGTTTAAAGACTGCTTCGCCTGGGATTATGACGAAATGCCTGGTTTAGACAGAAGTTTGGTGGAATTGAGGTTGCCAATACTGGAAGGGAAGAAACCAATAAAGCAGACTCCCAGACGTTTTGCACCTGAGATTCTATCGAAAATCAAAGAAGAAGTCGAAAGGCTTCTAAAATGCAAATTCATCCGTACAACAAGGTATGTCGAATGGATTGCTAATATTGTTCCTGTGATTAAGAAAAATGGCACATTAAGGGTGTGTATTGATTTTAGAGATCTAAACTCAGCCACCCCTAAGGATGAGTATCCTATGCCAGTAGCAGAAATGCTAGTAGATTCTGCAGCAGGCCATGAGTATTTAAGTATGCTTGATGGCTATTCTGGTTACAACCAGATTTTCATTGCTGAAGAAGACGTTCCAAAAACACCTTTTCGTTGTCCAGGAGCAATAGGAACATATGAGTGGGTAGTCATGCCCTTTGGTTTGAAAAATGCTGGAGCTACTTACCAAAGGGCCATGAATTCTATTTTTCATGATTTCATCGAAACATTTATGCAAATTTATATAGATGACATTGTGATTAAATCTGCTTCAGGCTTGGACCATATTAACCATCTTCGACAGTCCTTTGAAAGGATGAGGAAGTTTGGTTTAAAAATGAATCCTCTTAAATGTGCTTTTGGTGTGCAGGAAGGGGATTTCTTAGGCTTTGTGGTCCACAAGAAAGGGATTGAAATTAATGAGAACAAAGCTAAAGCAATAATGGAAGCAAAAGCACCATCGACAAAGAAGGAATTGCAGTCTCTACTAGGGAAAATCAACTTTCTCAGAAGGTTCATCTCCAACCTTAGTGGAAAAACTCAGGCCTTCTCACCTCTACTTCGACTGAAGAAGGAGAGTTTCACTTGGGGGCAAGAACAGCAAGATGCCTTCGACAAGATCAAGGAGTACCTGGCAAATCCTCCAGTTTTAATATCTCCTTGTCGAAAAAGAAGCATGAGGCTCTACATATCAGCATCTGACAGAACACTAGGAAGTATGCTTTGTCAAGAGGATGAACATGGCGCCGAAAGAGCCATTTATTATCTCAGCAGAGTCTTAAATGATGTTGAAACTAGATATAGTATGATAGAGAAATTATGTTTATGTGTATATTTCTCTTGTATAAAATTGAAGCATTATATAAAACCCGTTGATGTACATATATCTTCTCATTTCGACGTAATAAAGCATATGTTGTCTAAGTCTATTTTACATAGTCGAATTGGAAAATGGGCTTTAGCCTTGACTGAATATTCTTTAAAGTATATGCCTCTAAAAGCTGTTAAAGGGCAAGTAGTTGCTGACTTTATAGCTGATCACTCCATACTTGGAGATGAGACAAATTATGTCGAAAAAGAGCCTTGGAGGTTATATTTTGATGGTTCCAGTCATAAAAATGGAACAGGTGTTGGGGTATTAATTATTTCTCCCAATAAAATTCCAACAAAGTTCAAGTATAAAATAGAAGGATTCTGTTCAAATAATGATGCAGAATATGAAGCTTTAATTGCTGGACTTGAAATTTTGTTGGAACTGGGGGCAACAGAGGTCGAAATAATGGGCGACTCTGAGTTGGTGATAAAACAATTGACGAAAGAGTATAAATGTGTCAAAGAAAATTTGATCATGTACTTTGTGATAGCCAACAGACTCCTCAAGAGATTCGACAGTGTAGTCTTTAGACACATTCCCAGATTAGAAAATCAAGAAGCAAATGACTTGGCTCAGTTGGCTTCAGGGTATAAAGTGTCGAAGGAAAATCTGATGAAGGTTGTCGAAGTGAGAGGCAAGGTCTTATCCACCAAACTGTCCCCATCTGATTTGGAGACAATGAGATTGGGATATGGTGATGAAGAAAACTTTGAGATTTTCAATGTAGGTGATCTAGAAGTTGGAGATTGGAGAAAACCCATCAAAGATTATCTACAAAATCCGAATCAGACAGTCAAAAGAAAGATAAAGTACAGAGCTATAAGTTATGTACTCTTTGGAAATGAATTGTTTAAAAAGACTGCAGAAGGAGTTCTACTAAAATGCCTAGGAGAGACTGAAGCTTATATAGCTTTGTCGAATGTACACAGTGGTGCATGTGGTGCTCACCAAGCAGGACATAAGATGAAATGGCTATTATTTCGACAAGGAATGTATTGGCCAACCATGTTGAAAGACTGTGTCGAATTTGGAAAGGGGTTCCAGGAATGTCAAATTCATGCAGGCATACCTCATGTGCCAGCAAATGAGTTACATTCCATTGTAAAGCCTTGGCCATTCAGAGGTTGGGCTTTAGATTTGATTGGTGAAATTCGACCAGCCTCTTCAAAAGGGCAGAAGTACATTTTAGTAGGAGTAGACTATTTCACTAAATGGATTGAAGCCATACCTTTGACGAATGTAGATCAGGAAGCAGTCATAGACTTCATCCAGAAACACATAATGTATAGGTTTGGAATACCAGAGACTATAACCACTGATCAAGGATCTGTGTTTACTGGAAGAAATATGCAGGCATTTGCAAAGGAGACAGGTTTTAAGTTGTTGACTTCGACACCCTATTATGCCCAAGCAAATGGACAGGTCGAAGCAGCCAACAAAGTAGTAATAAACTTGATAAAGAAGCATGTGGGTAAAAAACCCAGAAATTGGCATAAGACTCTGGATCAAATCCTTTGGGCTTGTCGAACATCTCCTAAGGAGGCAACTAATTCTACCCCATTTAAATTAACCTATGGACATGATGCAGTATTGCCAGTCGAAATTTGTTTACAGTCAATACGAATTCAAAGACATCATGAGATTCCATCTGAAATCTATTGGAGTATGATGATGGATGAATTGGTTGATTTAGACGAAGAAAGGTTGCGTGCTTTAGAATTAATAAGAAGGCAGAAAGAGAGAGTTGAAAAGTTTTATAACAAAAAAGTAAAATTCAAAGCCTTTTTAGTAAATGATTTAGTTTGGAAAGTGATCTTGCCCATGGAGAAGAAAGACAGAGTGATGGGAAAATGGTCCCCTAAATGGGAAGGACCTTTCAAAATTCTAAGAGTTTTTTCCAATGGAGCATACGAAGTCGAAGAAATAGAAAAAGATAGAAGAGTGCTGAAAATAAATGGAAAGTACTTGAAGAAGTATAAACCAATATTGCAGGAAATAAAAATAGGAACAAATTAAAATTGCAAATGAAACTTGTCTTCGCCAAACAGATGGCGTGAAATAGCATTACATATAAAAGTGCTAAAAGAAAATATCCTTGAACAAATAAAATTCCTAAGTTCTATTACAAAACTACTGTCGAAGGAAGGCAACTTTGAGTTCGTCAAATTTTTTCTTTTGAAGTTGGATTCGACGCTCGCAGAGACTCTTGCCGACAGTCATTTCATCAATCTCCTTGTGAAGTTGCTGGGCTGTTTCTGCATGTTGTAGCCCCTTCTGGAGTTCACTGTCTTTTGCTTCCTGATTGGGTTGTTGGAGAGAGGCCTGGCGTTCTTTTTCTTGAAGGATTTTCCTTTGCAGATCAGCAATCTGGGCCTGGTAAGCTTGAATATTGCTTTCACACTCAGCATCAGCCTTAGTATATTCGTCAGAAAGCTTATTCAGCTCTGAAATCTTTTCTGTCGAAGAAGCCACTGTGTTCCATGCTGAAACTTGCTCTTCAGACTTGGCTGTGATTTTTTGGGAAAACTCTTTTTGTCGAACCAGATCAGCACTAACAGAATCAATTAAAGATATCAAATCCATCACCAAACGGCTTTCCTCAGTCGAAGCCTCCAACAAATTGGCACTTTTCAGGAGCTTCTTCAGATCATATTGGGCAGAAGCATTCTCAGCCAAGACTTCAAACAGGTCAACTCTAAGGATTCTTGTTTTAATTTCATCCATAATGACACTGATTGGTTGGAGGTCAGAAGTGGCCCCTGAAGCTGTCGAACCACTGGGAGAGGAGTCTTGGAAGTTATACCTGGTGTCGAGTAAGGCTTTTAAATATTCCAAGGGTTTTCTAACTTTCAAGCTCTCAATCTCTTCGTGTGACAAGCTCGTCGAATTAGTACCCGCAGAAGTTTCAGCAGGAATTTTTGTTGGAGAAGGAATGTATTGAGAAGTGCCTCCAATGCTCAAGTTGACTCCTAGTTGATTCGACAGAGTGACTTCCTCTTCGACATTTTCTTTGTCAACTATGTTGGTGTCAGTTGGATCTGGAGCTTGTGCATCCTGAGCAATGGCATCTTCGTCAGTTTCTGGTATAGCAGCTGGTGGTGGAAGTGGTGCATCTTGATCTGGAATTATTTTTTCTGCAGTGAAGTCTGGTCGAAAAGGAGAGTTGTTGCCAGAAGATTCAGAATCACTGAGGTCGAATTCATCCAAGGTTTGAGGTCCATGGACACCTGCATCTGGAGTGGCATCATCTTGAAGTCTTTCAGCCAGAGTCCTCTCAGAATTAGAAGGGACATTTTCTTCTTGGAGTGTAGAAGTCTCTTCGACATCAATGACAACCTACAGAAAACAGAAAGAAAGTTATAAGATAGATACATGCAGTCAAGATATGGGAATATTGTTTGTCAAAGTGATTACCTGAGGGATTTCAGTATGTAAACTTGAGTCTCCACTTCTTTCACTCCTTGTGGGAATTTTGTTGACTGGACTGGCAGGGGGAGTTCGTCTTTGAACCAGAGATCTTTGGGATGCTACTGTTTTTATTTTTAAACCTTTGTTTCTTTTCAAAGGCTGGGGTTCAGGGGATTCGTCTTCAGACTCTTCGACGCTTGCCTCCTTTTCTTCTGGTTTCCTTTTCTTTGCTGGGGTACGAGTTACCTACAAAAAAAAAGAGAAGTGTTCAGTATAAGAAAATGTGAAGTACACAAATAAGGAGGGATGCTCTATTTTGTCGAAACCTTCTTGGCAGTTGTAGGGGATTTTTCGACTGTTTTGGAAGAAGTCCCTTCGCCAGCAGTCTTCCTGACAATTCTAACAGTTGAAAAAGAAAAGTTGCATGAACATTGATATAGAAATAAAAGGAGTTAGAAACAAAAAGAGGAATGTAATTTCTTCGACACCTTCAAGAATGGGTTCGTCCACAGTAACATGTTCTATCCCAATGTGAAGGTGCCCAGTGTAGTTGTCCAGATGATACTTCGTCGCAACCACGCGTTCGGCAGGTTTTTTGTTTCTTTCACGGAGCAGTTTTAAATCAGATCCACACACAAACCAATCTGGAAATGGAGGACACAAGGCCACCCCAAATTCTGCAGAAGGGAGTGGAGGGAATTTTGGGGGAAAAGTGGTGAATGCAAAGTCGTAGTGTGCATGTGGTGGAAGAGATGGAGGAAAAAATAACTTATTCAATTTTTCTGTGAATTTGTATTTTAAAGATACTGCTGCCTCGCTTATGGTTCGACGAAGATCATCAGGCCTGTAAATGGCTTCAAAATACTTTTGAAACTTTTGAATTTCTTCGATATGCTGATCTGTACCTTTTTTCTTCTTGTCCTGCACAAAGGTAAAAGCATTTGTCAGAAGAGTAGTGAAGGTTGCTACGTCGAAAAATCTGTTGATATAATATTCTTTCCACCAGACGTCGAATTCTTCAGTACAGAGGAAGTTTGGTAGAAAGATGGTGGGATAAACCTCCAAAGATGGGTCGAAAAACTTGTTGTACAACTCTAAACTTTTGTCGAAGTGGTGAAATGAGTTATAGAAAATGATAGCACCTTTCTTGTGGTAGATAGGCTTCGTCTTCGTCTGAATTAATCCAAACTGCCTAGCTACCAAATTGGGTTGGTACACAATGAGGGATACCTTTGTGTTGTTAAGGCTATGATGGGAGAAAAAGTGCCTGGGCATGAGAAAAGCTTCCCAAATGGAGATATAGGAGTCTTCATCTTTCTGGTTCTCCACTGGGAGTCTTCTGGTAAACCATCTTGGACCTACTTGTCTGTTGGCGAATGGTGCCATTGAAGGAGAAAATTTGTAGCGTTTGGCGAACATCATGATGTAGCCAGTGAATGCTTGTTGAAGGCTTGTATTATCATCTGTAGGGGTCAGTTGAACCAGCCTAGGCCATTCGACACGCCTTTCCTTTACTGCTTCTTCGACAATTGGCATTTTGATGGGGATGAAATTTTCAAAAGTGGCATTCAGCCATAGTTGTAGGAGCCAAAAAGGGCCTGTAAGACTAATGTTACCTTTGTCCTTAAGGGTTTTGAGGTTGCTTACACTCTCACTTAAGGATTCATAGAGGTTTGCCAAAAGAAGTTCACTCAGGCAGAATGCAACTCCATTATGAAGTTGATTAGCCATAATGATGTAACTTCTGGCCACCTGAAGAGACCTAGTACAGAAGACAAATTTGGCTAACCACAGGGAGAGGAAAGCAATGTGCTCTCTATCAGAGACTTCTTCATTGTTTTCACCTTGGTGATGGGCTATGAAAACAGAATACCCAGCATGCTTTGTGTCGAAGCCTATGGGATCCTTGTTCAAGTGTTCAGGGTTAAAGATTTCCCCTAAAGGACTAAAGCCAGTTATGGCTGCTATGTCGAATAGGGTGGGAGTCACCATTCCACAGGGTAAGTGGAAAGTATTGTAAGTGCTATCCCAAAAATACAAGGAGGCTAACAGCATGTTTTGGCAATAACGGGGACCTTCCTTCGACAATTGGATTAAGTCATAGATACCAGTTTTCTTCCAAAACTTTTCTTTGGCTTTTTCGATCCTAGTAAGCCATGCTAGGTAGTCAGAGGGATCTTTCGTCAAAGGGGGACTCCTAAAAATCCTATTTTGGTTTAGATAAGACAAATCTATTTCTGTCGAAGCCATAAGGACTTCAGGTTCTTTTGTTGAGGTTTCGACAGGTTTAGGGTTTTTGTTAGCATCTATGGGTTTAGAAGCAGAATAACAGGGATAAAATTCTTTCAAACGGTTAGGGTCCACAGTGGGATCAAAAATAGGACCTAACATAGCATGATGAACTCCAGAAACAGAAATGGGAATCATTACCTGTGACCTGTAAATGCTTGCCTTTTCCCTTTCATTTGGGGGTTCTGGAAAATACTGTTGGTGCTGTGTTTGTGTAGGCCCAGATAATACGTGAGCAGGAGGAAGATCCATGGTCTTCTTTGTCTTCTTTGCACTGCGTCCAGTGGTAGTCTTTGGAGGAGCCATTGATTTGATAAGGAGGTTGAAAGAACAGAAGCTTTGAAAGGTCTTGAAATGGAGTTTTACGTTTGGGTAAGAGAAGAGTTGAGAAGGTGAAAAGTATGAAATGTTGTTGAAAGTGGTATTTATAGAGGATGAAATAAATGACTAATAAAGAAAAAGGAAAATGAAAAGATTTTCAGTTGGGAAGTGGAGACGTGCGTTTCTGATCCATTGGTGGAAGTTAGAAAGTGGCAGTTGGTAGGAGGCCATGATTTACCTACAATATAGGGTTATGGGAGATTGTGTAAAAACGTGGGCTAGACATGACGTTTTAATAAAGTGGAAATCATGATGTTTTCTTGGGACTCAACAAAGTCACTTTACAATAAATGCAACTGACAGGAAGTCAAAGGTCACTTCGACAGCAAAAGATATTTCTCCAAGGTTAGTCGAAAACATCTTTGCTGGGGGGCAATTTGTAAACCCATAATTTCGACAGACTGAAATTAAGGGCTTAAGGTCATCTTTGTCGAAGGATAACAAAAGGAAGAGAATTCAAGAATTGCTGACAAGGTTTAAAACTTCACTGTTTCGACAGAAATAGACATAGTGTTCTGGCAGAATAGTTTGGAGAGTTTTTGTAGTTGAGTGTTTTCGACAGAAGAAGGTTTTGACAAAAGATAGGGTTTGGCAGATGTTGGAAGAGTTGTTTTTTCTTTAAAAGGTTTCGACAGATTGAAGAGGTGCAAGGTTTCGTCACTAAAGAAAGGAATTCAAATTCAAAAGGTTGTAACCTTTGGCAGTTGGACACATGGAAGTTTCAGAGGAGAAAATTACATGCAGGCTGACATTTGTCACTTAGTTATAGTTTTCCGTTCTAAGCAGTTATTTTGTTTATATATAAATAGGATAGTTTGTGTTTAGAATAGGTGTGTGAAAATTGATACAAAATTCCTGTAAAACACTCTAAGTACCCAGTGTGAGAGAAAATGAGTTTGCTATTTGGAACTATGTATGTTTGAACACCATTTATATTTCAAAGTTATTTAAATTACTTGTTCATTCTTCAAGTTTATGTCATTTTAAACTTTATTTACTTTTCTGCAAGTTTTTTAGCCTTCGACATTTCTTCTTATGTTTGTTTAGAAAACTTTTACTTTATTTTATTTTTAGTTTGAAACTTTACTTTACTTATAAAAATCAAAGTCCTTAATACTTTGACAATATTAACAAAAACAAACCACAAATTTATCACAAACTCTAAGAACAGTTCGACAGAATCAAATGCACATGTATCCCAGGACTTGTTTGGTTGGTCCTGCAAGTAACCCAGTTTTCTGATGAAATTGGTTAACCAGAGGTTGTTCGCCAGAAACCACTGCGAACAGGTTGACTTTGGTCAAAGTTCATCAAAAAGTCAATTGTTGACCAAAATCAAATTTTGGTCAAAGTTGCTATTTATTTTTTTAATTTTCTTGTGTTTCTCTTTGTAATGAACTTCTGTAACAACTTTCATAATTTGAATGAAGATTTGACTTTTGGCTTATAACTTGTACTGCAAGAAACCTCTTCTTTTCCCTATTTCGAATTTGGAATATCCACCTTGCATTTGAATGACTTGAATTAATCTTGAATGCTTTGAAAATATGGAATAGGTGAATATTCTTGGAATGAATACGAGCCTTGAAGCTCTTGCAATTATCTTTGGAATGCGGGTTTGATGCCTTGAATAATGCCATGGTCTCCCATCCAAACTTAACCATTGAATTGCCAAAAATGGACTTGAAATAAACTTAACCATGAAGTAACCTTGCCATCTGAATGAAACTTGAATACTTGGAAAACTTCCATTGCTCCATTTGAATTGTATCATAATGAACACATAACCAAATGATAGGTAATAAACAAAGGACTTGGCATAAATGAATCTTGAATGAATGAATAACCTTTCACCTTGAACCCATAAACCATGATTACACTATGAATTTTTTATTGACATTCCCATCTTGAGGATACCTTAGATCCAAACCCTAATCATGTGATCCTTAGTTGGAATGTCTTGCCAAACTAAAACATAAGGGATTAAAACCCTAATTCATGCTCCTTGAAACCCTTGAAGAAGACAAGTTTTTCCTTATGAACCCTGATAAGAACATGTCCATGACAATTAGAAACTCACAACCCTAATTCCATGAAAGAACCTGTTGAATGTATGATGTGTTTGATGACCTAATAATGGATATGCACATGAGGGGTATGAAAAGCATAAGCCGGAAGATTTAGATGAAAAGGTAGGACAAATTTGAGGTATGACAAATGTGAATAGCTGTAATTTCTTTGTGCTCGCTACTTTCTTCATCAATGTCATATCTCATAAATGGCTTGTTAGTTATATCACCTAAATTCCAATCCCATACAGAGCTCTCACCAATCACAATATCTCGACTCATCACAATCATATCATTCATTGGATTGAATAGTATGTAAGCTCCAGTCTTATTATATCATACCAGAGTCATATGTTCACTCTTATCATCAAGTTTCCTTCTCCTATAAGCAAGAACATGCTTGTAGCAAATAGAGTCAAACACCTTCAAATGACTCACTGATGGTCATTTTCCACTCCACACTTCTTCAGGAACCTTGTTCTTCAGTTTCTTGGTAGGAAACCTGTTCAGAATATAAACAACAGTAGTAATTATTTCACCTCAAAAGGATTTTGGTAGATTGTTTTGCTTCAGCATACATCTCGCCATATCCAATATGGTTTTGTTTCTTCTTTCTAATATACCATTATGTTAGGTGTGTAAGGAGCAATTACCTTATGATCGATACCATGTTTTGTATAAAACTCTTCAAATATCATGGATGTGTATCTGACACTTTCATCTGTTCGCAGAACCTTGATCTTCTATTCACTCTTGTTTTCGACAAGCATTTTGAATCTCTTAAAGATTGAAAATTCTTTGTGTAACACTCCAAAGTCGATTTTAATTTAATTGATGTGTTTCTTGTGAATTTTGATGATTTATGATGTTATCTGATGTTTTGTCGAGTTTTGACGGTGACTTAATATTTTAATAACATTAGGATATTAAGTATTGTGGGTTTGTTTGATTAATTGGAGTTAATTAAATAAAATAAAAAGAATTAGAGAACAAGTGGTAATGTGGTCTTTTGGTAGAGGATTAGTGAGGGTATTATGAGGAAAGACTAAAGAGGTCCTAGGGAAAAGAGTGACAAAAAGAGTAAAGTGGTTTTGTGTACAATCAATTGGAAATGCTCACATTTTTTGGAGAAGGGAGAAGAGCTCTGAAGAGGGAAGGCTAGGACGTGAAGGTTTGGGAGATTCTTCGAGGATTTATCAAAAACGATTACAGAACCTAAGGTATGGGGAGTAATTTCTATTTGGTATTGTAATGTAGAGATAAGAATTGTGATTTTGAGGGAAAGTCTTTGGGTTTTGGGATTTGTTGATGAATGTGTTATATGATGTAGATTTATGATGAAATTGATAGTAGAGATTGATGTTAATTGATGTATATGGTGATGTCATGATGAATGAAGGTTAGGGTAATAATTTTCTAGGTTATTGCTGCTAAATAAGGGGTTTTTGAGGGTTTTATCGCAGATGGAGCGATTTTGAGATCGTAGAAAATCTGCAGAAATCGCGAAGCTCGCTTAGCGAGCACAAACCAAAAACTGTGCGCTTAGCGAGCAAGGTGTCTCACTTAGCGAGACCTGGAAAGCTTTGAAAAATGATTTTGTTCTGAAAAATATTTTCTCAGGGTGGTTTATGTCTTAGGCTGCTATGATGTTGTAGAGTTGTCGTATGATGTGTTTTAGAGGCTATATGAGTAAAGTTAATGAGTAAATGATGTATGGTGATTATTGATTTTCCTTGATTTATGAAGTACGATCACATGATGTAGATATGATGTTAGATGAGTATGTAGTATGATGTTCTATGAGTATATAATACGATGATATGAGTGAGTATGAGAAATGATGATTAACGATGAATACGGGTGTAATGTTTATGATGTTTTGAGGATGATATGTGTGTGTGTGTGTATATATATATATATATATATATATATATATATATATATATATGTGTGTGTGTGTGTGTGTGTGTGTGTGTGTGTTGTCGCTCCCGGGATTTTCATCCTAGTACAAACGCGAAAGTGGCGCGGAAAAGGTAGAGTCGCCAGCCAGACATTTTTATCCCAAAGGAATGGGAAAGATAATGTTGCAAAAACCTGAGGAAGAAGGAAAAGGATGAGGCCTTGCGAACCAAAGATCTGGATACGGAAGTCGATTACGAATTGAGAAGGTATTAGCACCCCAATCCGTCTGCCGTACCCGACGGGATCCACGCTTATAAGTCTGTTTTCAAAAGGGTGAGAAATAGTATGCTGCTTGAACGAAAGAATGGCTATCTGGAATGGAAATGAAATGAGAAAAGAAATGGAATTGACAAATGGGAATAAAAGGGGAAAAGTAGGGAAAATAAAGATTGTGCTCGAATGGGCCCTACCCCACTGCCTACGTACCTCATCGGGATGAATGAGGATCAGAGACGCCGTAGTTCGTCTAACTAAGGCTTACACTCATTTATGATTTTTAGGATGACGTTGCCATAGCTCTAGCTTAGGTGTTACCGGCTCTGACTCGAGGGTGTTTACCGTATCTCTCTTTGAATTGTCGAGACAAGTCATGTTCGTCCGCAAAGAGTATGAGATGAGATGAGAAGACGTGACTTCTTGGTTTGTTGTCTTTTAGAAGAAGTGTTTTGAGTTTGTGTTTTTTGAATGTACAACACTAAAGACTATGACACAGGAGCGAATACTTTCCAAGATCGCCCCCAATGGAACGTTTGTAAAGCATCCTAGAAGAGTAAAGGAGACCTCCACTAATCATTTCCTGTATAGCTTAAGGCTCGTGGCATATTGTACACCTTTTCCTTTATTAAGTGTTTTTGATTTTATTTTTAAGATGAGAAGAGAGACTCAAATTGTCAAAGGAAAAATTCTAAGGGAAACTAGATTTACCCTAAATCAATGGAATTTAATGATGACCTATGGTTAGTGAGGTTTGCGATTAAATCTACCTAAGAGATACTAGAACTAGACATGATAACATAAAAGGCAATAATGAACAATATGGTCCTCCTAAGTCATGGTGGAAAGAAAACGAGAATGAAACATAAATGGGATAGAACGATGGATCGGGTGGGTCGATTGCGTGGTGCTGAGACGCACGACTTATGGTGTGAAACATACAATGCTTGCTTTTGGTTGAATGGAGTGGAACGATGGTTATCGAGGAACCCTAAAGTCACATGCAACTTTATTTATTTGAAAACTTACTCGACATTGGATCGAGTTTTATTTATTTCATTTTTTGAGATTTGGTTTTCTATCGATTCATTTTATCTTTTCTAACCTAGTTATAAAAACTATACAAGCATACAAGTATTACACTATTACATCACAAAGCATACAAACATAATTAAGGCACAAAAAATATCCAAGTCCATGATCCAATCCTTGAAAACATACCTTGCACAAAAAGAGAATAGTTAGTGAATGACATGAATCATGAATATGCATAATATGATGGAAATGAATTTAAATGCCAAAAATATTAAAAAGTCACGGAAAAATGTGAAATTAAATTCCTAAGGTCTTAAACCTGATTATAACACTATGTTAAAAAATCTCTTAAAAATTCTAATCCTAACTATGTCAAATGGTCACTTAATTCTATCAAAAGTTTAATCACAAATTTACACTAATTACACTACCAAAACAGTAGATAAAATGCCCTTAAAAATACACCAAAAGTATTCTAGGTACTTTAATTTGTCCTCTAATCATAGGAAAAAGAATGGACAAAAAATGTTATGGAAAGTGGCAGAAATAAATTGTACAAATTTATGTGCTTATGTGAAAATTCAATATAAGTCAATTAAATTAAAAATCGAATTAAAATTGAAAAATGATTATATTCAGAAAATAAAAATTGGGAAAAGTTTTAAAATGGCTTAATGTTCTAATGTAATTTTTATAGAATTTTAATATGCCTTTTACTATTTTTTCTAGAATTAAGTTGAAGGCTATATGAAATAGAAATTAAAAGGAAAGGAAATGGAAAGGTGGTGACAATAGAAATTTATTTAAGTTAAGAACTGATGGGCTTGAAATTGGGGGGTGGAGATAGAAAATTCGCAGGCCCATGAGGCGCCTGGGCTGAGGGTGCGCTGTTGTTACGGTGAGACGGCGCGCGTGTGATTGGGATTCAGTGGTCCAACCGGACGGTGACACTTGTCACCGCCGGAGTGGACCACCTCAAAGGATCTTATCTCCTTGGGAAATATTAACTGATAGATTACAGGTGGTTAATGGCTAGTTAATATACTTTATTATCTTTAATTTTCTCATTTTTGAATCACAATAATCCTAATCTTCTTATTGATTAACATTAATTTATTAATTAAAGTCATAAATTCATAAAAAGCCCAAAAGGGGATGAAAATACAGAACGAAACCCTAAGTTCTTCTTGCCTTCACCGCCACCCTCTCCTTCCTCACGAAGCCGCGGCCGCTCACCCCACACGAAATCGGCGAAGCCCCCATCTTCCCTCGAAACCTTCATCTCCCTCAGTATCTTTATTCTAGATTGTAACCAAAATGACCTAATTTCTCTTTTCCCCAAATTCAGAATCAAACCCTCACCAAATTATCACCACCTAAACAAAACGCAAGAACATAATAACTCCTTACCAATGAAAAATGACGTTGATCGGAGAGTGATGATAAAGACGAGGAGAAAGCGATCTTGACGGTTCTTTCCAGCGAACAAGGAGACGTCGAAGACGATTTTTAGTGTTGCGAAACTATGGCCGTGTATGCTCCGATCTCTCTTTTCTTCTTCTGATCTTGACCTGTTTTGTTTTGGTTGATTGTAGGTAGATAAGGAAACTTGACGAAGATGGTGCTTAAGGTGGTTGTGTATTGATGATGATGAAGTGTTCTATGAAGGCTCGGTAGTGGTGATGCGTTGACGTATTATTCGCGTGATGATGAACGAGGGCGATGCGGAGAAGATGAACTCTTGATGTGACACGATGACGACGAACTCGTGATGTGGTGCACGTGAATCGTTCAGGTATAGAATGCGTTTACAACTCGATCTTCTTCCTCTTTTGCTTGATCTCTTTCTTCCTCTCTTTCTTCACTGCCGGATTAAGTTGTTGTTTTCGTTGATTGAAATCTGTGGTTTTTGTTTTTTGATAGATTCGCTCTTGATGCTGTTACGGGAAATTATAGGAGTTAATGGATGGACGTCGAAGCTGGTAAATGATGATGAAGTCAGAGCCAGTGTGATTCTGCGTTTTCTTTTGGATTTCTTGCGACTTGGTTTTGCAGGGACATTGTTGATGGTGAAGTAGGGACATGTGGTTGCAAATTAATGGAGGCTTCTGTTTCTGCTGACTCTGGTTGACGTGGTATTGACTCTTGCGGGTCCGTTTGGAAATCTTGCGGACTGATTAAGATTGAAATGGTGTCAAGGTGGTTCAATGAGGATAATGGTGGAGAGCATCAAGGTTATGACATGATGAGTATGGATATTTGAAGAAGATTGATGAAGGGGAAGTTGAATAAGGAAGAGAATAAATCAGAAAAAATCCCGGAGTGAAGGTGAAGGTGTTAGCTCTTATGGATGGTTCTGGAGATTCATTCCCAAAAAATCCGTTAGAAATCAGTTAAGAATTTTGTTAAGAATTAGTTAGAAATTATGTTATGAGTTTGTTATAGCAGTTAGGATTTGTAATTGACTTTGCTCTGATTTTTTTATTGAACCTTCCTCTGATAGAATCCTGTTATGCTTCTGTTGAAGTGTAGTGTAACTCCCTGTAACTGAATTTGATTTGAAGATTTTTTATGAACCATGTTAGAATCATTTTTTTCTGAATATTTGCATAGCTCCACGCATTTCCCTTTTGGATATGGCATTTTGATGTGCATCGCTTCTATTTTCCGAACTATTATTTTTTTGGCTTTAATTGATATGTTTTATTCGCTTCTTGGTAATTTCAGAAAGTGGTGAGGGTTATGGTATGACGAAGATTAGATATGAATGAGGTTGTAAGTTGGAGGATTTAAGTAAAGCTGATGTTCGGTGATGCATACTGTGTGAATGAGGTTGTAAGTTGGAGGATTTAAGTAAAGCTGATGTTCGGTGATGCATACTGTGTGATGTGAAAAGTAGCAGCGGGCTGTGGAGGCTTATTGCCTGGGGATAGAACAAAAAGGCTGAAGTTGTGTTTTGCCCATGGAGCTTACTTCATGTGGCTTCTTTTTATGAATTTTGTAACATTTACTTGTAATGGTAAATGGGCCTAATAAAACAATGGGCTTATAGTATTCAGCAAATTTAATTTGGATTTAAACTAAAAAGACAAGGGGCCTTGAATAAAAATCCTTTTTTGTGATGATTTTTCGTAGCAAGGTATTAATGAGAATGAATTAACATGCTAATAGAAATGACTATATAAAATGAATGGTGAATAAAATTTGGATGATTTGAATTTGAATAAGTGGATATGAGGCGGGAATTTGGAAAATCTATGGATTGAATATGGTGACGGGCTTATGAACATTTGTGGGTTTAATGAAAACGAATTATGGTTGAGAGAGGAAAAATGGACAATTGAGAATATGGATAAAATAGATGGAAACACAGAGATTGAAAATGGATTACGGAAAAACTAAGAATAATGGAAATAAAAGTGGAATGAAATAAACGACCGTGGTTTATGAAAATGAAGTAATGAATGAAATCTCGATTTTAGCCCAAAGAAAATTTTGAATTCTTTCCACAAGCCTACGAACACGACCACATCCGAACCACTGAATAACTTGCCAGATAAGCCACGATGCTTGAGTCGTCTGAAGCTCGTTCTGATTACTTAAATCCATACTGATAAAAATAGATTCACAGACAGGCTACTGAAGAAATATCTAGCAGTTCATCATGTTCGTGTAAACCACACTTCAATAGGAATTATTGCTCAATACCCTACTGAATTTTAGCACGCAACAACTTGACATTTAGTACGCATCTTTTGAAGAAAAACCACCGACACAAATAACTTGCAGTCGAAACAATTCCTCTATAGCTTGACCGAGATTAGGTCAAACTTCTATCTGGACCGCAATATAACTGAACCACCACACTTAAAGTGAAATCATTGACATGCTTTATGCTATAATTTATTTTGCTGTGCAAAGATGCAATGTCACGTATACGAGATGATATGCTAAATGTTATGAAAATGAGATGGCAAATTTTGTGTGTGTGTGTGTGTGTATTGCGTCTTGCATTCATGACATTGATTTATGAGGGGACTTCGGTCCATTGGCAACTTCAATCCCATTGTTTGGATTGAAGTGATATGATGTTATGATGTGCTCCATTAGTGGAGTGTTGATGTGTAATACCCTAAAATTTGCCCTCTTAATTTATCGCCAACCTCAAGTGGTTTATGCTTCTTCATTTTGCATGATCGTCCAAGCATCGCATCATATTCAAAATAATAAAAAATAAATAATAAGAAATAAATCATGATCATTTGCATGTGCATGGGGCATGTGATCGAGCAAGGTTTTTCAATCTTTGGAGTTCAAGAGAAGAAAAATAATATCACAAAAATATCCAAGGCATTCCCAAGCTAACCCATCAAATATAGGAAAAAAACCATGTTTTTATGCCATTAATCGGTTAACGCATATGGTTTATCGGTTAACGGAGGCGAATTTTGAACAAAACCTTCAAAAATTGGTTTCATATTTCATTTTTCACTTCACTTTACTTAAAACTTCTACCACATTCTAGACCCTTCCACACTCTTCCAAGGAATATTCCAAGAAATATTCCCTAAACCCTAACCAACTTTCACTAACTCCAAACCTAACCTAATGTCTAAGAAAGCTCCTTGCCCAATCCTCATGCCATACCTACCCTCTATATAAGCTTCAAATCACTCCAAAGCAAAGGGTTGAACCTTCATTTCCCAAAATTTCACTTCATCTCTCATTTTTCTCTCAACTTTTCCTCCATTTTTAACTCTCACCAAAGCTTCTCCATAGAAGTTCTTCAAGTTTTTCATTGAAACTTGAAGAACTTGAAGCTAAACCTTCATCAATCGTCAATTTTGGAGCTTATTGAAGAAGTGTTGATATTCTTTGGATTGATTTTGGCTTCTTGGAAGTGATCATGCAAGTGTTCATCAAGATCGGCATCAAATCACATTTATTTTGTGCATTCGCAGAAGCATTCACGGATCTCCAGTTTTCTTCTTCATTCGCATTTCGATCGACATTGCAACACTCACCAAAGTAATCCTCCGCTTTGTAGGTCGGTAATTTGATACCGCTTCACATTTAACTTATTCTCTTCATCTCGCTGTATGGCATTCTTTTATTATGCGATTGTGTGATTGCGTTTTGATCATTTTGTGATTTGCTTGCGTGATGATTATTTTGGTTGTTAGAAGTTAGAATTGTAGCTTATTCTAGGTGCTAATAGGTGTTAAAAGACCTTAGTTAAGTAGAAAATTCGTGCTAACATGATCATAAGTGCATTAGGAGTTGGTAGAAGTGAGTTTGTGGCTAAAAGTGCTTATTTCTTGTTTTTTTTGCATACTGTAAAGTGTTAACCGGTTAACACATATGGTTAACCGGTTAACACGTTGAAAATTTCCCTGGTTTTGAAAATTTGAGGGTGTTAACTGGTTAACCAATACCGTTAACCGGTTAACGTTGTTCTGACTTGAAAAAATCCTTTGTTTTCATTGCATGTTTGCATTGCATTGTTCCTTTTAGCTTCATAGTTGATTAGATCATGATTTTAAGGAATTTTTAGGACTAATATAGGTGCATGATTCCATAAGTTCAAGTCGTTTCGACATGCGTATCGTCACTTTTGCATATTTTGCGCTTATTTGTTCATTAATGCATAAAGCGCTTTGTACATGTTGTTGCTAGGTTCAGATACATCAATTAGCATGTAAATGAGCATATCATATTATGTTTTGCATCATTTTTTGTGATACATGCAAGTTCTAAATTGTTTGAGTGTTTTAACGCCATGCCACGATTCACTTGAAAATGTATGATCATATGTGCATATTCATTCGTGCATTTTGTTTTCCTCTTTGATTACACTTCCATGTGATAACAATTCTAGTTTTTTGCATCAAGTTGCATGTTCATTTTGTTAATCCTTAGATGATGCATGTTCACACTTTCGTTTTTTTGCTTATGTGCTCAAAACTTGAAAATGCATACTTGTTGCATATTTGTTTTTGTGCATTCTTTAATAAGAAAGTCATGGTAAATGCTCACATGTCCATAATCCATGTTAATCTTTCACGTTGATGTTGCATTTGATCATGTTATATGATGTTTGTGCATTATTTTCCATTCTCTTTGTGCATAAATAAAAATCATCCAAATTTGTCTTGCATTCCATTGCTGTATTTTGATGTAGTAGCTGTAAAATGTATGTTGAGTGTTGCATTTTTACACTTTTCACACCTGTTTTGCATGCTGATTGTTAGCTATAAAAAGTTGTTTGCATTGCATTTCATTGTTGTTTGTGCATTTAGGAGTTATAATAGGCTGCTAGATTTTTGATTTGCATTATTGTTTAGGTCCTTTAAACTTGGGATTGAGTCTAGCTTAGGTCCTAGAGCCCTTAGGAATTGTTTGGAAATTATTTACCTCATTTCTTATCCATGTTTATCATGCTAACCCTTGTTTTGTATGGAGGTGGAGCTAAGTCCCTAAACTTTAATCTCTTTTACATTCTTTATGCTTTCAAAGTGTGTATGTTTTTAGCATTCTTTTTGTTCATTTTACACAACTTCATGCTAATCCCTTTAGGATCAACTTAACTTCCTTAGGAAGTAAGTTGTATTCTACTTCCCTTTTCTTTTCCTTTTTCTCATTAGGATTAGAAAACTACACTAACCTATGTTCATCCATGCATGACAACACTAGGATAATTAGTTTTCCCCCTAGACTTTTGCCTTTGGTTTGCTTTGCTTTCATTCTCATCTCAAAGAAAAGCAAAAAAAAAACACCTAATAAAGGTTGAATGTTTTCATACGACACAAGACTTTGCCCTGGGTTACTTATACACGTCCTATTTCGGGGCGAGGTGTAAGTCATCTACCATGATGAACAAGTCTTAGTGTGGGAACGTTCACAAACAATCTCATTAAACACTTGTCTATAAGACAACAACAAACATTATCGTCTTTTTCCTGCGGGAATTATTTTCTCACCTCACTCACTCTCAACACGAACTTGCGAAGACTTGTCTCATTTGCAAGACGGTAACGCACTCGTACCAGACGAGCCTACAACACCTGAGCATAGACATACGTAGTTCAACTTTAGAAAATTCAACAAATAGTTTCTTCCTTAGTTAGGCGAACTACGTCGACTCTGATCCTCATTTTCCCGATGAGGTACTTAGGCAGCGGGGTAGGGCCCGTTCGAGCACACTATTTATTTTCCCTACATTTTTCCTTTTCTATTCATTCTCTTTTTTCTAGTTCCCTCTCTCATTCTAGTTCAAGTTAGCAGTTCTTTTGTTCAGCAACATCTTATTTCTCACCCTTTGAAACAAACTAACAAGCGTGGATCCCTTCAGGTACGGCGGACGATCTGGGGTGCTAATACCTTCCCAGGTTGTAAATGACTCCCGAACCCAAATCTTAGGTTCGCAGGACCTTGTCCTTTCCTTCTCATTTCGGTTTGTGCAACATTACCTTTCCCATTCATTCGGGATAAAAATGCTTGGCTGGAGATCAGGATCTGATATGGCCGGTGTCGAACGTGGATGAAGCACGGTTGATGGTAAGAGAAAAGGGGTGTACTTGCAAAGGCACTCCGATGCTAAAGTCAGAGAGCGAGCAACGAGTGAGCAAGTACGAGATTTTGGGTAAGAACTTGAATACTTGACTCTCTCAAAGAGGGTTTATATAATATCCCCAGTGCATGGCCATTGGTTCTTTTCATTTGGCCTGGATCGTGGATTCCCAATAATTGGTAACTGCTAGAAACTAACTGTTGGGGGGGATGCTTTGACTGCTCAGATGAGACCCTAGTCGGATGATGTTAACACCGGGCAAAGGACTTGTCGGGAAAACGTTCGGCGACGCTGATGGCCGATCAGAAGGGACTCCCGGGAAGACTGAGGATGCATCAGTTTCCAAAGAGTCATTTGGCCGACATGGACCAGAAGATGGATTGGGCCCAAGTCTGAGGATCAGGATTGTCTGAAACATGAGCCCCCTAAGTCGTTGCTTCTGGTCGAAGGAGCAATAACTTAAGGGTGGATAGCTGCTCGGAACTATCTCTTAGTGTCGACCGAATATTACTTTGTCCGATCAAACGGTTTCCTCTGTAGAAGCAGGAGAAATTTAGAAAATCGAGCAACTCATTGGATGGTCGATACCGAGGGATAGGAAACGAAGAGGTGATGTGTTTTGGAATTTGTGTTAATTTAATGCTTCTGACGGCTAGTCTAGGGGCTATCGTGTAGGTCATGATTGCCTAGGGATAGGGGTCACGCCTAGACACACGTGTTCCTATCTCTATAAATAAGGGAAGTCTTTTCATTTTCAGACTTTTTGCGTTTGCTTTCCTGCTCGACGCCTTCTTTATTCTCCGGTTGCCATCTACGTCTGTCGACCACCATACGCCTTTTTCAAGAATCGTCCTCATCATGTCTCAACATCTGGTAAGCTTTTTTATACGTTTTTGCCTCCCCTTTTCCTTGATTAGACATGCATGCGGTAGGTTCTAGTCTTAAAATGTAGAATACGTAATCTAGATAGTTTTATAGGTTGTTGTAGTGACAAATTTTCATCCTGGTGATGAGTCGCTCTTAGAGTGTCTGGGTTGTTTCCTTGTGATCGCTTTGGATGTTGTCGAGATACTGCGTGCGTCGGAACCGTAACTGCGTTAGGTGGTGGTTCTGGCCGAAGATCAACTAGAGCTTTGATTTTGGGGTCTCAATGACCACCTGGTCGTTGTGATGTTCCTATCTCGGCATATGCCCTCGCGATCGACTATAGTTAGGCGAGTAAACCCCTTGAGGGAATTGGTCAGAGACTTTGTTCTCTGGCCATCAAACACCCTTTCACTTGATTGGTAGTGGAATGGTGGATTTGATGCCTTGATCGAATTCACTAACGCCTTTCCTCTACTTTTCAGGTGAAAGAGTGCTCGTCGACCCGTTCGACATCTCGTCCGAGGAGGAAACGCGAGAGGACTCTGGTTCCTCTACTATGGTCCCGAGCGGTTTCGAATGTTCTTCAGAGGAGACTGATACCGCAACAACTTCTGGCGGAGCGGTGGGTGCTCAGGATGCTACTAATGACGAAGAGAAAAATCCAGTGCCCGAAGAATGGGTTATGGAAGATCTTTTGGATAGGGTTTCAAGCTCTTCTCGGCCGCGGACGGAATCGTTGCCTCTGGTGGGAGACCCAGCACATTGGATTGTGACATGCTCGGGCAGCGACGACAGGATATACTCTAACATCGAGGAGAAGAAATTTGCAATGCATGATTATGTCTTCACCCCTTTGGGGGTCAGGTTTTTGTTCAGCAATCTGACCTGCTCAGTGTAAACACCCCAAATTTTCCATCTTCTTTTTCTCACACCATGGCTTGTGATCTTTTCATATTGCATTACATAAGCATATCATCTCACACTACTTAGTTTATTTCACTGCATAAGTTGCACAATTAGGGTTTGTGATCAGGAGAATCCAAAGAAGTGATCTGAGCCATATCAAAGGCCTTCAAGCTTGTCAAGATGTTCCATGTGTGTTCTATGATCATAATATGCTCCCCAGGGTTCTTAAAAGTCCAGAGATCACAAAGCATTGCATAGGTGTTCAAGCAGACTGAGCAGTTTCTACAGAGATGACCTAAAATTAGGGTTTTGGTTTGAGGCGCTTAATCTCAAATTTTTTGGTCATTCTTGATTCCATTGGTCTTTATATGTTATAAGGAGCATGTGTACCAAATTTGATGAAGAAATTCACCGTGGAAGGCATCTGATCAATGGATAACTTGTTGTGCAAGAAAAGTCAGAATCAGGGCATCTGAGGTCACCACCAATGGTACCAAAGGGTCATCTTCATCATTTTGAGGATCTATGATCTTTATTTGATCTTAAAAGCGGTTAGAAGTTCACAAGATTGAAGAATTTCAAGCCATTTGCAAACTTTCCATTTTTGGACATGACTTGTAATGAAAACTTTCCATTTTGGGAAAGATTTTGAACCTCCTCTTTCTTGATCAAAAAGGCTTCAAATTAAAAATCTTTAAACATGAAAGTTGTAGATTGGATCTTCCCATTTTCAAAAAGTACAAAAACTTCTCTTGATTCATCCTAGAACTCAAGTTATGGTGTTTCAAAGTTGGCAAAAATCTTATAATTTTCAAGTATGTGCCAAAGAGGGATTTTTGCAAAACCAAGTTTTAAGACTTCTAATGACCTCTAATCCACTTATAAGCTTCATAACATGTTCACACAACATTTCAAGACCAAATTTGTGGCTTGGATCACGAGAAACCATGCCTCATTTTCACAAAAATCTCAAAGAGGAAAAATGCAAAACATATGCTATCTCTTGCATCAAGTGTTACAGCTCACAAAATCTCATCCAATTTCCTTCCTCAAAAAAAACTGAAGCAGATAAGGCTTGAAATCACCTCTGACCACAACCATGCTCTCTATGACACAAACTTTGACTTTTTGCAAAACACACCATACCAATCATCCTGTGCCATAACAACTCTCTAGCCAATCACAATGACTTATACAAACCTCAAGGACTCAAAAGAACACAATACACAAGCTTGAAAGCCCACATACACTCAAAATAAAATAAAAACTTGCAAAAACTTCCAAGTCTTCGAATTTCATCACAGAACCAACAAAACTCAACTCTTTGCACCATTCATCTCAAAAATCACTCAAGGAACACAAAGCACCCATTACAATGGCCTGAAAACCCCCATAACCAAAACACGATTCCTGCACTATCAGAACTGAAACATACAAACCAAGCCATTTAAACTCCATTCAAGCCTTTCAGAAGCATCAGGGTGATCATTGGAGTGGATTAACATCAAGGTAAGGTCCAGAAAGCACCAAACTGCAAAGCTTCATCTCAGGTAACCACCTTCAAACATTTTTCCAGAACTTGTTTTTTAAGTTACAAAATGAATCTGTGTGCTTCCCTGGTTGCCATGATGTGATTACTTTTGAAAATGGTTGAAAATTAAGCATGTATGAAGCTTCTGAAATTTTTCCCGTTAAACTTGTTTGATTCAATTCATGAGTTTGATGCAATATAAATGGATTTTGTTGTTGGATTCGTCTTTAGGGTTGTTAGATGTTTGATTCTGGAGCTTTAAAGAGCTTGGGGTAGCTTGTAGAGAGAGATAGGGTGATGGTGTAGCCGGAGAAGACGACCGGAGCTTACCTCCGGTCGCCTGAGATTAGTTTTCCCTAATCCTGTTTTATTTCCCAGTTTAAATTCTAACCATTAGATCTTGATTATTTAGTAACACGCACGGCCCAGATTGTTTCACTTAAACCCTAATCTAATTAATTAATATAAATCAATTAATTAAGTCAGATTCAATTAGGACCATAGGATCACGTGCCAAATGCAATTTTGAACCCTAACCATCAGATCTTCATACCCTAAGTCACGTGGACTTCACATCTGGACCATTGGATCTCTCAACTTTAGATCTCAGTCTCTCCTTTTGCATACTTCTCATTTGTATTTTATTTTCTTTACATTTATTTTCATGCATTTATTTAAAATAGCAAAAACATTTTTAAAATCACCATTTTCTGAATTTTCATTTTAAATATTTTTCAAAACTCAAAAACATTTTTATTTTTTTAATTTTTGCATTAAAAATGTATTATTAAATCATTTAAATGTTTTATTTAATTAATTAATTGATTTTAATTAATTAAAAATACATTTAGGTATCTAAAAATCACAAAAAAAATCACGAAGCATTCTTAGGCATTTAGAACAATTTAAAAACTCACCATACAAATTTATTTCTAGGTTTGATCATGTTTTCACAATTTACTTTGAATTAGGATTTCTAAAATTCACATTTTTCTAACCCTAACTTGAAAAAATCATTTATGATCAACCATGATGAGTTTACATTTGGTTCTTTTTGCATTGATTAATACTTTGCATCTAGTATCTAGGTTATCTAACTCATAATTTTGCATTGCATTTTCAAATTGTTTGGCATTTTTCCTTTAAAATCACCCAAAAACCCTAGCTAACTTAGAAAATTCATATCTTTGCGTAGGTTTAGCTTCTAACCTCCATCTTTGGGGAGTGTTCTTGTGTTTGTTTAGGGTTTGTTTGAGTTCATTTTCAAATTTTTATCATGATGTATGCTTCTGTTTTGACCATGTGCATCTCATACATTCATAAAACCCTAATTTCTCATGTTCATTTGCATTCATCTTTGCATATCATCATCATATGAACTTTCCATGACATTCCATGAACTTGTATGTCATCCTAGACATATTAAGACATGTTTGAACATTGCTTGATCATTTCTTCATTCACTTGATATGCTTTGCATTCACTTTTTTTTCATGTGTATCCATGTGTTTCTAAGCTTCTAGCATGCCTTGTTTTGCATCTCATCCCTTGTATGATAATTCATAAGCATCTCACATGTATTTGCATCATCTCATAGCACATTTTCATAGCACATTCACTTCTGGTCTTGGTCTTTGCACCTTCATTTGCTTTATTTCCTTTTGCTTTCCATCTTATGCATTCACACTAACATTTCAGGGGCTTATGGTAAGTTGAATGGGATGTGGATTTTTCTTCACATGCTACCTCTTCCTATCTATTCATTTGCATATATTATTTGTCTTTGAAGTGAACTTGCTTCAATTGTTCTCTCTTGCTCCTATCTCTTTCTTTTAGTTTACTTAACTTATTCAGGAAGTAAGTAACCTATTCTCCTTTCTCTTCTCTTTTCATCTGCTTTTTATTCCTTGGTGGCCATCTGAAGACTTTCTTAAGATCTTTCTTTTAAGCCTCACAAACCATAGGATTATGCATGTAATTTTTGGGTTGTACATAGTATCCCCTTAGTTTTTACCATTAAGTCTCCTTGAATCTCTTTTCTCATCTCATAATCAGAGGCTAAACACTTAAAGCTTTAGGACTTTGAATTAGGGTTATGCATGTATCCTTATCTTAGGATGGAGTGTATAACTTTAATCCTTAGTGTTAAACCTTTAATTTGTTTACACCTCTTAATCAAAACACCTAATAACTATTAAGACTTAAGCTTGTAACTTGGGCCTTATATTAGGGTTACATCTCTTCCTTATGGTTTAGAGGGACTAACCCTAGTGTTTAATGGACAAGTCCCCCTCAAGCTAGTCTTACAAACATTAAATCCACTTCTTAATCTCACCCTTTAATTAAAATCCACTTTAATAAAGGCTTGTTAAACTCATTAAAATCCACTTTAAGTTAAGGTATCTTCCTCAGCTTAAGTGTTCTCATCTATCATCCTTCTCTTAGGATGGTGTAATGAGTTCAATAATCCCTGATTAGAGATTAAACTCATTACTTAACGCTAAACAAAAACCCAAAAACACTTAATAATTACATAAGTAGGTTAGTGATCTTAATCCTATATCATCATGGTAATTAAGTTGAGATGCTTATCTCACACTTAAGTAGGCTCATTATCCCTAATCAGGGAGGATATAATAAGTTTACAAACCCTTGAATTAGGCTTAAACTCATTATCCTATACAAAACACCAAAAACAATAAAAAATTGAAAATACAAAAACAAACAATAAACGTCTCCTTCGGGATTCTTTTCTCATCACACTCACTCACAAACGAGAAATCGCTTCTTCCGTCTAATGCAAGACAATTAGCACTCGAGCCAGACGAGTCACACACTTGAGCATAGACAAGTAAGCAGTTCACAACCAAAATCATCCAGTCTGTTTGAGTCGAACTACGGTGTTCTGACTTCCTAATTGCACGAAAGTATACGTAGGCATAACTTAACAGTTATCGAACAAAAGTATATGTGTCTTCCCCCTCTTTCAGCTTTCTTTTTTCTAAGCCTCTGTCTTGAGCATTCCACTTTCCTTTTGAACTGACACTCTGTACATTCTTTTTTCCCTAGAATTTTATGCACAGTCAGCACATACAATATCCCCTTCTAAACACAATCAAGTAAGCGTGGATCCCGTCGAGTACGACGGACGATCTGGGTGCTAATACCTTCCCAGGTCGTAACCAACCCCCTTTCTCAGTTTCTTTGGTTCGCAACCGTCTTATCCATACCCTTCTAGGTTTATGCAGCATTACCTTTCCTTCGGGATAAAAATACCTAGCTGGCGACTCTATTCAACCTCAACCTCCAACATCGCCGACCGTTCGCGTCTGCACCGGGACGAATGTCCGGGGAGCGACAGCTTGGCGACTCTGCTGGGGACTTTTGTAACCAGGGCTTCTGGTTCTCTTGTGGGTTTCTCCTAGCACTTGTTTGTTTGTGTTTACTGGGGGTGTTATGTGATATATGTGTTTTTTTCTTTGCTTTATTTATTGCTTTCTGTACAACTTTATTTACTGCATTTACTTTATCTCTTTCATTTACTGTTTTATGCATTTCATTTATTATTATCATATCATGTGTTGGATTTTCTGGTTTGCTTTGGTGGGAGGGGTATTCCAGTGAGAAAGGTCCAACACAAAGGCCTGAGTGGAAGACATAGGATTAGAGTGGATTCATATTCTTTCCCATTCCATTTCGGTCTGGTGTGGGAATATGAAAATACAGTTCAGACATGGGTTTCTTCTTGAGAACTCTGTGCTACGGATTTCCTGTAGTGCTAGGGCTATATGGGAAGCCTGCTAAGTCTAGATAACCTTTTTAGATGACCTTCAACATCTGAGGTGAATTAGAGGAGGATCCTTTATGATTAGGGTAAACATTGTACCTCCGGGTTAGAAGTGTTTACATTTCTCATAATAGATCCGAACCTGAGGATCCTTGTTCTAGAACAATACCTGTGAGTGGGTAGGGTTGTTTACAGGTTTGTAGGAACCCTTGACCTCATCATACCCTGTTACTGGAATTTATTTTAAGGTTACACTATTTTGGACTAGTTCTTTGAAACCTTGGACAAGTGACTCTTTATTTGAGTCCCCACCTGGTTACTGGTTCTCAAGCCTTCATCCGGATTTCTGAACACTCATGGACCCTGTCGCTCCCATCTGATGACACACAGGGCCAAGAGGGGTACAGACGCGAACGGTCGGCGAAAGAGAAAGAGGACACACAAGGGTGAACTCAAAAGAAAAGAAAAGAGTCGCCAGCTATGCATTTTTATCCCGAAGGAAAGGTAATGCTGCATAGACCTAAGAAAAGATGGATAAGACGGTCGCGAACCAGAGAAACTGAGAAAAGGGGTTGGTTACAACCTGGGAAGGTATTAGCACCCAGATTGTCCGCCGCACTCGACGGGATCCACGCTTAAAAGATTTGTGTTTAAAGGGGTAGTGCCAGTGCTATTTGTGTATCAAAGCTGGAAAGAATGCAAGTGTCAGTGTAAAAGAAATGAGAAGTGGAATATGAGAGTGTCAGTGTAAGGAAATAATGCAAAGCTCAAGACTATGAGGCTTAAAGAATAATGCTAGAAGGAGGGGGAATATACAAAGACTTTTGTTCGATAACTGTTAAGTTATGCCTACGTATCCTCTCGTGCAATGAGGAAGTCAGAACACCGTAGTTCGACTCAAAGAGACTGAAAGATGAATTGACTTGTGAACTGCTTGCTTGTCTATGCTCAAGTGTATGACCTGTCTAGCTCAGGTGCAAACTGTCTTGCATTAGACGGAAGAAGCAAGTTCTCGTTTGTGAGTGAATGAGATGAGAAAAGAATCCCGGAGGAGACGATTATTTTTGGTTTTTTTGTGTTTTCAATCTTTTATTTCTTTTGGAATTTGACATAAGTTAATGAGCTTAGGCCTAAACCAAGGGTTAGTAAACTCATCACATCCTCCCTCTGATTAGGGGTAATGAGAATACCTTAAGTATGAAGTAAGCACCTCACACTTAATCACCATGATGTAGGATTAAGATCATTAACCTACTTGCATTTATTTAGATGTTTTTGGAGTTTTTGTTTAGTGTTAAGTAATGAGTTTAAGCCATAATCAGGGATTTAATGGACTCATTACACCATCCTAATAGAAGGATAATAGATGAGAACATTTAAGCTGAGGAAGGCTCCTCAACTTAGTCCATGATTAGGGATTAACCTCATGACAAAACAAACCCTTTATTAAGGTGGGTTTTAGTTAATGGTAAGATTAAGAAGTGAATTTTATGGTTTGTAAGACAACTTGAGGGGGACTTGTCCATTAACGCTAGGGTTAGTCCTTCTTAACCAGTTAAGGAAGAATTAGAACCCTAATGCAAGGCCCAAGTTACAAGCTTGATGTCTTAGTGATTATTAGATGAATTGACTAAAGGATCTAAACACATTAAGGGTTTAACACTTAGGATTAAAGTTATACACTCCATCCTAATAGAAGGATGCAGGCATAAGCTTAATCACAAAGTCTTAAAACCTTTAAGGTTTAGTCCTTGATTAGAAGGTGAGAAGAAAAGACTCAAAGATGACACAAAGGTAAAACTAAATGGGGACTAATCAAACCCTAATTGTTATCATGCTTGGGTATTCCTAGGGTTTATGAGGCTTGCAAAAGATCTTTAATAGAAAAGCCACCAAGAAAGAAGCAGATGAAAGGAGGAAGAAGCAGAGAGAAGCAAGATAACTTGCTTCACTTAAGAAGACAAGTTGCTTGAAGAAAGCAAGTGAGGAGGGAACATGAATGAGCAAGCTCACTCTAATACAAAAGTAAAATTCAGCAAGGAATGCATAAGAGAGATGAGAAAAGATTATGAGAAGTGAAGGCAAATTCACTTCTCAAACACTTACCACCTTAAAAGTTAGCAAAAGGAAGTGAAATGGAATGAAAATGAAATGAAATGCAAAGATGGAAACCAAAACCAGAGGCATAAACATGATTTTAATGATGCTAAGAGATGATGCAAACACATGTCAAGAGTTGTGGATGATTATACAAGGATGAGGATGCAAATGGAGCATGCTTTGAACCATAAAAGTTCATGAAAGTTTATGAAATGGAATGAATGCATAACATGGCAAATGAATGATGCAATGATCAAACATGATTCTAATGTGTCCTAAGATGTCTTAGAAGTCATGTGGATGCACAAAATGTCATGGCAAGTTCATGAATGCAAGCATATGGAAGATGGATGCAAAGGAACGCAAAAAGTAGGGTTTATGCATAACATGCAACACAAAATTCAAAATCAGAAGCAAATGACATGATAAAAAATTGAAAATGGGATCAAAGGAACCCTAACCCTACACAGGTTCACTTCCCAAAGGAGGGAACCTAACTCTTAACCTAATGGAGGTTATGATTTTCTCAAGTTGGCTAGGGTTTTAAAATACTTAAAAAGGAAAAATGCTCATCAAATTGAAAATGAAAGATAAATTCAAACCAATTTTACCCTAGAAACTACATGATATGAAGAATGCAATGCAAAAAGAACCATCATCAAACTCTTCATGGTTAGGCAGAATGAATTTTTCTAAGTTAGAACAAAAATATTGCCTTTTAAGAACTTTAATTCCAAGGAAAAATGTCAAAATAGGTCAAGAACCAAAAATAAATTTGTTTAAAGAGTTTGATAATGTTTCTAAATGTATTAAAATGCAATGTGAATTTTTTTGTGATTTTTAGAAACCTAAATGCTATTTTAATTAATTAATTCTCATTAACTAATTAAAATAATCATTTAAATATTTTTAAAATACGAAAATTATGCGAAAAATAAATAAAAATTATTTTCAGAAAGAGAAAAATATTTTAAGGTATAATTCAAAAAATGAGATTTTTTGGAAATGATTTACTATTTTAAATAAAATGTGCAAAACAAATGAAATAAAAAGAAAATAAAATGGAATTAAATGAAAAGTATGTAGATCCAAGAGCCAGGATTTAAAGTTGGGACGCGGGAGTTGACTGGCGCGCGTTTTAGTGGCTGGGATTGATTCTGGAAGATTCAAATTTTAAACCTAATTAATTAATGTTAATGACTGGATTAGGGCTAAACCACAAGATCTAGGCCGTTCAAAGCGCGCGGGAAAGCCAGATCAAGGGCCTAAATTTAAACTAGACTTAATTACAGGATTAGGGCTAAACCACCTTCAGGCGACCGGAACAGTGTTCCGGTTGTCTTCTCCGACGAGCCCCAAACCCTAGCTTCTCTCTCAGGCCACCAAACTCCAAATTTCTTTCACAAAAATGATCCTCTAACAACCCTAAACCTAAACCCCCAACTAAAACTCATTTATTTCACACCATGAACACGAATCGAACAAAAATGTAAAAAACGGGCAAAAGTTTCAGAGTTCACATACATGGTGGTTTCTCAACCATTTTCAAAAGTAATCATATCCTCATGATCAGGGGAGCATATAGAACCATAAAAGAACTTAAAAACTAGCTTCTGGGAAAAAATTTCTTCATGTTACCTGAGATGGGAACCCTCAAATTCTGAGCTTTCTGGGTCCTCCTTTGATGCAAGCCCACTCCAATGAACCTCCCGAAGATGATATGGAGCTTAGAAGACTTTGAGGCTGGCTGGTTTTGAAGTTCCAGCTCTGGTATAACAGGTTTTGAGGTTTCTGTATGTGATGTTTTTGGCTGTTTTGAGGCTTGATTCTTGTTCTATGGATGATATGTGATTTGTTGGTGAAGAAAGAATGGAGGTTTTGTGGCTGTGGGAGAAGTTTCGAAGAGGAGAAGTTTTTGACAGTTTTTGGGAATCCTGGCTTGTGGGAGGTTGCAGGCTTGTGTGTGTTGTGTTTTGGAATGCTTGAGGTCCACATATGAGGCTCTGATTGGGCAGAGAGTTGGTAGTGGCACAGTTTGATTGGCATGGGTAAAATGCAAAAAGTCAAGATTTTGTGTACCATAGGTATGGGCCATGGCAGAGGAGATCTTAGGGCTTGTCCTGCTTCAGCTTGAGTCACGGAAGGCCTTTGGATCTGATTTTGTGAGCTGGATGGTCTTGATCAAGAGTTTTCAATGTTCTTGCATAATTCCCTCTTTGAGATTTCTTGTAAACCAAGGCAAGGAAACTTATGAGTTCTTGGCCAATTTGCAGCAAAATGGACCATATGAAGTTGCTATGATGTATTGAGATCACTTAACAATCAAACCAATCATAAAAAGTCCCTTTTGCAAAAATTCCAATTTTGGAGATTCATGAGAAAATGCCTTATGTAACTTGTAATCCAAGGCATGAAAGTGAGAAATTCTTTGGGAAAATCTGAATTATGGACCATGAATTATGTTTGTGTGATGATTAGAAGTTGATTTGAAGTCACATTTGGCTTTGACAAGTGTTTTTGCAAGTTTCCTCTTTGGCACAAAAGTGAAAAATAAGTGATTTTGTCCAACTTTGCAAGGCCATAACTTTTGTTCTAAAATGAATTAGAATGAGTTCTTGTACTTTTTGAAAATGGGAGGATCCAATATACAACTTTCATGACCAAATATTTTTCATTTGAAGCAATTTTGGATCAAAAAGAGAAGGTTGAAATACTTTCCCAAAATGGCAAATTTACATTACAAGTCACTTTCCCAAAATGGCAACATTGCAAATGGCTTGAAATCCTTCAATTTTATGAACTTCTAACTTCTTCTAAGATCAAATAAATATCATATATACTCAAAATGATGGAGAAGACCCTTTGGTTGGGCAAATGGGGCCCTCAGATGCCCTGATTTTGCACTGACTTGCTCAAGAAGTCATCTATTGATCAGATGCCTTCCCCATTGAATTTCTTCATGAAAATTGGTATGCATGATCCTTATAACATATAGAGACCAATAGAAACAAGAATGACCAAAAAATTTGGAGTTATGGCCTCTGAAACCAAAACCCTAAGTTTGGGTCATCTGTACAGTTAAACCTGGCTCTGCTTCCATGCCTTCCTCAGTTCTTGTGATTTTTGACTTCCTTGATCTCTGGAGGATAGAATATGATGCTTGAACATACATGGACCCTCTTTAGATGATTTAAAACCTTTGGAGTGGCTCAGGTAGCCTTTGGATTTCTCAGATCACAAACCCTAGATGTAGATGAATTTGAACCAATGCAGTGAAGCAAAAATGTAATATGAGATGATATGATTGAACTTATGCAATATGAAAAGAATCAAAAGCCATGGTGAAATGAGTGAGGGCAAATTTGGGGTGTTTACAGACCCTACCAAGAGCACCAGACAATCCAGCACCAAATCACAAACCCTTGCATATCATTCAACATACATCATACTGCATCATTTAACATTTGTCTATTTGTTTTACAGGGTATCCACATCTTCTTTGGTTTGGTTTTGACCATTCTACTGCTCAGATATCTGCTTCAGCCATCCTCTTCAGCTATTTGCTTTGGTTATCTTCTCCAGTTATCTTCATCAGCATACCTTCAGTATGGATTCAACTAGGAAAAGCAATATCACTTACCATTTCTTTGAGTATCCCCTGGAAGGAATTAGGCAGATACAGGCTCTTATCACCCCTGATCATGTTTCCTTATTTAGAGAGCATTATGGTGGGATCCTGGACATGATCATAGACTTGGACACATCACAGAGGAGCATGATTCACACCTGTCTTCAGTTTTATGACCCTCCTCTCCGTTGCTGGAAGAATATTCTATGATATTGGGTGTCCCTATCAGAAGAGGAATCCCTTTCAACCCTGAAATGACCCCTCCAAGTAATGAAGACATAGCCAAAGCCTTACATCTAGAAGCATCCACCATTGATGAGCACATGACCACCTAGGCTGGAATCCCAGACCTTCATTTGGACTTCTTAATCACTCAGGCTACCAGTCAAGCTGCAGTAGGGAATTGGGAGACTGTGTGTGCTCTCCTGGCTCTTAGTATATATGGTATCATCTTGTTTGCGGACGAGCCTAAGTTTGTAAGCAAAAACTCCATCCACATATTCATGCTCAAGAACCCAGTACCTACCTTGTTGGGAGATTTCTATTACTCAGTGCATCAGAGGAATGAGAAATAGAGAGGGAGACTGGTCAGATGTTATGCACCTCTCTTCTATTGTTGGTTGACGAGACATATGCTGAAGACGGAAGCTTTCCTGAATCCACATCAGACAAGGAATTGGGATAATAGGATGATTGCCCTTACTTCAGAAGACATCAGGTGGTGTACTCAGAACACCAAGGGTAGGGACATAATTACAAGTTGTGGACAATATCCTAATGTGCCTCTTATTGGAGTAATGGGTTGCATCAATTACAGTCCTTTGCTATTCAGAAGACAGTTAGGGTATGCCTTGGTACATCCAACTCGAGAGCAGGACTTAGAAGAGTCTTTTTACTGTGTTGTTCAGAACAATCATGCCACCATCTAACAAGCATCATGGGCTTGGGACCACATACAGACTAAAGGGACTGCTATTTTGGGGAAATGCAACAACATAGCTTCTGCTCAGTACACTGAATGGTCTCGCATCAGAGGACAGGTTACTCGTATGCCATTCACCCTGGAAGATGTAACAGGGTAATCAGCAGTTGAGCCCATAGCCACAATTAGTTTGGAAAAGTTTGAAAAGTTGAAAGAAAGAAATGCCCAATTAGCCGAAGCTTTGAAGAAGACCCTTTGGGAAAGGAATGATGGTCGCCTGGACATTGAGAGGTTAGAGAAGCTCCGAATCAAGCATACAACCAAGATAGAGAAGACAGAGGATTTCATCAGAAAAGACCGAGCGAGAGAACTGGTATTGAAGAATGCTTGCAAAGAAGCCAAGATTCAAAAGGCTAGAGCTGAACACTACCTAGAAGAGAGTTAGGTTAGATGGATCAGGATCAATGAAGCTCGTTTGTAAGAAGATCAGAATACATAGGCTAAGATAGAGCAGCTGGAAGCCAATGAGAAGAAGAGTCAGGAAGCCCTGTTAGCAGCACTGAAGGAAATCTCTGAGCTGAAACTCTGGGCGGGGTTAAAGAGATCAAAAGAGCAAGACAAGTACCAGAAGATGACAAGTTCCGTTGCAACCAGAAACCTTCTCATCAGGACCATCACAGAGCATCCAGTTGGACCAGTGACTGATGCTCTCCTGAAACAAGTAAAGGAGGATGAATTTGGGTTGAATGTTTGATTTCTCTTTTCCTTGTATTTTATTTTGGTTGTACTATAATTATCCATGGTGATTTTGTTTGTATTCTTGACTTGATTGTATTCTGACCCACCGTGGGAACTTGTTGTAATCATAAACTATGTATTTTGGCATTTTGTAATATTATGGTTTATGTGTTACCTGGGTTTTCTCTAGGACCTGCTTTGCTTCAGCATCTCCATCATTCCCAGAGGTCTGGAAGATCAAAACCAAAGAACCAAACTAGATACCCTCTGAAGACAAATAGACATACTGCATTGCATGCTAACCTCAACTTTTTTGTTTTTGCAGGTAGTTTTGTTGTTGTTTTCTCACCTTGTTGATTGTTTCAGGAAATATTGCTCGTAGGAAAGTCTTTCCCGTCAATCGCATCCACCGGTATCTGACCAGAAACAACCTTCCGAGCTTACAAACAAATCAGTTACAGCAAGAACTGACAGATGTGAGGACTTATATGACTGATGTGAGGATAGAAGTGAGGACTCAGATGAATTAATTCATGGATGTGATGACTGGGCTAGCACAGACCCATAAAAGATTAAGGGAGTTAGTTGAACGGCAAACTCCAGAAGATAACCATGCAGGCACTGGAGGTACTAGTAACAATTCTTGCTCATGCTAAATGACACAGGGCCAAGAGGGGTACAGACGCGAACGATCGGCGAAAGGAGAACACACAAGGGTGAACTGAAAAGAAAAGAGTCGCCAGCTAGGCATTTTTATCCCGAAGGAAAGGTAATGCTGCATAAACCTAGAAAAGATGGATAAGACGGTTGCGAACCAGAGAAACTGAGAAAGGGGGTTGGTTACAACCAGGGAAGGTATTAGAACCCAGATTGTCCACCGTACTCGACGGGATCCACGCTTGAAAGTTTGTGTTTAAAGGGGTAGTGTCAGTGCTATTTTGTGTGCAAAAGCTGGAAAAGAATGCAAGTGTCAGTGCAAAAGAAATGTGAAGTGAAATAAAGAAGTGTCAGTGTAAGGAAAGAATGTGAAGCTCAAGACTATGAGGCTTAAGGAATAATGCTGGAAGAGGGGGGAATATACAGAGACTTTTGTTCGATAACTGTTAAGTTATGCCTACGTATCCTCTCGTGCAATGAGGAAGTCAGAACACCATAGTTCGACTCAAAGAGACTGAAAGATAAATTGACTTGTGAACTGCTTACTTGCCTATGCTCAAGTGTATAACCTATTTGGCTCAGGTGCAAACTGTCTTGCATTAGACGGAAGAAGAGAGATCTCGTTTATGAGTGAATGAGATGAGGAAAGAATCCCGGAGGAGACGATTATTGTTTGTTTTTTGGTGTTTTCAGTCTTTTATTGCTTTTTGTGTTTGTCATAATAAAATGAGCTTAAGCCTAAACCAAGAGTTAATAAAATCATCACATCTTCCCTCTGATTAGGGGTAATGAGGATACCTTAAGTATGAAGTAAGCACCTCACACTTAATCACCATGATGTAGGATTAAGATCATTAACCTACTTGCAATTATTTAGATGTTTTTGGTTTTTTTTTTAGTGTTAAGTAATGAGTTTAAGCCATAATCAAAGATTTAATGGACCCATTACACCATCCTAATAGAAGGATAATAGATGAGAACATTTAAGCTGAGGAAGGCTCCTCAACTTAATCCATGATTAGGGATTAACGTCATGACAAAACAAAACCTTTATTAAAGTGGATTTTAGTTAATGGTAAGGTTAAGAAGTGGATTTTATGATTTGTAAGACAACTTGAGAGGGACTTGTCCATTAACACTAGGGTTAGTCCTTCATAACCAATTAAGGAAGAATTAGAACCCTAATGCAATGCCCAAGTTACAAGCTTGATGTCTTAGTGATTATTAAATGGATTGATTAAAGGAGTTAAACACATTAAGGGTTCAACACTTAGGATTAAAGTTATACACTCCATCCTAATAGAAGGATACATGCATAACCCTAATCACAAAGTCTTAAAGCCTTAAGGGTTTAGTCCTTGATTAAGAGATGAGAAGAGAAGACTCAAAGATGACACAAAGGTAAAACTAATGGGGGAGTAATTAAACCCTAATTATGATCATGCTTGGTTGTTCCCATGGTTTATGAGGCTTGCAAGAAGATCTTCAAGAGAACCACCAAGGAAGAAGCAGATGAAATGAAAAGAAGCAGCAAGAAGCAAGACAACTTGCTTCACTTAAGAAGACAAGTTGCTAGAAGAAAGAAATTGAGGAGAAAGAGCATGAATGAGCAAGCTCACTCTAATACACAAGTAAAAATGCAGCAATGAATGCATAAAAGAGATGAGAAGAGATGGTGAGAAGTGATGGCAAATTCACTTCTCAAACACTTACCACCTGAAACGTTAGTGAAAGAAAATGAAGATAGAATGAAAATGAAAAGTATGCAATGATGCAAACCAAAACCAGAAGCATGTTTATGATGCTAATGATGCAAAGATATGGAACAAATGTATGTTATGAGATGGAGATGATCATATAAAGTATGAGAATGCAAATGAGACATGTAAGAAGCATGAAAGTTCATGAATGCATATGACATGAAATGAAAGCAAAAACATGGCAAATGGATGATGCAATGGTCGAACATGATTCTAATATGCCCTAAGATGTCTTACATTTCATTTGTATGCACAAAATGTCATGGCAAGTTCATGCATGCAAGCATATGAAGGATGGATGCAGATGGAGATGCAAATTAAGGTTTATGAACAAGATGCAATGAGAAAATCAAAATCAGAAGCAAAACATGAGATAAAAAATTGAAAATATGATCAAAGGTACCCTAAACCTATAAAAGTTCACTGCACAAAGGGGAAGGTCAGAAGCTAAACCCTAAAGGACTTATGATTTTTCTAAGTTTGCTAGGGTTTTAAGGTACCTCACCAAGAAAAATGCAAAAACAAATTGAAAATGAAAGATAAATTCATGCCAATTTTATCCTAGAAACTACATGATATGTGGAATGTGTAAACACCCCAAATTTTCCCTCACTCATTTCACCATGGCTTATGATCTTTTCATTTGCACAAGTTCAATCATATCATCTCATATTGCATTTTTGCTTCACTGCATGGATTCAAAGTCATCTGCATCTAGGGTTTGTGATCTGAGCCATCCCTGAGCTAGTTGGGCCACTCCAAAGGCCTCCAATCATCTCAAGAGGGTCCATGTATGTTCAAGAATCATATTATATCCTCACAAGGTCAAGGAAGTAAGAAAATCACAAGAACTGAAAAAGGCATGGAAGCAGAGCCAGGTTTAACTACACAGATGACCTAAAATTAGGGTTTTGGTTTCAGAGGCCATAACTCCAAATTTTTTGGTCATTCTTGTTTCTATTGGTCTCTATATGTTATGAGGATCATGCATATCAATTTTCATGAAGAAATTCAAAGGGGAAGGCATCTGATCACAAGGTGACTTCTTGAGCAAGTCAGTGCAAAATCAGGGCATCTGAGGCCCCCAGTCACCCAAACAAAGGGGTTTCTCCATCATTTTGAATGTGTATGATCTTTATTTGATCATAGAAGATGTAAGAAGTTCACAAAATTGAAGAATTTCAAGCCATTTTCAAAGTTGCCTTTTTGGGAAAGTGACTTATAATGAAAACTTGCCATTTTGGGAAAGTTTTTCAACCTCCTCTTTTTGATTCAAAATTGCTTCAAATGAGAAATATTTGGTCATGAAAGTTGTAGATTGGATCCTCCCATTTTCAAAAGTACAAGAACTTGATCTAATTCATCTTAGATCAAAAGTTATGGCCTTGCAAAGTTGGACAAATTCACTTATTTTTCACTTTGGCACCAAAGAGGGAAACTTGCAATTTCACATGCCAAGCATTTTTATGACCTCAAATGGACTTCTAAGCATCACATAAGTATAGCACATGACCTAAAATTCAGAATGCACCAAAGAATCACCCATTTTCATGCCTTGATCATTAAGAAATCTCAAAAAGGCCAAAGGTTCACAAATTTGCAAAACCACCCACAAGCTTTAATCCACTTGCTGATTTGCCTCAATCTCATTTCCATGGTCATCCTTGAATCAAGCTGCAGCAGACATGCCTTTGTTCTAGCCCTGAAACAGCCCATACCTCAAAGGACACATAGACTTGACTTTTTGCAAAAGGGGCCATGCCAATCACACTGTGCCACCACCAACTCTCTGCCCTATCACAGCTTGATAAGTGGACAAAATGAAACTCAAAACACACAAGAGGCAAGCCTGAGCTCTCCCACAAGTCAGCATACACAAAAATCCATCCCTTTGCATTTTCTATTGAATCTCTCAACTCAGCAACTCAAACTTAAAACTTCTTCCACCATTCATCTTAGAATGCATCACTGATCACAAACCACCCTTTACTTTGCCTTAAAAGCCATCACACACCAAATACGATTTTTTTTCCTTTTGAACTGAACTGAAGCAATCTCCCAAACCAGCCATAAGAAACTCCAAACAAGCTTTGCAAACTCTTGAGGGAAGTCAATAGAGGTGATTGGAAGCAAGGAACTGGCCAGAAAGCTCCAAAAGCAAAAGCTCCATCTCAGGTAGTCATGTGAAACTTTTTTCCAGAACCTCTATTTTAAGTTATTAATTGGTTAAGTGTGATCCCCTGAACATGTTGAACTTTGAATTTTTGAAAATGATGAAGAATTGAGCATATATGGTTTGTCTGAAATTTCTGTCATTTTTACACCTTGCTTCAAATCTTGTTAATGTTTAGAAATAAATTCCATTTGAGGTTAGATTTAGGTTTAGGGGAGTGAGAGGAGCAAATCTGGAGCTTTAGAGCTCCAAAAATGACCTGGGGAAGAAGTTGAGGTTTTTCAGGGAGGGATGTCACCAGAGAAGACGACCGGAGCTCTTCTCCAGTGACCTGAAAGTCATTAATGCCTTAATCTGGATTAGGGCTTAGTTTGAATGTGGGCCGTAGATCTTGTTGACCCGCGCGCAAATGATCGAATCAGATTCATCATTAAACCCTAATTCTGGTTTATTATTTTAATTAATTAGGATTAAAATTAGGTTTAGCCAATTTGAATCTAGACCATAGGATCTGGGCCAGTCAATTCCCTCCATTTTGTTTCAAAACTCAGCCATCAGATGCGCTGACTTTCCCATTTATTCAATTTTATTTCATTTTATTTGCATTTTATTTCCACGAATTTTTAAAAATAGCAAAACACATTAAAAAATTCTGAAATTTTTTATCAAATCTTTTATTAATTTTCAGAACCCAAAAATATTTTTATTTTTGTTCTTGCATAAAAAATCATTTTTAAAACATTTAAATGTTTATTTTTAATTAGTTAATGGAAATTAATTAATTAAAAATGCATTTAGGTATTTAAAAATCACCAAAAAATTCACATTGCATTTTAAAACATTTAGAAACATTTTCCAAATCTTCAAACAAATTTATTTTTAGTTCTTGACCTACTTTGACATTTTTCATTGGAATAAAAGTTATTAAAAGGCAATATTTTGGTCCTAACTTAGAAAAATCCATTCTACCTAACCATGAAGAGTTTGATGATGGTACTTCTTGCATTGCATTCTTCATAGCATGTAGTTTCTAGGGTAAAATTGGTTTGAATTTATCTTTCATTTTCAATTTAATGTGCATTTTTCCTTTTGAGATACCTTAAAACCCTAGCAAGCTTGAGAAAATCATAACTTCTTTAGGGTTAAGAGTTAGGTCTTCCCCTTTGGGCAGTGAACTTGTGTAGGGTTAGGGTTCCTTTAATCCCATTTTCAATTTTTTATCTTGTCATTTGCTTCTGATTTTGAATTTTGCATTGCATATTGTATGTAAACCCTAATTCTTGCCTTCCTTTGCATCCATCTTTCATTTGCTTGCATAACAAGAACTTGCCATGACATTTTGTGCATCCATATGACATATAAGACATCTTAGGACTTATTATAATCATGTTTGATCATTGCATCATTCATTTTCCATGTTGTGCATTCATTTCATTACATAAACTTTCATTGAACTCTCATGGTTCAAAGCTTGCTTCATTTGCATCTTCATCCTTGTATGATCATTCTCATCTCTTTTCTTGTGTTTACATCATCTCTTAGCATCATTAACATCATGTTTATGATTCTGGTTTTGGTTTGTATCATTGCATCTTTTGCATTTTCATTTCATTTTCTTTACTAACTTTTCAGGTGGTAAGTTGTTTTGAGAAGTGAATTTGCCTTCACTTCTCACAATCTCTTCTCATCTCTCTTGCATCATTGCTGCATTTTAATTTTGTTTTAGAGTGAGCTTGCTCATTCATGCTCCTTCTCCTCTTTCTTTCTTCAAGCAACTTATCTTCTTAAGTGGAGTAAGTTGTCTTGTTTCTTTCTTCTTCCTCCTTTCATCTGCTTCTTCCTTGGTGGCTCATCTTGAAGACTTCTTGCCAGCCTCATAAACCCTAGGAACAACCAAGTATGATCACATTTAGGGTTTGATTAATCCCCCATTTAGTTTTACCTTTGTGTCATCTTTGAGTCTTCTCTTCTCATCTCATAATCAAGGACTAAACCTTAAAGGTTTTAAGGCTTTGTGATTAAGCTTATGCCTGGATCCTTCTATTAGGATGGAGTGTATAACTTTAATCCTAAGTGTTAAACCCTTAATGTGTTTAAATCCTTTAATCAATTCATCTAAATAATCACTTGGGCCTTGCATTAGGGTTCTAATTCTTCCTTAATTGGTTAAGATGGACTAACCCTAGTGTTAATGGACAAGTCCCCCTCAAGTTGTCTTACAAACCATAAAAATCACTTCTTAATCTTATCATTAACTAAAATCCACTTTAATAAAGGCTTTGTTTTGTCATGAGGTTAATCCCTAATCATGGATTAAGTTGAGGAGCCTTTCTCAGCTTAAATGTTCTCATCTATTATCCTTCTATTAGGATGGTGTAATGAGTCCATTAAATCCTTGATTATGGCTTAAACTCATTACTTAACACTAAACAAAAACAACAAAAACATCTAAATAAATAAAAGTAGGTTAATGATCTTAACCCTACATCAATGGTGATTAAGTATGAGGTGCTTACTTCATACTTAAGGTATTCTCATTACCCCTAATCAGAGGGAGGATGTGATGAGTTTACTAACCCATTGGTTTAAGCTTAAGCTCATTTTCTTATGACAAACCTCAAAAGCAATAAAAGATTGAAAACACAAAAACAAACAATAATCGTCTCCTCCGGGATTCTTTTCTCATCACCTTCACTCATAAACGAGAACTTGCTTCTTCTGTCTAATGCAAGATAGTTTGCACCTGAGCCAGACAGGTCATACACTTGAGCATAGACAAGTAAGCAGTTCACAAGTCAATTCATCTTTCAGTCTCTTTGGGTCTAACTACGGAGTTCTGACTTCCTCATTGCACGAGAGGATACGTAGGCATAACTTAACAGTTATCGAACAAAAGTCTCTGTATATTCCCCCCTCTTCCAGCCTCCTAGTCTTGAGCTTTGTACTCCTGTTCTTACACTGACACTTCCATACTTCACTTCACATTCATTTTACACTGACACTTGCTTTCTTTTCCAGCTTTGATACAAAAATTGCACTGACACTACCCCTTTGAACACAAATCTTTTAAGCGTGGATCCCGTCGAGTACGGCGGACAATCTGGGTGCTAATACCTTCCCAGGTTGTAACCAACCCCCTTTCTCAGTTTCTCTGGTTCGCAACCTTCTTATCCATTTTTCCTCAGGTTTATGCAGCATTACCTTTCCTTCTGGATAAAAATGCCTAGCTGGCGACTCTATTCATTCCTTCTCCTTTCACCGACCGTTCGCGTCTGTACCCCTCTTGGCCCTGTGTCATCAGGTGGGAGCGACAGCTTGGCGACTCTGCTGGGGACCCTTATACAGTAACCAGGGCTTCTGGTTCTTTTTGTGGGTTCCTCCTAGCGCTTGTTTGATTTGTGTTTACTGGGGTGTTATGTGCTAATTGTGTTTATTTCTTTGCTTTATTTACTGCTTTATGTACAATTTTATTTATTGCTTTCCTTTACAGTTTTTCATATTTCATATTGTCATTATCATTGCTGGATCTGGCTTCTGTTTTGGTGGGCGGGGTTCCATTGAGAGTTTGAGGTCCTATACCTGGGACCTGAGTGACACCTAGGCTAGATTGGTTCATGTTCTTTCCCATTCCATCTCGGTCTGGTGCGGGAATATGAAACACGGTTCAGATGTGGGTTTCTTCTTGAGAACTTTGTGCTACAGATTTCTTGTAGTGCTAGGGCTATCTGGGAAGCCTGCTAAGTCTGGATGACCTTTATTATGACCTTCAGAAACTGAGGTGAATTAGAGGAGGATCTTTTATGGTTATTGTAAATAATGTACCTCCGGGTTAGAAGTGTTTACACTTCTCATAACTGATCCAAGTCTGAGGATCCTTGTTTTAGAACATTACCTGTGAGGGGTTGGGTTGTTTACAGGGTTGCAGGTACCCTTGGCCACATCATACCCTGTTACTATTTGGTTTAAGAGTACCTCATTTTGGACAGTTCTTGTGATTAACCCTGGACATGTGACTCTTTATTTGAGTCCCCGACCTTGGTTACTGGATTTCTGAACCTTCATCTGGACCTTCTTTGAACATACATGGGCTTATATCAAGACAGATAATCAGATCCAGCTTGATCACAAACCCTTGCATATCATTTGCATATACCATCATTTGCATCATTTAACATTTGTTTATTTGTTTTTCAGGGTATCCACATTATATCTGGTTTGGTTTTGACCCCTTCTTCTACATAGACCTATGCTTCATCAGTTATCTGCTTCAGCTATTCTCATTATCACCAGCATCAGCCTGTCAGAGGCTCATCTCCAGTATCAGCCTTGATCTTCATCAGCACCTATCTTCCTCCTCTTCAGCATTTATGACTACTCCCAGGAAGAGCAACATATCCTACAATTTCTTTGAGCCTGTTGTCGCTCCCAAAGATTAGCATCCAGGTACAAGCGCGAACGGTCGGCGATAGGAACAATGAGAACACACAGCCGTGAACTCACTGGAGATGAAAAGAGTCGCCAGCTAGGCATTTTTATCCCGGAGGAAAGGCAATGCTGCATAGACCTAGAAAGAGGATGGATAAGACGGTTGCGAACCAGAGAGACTGAGAAAGGGGGTTGGTTACAACCTGGGAAGGTATTAGCACCCAGATTGTCCGTCGTACTCGACGGGATCCACGCTTAAAAGATTTGTGTTTTAAAAGGGGTAGTGTCAGTGCAATCTGTGTATAAAATAGCTGGAAAAAATGTACAGGTGTCAGTGTAAAAGAAGTGAAGTGTATAATGATGTGTCAGTGTAAGAACAGAGTGAAATGCTCAAGATCATGAGGCTAAAGAATAAAGCTAGAAAGAGGGGGAATATACAGAGACTTTTGTTCGATAACTGTTAAGTTATGCCTACGTATCCTCTCGTGCAATGAGGAAGTCAGAACACCGTAGTTCGACCCAAAGAGACTGAAAGATGAATTGACTTGTGAACTGCTTATTTGCCTATGCTCAAGTGTATGACATGTCTGGCTCAGGTGCTAACTGTCTTGCATTAGACGGAAGAAGCAAGTTCTCGTTTGTGAGTGAATGAGATGAGAAAAGAATCCCGGAGGAGACGATTATTGTTTGTTTTTGTGTTTTCAGTCTTTTATTGTTTTTGGATTTTGTCATAAGTTAATGAGCTTAAGTCTAAACCAATGGATTTAGTAAACTCATCACATCTTCCCTCTGTTTAGGGGTAATGAGAATACCTTAAGTGTGAAGTCAGATTCTCACACTTAATCACCATGGTGTAGGATTAAGATCATTAACCTACTTGTGATTAATTAGATGTTTTTGGTGTTTTTGTTTAGTGTTGAGTAATGAGGTTAAGCCATAGTCAAGGATTAAACAGACTCATTACACCATCCTAAAAGAAGGATAATAGATGAGAATGTTTAAGCTGAGGAAAGCTCCTCAACTTAATCCATGATTAGGGATTAAACTCATGACAAAACAAGCCTTTGATTAAGTGGATTTTATTTAATGGTAAGATGATGAAGTGTGTTTTATGATTTGTAAGACAACTTGAGGGGGACTTGTCCATTAACACTAGGGTTAGTCCTTCTTAACCAATTAAGGAAGAATTAGAACCCTAATGCAAGGCCCAAGTTACAAGTGTAATGTCTTGATACTTATTAGGTGAATTGATTAAGAGATTTAAACACATTAATGGTTTAACACTTAGGATTAAAGTTATACACTCCATCCTAAGAGAAGGATGCAGGTATAAGCTTAATCACAAAGCCTTAAAGCCTTTAGGGTTTAGTCCCTGATTATGAGAAGAGAAAGGAAGACTCAAAAGAGACACAAAGGTAAAACTAAGAGGGGAGACTAATCAAAACCCTAACCATTGTCATGCTTGGTTGTTCCTAAGGTTTGTGAGGCTAACAAGAAAGATCTTCAAAGGAACCACCAGGAAACAGATGAAAGGAGCCAAGAGAAGCAAAGCAACTTGCTTCATTCAAGAAGTCAAGTCACTTGAAGAAATAAAGTGGGAAGAGGAGGAATGAGCAAGCTCAATCTCAAACACATATAGAAAATTCAGCAATGGATGCAAGAGAGATGAAAAGAAAAGTTATGAGAAGTGAAGGCAAATTCACTTCTCAAAGTCACTTACCACCTGAAAGGTTAGGAAAGAAATGCAATGCAATGCAAAGTGGGATGAGATGTCATGATGAGAAACAAAACCAGAAGCATATACATGATGCTAATGATGCTATGAGATGCTACAAACATGAGGCAGCACATGGAAATGATCATACAAGTTTATGAATGCAAATGAAGCATGCTAGGAAGCATGGACATACATGAAAAGTTATGAAGTGCACATGACATACAACATGGCAAATACATGATACAATGATCAAACATGCTTTCAATATGTCTTATGATGTCAAATGAATCACATAGATGCTTTAAATGTCATGGCAAGTCATGTTATGCAAGAGAATGCAAGATGGATGCATATGGAAGCCCAAATTAGGGTTTGTGAACCAAACATCAAACAAAAACCAAAAACAGAAGCAAAACCTAAGATAAAAAATGGAAAATGCCACCCAAAGAAACCCTAAACCTATACTAAACCAAAGTCCAAAGGGGAGGTCTCAACTCTCAACCAATCTCAAGTTATGATTTTTCTAAGTTATTAGGGTTTTTTAGGGTTCCTAAACAAAAGAAATACCAAACAAATTGAAAATGGGGAAACAAATCATGGCCATTTAATCCTTGAAACTACATGCTAAACACAAAACAAAGCAAAAATAACCAATGTCCAACTCTTCTTAGATAGGCAGAAATGAATTTTTGAACTTATGATCAAAATAATGCACCAAAAATGATTTAATTCAATGGAAAATTCTCAAAATGCATCAAGATCAAAAAAGAAATTTGGTTTGAAGGTTGGACAATGTTTCTAAATGTCTTAGAACATTTCATGAATTTTTTGGTGATTTTTAAATACCTAAAAGTATTTTTAATTAATTAATTTCCATTAATCAATTAAAAATAATCTTTTAAATATTTAAAAATACTTTTTTAATGATAAAAAATAAAATGAAAATATTTTTGTGTCATGAAAATTAATAAAACTTAAGAGAAAAAGTTTCATAATTTTTAAACATTTTTTACTATTTTAAAATAAATATGCAAATAAAATGAAAAGAAAATGAATTAAAATAAATAAAAATGAAAGTAATCAGAATGGAGGGCCAGGATAGGCTCTGGGTTCAAACGCGTTGACCACGCGCGCTAGTGGAGGGCCAGGATTGCCTATGACTTAATTAAATTAAATATGGATTAATTAAATAAAACACGTGGATTAGGGCTAATCAGACAGATCTGGACCACACACACACGCGGGAGGTCAACTGGTCAAAGGGATCGTACGCTCCAGATTCAAACTTGAGTTAATGACATGATTAGGGCACAAATTACTTTCAGGTGGCCGGAGAAGACTTCCGGTCGTCTTCTCCGGCCAGCAGCTCCCCTGAAAATCCCCAAAACCCCAAAAACCTAACTAAAATGAAATCCAAGAACTGGGAAATGATCCTTACACACTCACGAACCAAAACCCTCACTCAAAACAAATTTATATTCCCTAACAAAGCTGAATCGAAGCAAATAAGAACTAGGGCACGCAAGTTTCAGAGAGCAATTAAATGCTCATTTCAAAGCCATTTCAAAAACTAAGAGCACCAGGATACTCAGTGAAGCATAGAGAACAAGTTTATAACATGAAAAACGATTTCTAGAAAAATAATTTTCAAGCTACCTGAGATTCGAAGCTTTCACTCTGATGACTTTCTGGCCACTTCCTTTAGTGCAATCCACTCCACTTGATCCCCAGATGATGTTTGAATGCTCAAGAGGAATTTATGTTGGCTGGATGAGGAGTTTGGCAAGCTTCTGCTCAAGCTCAGTCAGAAATGGCAGGGATGATTCAGGCAGTTTCAGGCCATTGTGAGTGGTTCTTTGTGATCCAGATGGTGAGTGGAGAAGCTTTGTGGTGTTTGTTTGGATGTTTGTGTGCTGTGGAAAGAGTTTCGAATGAAACTGCAAGTTGAGGTGAGAAATGGCAGTGGGGTGTTCTTGCTTGTTTCAGGCCTGGCTCTTGGTGGTTTGAGGTCTATGAAGTATGGTGAGTTGATCTATGGAAATGGTTTTTATGTTTGCAAGCTGAGAAAACAAATTCGAAGGAAGATGCAAAATGGAGTGTTTTGGTGTGTGTGTTGAATGAGTGAGTTTCAGCCTTGCTAGATGTATGGAATGGCTTGCAAATGAAAAGTATAAACTAATCCCATTGGCTGGATGATGTGACATGGCCTGCAGTGATAGGTAAGTTTGCTTTTGCAAAAAGTCAAATTTTGTGTAAGGAAAGTATGGTGTGGTTCTAGGCTTGGTACAAGGCATGGGCTATGCGCAGCAAAATGAGGGGAAAGGGCTAGCTTGGTTCAAGGGCCAATGCAGCAAGTTGGTGAAGAGAAATGAGTGGTTTTGCAACTTGTTACAACTTTGGTTCACATGTGATTTCTTTGTCCAACCAACCATAAACCATGGGCATTCTTGGTTCATTCTGAATTTTATGACTTATAGAATGTTTATGTGATGGTTTGATGCCAATTAGAAGTTGCAATTTGCCTTGGTACATGATTTTGCAAAATTCTCATTTGAAGCATGCCTTGAAAATCAATGATTTTAGCCAACTTTGCCACACCATAACTTTTGATCCAAGAAGAGTTTGATCATGTTCTTGTACTTTTTGAAAAGGGAAAGATGATATCTACAACTTTCATGACCAAAGTTTTTCCATTTGAAGCATTTTTGGATCAAGAATCAAGGCTTGAAAAATGACCTAAAATGAAGCATTCTTGAAAAGTCAACTATGCCCAAAAAGTCAACATTTGCAAAACTTCCAAATTCTTGATTTCTATGAACTTCAACCTTCTTCCATGATCAAATAAAGATCATATACACTCAAAATGATGAAGATCACCCCTTGGTTGGGTCATTGGGGGCCTCAGATGCCCTGATTTTGCACTGACTTGTCTGAAAAGTCAACTCTTGATCAGATGACTTCCCCATGGAATTTCTTCATGAAAATTGATATGCATACTCCTTATACCATATAGAGACCAATGGAAACAAGAATGACCAAAAAAATTGGGGTTATGGCCTCTGAAACCAAAACCCTAATTTTAAGGTCAACTGTGTAGTCAAACTTGGCTCTGCATCCATTCAAACCCTAGTTCTTGTGATTCTTTGGAAATCTTGACCTTGAGAGGATGTAATATGATAGATGAACACATATGGATCCCTTTGAAATGATTGGTTGCCTTTGGAGTGGCTCAAGATGCCCTTGGATTGCTCAGATCACAAACCCTAGGTGCAGATGACTTAGAAACTATCCAATGAATCAAAAATGAGATATGAGATGATATGATTGTGTTTATGCATATGAGAATGATCACAAGCCATGGTGAATGGGTGAGGGAAAATTTGGGGTGTTTACAGCTGCCTCAAACATGAGTTAGCTGTGCAGGTTGTAAGCAACGGCTTAACAGGCAAGCAAGATAACTTGTGGTTGAATACCAAAGACAGTCCAAAATTTGCACTCACAGGAATGAAGAAGAAAAGGGATATAGATTGTAAAGGAAAATAAAGTATATTGTAAGGTGTGGGCGACGGAGGACGACCGTCGAGCAGAGGACAACTGCTGGGTAAATAGCAGTGACGGGGACGGCCGACATACTGGGGATAAAAGGTAAAGCCAAGACGGGAACGGCCGACTAGCTGGGGAAATAAAATCATGATGGGGACGGCCATCAAGATAAAGCTGTAAAATTCTCTGAGGATTTAATGAAACATGACGGGGACGGCCATCAAGTTCCTAAGGCAAAGTAACCACTGATGGGGACGGCCATCGGGCTAAGAAAGAAAAGGGACCACGACGGGGACGGCCATCGGGTTAAAGAATAAATGAAATAAACAGATGATGGGGTACGGCCATCAAAGGTGAGGGACGATCACCTAGCGGGGGACGGCTGCTCTGTTGGGGATAAAAGAAATATGATGGGGACGGCCATCAAAGGTGGAGGACGACCACCTGGCAGGGTACGGCTGCCGAAAATATCAACGATGGGGACGGCCATCGGATAGAAAAGGTCAACGATGGGGATGGCCATCGGACGAGCATGATGGAGGACGACCATCAAGAAGTGGAGGACGACCACTCAGCAGGGTACGACTGCTCTCGAGTTTTCTCATGACATAGGACGAATGCCAGATAACCGAAATCAACAATGGGGGCGGCCATTGGATAAAATGATGAAGGACGATCATCAAAAGGTGGAGGACGACCACCTAGCAGGGGACGGCTGCTAAAAACAACGATGGGGACGGCCATCGGACGAGCATGATGGAGGACGACCATCAAGAAGTGGAGGACGACCACTCAGCAGGGTACGGCTGCTCTCGAGGTTATCATGACACAGGACGAGTGTCAGATAAAAAGGAAAATTTGCTTTGTTGGCGATCTACTGGGGAGAAGTAAACACGGACGAGTGTTTATATCCAAGAAACAAAAGGGACAAGTGTTTAGATGTTAGTGTATAGATTAAAGATGCGGACGAGCATCCTTAAGACTATGATACGGACGAGTATCAGGTAGAAACAAATACTGGCACGTGTTCAGAGATGATGATACGGACGAGTATCAACTGGTTAACAAGGAACACGGACGAGTGTTGAATCTGAAGGGACCCTTCTGGGGGAATAGTAGACACGGACGAGCATCTATATTCAAGAAGACACAAGCGTTTGACACGGTGTATGGATTAAAGATGCGGACGAGCATCCTTAAGACTATGATACGGACGAGTATCATGTAGAAACAAACACTTGACGCATGTTCTGAGATGATGGTACGGACGAGTACCAACGGGTTAACAAAGAACAAGGACTATTGTTGAATCTGTGGGTGGATAAGCGTTGTGTATCTGTATAAGTATGAGATAGCACGAGTTCATATAGATGGGTGTTTATCTGCTGGGGAAGGTGACACGGACGAGTGTCAAAAGGAGAAAAGTATGATATCAACAAGTATATGGGTTGTAAAAGTGTAAACGACTGCGCTGGGGATATGACACGGACGGGTGTCAAGAAAGCGTATACATAAGTATGTGTGAGTGCAAAGAGGGTGTCTTTGGCTTTCTGCTGGTGATTTGACACGGACGGATGTCAGGAAGTATCTGTGATATGGGTGATCTGTTTGTAAAGAGTGTTCAGGCGGCTTTACTGGGGAGTGATGACACGGACGGGCGTCAAAAGGAGTATATACTGGTGTTTGTGAATTTGAGGCAAACTGCTTTTGCTGGGGAATCTGGTGGGGATTTCTGTACAATGGTGATGAACGGTTATTATTCACAAGTGTTAATTCAGAACATGGCTTATGATTATGCTATGCGTTTGATTTTTGCCGTAATGCTCCGTATTAGACGGAATGCTACGCTCTGAGGGGATAATATGATGCAAATGCCATGATTATGCAAAGATATCAAACCGGGATTCGGATCCCGTTGCTGCGAAGATCTTTGGCTGATCTGTTTGAAATGGACCTCCCAGCTGGGGATGAGATCATTGGTAGATCTGGTGAGATGTATCTGTTTGGGGATATAGGTCACTGATTGACATATCCTTGTAATATGACCCAGCTGGGGTTTGTGGAAGCCTTCTGTACTCTGTTGTGACTTCTTCGTGCATTGCTCTTCCGGATAGAGGCTGAGGATCTTGTGGGGAGATGATTCCCTGACTCCTGTATCTTACTGAGGAAGAATGATTGGTACTACGGCTGGGGATGTTGTTGGTAACTCAGCCAGGAAGAGTAACATGAGGCAACTCAGCTGGGGATAGAGCATTTCGGATGCTGAGATCTTTTGTTGATTTGCCAGCTTGCTGAGATGTAACTTGCATGCCCCGAGTTGCGTTCTGGATACCTGCAATCCTGCAAAGATAAGGAAACGCACAAAAGGTCCCGAGGTATCCTTTACTGGATTCCGTCATAGGAGTCAAGCATTCTCAAGAGTAAGTTTATTCCCTGTAAGCATGTGTTTTATCATTATTTCTTTTTGAGAGAAAAGCATCTGTACTTATGCAATTAGTTTTTTAGAGACATCAGACATTTTTTGCAAATAAAATGTACAAAATGAGACATGACTGAAAATCTGATTTTATTAATTCATATGCCCTGAGTTGGCAAGATACAGTCAAGGAAACATATCTCCTGAAATGAGGAGATTGTTACAAATTGAGAAACAAAATGCTGGCAGTGTTGACGACGCTTTCAAAGGAGCTTCCTCTTCTGCTATGACTCGTATGGCTTTTGACTTTCTTCTCATCTTGCTTTTGAAGAAGGTTGATTCTGATTGAAGCTTGATTTTGTTGGAGCTTTCCAAGTTGCAAGTGATACAGACGAATTCAGAATGCAGTTGTTCGCTTATTCCCTTATTTTGCATGGATCGCCCTTTCGGGTTTTCAATCCATCGGGATACCCATTTTTGCCTGAGTTGTCCAATGCGGCTTTTCAACTCAGCGGGTGTACATTTTTTCATTTATTTCCCTTATTTTTGCCCGAGTCTTTTATTCTGTTTTTGACTCGCCGGGATGCCCTGTTTTTTTGCCTGGACTTACATTCTGTTTTTATGTCCAGCGGGTCATTTTTATGCGAAGTATTTTTTAACTGCATCTGAATTCACAGGGGATGGGAAATCTTCACCATCCATGGTGCTGAGCATCAGTGCCCCACCAGAGAAAACTTTCTTTACCACGAATGGTCCTTCATAATTTGGAGTCCATTTGCCTCTGTGGTCTGTATGAGGAGGGAGGATTCTTTTCAGCACAAGATCTCCCACTTGGTACTCTCGGTGCCTGACTTTCTGATCGAAGGCTTTCTTCATTATCTTCTGATACAACTGCCCATGACAGATTGCAGCCAATCTCTTCTCTTCAATCAGACTCAGCTGCTCGTATCGGGACCTAACCCATTCTGCTTCACTCAGTTTGACATCCATCAAGACTCGCAGGGAGGGTAATTCAACTTCAACTGGTAGGACGGCTTCCATACCATACACAAGCTGATACGGTGTTGCCCCAGTGGACGTTCTGATTGACGTGCGGTACCCATGCAAGGCGAATGGTAGCATTTCATGCCAGTCTTTGTAGGTGACTACCATCTTCTGCACAATCTTCTTAATATTCTTGTTTGCTGCCTCAACAGCGCCATTCATCTTTGGCCTGTAAGGAGAAGAATTGTGGTGTTGGATCTTGAAGTCCCGGCATAACTCAGCCATCATTTTGTTGTTTAAGTTGGAACCATTATCAGTAATGATTCGCTCGGGCACTCCGTACCGACAGATGATATCTCTCTTTAGGAATCAGGCTACCACTTGCCTTGTGACGTTTGCATATGAGGCTGCTTCAACCCACTTGGTAAAATAGTCGATGGCGACCAGGATGAATCGGTGGCCGTTCGAAGCAGTTGGCTCGATCTTGCCAATCATATCAATGCCCCACATGGCAAAGGGCCATGGTGAAGACATGATGTTCAAAGGATTGGGAGGCACATGCACCTTATCTGCGTAGATCTGGCATTTGTGACATTTTCTGGCGTAAGCACAACAGTCTGCATCCATTGTGATCCAGTAATAGCCTGATCTTAACAACTTTTTAGCCATGGCATGCCCTCCGGCATGGGTACCAAAAGACCCTTCATGCACTTCATGCATCAATAAATCTGCTTCCGTCTTGTCAACACATCTGAGGAGTACCATATCAAAGTTCCTTTTGTATAAAGACCCATCAGTGTTCAGAAAGAAACCACCAGCAAGCCTTCTCAAAGTCTTCTTATCATTGGAAGATGCCCCAGGTGGGTATGTTTGATCCTCCAAGAAGCATTTAATGTCATGGAACCAAGGCTTGTCATCCTTGATAACATCTGCTGCAAATACATATGCTGGTCTGTCGAGTCTGGACACTGAAATCTGAGGTACAAAGTTGGCAGCTTGAACTTTGATCATGGACGAAATGGTAGCAAGAGCATCTGCAAACTGATTTTCGTCCCGAGGGATATACTCAAGCTTGACTGTTGTGAAGAAAGTCAGTAACCTTCTTGTATAATCCCTATAAGGTATCAAATGATCCTGGTGTGTATACCATTTGCCGTTGGTCTGATTGATTACCAGAGCTGAATCTCCGAATATAGTCAACGTCTTGATCCTGAGGTCAATGGCTTCCTCAAGACCCATAATACAAGCTTCGTATTCAGCTTCGTTGTTAGTGCAGTTGAAAGTGAGTTTTGCCGAGAAAGGCATGTGAACTCCTTTGGGTGTAATGAGTACTGCACCAACACCACGACCATTCATGTTAACAGCCCCGTCGAACATCATAGTCCATTCTTCTTCCGGGTCGGGCCCTTCAGTGTGAATAGGCTCTTCATGATCTTTTGATTTAATGAACATGATGTCTTCATCGGGGAAGTCAAATCTCATAGGCTGGTAGTCATCTATGGGTTGCTCAGCAAGATATTCAGATAGTACACTGCCCTTGATGGCTTTCTGAGAAGTGTACTGGATGTCATATTCTGTGAGAATCATCTGCCACCTTGCAACCCGTCCGGTGAGTGCTGGCTTCTCAAAAATGTACTTAACCGGGTCCATTTTTGATATCAACAGAGTAGTGTGGGTCAACATATACTGTCTCAGTCGGCGAGCAGCCCACGCTAAAGCACAACAAGTTTTCTCGAGCAGTGAATAACGCTGTTCACAGTCGGTAAACTTTTTGCTTAGGTAGTATATTGCATACTCTTTTCGACCAGACTCGTCATGCTGGCCCAGCACACACCCCATTAACTCTTCTAATACTGTCAAGTACATAATCAGAGGTCTTCCTTCAACTGGTGGCATAAGGATTGGAGGTTCTTGCAGATATTCCTTGATCTTGTCAAAAGCCTTCTGGCAGTCTTCGTTCCACCTGACCGTCTGTTCCTTTCTTAATAGCTTGAACAAGGGTTCGCAGGTTGCTGTCAGGTGAGATATGAACCTTGAAATGTAGTTCAATCGGCCTAAGAACCCTCGAACTTCTTTCTCTGTTTTCGGTGCAGGCATCTCCTGGATGGCTTTGACTTTATCAGGGTCCACTTCAATCCCTTTCTCGCTTACAATAAAGCCCAGCAGCTTACCGGATCTCACCCCGAATGTGCATTTGTTGGGGTTCAATTTTAGTTGGTACTTCCTCAGACGCTTGAACAATTTGAGCAGATTTACCAGATGGTCTTCTTCAGTGAGGGACTTGGCAATCATATCATCCACATAACACTCGATTTCTTTATGAATCATGTCGTGGAATAATGTTACCATAGCCCGCTGATATGTTGCACCAGCATTCTTCAGTCCGAATGGCATCACTTTGTAACAGAACGTGCCCCAGGGTGTGATGAATGTTGTCTTCTCCATGTCTTCAGGTGACATCTTAATCTGATTATACCCTGAAAATCCGTCCATGAAGGAGAACACCGAGAACTGAGCCGTGTTATCCACCAATACATCAATGTGAGGTAATGGGAAGTCATCTTTTGGGCTGGCTCTGTTCAGATCCCGGTAGTCAACACACATTCTTACTTTGCCGTCTTTCTTAGGCACAGGCACAATATTAGCAACCCACGGTGGATAGCTAGTCACAGCAAGGAACCCGGCGTCCCATTGCTTTTGTACCTCTTCTTTGATTTTCATTGCCATGTCCGGACGAGTACGGTGCAGTTTCTGTTTGACCGGTGGGCATTCTTCTCTCAAAGGCAGCTTGTGCACGACGATATCGGTATCCAACCCTGGCATATCTTGGTAAGACCAAGCAAACACATCTACATACTCTTGAAGCAGATCAATCAGTTGTCTCTTCACTGAGTCTTGCAGGCAAGCCCCGATTTTAACTTCTTTCACGTCTTCGCCTGTACCAAGATTGATCACTTCAACCTCCTCCTGGTGAGGAGTAATAACCTTTTCCTCTTGTCTTAACAACCTGGCTAGCTCTTCAGGAAGCTCATACTCTTCATCAACCCCTTCGTCAGCTTGATTGATTGGATTGTCAAAGTCATACGGAGTCATAGCCGTGTTGTTGTCGGTGCTGTCTGGAAGGCATTCTCTGCAAGGGTTAAGTTTGTTCATTTTAGTGATCTGATTTTAGTCTTATTTAAAAAAGTGAGATGAAGTTGTCATTTTGAAAACACCGCCATTTATTTTTTGTACAAAAAGAAAAATAGGAAAACAGTGAACGGAAAAGAAAAAGACTTGTTTGCAAAAAGATGTCTGATATTTCATTAATTGATCTTGTTTGCACAAAAAGTACAGATGGCCCGATTACAAAATGAGTCTTGTCATCTTGGGCAAGATGCAAGACTTTGATGCATGCTTATAAAAATACAGGAAATAATAATTACTCTTCATGAGTAACTCTTATAATTTCCTGGGAAGACCAGTTCGAGATACTGCTCCCCGGGATCTTTGGACGAATCCAGCTTTCCAGGTTGCGCTCCTCTTCCAGCTCGTCTTCCAGACAGTTGATAGCATCGGGGGTAAGCATCCCCCCACTGACAAAACAGGGCTTCTCAGCAGCCTTTGCTTGATGTTGAGTTGGTCTGTAACCCAACCCAAATTTGTCTTTCTTCTCCTCCACAGCTAAAACTTTGCCCCAGCCTAGGGCAGTTCCTTCCTCAACAACCTTTCGGGCATGTTGGTATGATGACATGGAGATTCCAGATACAGCAGAAGCTTCATTCATATTCAAAGCTTCAAACCCCTGGCTCATTGTTTCATGGATCTCCCCATCCATTTCAATGTACTTATAGGTTGCCAGGTGGCTGACAAAAATGTCCTCTTCCCCACAGATTGTAACAACTTGGCCTTCCCACTCAAATTTTAACTTTTGGTGAAGGGTAGACGTTATTGCGCCGGCGGCGTGAATCCAGGGTCTACCCAACAAACAGCTGTAGGCGGGCTGAATGTCCATCACATAAAAGATAGTTTTAAAGGTCTGGGGGCCAATCGTCACAGGTAGCTCAATCTCTCCCAGAACCGATCTCTTAGAACCATCAAAGGCTCTTACTACCAGGTTGCTGGGTCTCAACGCCAATCCATCATATTCTAACTTCACCAGAGCCTTCTTTGGTAAGACATTAAGGGACGACCCCGTGTCTACCAGTACATGAGAAAGGACTGCTCCTTTGCATTCCATGGTGATGTGCAAGGCTTTGTTGTGGTTGCGGCCATCCGCTGTCAAGTCAGTATTGGTGAACCCTAGCCCATTGCTAGCAGTAACGTTTCCAACCACGGTTTCCAACTGGTTGACAGTAATCTCTTCAGGCACGTAAGCTGCGTGCAAGACTTTGAGTAGTGCATTCCGATGGGCTTCGGAGCACATAAGCAGTGAGAGGATAGAGATTTTGGATGGCGTTTGGTGAAGCTGATCCACAATTTTGTAATCACTCTTTTTGATGATTCTCATAAACTCATCAACTTCTTGATCTAATGGTGTCTTCAAGGCTTCTTTAACAGCTTGACCTTCCTGCACCGGGCTCTTTCCTTTTGCCTTGGCAGCAGCTTCTGCTTCGGCAGTAGGCCTTTGAATTGGTGGAGCAAAGAGACGTCCGCTTCGAGTGAAGCCTCCGCCTCCCCCCACACTATCCACTTGTGGTGCAGGTGTTGATGTTTCAAGAGTGATTCTTTTTCCTTCGCAGTACACGTCAGAGCCATAGTGCCAAGGGATGGCCCTATTGCTTTCATATGGTACTGGTCCAGGTACCGTGACAGTGACTGGACTGATTGCTGCTGCTGAAGGGACTGTAATTGTTTGTGGATCATAAAAGATTGTAACTGGTGCTCTGATGGGAGCAGCACCTTCTGAATGGTAGGCAGAGTTGTTCTCAGGATCATAAAATATCGTGACAGTAGAGACATCTTCATGATTTGTTGCTGGAGTTGTAGGAGATATTGTCGGAAGAAGTGATGTTGTTGTTGTAGGAGGTTCAAAATGGAGTGAAGCTGAAGTTGTAGCAGGAAAATTTGTTGAAAACTGATCAGTTGAGATGATAGATGAAGTACTCGTTGATGAAGCCGAAGAATTGTCAGGAACAATAGTTGCTGCAGTTGTAGGAGGTTCTGAAACCGTTGCTGATGATATTGCTGGATTTGTTGGAAATGATGTGGTGATCTGAAGTTGGCCACTCTGAATGAGGCTGTCTATGCCATTCCTCAAATTATCGCACCCATTTACTGAGATATTGCAGTAAGCACAACCCAATTCACACCCTGGGAACATCTGACATTCCAAGAGCTGAGCCTTGATTTCTACCAATGGTGTCCTGATCTGTCCCACACTGGTTATTAAATAAGACGGCTTGTCTTCTTCAATAGCGTTAATTCTAGGACCACCGTGGTTTGGCATCGGATTCTTATTGACATTGGGTGGTGGTGCGAAATCCAGAGCTTTCGAGTCTACCAGGTCTTGTACCTTCATATGCAGGGCTCTGCACTTTTCTGTACTGTGGCCAGGTGCGTTTGAATGGAAGGTACACCTAGCGTTGGAGTCATAGTTCCTTGGTAGACTGTTGGGATCCGGAGGTGCCAACGTTCTTAGCTCAACCAGGTTGAGTTTCAGAAGCTGTGGCAGCAAAGTAGCATATGGCATTGGGATCGGATTGATCACTCTGTTAGCTTGAGATGGCCTCTGTTGAAATGGCCTTTGTTGACTGTTGTTGTTGGTATTGTTGTTGTTGTAATTTCTCGGAGGATATTGATTTTGCTGATGGTACTGAGGTTGCGGCTGATAGTTTTGCTGTGGAGGTTGATAGACAGGTTGAGGATGAGATGGAGCAGGAATGGTGACTGCTGCTATTGACCTTTGAACATATTGGGGCCTGCCCCTGCCCGAATGGATGGCATTGGTCTCGCCAGTTCTTCTCGGGCCTGCAAAAGGCTTTCTTGTACTACTGGACGAGCTTGCACCGTTGTCTGAGATCTTTCCCATTTTTAACAAGCTTTCAATTCTCTCCCCAGCTATGACAACATCTGCAAAGCTAGTGGAAGAGAAAGCAGCCAACCTGTCAATATAAGTTCCCTGAAGGGTGTTCATAAACATATCTGCCATTTCCCGTTCAGACATAGGTGGTTGAACAGCAGCAGCCAGTTGCCTCCATCTCTGTGCATATTCTCGGAAACTTTCCCTTGACGACTGTGACATTCCCATTAGGAGGGTCCTGTTGGGTGCCATGTCTAAGTTATACTGATACTGTCTGATGAAGGCCTCTGCCAGGTCCTTCCAGCATCTAATAGTTGCCCTTGTCAAGTGAGAGTACCATTCTCTTGACGCTCCAGTTAAGCTATCTTCGAAATAGAACATCCACAATTTCTCGTCCATGGTGTAAGCTTTTAATCTCCCGAGAAAAGATTGTAGATGGGTTCGAGGACAAGAAGTCCCATTATACTTTTCAAAACATGGAGGCTTGAACTTGTGGGGAATCCTAACCCCGTCTACCAAGCCCATGTCCATGACATCGAAGCCCAAAGAGTTTTGAGATTCTAAGGACCTCAGCTTCTCAGCTATCTCATCCAATCTTCTATCATAAGCTTCTTCACCGGCGCCCATCACTGTGAATTGGTCCTCCTGAGGATCCTCTTGAAGTACCCTGGCTGCGGTGGCAGTCCCTTGAACATTTGCTGGAATATTGACCTCAGGATGGAGGTGTGGCCCAAATACCGGAGGGTTGACGTGGGGTTGGACCCTTTCATTGTTACTGGTACCGGCAGTCCCTATATGTGGATCCTCTTGATTCTGCCTTTCCACCATGGCCCTCAATCTTTCCTGGCTCTGGGCCATGTTGTTCATAACTTCCATAAACTGAGTCATTTGATTCCTCATCTCTAGCCTCTCATTTGCCATTTGATTTCTGACCTCAGTAAGGTCCTGCTGCATCTGATCCATTTGAATTCCCGGAAGGTTGTTTCGGGTTGGATAACGGTGCGGACGGTTGAGGGGAAATACCCGGCGCCTAGCAATAGTTCCTGAGGCATCACAACAGAGGTTAGCAACAATAAAACAAAAACCTACAAAACAAACAAAGGGTTAGCATGCAATGCAGTTATGCTTATTTGCTCTCAAGGTATCCGGTTTGGCATTCAGTTTTGACCCTTCCAGACCCTTGAAGATGCTGTTGTTGTTGCTTGAAGAAAACTCAGATGAAGCAAACTAACACCAATATATTACAGAAGGTGAAATAATACAACTTGTTCATTTTACAACACAAGCCCTCTAAGGGGTCAAAATACAGTACAAGAAAATAAAAAGTACATGGAAAGAAAGCAACAACAAACAAATAGTCAAACACCAAGACCAAACTCATCCTCCCGAACTTCCTTGAGAAGTGCTTCGGTCACAGGATCAGCCGGACGCTCCGTGAGATTCCTGATGAGGAGATTCCGGGTCGTAACAGCTGCTGCTAGCTTCTTGTGCTGAGTTTGGTCCTTTGACCTCTTCACTCCTGCTTTGACCTTCAATTCTGATATCTCCCTCTGGGCTGCTGCCAGGGCTTCTTGTTGTTCTTTCGCGCTTGCCTCCAGTTGCTCCATCTTGTCTTGAACTCTCTTGTCCTCCAGGGTACGAGCCTCGGTGATCCTGACCCACCGGGCTTGACTCTCCTTCAGATACAAGTCTGTCCTTGCTCTCTGGAACTGGGCTTCTTTACAAGCATTCTTCAGGATTTGCTCACCAGCCTTGGACTTTTTGATATAATCCCCAGACTTTTCAATCCTAGTCAGATGCTCTACTCTCAATTTCTCCAACCTATCAATCTCCCTCATACCTTCACTCCTCTCCCGGAGGGTCTTCTGCAAAGCCTGGGTTAGCTTCTCATTCCTTTCCTTCAAGCTCTCAAACTCTTCCAAACTGATAGTGGCAGGGGGTGGTGCTGAAGATGACTCAGGCATGTCTTCTATGGTAAAGGGCATCCCAGAGAATTGGGCCCTGGCACGGGACCACTCATAATATTGTGCCGATGCCACATTGTTGCACTTCCCTAGGATGGTTATTCCCTTGGTTTGGACATTATCCCAGGCCCAAGCAGCCTGCCTAACAACAGTCAAACTAATCTTGTTCTCACAATAGAGGGTCTCAACCAAGTCCTGTGCCCTAGGAGTGTGGACCAGTGCATAGCCCAGTTGCCTTCTGAACAGCAGAGGATTGTAATTAATACTGCCCTTAACTCCTACCAAAGGCACATTAGGAAAATGCCCACAGGTGGTGATGATATCCCTGCCCTTGGTGCTCTGAGTGCACCATCTGATGTCTGCTGAAGTTAGAACAGTGAGTCTCTTAGCCTAGTTGCTTTGCTGATGAGGGTTTAAAAATGCATCCGTCCTGGGTAGATGCCTGAGAAGCCAAGTATGGAACAATGGAGCACAACACCTCACTAACCTTCCCCTCTGCTTTTCATTCCTCTGATGCACTGAATAGTAAAGATCCCCCAATAAAGTTGGCACTAGGTTCTTCAAGATGAACAGATGGATTGCATTCTTGCTAATGAATCGAGGCTCATCTGCAAACAATACAATTCCATATATACACAAGGCCAGCAAAGCACAAACAGCTTTCCACTCTCCTAGAGAAGCTTTCAGGGTAGCTTGAGAGATCAGGAAATCCAGATGGAAACCGGGGATCCCAGCTTTAGAGGTCATATGCTGCTCAATCAGGACAGGTTCTAGATGCAAAGCCTTTGCTACTTCTCCATTAGCAGGAAAGACCATCTCAGGGTTGAAAGGGATTCCACCTCTGATAGGTATACCAACTAATGAGGAGTATTCTTCCAATAAAGGGCCCAACTGAAAGTCTTGAAAAGTAAAACATCTCAGTGGAGGATCATAAAACTGAATGCAGGTGTGGATCAAGCTTCTCTGTGATGGGTCCAGATCCATAACCATATCAAGTATATCTCCATAACTCCCCCTGAACAAAGGTATGTGATCTGGAGTGATCAGGGTTTGAATCCTCCTGATGTCTGATAACTCTGGCTGGAAGAAGTGATAGGTGATGTTGCTCTTTTTAGGAGCCATGATGCTGAGACTGAGTAGAGACAGGTGCTGATGATAATACTGAAGAAGTGGGCCACTGACTGGCTGGTGCAGGGGGTAACTGAAGTAGAGGCTGATGAAGACAAGTTAAAACTGAAGATGGGGTCAAAACCAAAACCAAATGAAGATGGATACCCTGAAACACAAATAAGCAAATGTCAATATGATGCAATGATTATGTATGCAAATGAAATGCAAGGGTCTGTGACTGAGCTGGATCTAATCAAAATGCCCTGATATAGGTCCAAGTGTGTTCAAGAATTCCAGATGAGGTCTATAAATCCAGTAACCAAAGTGGGGGACTCAAATAAAGAGCCACATGTCCAGGGTTTTAGAATCACAAGAACTGTCCAACATGGAGTACTCTTAACAAACAAAGTAACAGGGTATTCTGAGGTCAAGGTACCTGCAAACCTGTAAACAGCCCAACCCCCCTCACAAGTGGTGTTCTAAAACAAGGATCCTCAGACTTGGATCAGTTATGAGAAGTGTAAACACTTCTAACCCGGAGGTACAGTGTTTACAATAGCCATAACAGTTCCTCCTCTAATTCACCTCAGTTTCTGAAGGTCAATACTAAAGGTCATCCAGACTTAGCAGGCTTCCCAGATAGCCCTAGCATTGCAGGAAATCTGCAACACAGAGTTCTCAAGAAGAAACCCATATCTGAACCGTGTTTCATATTCCCGCACCAGACCGAAATGGAATGGGAAAGAATATGATTCACTCTAGCCTAGGTGTCACTCAGGTCCCAGGTGTAGGACCTTAACTCTCAATAGAACCCCACCCACCAAGGCAAACAACAGATCCAGCCAGCAACACAGTATGACAATATGATATAATGCAAAAGCAATAAAGAAAGCAGTAAAGCAAATTGTACATAAAGTAAAAGTAAACACAAATATACAAACACAAATAAGCACATAACACCCCAGTAAACACAAATCAATCAAGCGCTAGGAGGAACCCACAAAAAGAACCAGAAGTCCTGGTTGCAATATAAGGTTCCCCAGCAGAGTCGCCAAGCTGTCGCTCCCAAAGATTAGCATCCAGGTACAAGCGCGAACGGTCGGCGAGAGGAACAATGAGAACACACAGCCGTGAACTCACTGGAGATGAAAAGAGTCGCCAGCTAGGCATTTTTATCCCGGAGGAAAGGCAATGCTGCATAGACCTAGAAAGAGGATGGATAAGACGGTTGCGAACCAGAGAGACTGAGAAAGGGGGTTGGTTACAACCTGGGAAGGTATTAGCACCCAGATTGTCCGTCGTACTCGACGGGATCCACGCTTAAAAGATTTGTGTTTTAAAAGGGGTAGTGTTAGTGCAATCTGTGTATAAAATAGCTGGAAAAGATGTACAGGTGTCAGTGTAAAAGAAGTGAAGTGTATAATGATGTGTCAGTGTAAGAACAGAGTGAAATGCTCAAGATCATGAGGCTAAAGAATAAAGCTAAAAAGAGGGGGAATATACAGAGACTTTTGTTCGATAACTGTTAAGTTATGCCTACGTATCCTCTCGTGCAATGAGGAAGTCAGAACACCGTAGTTCGACCCAAAGAGACTGAAAGATGAATTGACTTGTGAACTGCTTATTTGCCTATGCTCAAGTGTATGACCTGTCTGGCTCAGGTGCTAACTGTCTTGCATTAGACGGAAGAAGCAAGTTCTCGTTTGTGAGTGAATGAGATGAGAAAAGAATCCCGTAGGAGACGATTATTGTTTGTTTTTGTGTTTTCAGTCTTTTATTGTTTTTGGATTTTGTCATAAGTTAATGAGCTTAAGTCTAAACCAATGGATTTAGTAAACTCATCACATCTTCCCTCTGTTTAGGGGTAATCAGAATACCTTAAGTGTGAAGTCAGATTCTCACACTTAATCACCATGGTGTAGGATTAAGATCATTAACCTACTTGTGATTAATTAGATGTTTTTGGTGTTTTTGTTTAGTGTTGAGTAATGAGGTTAAGCCATAGTCAAGGATTAAACAGACTCATTACACCATCCTAAAAGAAGGATAATAGATGAGAATGTTTAAGCTGAGGAAAGCTCCTCAACTTAATCCATGATTAGGGATTAAACTCATGACAAAACAAGCCTTTGATTAAGTGGATTTTATTTAATGGTAAGATGATGAAGTGTGTTTTATGATTTGTAAGACAACTTGAGGGGGACTTGTCCATTAACACTAGGGTTAGTCCTTCTTAACCAATTAAGGAAGAATTAGAACCCTAATGCAAGGCCCAAGTTACAAGTGTAATGTCTTGATACTTATTAGGTGAATTGATTAAGAGATTTAAACACATTAATGGTTTAACACTTAGGATTAAAGTTATACACTCCATCCTAAGAGAAGGATGCAGGTATAAGCTTAATCACAAAGCCTTAAAGCCTTTAGGGTTTAGTCCCTGATTATGAGAAGAGAAAGGAAGACTCAAAAGAGACACAAAGGTAAAACTAAGAGGGGAGACTAATCAAAACCCTAACCATTGTCATGCTTGGTTGTTCCTAAGGTTTGTGAGGCTAACAAGAAAGATCTTCAAAGGAACCACCAGGAAACAGATGAAAGGAGCCAAGAGAAGCAAAGCAACTTGCTTCATTCAAGAAGTCAAGTCACTTGAAGAAATAAAGTGGGAAGAGGAGGAATGAGAAAGCTCAATCTCAAACACATATAGAAAATGCAGTAATGGATGCAAGAGAGATGAAAAGAAAAGTTATGAGAAGTGAAGGCAAATTCACTTCTCAAAGTCACTTACCACCTGAAAGGTTAGGAAAGAAATGCAATGCAATGCAAAGTGGGATGAGATGTCATGATGAGAAACAAAACCATAAGCATATACATGATGCTAATGATGCTATGAGATGCTACAAACATGAGGCAGCACATGGAAATGATCATACAAGTTTATGAATGCAAATGAAGCATGCTAGGAAGCATGGACATACATGAAAAGTTATGAAGTGCACATGACATACAACATGGCAAATACATGATACAATGATCAAACATGCTTTCAATATGTCTTATGATGTCAAATGAATCACATGGATGCTTTAAATGTCATGGCAAGTCATGTTATGCAAGAGAATGCAAGATGGATGCATATGGAAGCCCAAATTAGGGTTTGTGAACCAAACATCAAACAAAAACCAAAAACAGAAGCAAAACCTAAGATAAAAAATGGAAAATGCCACCCAAAGAAACCCTACACCTATACTAAACTAAAGTCCAAAGGGGAGGTCTCAACTCTCAACCAATCTCAAGTTATGATTTTTCTAAGTTATTAGGGTTTTTTAGGGTTCCTAAACAAAAGAAATACCAAACAAATTGAAAATGGGGAAACAAATCATGGCCATTTAATCCTTGAAACTACATGCTAAACACAAAACAAAGCAAAAAGAACCAATGTCCAACTCTTCTTAGATAGGCAGAAATGAATTTTTGAACTTATGATCAAAATAATGCACCAAAAATGATTTAATTCAATGGAAAATTCTCAAAATGCATCAAGATCAAAAAAGAAATTTGGTTTGAAGGTTGGACAATGTTTCTAAATGTCTTAGAACATTTCATGAATTTTTTGGTGATTTTTAAATACCTAAAAGTATTTTTAATTAATTAATTTCCATTAATCAATTAAAAATAATCTTTTAAATATTTAAAAATACTTTTTTAATGATAAAAAATAAAATGAAAATATTTTTGTGTCATGAAAATTAATAAAACTTAAGAGAAAAAGTTTCATAATTTTTAAACATTTTTTACTATTTTAAAATAAATATGCAAATAAAATGAAAAGAAAATGAATTAAAATAAATAAAAATGAAAGTAATCAGAATGGAGGGCCAGGATAGGCTCTGGGTTCAAACGCGTTGACCACACGCGCTAGTGGAGGGCCAGGATTGCCTCTGACTTAATTAAATTAAATATGGATTAATTAAATAAAACACGTTGATTAGGGCTAATCAGACAGATCTGGACCACACACACACGCGGGAGGTCAACTGGTCAAAGGGATCGTACACTCCAGATTCAAACTTGAGTTAATGACATGATTAGGGCACAAATTACTTTCAGGTGGCCGGAGAAGACTTCCGGTCGTCTTCTCCGGCCAGCAGCTCCCCTGAAAATCCCCAAAACCCCAAAAACCTAACTAAAATGAAATCCAAGAACTGGGAAATGATCCTTACACACTCACGAACCAAAACCCTCACTCAAAACAAATTTATATTCCCTAACAAAGCTGAATCGAAGCAAATAAGAACTAGGGCACGCAAGTTTCAGAGAGCAATTAAATGCTCATTTCAAAGCCATTTCAAAAACCAAGAGCACCAGGATACTCAGTGAAGCATAGAGAACAAGTTTATAACATGAAAAACGATTTCTGGAAAAATAATTTTCAAGCTACCTGAGATTCGAAGCTTTCACTCTGATGACTTTCTGGCCACTTCCTTTAGTGCAATCCACTCCACTTGATCCCCAGATGATGTTTGAATGCTCAAGAGGAATTTATGTTGGCTGGATGAGGAGTTTGGCAAGCTTCTGCTCAAGCTCAGTCAGAAATGGCAGGGATGATTCAGGCAGTTTCAGGCCATTGTGAGTGGTTCTTTGTGATCCAGATGGTGAGTGGAGAAGCTTTGTGGTGTTTGTTTGGATGTTTGTGTGCTGTGGAAAGAGTTTCGAACGAAACTGCAAGTTGAGGTGAGAAATGGCAGTGGGGTGTTCTTGCTTGTTTCAGGCCTGGCTCTTGGTGGTTTGAGGTCTATGAAGTATGGTGAGTTGATATATGGAAATGGTTTTTATGTTTGCAAGCTGAGAAAACAAATTCGAAGGAAGATGCAAAATGGAGTGTTTTGGTGTGTGTGTTGAATGAGTGAGTTTCAGCCTTGCTAGATGTATGGAATGGCTTGCAAATGAAAAGTATAAACTAATCCCATTGGCTGGATGATGTGACATGGCCTGCAGTGATAGGTAAGTTTGCTTTTGCAAAAAGTCAAATTTTGTGTAAGGAAAGTATGGTGTGGTTCTAGGCTTGGTACAAGGCATGGGCTATGCGCAGCAAAATGAGGGGAAAGGGCTAGCTTGGTTCAAGGGCCAATGCAGCAAGTTGGTGAAGAGAAATGAGTGGTTTTGCAACTTGTTACAACTTTGGTTCACATGTGATTTCTTTGTCCAACCAACCATAAACCATGGGCATTCTTGGTTCATTCTGAATTTTATGACTTATAGAATGTTTATGTGATGGTTTGATGCCAATTAGAAGTTGCAATTTGCCTTGGTACATGATTTTGCAAAATTCTCATTTGAAGCATGCCTTGAAAATCAATGATTTTAGCCAACTTTGCCACACCATAACTTTTGATCCATGAAGAGTTTGATCATGTTCTTGTACTTTTTGAAAAGGGAAAGATGAGATATACAACTTTCATGACCAAAGTTTTTCCATTTGAAGCATTTTTGGATCAAGAATCAAGGCTTGAAAAATGACCTAAAATGAAGCATTCTTGAAAAGTCAACTATGCCCAAAAAGTCAACATTTGCAAAACTTCCAAATTCTTGATTTCTATGAACTTCAACCTTCTTCCATGATCAAATAAAGATCATATACACTCAAAATGATGAAGATCACCCCTTGGTTGGGTCATTGGGGGCCTCAGATGCCCTGATTTTGCACTGACTTGTCTGAAAAGTCAACTCTTGATCAGATGACTTCCCCATGGAATTTCTTCATGAAAATTGATATGCATACTCCTTATACCATATAGAGACCAATGGAAACAAGAATGACCAAAAAAATTGGGGTTATGGCCTCTGAAACCAAAACCCTAATTTTAAGGTCAACTGTGCAGTCAAACTTGGCTCTGCATCCATTCAAACCCTAGTTCTTGTGATTCTTTGGAAATCTTGACCTTGAGAGGATGTAATATGATAGATGAACACATATGGATCCCTTTGAAATGATTGGTTGCCTTTGGAGTGGCTCAAGATGCCCTTGGATTGCTCAGATCACAAACCCTAGGTGCAGATGACTTAGAAACTATCCAATGAATCAAAAATGAGATATGAGATGATATGATTGTGTTTATGCATATGAGAATGATCACAAGCCATGGTGAATGGGTGAGGGCAAATTTGGGGTGTTTACACCTGTGTTGACTGGCATCAGGCAGGTCCAGTCACTTATCACCCCTGACCACATCCCATTGTTTAGAGAACACTATGGAGGTATCCTGGATATGGTTATGGACCTTAGCCCTTCTCAGAGGAGCATGATCCACACATGCTTGCAGTTTTATGACCCTCATTTGAGATGCTTCACTTTCCCAGACTTTCAGTTAGGGCCTCTACTGGAAGAATTTTCCTCATTAATTGGAGTACCTGTCAGGGGTGGACTCCCTTTCAACCCAGAGATGACTTTTCCCAGCAATGGAGAAGTAGCAAAGGCACTGTACCTAGAGCCTGCCTTGATTGAACAAAGCATGACAACAAAAGCTGGAATCCCTGGTCTTCACTTGGACTTCTTGATTTCTCAGGCCATTCTGAAGGCTTCATTGGGAGAGTGGAGGGCAGTTTGTGCACTGTTAGCCCTCAGCATATATGGGGTTATACTGTTTGCAGATGAGCCCAAATTTGTCAGCAAGAATGCCATTCATCTGTTTCTTCTGAGGAACCCAGTACCCACCTTGCTGGGAGATTTCTATTATTCCATTCATCAGAGGAATGAGAAACAAAGGGGGAAGTTAGTGAGATGTTGTGCTCCTTTGTTTCACACCTGGCTGCTCAGACATCTACCTAAGTCAGATGCCTTCCTGAATCCTCACCAACAGAAGAATTGGGCTAAGAGGCTCATTGCTTTGACTTCAAATGATATTAGATGGTGCACACAGAGCACCAAAGGCAAAGACATTATCACCAGCTGTGGGCAATACCCAAATGTGCCTCTGATAGGAGTAAAGGGTTGCATCAACTACAATCCTTTGCTGTTTAAGAGACAACTGGGCTATGCTTTGGTTCACCCTCCCAGAGTGCAGGACTTAGCTGAGACCCTGTATTGTGAAGTGAAACCTAATTCAGCTGCTTTCAGACAAGCATCCTGGGCTTGGGTCAACATCCAGACAAAAGGGATGGTTATTCTTGGAAGAAGTAATAATGTTGCTTCAGCTCAATACTATGATTGGTCCCGTACTAGAGCTCAGATTACTGGAATGCCTTTCACCATTGAGGACATACTTGGACCATCTACAACACAGTCAACAACAACTGTCAGCCTGGAAGAATTTGAGAAGCTGAAGGAAAGAAATGAGAACCTATCTCAAGCTTTAAAGAAGACCCTTTGGGAAAGGAGTGATGGTCGTCTGGACATTGAGAGGTTGGAAAAGCTTAGTGTGGAGCATCTTGCCAAAATTGAGAAAACAGAGGACTGCATCAGGAAAGCAAGAGCTGGGGAACAAATATTGAAGAATGTCTGTAAGGAAGCCAAGATTCAAAAGGCTAGGACTGAGCTCTATCTGCAAGAGAGTCAGGCTAGGTGGGTCAGGATCACTGAAGCCCGGACTCAAGAAGACCAGAAAACTCAAGCCAAGATTGAACAGTTGGAGGCCAATGAAAAGAAGCAGCAGGAAGCTTTGTTGGCAGCCCAGAAGGAGATTTCAGAGTTGAAGCTCAGAGCAGGATTGAAAATATCAAAGGACCAGGATAGGCACAAGAAGCTGACCACTGCCATTGCCACCAGGAACCTCCTCATAAGGATCATTACAGAGCACCCGGCTGGTCCAGTGACTGAGGCACTTCTGAAGGAGGTCAAAGAGGATGAGTTTGGACTGAATGTTTGACTTCTTTGCTTGTTGTTCATTTTCATTTGATGTACTTTTCTCTTTTTTGTATTTTGACCCTCCAGGGGTATGTGTTGTAAAACAAACTATGTATTTGTTCATCATTTGTAATATATTAGTTTGCTTTCATTGGGTTTCTTTTCTCAACAACATCAAGCATCTTCCTCGAGGTCTGGAAAAGGTCAAAACCAAGAACTAAGCCGGATACCTTGGAAAGCAAATAAGCATACTGCATTGCATACTAACTTTGTTTTGTTTTGTATGTTTTGTTATTATTGTTTCTAACTTTGTTGTGATCTCAGGAAACATTGCTCGTCGCCGAGTGTTCCCTGTCAACCGCACGCACCGGTACCCTACTCGCAACAACCTTCCTGGTATTCAAATGGATCAAGTACATCAAGATCTGACTGAGGTCAGAAACCAGATGGCTAATGAGAGAGTGGAAATGAGGAATCAGATGTCTCAATTCATGGCTGTAATGACTGGCTTGGCCCAGAGTCATGAAAGATTAAGAGAACTGGTGGAAAGGAAAACTCCTGAAGAGCCTCCTCTTGGGACAGGAGGAACTAGCAACAATGAAAGGGGTCAGCCTTGTATTGATCCACCAGTATTTGGACCTCATCTGGATCCGGAAGTCAACATCCCTAGAAATGTACAGGGTAACACTGCTGCAGGCAGGATCTTGCAAGAAGATCCTCAAGAAGAGCAGTTTACTGTTATGGGAGCAGGAGATGAAGTCTATGACCGGAGGTTAGATGAAATTGTTGAGAAATTGAGATCTCTGGAGTCTCAGAATTCCTTGGACTTCGATGTAATGGACATGGGGCTAGTGGATGGGGTGAGAATTCCCCACAAATTCAAACCCCCGTGCTTTGAGAAATACAATGGAACCTCTTGTCCACGAACTCACCTGCAGTCTTTCCTGGGAAGACTTAAAGCTTATACGATGGATGAGAAGCTGTGGATGTTCTACTTTGAAGACAGTCTGACTGGGGCTTCAAGAGAGTGGTATTCACACTTGACCAGAGCTACCATTAGATGATGGAAGGACTTAGCTGAAGCCTTCATCAAGCAATATCAATACAGTCTAGACATGGCTCCTAACAGAACCCTCCTGATGGAAATGTCCCAGTCTTCTAGAGAAAGCTTCAGGGAATATGCCCAAAGGTGGAGACAGCTCGCTGCTGCTGTCCAACCACCCATGTCGGAAAGAGAAATGGCCGACATGTTCATGAATACGTTGCAAGGAACATATATTGATAGACTGGCTGCCTTTTCCTCTACCAGCTTTGTTGATGTCGTCATAGCTGGTGAAAGGATTGAAAGCCTTTTAAAAATGGGCAAGATTTCTGACAGCAGTGCAAGTTCATCCAGTAATCCCAGGAAGCCTTTTGTGGGACCCCGAAGAGCCGGTGAGACCAATTTCATTCATGCAAGTAAGGGCAGACCTCAGTATGTTCACAGATCAGTAGCAGCTGTTACAATTCCAGCTCCGATTCCTCAACAATAAGCATATCCTTAACAACAACCTCACAATCAGCAACAATCTCATTTTCCACAGCAGAGAACCTACAACAACAACAATAGCAACCAACAACAGCGACCCTTCCAACAAAGACCATCACAGGCAAACATGGTGATTGACCCCATCCCTATGCCTTATGCTGCCTTATTGCCACAACTCCTGAAGCTTAACCTGGTTGAGTTAAGAACATTGGCACCTCCAGATCCCCTCAATCTCCCAAGGAATTATGATGTCAACGCCAGGTGTGCTTTCCACTCCAATGCACCTGGTCACAATACTGAAAAATGCAGGGCCTTGCAAATGAAAGTCCAAGATCTGGTGGATTCTAAAGCCCTCAACTTTGCACCTCCCCCGAATGTCAACAAAAATCCTATGCCTAATCATGGCGGGCCAAGGATTAATGCCATTGAGGAAGACAAACCATCTACCTTGATCACCAGTGTTGCACAAATTCGAACACCTTTGGTCGAAATTAAAGCTCAGCTTCTAGAGTACCAAGTGTTCCCCGGGTGTGAGCTCGATTGTGGGTATTGCAACATTGCACTCAATGGGTGTGAAAGTTTGAGAAGCGGCATAGACGGTCTTATTAAGGATGGTATCCTTCAGATTTCGACAACGGCGCCTACAAATCCAGCAATTCCTTTAACAACAATTCCCGAGTCTTCTACAACAGCAGCAACAATCATTCCTACCGATTCATCAATATCATCAGCAATGGCTCCGTCCATCACTTCAACAAGTCAAATTTCAACAACCATTTCTTCTACAACATCAGCATCCATTTTATCAGCAGAATCTTCTACAACGCCAGCAAGGATCAATGAAGATGTTTCAACGGTTACAATCTATTATGACCCATCAGGTGTTCCTCCCAGCAGCAATTTCCAACAACAAATCATGGCACCTCCTACCAGATCACCAGTCACAATTTACTATGATCCGCACACCATTACAGTATCCTCCTCTGCGGCAGTCAGTCCAGTTACTATTACGGTGCCTGGACCCGTTCCTTATGAAAGCAATAATGTCATACCTTGGCATTATGGCTCTGATCTCTACTGCAACGGGGAGAAAATCACTCTGGATTCATCAACCTCTTCTCCACAAATTGATAATGTTGGGGGAGGCGGAGGCTTCACCAGAAGCGGACGCCTTTTTGCCTCACAAACACAAAGACCTAATGTTGAAGCAGAGGCTGCTGCCAAAGCAAAGGGAAAGAGTGTGGTACTTGAAGAGCCGAATCCCAAAGAAACTCAGAAGACATCTTTTGAACAAGATGTAGACGAGTTCATGAGAATCATAAAGAGAAGTGATTACAAGGTGGTAGATCAGCTTCACCAAACTCCCTCCAAAATCTCCATATTATCACTATTGATGTGTTCTGAAGCTCACAGGAACGCACTGTTGAAAGTCCTGCACGCAACATACGTGCCAGAGGAGATCACTGTTAATCAGCTAGAAACTGTGGTTGCGAATGTCAACACCAGTCATGGACTGGGCTTTACCAATGCTGACTTAACAACAGAGGGACGTAACCACAACAAGGCTTTACATATCACCTTGGAATGCAAGGGTGCTGTTCTATCTCATGTACTGGTGGACACTGGGTCATCACTCAATGTTCTGCCAAAGAAAGCCTTAGTGAAGCTGGAGAACGATGGCTTGGCATTGCGTCCAAGTAATTTGGTGGTGAGAGCATTTGATGGCTCTAAAAGATCAGTGCTTGGGGAGATTGATCTGCCTGTGTTGATTGGCCCGCAGACCTTCAAAACTACCTTCTTTGTGATGGACATACAGCCGGCCTACAACTGTCTGTTGGGTAGACCCTGGATCCACGCCGCTGGCGCTGTTACGTCTACCCTTCACCAGAAGTTAAAATTTGAATGGGAAGGCCAAATCATCACCATCTGTGGGGAGGAGGACATCTTTGTTAGCCAGCTGGCTACGTATAAGTACATTGAGATGGATGGGGAGATCCATGAAACCATGAGCCAAGGGTTCGAGGCCCTGAACATTAATGAAGCATCTGCTGTACTGGGAACTTCCATAACATAGTACCAGCAAGCCCGGAAGGTTGTTGAGGAAGGTACCGCCCAAGGCTGGGGCAAGCTGCTGCCCGTGGAAAAGAAAGAAGACCGATTTGGGTTGGGTTACAGACCAACTCAACAAGATCAATCAGAGGCTGCCAAAGAGCCCAAGTTTGTCAGCGGGGGAATGCTCACCCCGGATGCTGTGAACATTTTGGAAGATGAGTCGAAAGATGAGCGCAACTTGGAAAGCTGGACACGTCCAAGGACCCCAGGGAGCCATGTCTCAAACTGGTCTTCCCAGGAAATTATAAGGGTTACTCCTGCAGAGTAATTATTATCTCCTGTATTTTAAAGCATGCATCAAGTCTTGCATCTTTCCCAAGATGTCAAGACTCATTTTGTAATCGGGCCATCTTGTATTTTGTGCAAAGATCAATTAATGAATATCAGGACATCTTTTGCAAATGAGTCTTTTCTTTTTCGCTCACTGTTTTTCATTTTTTACTTTTTGTACAAAAATAAAATGGCAATGTTTTTCAGAATAAATAACTTCATTTTTCACTTCTTCTAAGCAAGATAAAACTGATAACTAAAATGAACAAATCTAAACCCTTGCAGAAAGTGCCCTCCAGACTGCACCGACAATAACACCGCTATGACTTCATATGACTTTGACAAACCAATCAATCAAGCTGATGAAGGGGTTGAAGAAGATTATGAGCTACCTGAAGAGCTAGCCAGGTTATTGAGACAAGAGGAGAAGGCTATTACTCCTCATCAGGAGGAGGTCGAGACGATTAATCTTGGTACAAAAGAAGAAGTGAAAGAAGTTAAGATCGGGGTCTGCTTGCAAGATTCAGTGAAAGAGCAACTGATTGGTATGCTTCGGGAATATGTGGATGTTTTCGCTTGGTCTTATCAGGATATGCCAGGGTTGGACACCGATATTGTCATGCACAAGCTGCCTCTGAAAGAAGACTGTCCGCCAGTAAAACAGAAGTTGCGCCGTACTCGCCCAGATATGGCAATGAAGATAAAAGAAGAGGTACAAAAGCAGTGGGACGCCAGTTTCCTTGCTGTGACTAGCTATCCGCCGTGGGTTGCAAATAATGTACCTGTACCTAAGAAGGATGACAAGGTGAGGATGTGTGTGGATTACCGGGACCTGAACAGAGCCATCCCGAAAGATGACTTCCCATTACCTCACATCAATGTATTGGTTGATAATACGGCTCATATCTCGGTATTCTCCTTCATGGATGGATTTTCAGGATATAATCAGATCAAAATGTCACCTGAAGACATGGAGAAGACAACTTTCATCACACCCCGGGGCACGTTCTGTTATAAAGTAATGCCATTCGGACTGAAGAATGCAGGTGCCACTTATCAACGAGCTATGGTAACATTATTCCATGACATGATCCACAAAGAAATTGAATGTTATGTGGATGACATGATTGCCAAGTCCCTCACAGAAGAAGACCACCTGGTGAATCTGTTGAAGTTATTCAAGCGTCTGAGGAAGTACCAGTTGAAGTTAAACCCCAACAAATGCACATTCGGGGTGCGATCCGGTAAGCTGTTGGGATTTATTGTAAGTGAAAAAGGGATTGAAGTTGACCCTGACAAAGTCAAAGCCATTCAAGAAATGCCTGCACCTAAGACTGAAAAAGAAGTTCGGTGGTTCTTAGGCAGATTGAACTACATTTCACGGTTCATATCTCACCTTACTGCAACCTGTGAACCTTTGTTCAAGCTGTTAAGAAAAGAACAAACAGGTAGGTGGAATGAAGACTGCCAAAGGGCTTTTGACAAAATCAAGGAATACTTACAAGAGCCTCCGATCCTTATGCCTCCAGTTGAAGCAAGACCTCTAATCATGTACTTGACGTTATTAGAAGAGTCAATGGGGTGTGTGCTGGGCCAGCATGACGAGTCTGGTCGAAAAGAGTATGCAATATACTACCTAAGCAAAAAGTTTACCGACTGTGAACAACGTTTTTCACTGCTCGAGAAAACTTGTTGTGCTTTAGCGTGGGCTGCTCGCCGACTAAGGCAGTATATGTTGACCCACACCACTTTATTGATCTCGAAGATGGACCCAGTTAAGTACATTTTCGAGAAGCCAGTGCTTACCGGACGGGTTGCTAGATGGCAAATGATCCTCACAGAATATGATATTCAGTACAGCTCTCAGAAGGCCATCAAAGGCAGTGTATTATCTGATTATCTTGTTGAGCAAACCATTGATGATTACCAGCCTATGAGATTTGACTTCCCCGATGAAGACATCATGTTAATAAAAGCAAAAGATCATGAAGAGCCTGTTCGCACTGAAGGGCCTGACCCGGAAGAAGAATGGACTATGATGTTTGATGGGGCTGTCAATATGAATGGTCATGGTGTTGGTGCAGTACTTATTACACCTAAGGGAGTTCACATGCCTTTCTCGGCAAAACTCACCTTCAACTGCACTAACAACGAAGCTGAATACGAAGCTTGTATTATGGGTCTTGAGGAAGCCATTGACCTCAGGATCAAGACTTTGACTGTGTTCGGAGATTCAGCTCTGGTAATTAATCAAACCAACGGCAAATGGTACACCCACCAAGATCATCTGATACCTTATAAGGATTGTACGAGGAGGTTGTTAACATTCTTTACAACAGTCAAGCTTGAGTATATCCCTCGAGATGAAAACCAATTTGCAGATGCTCTGACTACCATTTCATCCATGATCAAAGTTCAAGCTGCCAACTTTGTGCCTCGGATTTCGGTATCCAGGCTTGACAGACCAGCATACGTATTCTCAGCAGACCTTGCTAAAGATGATAAGCCTTGGTTCCACGACATCAAATGCTTCTTGGAGGATCAAACATACCCACCTGGGGCATTATCCAATGATAAGAAGACGTTAAGAAGACTGGCTGGTAGTTTTTTCCTGAATGCTGATGGTTCCCTGTATAAGAGAAACTTTGATATGGTACTTCTCAGATGTATTGATAGGGCAGAGGAAAACTTGTTGATGCACGAGGTGTACGAAGGATCTTTTGGTACCCATGCTGGAGGGCATGCTATGGCTAAAAAGTTGCTAAGATCAGGCTACTATTGGATCACGATGGATGCAGACTGTTGTGCCTATGCCAGGAAATGCCATAAATGCCATATTTATGCGGATAAAGTACATGTGCCTCCAAATCCTTTGAATCTGATGTCTTCACCCTGGCCCTTTGCCATGTGGGGCATTGATATGATTGGCAAGATTGAACCAACTGCTTCAAACGGCCACAGATTCATCTTGGTTGCTATTGACTATTTTACCAAGTGGGTTGAAGCGGCTTCTTATGCAAATGTTACAAGGCAAGTGGTAGCCCGATTTCTGAAGAGAGATATCATCTATCGGTATGGAGTGCCCGAGCGAATCATTACTGATAATGGTTCCAACTTGAACAACAAAATGATGGCAGAGTTATGCCGGGACTTCAAGATCCAACACCACAATTCTTCTCTTTACAGGCCAAATATGAACGGCGCTGTAGAAGCAACTAACAAGAATATCAAGAAGATTGTACAGAAGATGGTAGTCACATACAAAGACTGGCATGAAATGTTACCATTTTCCTTACATGGGTGTCGTACATCAATCAGGACATCTACTGGGGCAACACCGTATCAGCTTGTGTATGGTATGGAGGCAGTCCTACCTGTTGAAGTTGAATTACCCTCCTTACGGGTACTGATGGATGTTAAACTGAATGAAGCAGAGTGGGTCTGATCCCGATACGAACAACTAAATCTAATCGAAGAAAAGAGATTAGCTGCAATCTATCATGGGCAGTTATATCAGAAAATAATGAAGAAAGCCTTCGATCAGAAAGTCAGGCTTCGAGAATACCAAGTAGGAGATCTTGTACTGAAAAGACTCCTCCCTCCTTATACAGACCAAAGGGGCAAGTGGACTCCGAATTACGATGGTCCGTTCATAGTAAAGAAAGTTTTCTCTGGTGGAGCACTGATGCTCAGTACTATGGATGGTGAAGACTTCCTGTCCCCTGTGAATTCGGATGCAGTTAAAAAATACTTAGCATAAAAATGACCCGCTGGACATAAAAAACAGAATGTAAGTCCAGGCAAAAATGGGGCGTCCCGGCGAGTCAAAAACAGAATAAAAGACTCGGGCAAAAATAAGGGAAAATAATCAAAAAAAATGTGTACACCAGCTGAGTTGAAAAGCCGCATTGGACAACTCAGGCAAAAATAGGTATCCCGGTGGATTGAAAACCTGAAAGGGCGATCCACGCAAAATAAGGAAATAAGCGAACAACTGCATTCCGATTTCGTCTATATCACTTACAACGTTGCAAGCTTCGAAAGATTCAAGCGTCAGTCAGAATCAACCTTCTTCACAAGCAAGATGAGAAGAACGTCAACGTCATACGAGTCATAGCAAAAGGGAAGCTCCTTGAAGCGTCATCAACATTGCCAACACCTTTTTGTTTCTCAATTTGTAACGATTCCCTCATTTCAGGGGATCGGTTTCTTTGACTGTATCTTGCCAATTCAGGGCACATAAATTAATAAAATCAGATTTTCAGTCATATTTCGTCTCATACGTTCTATATTCATTTGCAAAATGTCCGATGTCCTTATAAACCTTGTTTGCATGAATACAGATGCGTCTTTACTAAATTACATGCTTACAGGGAATATATTTTCTCCCGGGAGTGTCTAAATTCCTATAATGGAATCCAGTAAGGGATACCTCGGGATACTTGCGCGTACCTATGCCATGCAGGATTGCAGGTAGTCAAAATGCAACATGGGGCATGAAAAGCTTCTCCCTAGCAAGCTGTCAAATCACCATTTTCTCAGCACTTCTTCCGACACCAGAGCTGCTTTCTCCCCAGCTGAGTTGCCAGTCATCATTCCTCCTCAGCCAAGTGTCAGACATGGCACTATATCCCCACAGAGTTTCAGCCTCTATCCAGAAGAGAAATGTTTGAAGATCTCCCAACAAAGTGACGAATGCCTCCACAGACCCTAGTTGGGCTTCTCATCTTTAAAAAATAGGTTTATCAATGACTTGTTTCCCCAAGCAGTCATACATCTTACCAGATCTACCAATGATCTTTTCCCCCAGCTGGGATATTCTTTCAAAGCAGATCAGTCAGAGATCTTTGCCGCAACGGGATCCGAATCCCAGATCGGTATCTTTGCATAATCATAGCATTCACATCATATTTTCCCCCAGAGCATAGCATTCCGTCTAATACGGAGCATTACGGCAAAACTCAAACATATTGCATAATCATAAGCCATGTTCTGAATAAAACACTTGTAAATACTGACATTCCATCAACAATATACAAAATACTTCCTGAGATCCCCAACAGAAAGCCAAAGCATCCTCTTTGTACTCACAAATACAGATACGTGCTCCTTTTGGCACTCGTCCGTGTCACCATCCCCGGTAAAGTCGCTCGAGCTTTCTTTACAGACAGATACATATATGTACACACTTCCCTGACATCCGTCCGTGTCACAGATCCCCAGCATAGTTGCCCAAATACTTTGTAAACCAAATACTTGTTTATAATACATTTCTCCCGACACTCGTCCGTGTCGTGTCTCACTCATGTTTACTTATTACAGATACTCGTCCGTATCTTGTATACACCACTTAAATCCCCTCAGAGTCGACACTCGTCTGTGTTCTGTGTTAACTAGTTGGTACTCGTCTGTATCATCATCTTTGAACGTGCGTCAAGCGTTTGTTTCTATTGATACTCGTCTGTAACATAGTCTTAAGGATGCTCGTCCGTGTCTTTAATCTATACACCGTGTCAGACGCTTATGTCTTTGTCTCCTTGAAATTAGACACTCGTCCGTGTCTACCGTTCCCCAGAAGAATTCCCGGCAAATCTTGATAAACTATTTCCTTTCTATCTGACATTCGTCCTATGTCATGATACCTTCCAGCAGTTGTACCCTGCCAGGTGATTGTCCTTCACCTTTTTTGATGATCGTCCGTCATCATCCCTAGCGGAGTCTCTATTCATTAGAACCCTTTCCTATCCGACATTCGTCTTATGTCGTGATATTTTAGCAAGTCGTCCCCTGCTAGGTGATCGTCCTTCACCTCTTGATGATCGTCCTTCATCATGTTTATCCGATGGCTGTCCCCATCGTCGGCCTCTTTTCGTCTGGCATTCATCCTATGTCGTGACTTTCGGCAGCTGTACCCTGCCAGGTGATCGTCCTTCACCTCCCTTAGATGACCGTCCCTCATCTTATCCCCCAACAAAGCAGCCGTCCCCTGCTAGGTGATCGTCCTTCACCTTTGATGACTATTCCTCATCATTTATTTCTTCAGCCCGATGGTCGTCCCCATCGTTTACCTTCAATCCCCGGAGAATCTTATTACTTTCCCCAGCATGTCAGTCGTCCCCGTCATTGCTTTTTCCCAACAGTCGTCCTCTGCTCGGCGGTCGTCCTCCGTCGCCCGTACTTTATAATCATACTTTATTTTCTATTACAATCTATATCCTTTTTTTCATTCAGTGAGTGCAAATTTGGGACTGTCTTCGATATTCAACCACAAGTTATCTTGTTTGCCTGTTAAGCCGTTGCTTACATCCTACACAGCTAACTCATGCTTGAATAGGGGCAGCTGTAAACACCCCAAATTTGCCCTCACTCATTTCACCATGGCTTATGATCTTTTCATTTGCATAAGTTCAATCATATCATCTCATATTGCATTTTTGCTTCACTGCATGGATTCAAAGTCATCTGCATCTAGGGTTTGTGATCTGAGCCATTCCTGAGCCAGTTGGGCCACTCCAAAGGCCTCCAATCATCTCAAGAGGGTCCATGTATGTTCAAGAATCATATTATATCCTCACAAGGTCAAGGAAGTAAGAAAATCACAAGAACTGAAAAAGGCATGGAAGCAGAGCCAGGTTTAACTACACAGATGACCTAAAATTAGGGTTTTGGTTTCAGAGGCCATAACTCCAAATTTTTTGGTCATTCTTGTTTCTATTGGTCTCTATATGTTATGAGGATCATGCATATCAATTTTCATGAAGAAATTCAAAGGGGAAAGCATCTGATCACAAGGTGACTTCTTGAGCAAGTCAATGCAATATCAGGGCATCTGAGGCCCCCAGTCACCCAACCAAAGGGGTTTCTCCATCATTTTGAATGTGTATGATCTTTATTTGATCATATAAGATGTAATAAGTTCACAAAATTAAAGAATTTCAAGCCATTTGCAAAGTTGCCTTTTTGGGAAAGTGACTTATAATGAAAACTTGCCATTTTGGGAAAGTTTTTCAACCTCCTCTTTTTGATTCAAAATTGCTTCAAATGAGAAATATTTGGTCATGAAAGTTGTAGATTGGATCCTCCCATTTTCAAAAAGTACAAGAACTTGATCTAATTCATCATAGATCAAAAGTTATGGCCTTGCAAAGTTGGACAAAATCACTTATTTTTCACTTTGGCACCAAAGAGGGAAACTTGCAATTTCACATGCCAAGCATTTTTATGACCTCAAATGGACTTCTAAGCATCACATAAGTATAGCACATGACCTAAAATTCAGAATGCACCAAAGAATCACCCATTTTCATGCCTTGATCATTAAGAAATCTCAAAAAGGCCAAAGGTTCACAAATTTGCAAAACCACCCACAAGCTTTAATCCACTTGCTGATTTGCCTCAATCTCATTTCCATGGTCATCCTTGAATCAAGCTGCAGCAGACATGCCTTTGTTCTAGCCCTGAAACAGCCCATACCTCAAAGGACACATAGACTTGACTTTTTGCAAAAGGGGCCATGCCAATCACACTGTGCCACCACCAACTCTCTGCCCTATCACAGCTTGATAAGTGGACAAAATGAAACTCAAAACACACAAGAGGCAAGCCTGAGCTCTCCCACAAGCCAGCATACACAAAAATCCCTCCCTTTGCATTTTCTATCGAATCTCTCAACTCAGCAACTCAAACTTAAAACTTCTTCCACCATTCATCTTAGAATGCATCACTAATCACAAACCACCCTTTACTTTGCCTTAAAAGCCATCACACACCAAATACGATTTTTTTTCCTTTTGAACTGAACTGAAGCAATCTCCCAAACCAGCCATAAGAAACTCCAAACAAGCTTTGCAAACTCTTGAGGGAAGTCACTAGAGGTGATTGGAAGCAAGGAACTGGCCAGAAAGCTCCAAAAGCAAAAGCTCCATCTCAGGTAGTCATGTGAATTTTTTTTCCAGAACCTCTATTTTATGTTATTAATTGGTTAAGTGTGATCCCCTGAACATGTTGAACTTTGAATTTTTGAAAATGATGAAGAATTGAGCATGTATGGCTTGTCTGAAATTTCTGCCATTTTTACACCTTGCTTCGAATCTTGTTAATATTTAGAAATAAATTCCATTTGAGGTTAGATTTAGGTTTAGGGGAGTGAGAGGAGCAAATCTGGAGCTTTAGAGCTCCAGAAATGACATGGGGAAGAAGTTGAGGTTTTTCAGGGAGGGATGTCACCGGAGAAGACGACCGGAGCTCTTCTCCGGTGACCTGAAAGTCATTAATGCCTTAATCTGGATTAGGGCTTAGTTTGAATGTGGGCCGTAGATCTTGTTGACCCGCGCGCAAATGAACGAATCAGATTCATCATTAAACCCTAATTCTGGTTTATTAATTTAATTAATTAGGATTAAAATTAGGTTTAGCCAGTTTGAATCTAGACCATAGGATCTGGCGCCAGTCAATTCCCTCCATTTTGTTTCAAACCTCAGCCATCAGATGCGCTGACTTTCCCATTTATTCAATTTTATTTCATTTTATTTGCATTTTATTTCCACGAATTTTTAAAAATAGCAAAACACATTAAAAAATTCTGAAATTTTTTATCAAATCTTTTATTAATTTTCAGAACCCAAAAATATTTTTATATTTGTTCTTGCATAAAAAATCATTTTTAAAACATTTAAATGTTTATTTTTAATTAGTTAATGGAAATTAATTAATTAAAAATGCATTTAGGTATTTAAAAATCACCAAAAAATTCACATTGCATTTTAAAACATTTAGAAACATTTTCCAAATCTTCAAACAAATTTATTTTTAGTTCTTGACCTACTTTGACATTTTTCATTGGAATAAAAGTTATTAAAAGGCAATATTTTGGTCCTAACTTAGAAAAATCCATTCTACCTAACCATGAAGAGTTTGATGATGGTACTTCTTGCATTGCATTCTTCATAGCATGTAGTTTCTAGGGTAAAATTGGTTTGAATTTATCTTTCATTTTCAATTTAATGTGCATTTTTCCTTTTGAGATACCTTAAAACCCTAGCAAGCTTGAGAAAATCATAACTTCTTTAGGGTTAAGAGTTAGGTCTTCCCCTTTGGGCAGTGAACTTGTGTAGGGTTAGGGTTCCTTTAATCCCATTTTCAATTTTTTATCTTGTCATTTGCTTCTGATTTTGAATTTTGCATTGCATATTGTATGTAAACCCTAATTCTTGCCTTCCTTTGCATCCATCTTTCATTTGCTTGCATAACAAGAACTTGCCATGACATTTTGTGCATCCATATGACATATAAGACATCTTAGGACTTATTAGAATCATGTTTGATCATTGCATCATTCATTTTCCATGTTGTGCATTCATTTCATTACATAAACTTTCATTGAACTCTCATGGTTCAAAGCTTGCTTCATTTGCATCTTCATCCTTGTATGATCATTCTCATCTCTTTTCTTGTGTTTACATCATCTCTTAGCATCATTAACATCATGTTTATGATTCTGGTTTTGGTTTGTATCATTGCATCTTTTGCATTTTCATTTCATTTTCTTTACTAACTTTTCAGGTGGTAAGTTGTTTTGAGAAGTGAATTTGCCTTCACTTCTCACAATCTCTTTTCATCTCTCTTGCATCATTGCTGCATTTTAATTTTGTTTTATAGTGAGCTTGCTCATTCATGCTCCTTCTCCTCTTTCTTTCTTCAAGCAACTTATCTTCTTAAGTGGAGTAAGTTGTCTTGTTTCTTTCTTCTTCCTCCTTTCATCTGCTTCTTCCTTGGTGGCTCATCTTGAAGACTTCTTGCCAGCCTCATAAACCCTAGGAACAACCAAGTATGATCACATTTAGGGTTTGATTAATCCCCCATTTAGTTTTACCTTTGTGTCATCTTTGAGTCTTCTCTTCTCATCTCATAATCAAGGACTAAACCTTAAAGGTTTTAAGGCTTTGTGATTAAGCTTATGCCTGCATCCTTCTATTAGGATGGAGTGTATAACTTTAATCCTAAGTGTTAAACCCTTAATGTGTTTAAATCCTTTAATCAATTCATCTAAATAATCACTTGGGCCTTGCATTAGGGTTCTAATTCTTCCTTAATTGGTTAAGAAGGACTAACCCTAGTGTTAATGGACAAGTCCCCCTCAAGTTGTCTTACAAACCATAAAAATCACTTCTTAATCTTATCATTAACTAAAATCCACTTTAATAAAGGCTTTGTTTTGTCATGAGGTTAATCCCTAATCATGGATTAAGTTGAGGAGCCTTTCTCAGCTTAAATGTTCTCATCTATTATCCTTCTATTAGGATGGTGTAATGAGTCCATTAAATCCTTGATTATGGCTTAAACTCATTACTTAACACTAAACAAAAACAACTAAAACATCTAAATAAATAAAAGTAGGTTAATGATCTTAACCCTACATCAATGGTGATTAAGTATGAGGTGCTTACTTCATACTTAAGGTATTCTCATTACCCCTAATCAGAGGGAGGATGTGATGAGTTTACTAACCCATTGGTTTAAGCTTAAGCTCATTTTCTTATGACAAACCTCAAAAGCAATAAAAGATTGAAAACACAAAAACAAACAATAATCGTCTCCTCCGGGATTCTTTTCTCATCACCTTCACTCATAAATGAGAACTTGCTTCTTCTGTCTAATGCAAGATAGTTTGCACCTGAGCCAGACAGGTCATACACTTGAGCATAGACAAGTAAGCAGTTCACAAGTCAATTCATCTTTCAGTCTCTTTGGGTCGAACTACGGTGTTCTGACTTCCTCATTGCACGAGAGGATACATAGGCATAACTTAACAGTTATCGAACAAAAGTCTCTGTATATTCCCCCCTCTTCCAGCCTCCTAGTGTTGAGCTTTGTACTCCTGTTCTTACACTGACACTTCCATACTTCACTTCACATTCATTTTACACTGACACTTGCTTTCTTTTCCAGCTTTGATACAAAAATTGCACTGACACTACCCCTTTGAACACAAATCTTTTAAGCGTGGATCCCGTCGAGTACGGCGGACAATCTGGGTGCTAATACCTTCCCAGGTTGTAACCAACCCCCTTTCTCAGTTTCTCTGGTTCGCAACCGTCTTATCCATTTTTCCTCAGGTTTATGCAGCATTACCTTTCCTTCTGGATAAAAATGCCTAGCTGGAGACTCTATTCATTCCTTCTCCTTTCGCCGACCGTTCGCGTCTGTACCCCTCTTGGCCCTGTGTCATCAGGTGGGAGCGACAGAATGCAATGCAAAAAGAACCATTATCAAACTCTTCATGGATCAAAAGTTATGAATTTTTGAAGTTAGGGTTAAAAATATTCAAATTAAAGAACCCTAATTCAAATGAAAATTGTCAAAATGGATCAAGAACCCAAAAGAAATTTGTATGAATGGTTTGATAATGTCTCTAAATGTGTCAAGATGCAATGTGATTTTCTTGGTGATTTTTAGAAACTTAAATGGTATTTTAATTAATTAATTTCCATTAATTAATTAAAATAAACATTAAAATATTTTAAAAATACAATTTTTATGCAAAAAATAAAATAAAAATTATTTTCTGGTTGAGAAATATATTTAAAGTCATGATGCAAAAAATAAAATTTTTTGAAAGTGTTTTACTATTTTAAATAAAATTCACAAGAAAATGCAAATAAAATGAAAATAAAATTAATTTTAATGCAAAGTAAATAGATCCTAAGGTCCAGATTCAAAGTTGAAGGGAAATGGTTGACCAGCGTGCTTTTGGATGGCTGGGATTTGTCCTGATTAATTAAACCTAATTAATTAATTAAATGAAGGATTAGGGTTTAATCAAATGATCTGAGCCTTTGAAACACGCGCGGGAAGCAAGATCGGATGGCTCGCGTTTAAACCTTACTAATTACACTGATTAGGGCTAATGAGTTTCAGGTGACCGGAACAGTGTTCCGGTCATCTTCTCCGGTGAACCGAAAACCTAAAATCTTCTACAGGTTTCTAAACTCTTAAATTCTTGCCCATAAATGATCCCCACTCATCACTGATCCTAAATCCCCAAACAAAATCCATTTTTCATCCATCAAAAAGCAAAATCGAAGCAAAACGTCTCTAGGGTTAAAACTTTCAGAGACTCCATACATGCTCAATATCTCACCATTTTGAAAAATAAATACATCAGAATCAATAGCACAACATAAGGATTCAATTAAGAACTTAAAAATAAGATTCTGAGAAAAAAGTTCTTGAGCTATACCTGAGATTGAACCTCCTGATTGTAAACACCCCAAATTTGCCCTCACCCATTCACACATGACTTGTGATCATCTCATATGCATAAACACAATCACATCATCTCATGTCTCATTTGGTTTCACTGGATAGTTTCTAAGGCATCTGCACCTAGGGTTTGTGATCTGAGCAACCTCAGGGCATCTTGAGCCATTCCAAAGGCCATCAATCAACTCAAAGGGGTCCATGTGTGTTCTTATATCATGTTACATCCCCATAAAGTCAAAATTGCAGAGGGATCACAAGAACTAGGGTTTGAGTGGATGCAGAGCCAGGATGAACTGCACAGTTGACTGAAAATTAGGGTTTTGGTTTCAAAGGCCATAACTCCAAATTTTTTGGTCATTCTTGTCTCCATTGGTCTCTATATGGTATAGGGAGTATGCATATCAATTTTCATGAAGAAATTCCATGGGGAAGTCATCTGATCAAGAGTTGACTTTTCAGACAAGTCAGTGCAAAATCAGGGCATCTGAGGCCCCCAGTGACCCAACCAATGGGTGATCTTCATCATTTTGAGTGTATATGATCTTTATTTGATCATGGAAGAAGGTTGAAGTTCATAGAAATCAAGAATTTAGGGTTTTTGCAAAGGTTGACTTTTTGGGCATAGTTGACTTTTCAAGAATGCATCATTTTAAGTCAATTTTCAAGCCTTGATTCATGATCCAAAAAGGCTTCAAATGGAAAAACTTTGGTCATGAAAGTTGTAGATCTCATCTTTCCCTTTTCAAAAAGTACAAGAACATGATCTAACTCTTCATGGATCAAAAGTTATGGCATTGCAAAGTTAGCAAAAATCATTGATTTTCAAGTTATGCATCAAATGAAAATTTTGCAAAACCTTGGATTAATGCATTATGTGACTTCTAATTCCTCTCAAACCAGTACACAAACATTTCTTTAAGTCATAAAATCAGATTTGAACTAAGTTTGCCCTTGGTTTCATGTTTGGTTATGCAAAGGATCACATGTGAACCAAAATGCCACAACTTGCAAAACTCATGATTCACTTCCTACAACTTGGTGCATTGGCTGCTGAGCTTTGCTAGGCCTCTCCCTCACCTTTGCTGCGCCAGCCATGCCTTGTACTTGCCTAGATCTTGCCCATGCCCTATCTTACACAAAGTTGACCTTTTGAGCAAAAGCAAACTTACCTATCACAGCTGCACAAGTCACATCCTCTGGCCACTTGGATTAAAATATGTTATCAATTTGCAAGCTAAAGACATCAAGGATCAAGGCTGAAAGACACACATTCACAACATTTACAAAAACCTTCCATCTTGCAAGTTCATTCGAATTTCTCTACACAGCTTCCAAACACTCAAACTCTCATCACCATTCAACTCACCCCACCTCATAGACAAGAAACCACCAAAGCATGAGCCTGAAACAAGCCTGAAAACTCCATTGCCATCATTCACCTCAAGCTGCAGATTCTATCGAATCTCTCTCCACAAGCCACAAACACTTCAACCAACACCACAAACCTTCTCAACACACCTCATAGATCATAAACAACCCCTCTTCACAGCCTGAAAGTGCCAAAAACTCATCTGCCATTGTTGACTGAACTGAAGCAGTTCCTTTCGAATCTTCTTCTCCAGCCAACACAAACTCATTTTGAGCATCCAAGTACCTTTGGGGGACCAAGAGGAGCAGCTTGCACTGAAAGAAGAGGCCTGGAAGTTCCTAAACCGAAAGCTTCAAATCTCAGGTAGCTCCAAATATTTTTTTCCAGAAATCACTTTTGTTGTTATAAACTTGTTCTTCATGCTTGCCTGATCACTCTGGTACCATTAGTTTTTGAAATGGCTTTGTTTTAAGAGTTTAATTTGATTCTGAAGCTTGCGTGACCTAGAACTTGCTTGCTTCGATTCAGCTTGTTCATGGAATATAAATTTGTTTTAGGTCAGGGGTTTGGTTCGTGAGGATGAGAGGGACGTTTTCCTGGTCTTAGATTTCATTTTAATAACCTAGGGAAGAAGCTTGAAGTTTTCAGGGGAGGAGGTCACCGGAGAAGACGACCGGAGCTCGTCTCCGGTGACCTGAGAGTGATTAATTATTAATTAGGGTTAGGGCACTGAGTTTGAATCTGGACCATTTGATCATCTTTCCCGCGCGTGCGTGTATGGTCTGGATTGCATCATTAAGTTTTAATTGTGGTTTAATATTTAATTAATTAAGATTAGGATAGTTTGAATCTGGGCCATCAGATGGCGCGCCAAGTCAACCCACCCACCCTCAGAACGCATCCTGGCCTTTCATTTGTCTTACTTTTATTTTATTCAATTTTTAATTCATTTTTCTTGCATTTTATTTGTATAATTTATTTAAAATAGCTAAAAAATCATAAAAATTATGAAACTTTTTCTTTAAGGTTTTATTAATTTTTATGACACAAAAAATATTTTTATTTTATTTTCATCATTAAAAAAGGTATTTTTAAATATTTAAAAGTTTATTTTTAATTGATTAATGGAAATTAATTGATTAAAAATACCTTTAGGTATTTAAAAATTACAAAAAAATTCATGAAATGTTCTAAGACATTTAGAAACATTGTCCAACCTTCAAACCAAATTTCTTTTTTGATCTTGATGCATTTTAAGAATTTTTCATTGAATTAAATCATTTTTGATGCATTATTTTGTTCATAAGTTTGAAAATTCATTTCTGCCTATTGGTGAAGGTTGAGACATTGATTCTTCTTGCATTGTTTTCCATTTAGCATGAACTTTCAAGGATAAAAAGGCCATGATTTGATCTTGCATTTTCTAATTGATTGGCATTTGTTTTGTTAAGAACCCTAAAAAACCCTAATAACTTGTAAAAATCATAACTTGAGATTGGTTAAGAGTTGAGACCTCCCCTTTGGACCTTGGTTTAGTATAGGGTTAGGGTTTCTTTGTGTGGCATTTTCCATTTTTTATCTTAGGGTTTGCTTCTGTTTTTGGTTTTTGTTTGTTGTTTGATCCATAAACACTAATTTGGGCTTCCATTTGCATCCTTCTTGCATTCTCTTGCATAACATGACTTGCCATGACATTTCAAGCATCCATGTGATTCATTTGACATCATAAGACATGTAGAAAGCATCATTGATCATTGCATTGCATATTTGCCATGTCATTTGTCTTGTATGTTCCATAACATTTCATGTTTGTTCATGTTCCTTAGCTTGCATCATTTGCATTCATAACCTTGTATGAACATCTCCTGGTCTTGCCTCATGTTTGCAGCACCTCATGGCATCAAAATCATCATCACCATGCTTCTGGTTGTGCTTTGCCTCATGCCATTTCATCTCCTCTTGCATTGCATTGCATTTCTTTCTAACATTGCAGGTGGTAAGTAACTTGAGAAGTGAATTTGCCTTCACTTCTCATAATTTTTCTTTCCATCCCTCTTGCATCCATTGCTGCATTCCTATATGTGTTTGAGATTGAGCTTGCTCATTCTTGTTCTTCCCACTTTCTTTCTTCAAGTGACTTGACTTCTTGAATGAAGCAAGTCACTTTGCTTCTCTTGATCTTGTTCATCTGCTTCCTGGTGGTTCATCTGAAGATTGTTCTTGAAAACCTCACAAACATTAGGACCAACCAAGCATGATAATGAATTAGGGTTTTGATTAGTCTCCTCCATAGTTTTTACCTTTGTGTCTCTCCTTGAGTCATCTCCCCTCACCTCATAATCAGGGATTAAACCCTCAAGGCTTTAAGACTTTGTGATTAAGATCATGCCTGCATCCTTCTTTTAGGATGGAGTGTATAACTTTAATCCTAAGTCTTGGACCCTTAAGGTGTTGAACTCTCTTAATTAATCCATCTAATAATCATCAAGACATTACACTCGTAACTTGGGCCTTGCATTAGGGTTCTAATTCTTCCTTAATTGGTTAAGAAGGACTAACCCTAAAGTTAATGGACAAGTCCCCCTCAAGTTGTCTTACAAAATCATAAAAAACACTTCATCATCATATCATTAATAAAATCCACTTAATCAAAGGTTTGTTCTGTCATGGGTTTAATCCCTAATCATGGATTAAGCTGAGGATCCTTCCTCAGCTTAAACACCCTCATCTATTATCCTTCTTTTAGGATAGTGTAATGAGCCTGTTAAATCCCTGATTATGGCTTAACCTCATTACTTAACACTAAACAAAAATCACAAAAAAACATCTAATTAATCACAAGTAGGTTAATGATCTTAACCCTACATCAAAGGTGATTAAGTGTGAGAATCTGACTTCACACTTAAGGTACTCTCATTACCCCTAATCAGAGGGATGATGTGATGAGTTTACCAAATCCATTGATTTAGGTTTAAGCTCATTATCTTATGACAAACTCCAAAAAGAAATAAAAGACTGAAAACACAAGAACAAGCAATAATCGTCTCCTTCGGGATTCTTTTCTCATCATCTTCACTCACAACCGAGAACTTGCTTCTTCCGTCTAATGCAAGACAGTTTGCATCTGTGCCAGACAGATCATACACTTGAGCATAGACTGCAAGCAGTTCACCAGTCAATCCTTTCAGTCTCTTCGGGTCGAACTACGGTGTTCTGACTTCCTCATTGCACGAGAGGATACGTAGGCATAACTTAACAGTTATCGAACAAAAGTCTCTGTATATTCCCCCTCTTCCAGCATCCTTCTCTTAGCCTCATTATCCTGAGCAATTCATTCTCATTCTTACACTGACACTGTATATATCACACTTCACTTCTTTTGCACTGACACCTGTACATTCTTTTCCAGCTCTTTACACACAGATTGCACTGACACTACCCCTTTATAACACAAATCTTTCAAGCGTGGATCCCGTCGAGTACGGCGGACAATCTGGGTGCTAATACCTTCCCAGGTTGTAACCAACCCCCTTTCTCAGTCTCTCTGGTTCGCAACCGTCTTATCCATCTCTTTCTAGGTCTATGCAGCATTGCCTTTCCTCCGGGATAAAAATGCCTAGCTGGCGACTCTTTTCATCTCCAGTGAGTTCACGGCTGTGTGTTCTCACTGTTCCCTTCGCCGACCGTTCGCGTCTGTACCTTCATTTGATCCAGTTTCATTTGTCGGGAGCGACAGCTTGGCGACTCTGCTGGGGATCCTTATACTGCAACCAGGGCTTCTGGTTCTTTTTGTGGGTTCCTCCTAGCGCTTGATTGATTTGTGTTTATTGGGGTGTTATGTGTTATTTGTGTTTGTATATTTGCTTTATTTATTGCTTTCTGTACAGCTTTATTTACCGCTTTCTTTATTGCATTTGTATATATATCATACTGTCACTGTTGCTGGCTGGATCTGGTTTCCTTGTTTTTTGGTGGGTGGGTATTTCATTGAGAGTTAAGGTCCTACACCTGGGACCTGAGTGACACCTAGGATAGAGTGAATCATATTCTTTCCCATTCCATTTCGGTCTGGTGCGGGAATATGAAACACGGTTCAGATATGGGTTTCTTCTTGAGAACTCTGTGTTGCGGATTTCCTGCAATGCTAGGGGGATCTGGGAAGCCTGCTAAGTCTGGATGACCTTTTAGTTTGACCTTCAGAAACTGAGGTGAATTAGAGGAGGAATTGTTATGGTTATTGTAAACACTGTACCTCCGGGTTAGAAGTGCTTACACTTCTCATAACTGATCCAAGTCTGAGGATCCTTGTTCTAGATCACCACCTGTGAGGGGGTTGGGCTGTTTACAGGTTTGCAGGTACCTTGACCTCAGAATACCCCGTTACTTTGACTTTGTTAAGAATACTCCATGTTGGACAGTTCTTGTGATTCTAAAACCCTGGACATGTGGCTCTTTATTTGAGTCCCCTACCCTGGTTACTGGATCTATAGACCTCCATCTGGAATTCTTGGACACACATGGATCTAGACCAAGGCAGTTAATCAGATCCAGCTCAGTCACAAACCTTTTGCATATCATCTGCATTCATACTCATTGCATCATATTAACATGTGCTTATTTGTGTTTCAGGGTATCCACCTTTATCTGGTTTTGGTTTTGACCCCATCTGCAGCTTTGACCCATCTTCACCAGCATCTGCTTCAGTCTAGCTGTCTGCTTCAGCACCAGCCAGTCAGTGGTTTTCTCTACTTCAGCATTGTCATCAGCACTCTACCCAGTCTTCAGCATCATGGCTCCAAAGAAAAGCAATATCACCTATCATTTCTTCCAACCAGACTTGTCAGACATCAGGAGGGTCCGAACCCTGATGACCCCAGATCACATACCTCTGTTCAGGAAGCATTATGGGGATATACTTGACTTGGTTATAGACATGGACCCATCTCAGAGGAGCCTGATCCATACCTGCATCCAGTTCTATGACCCCCCCATTGAGGTGTTTCACCTTTCAAGACTTTCAGTTGGGACCTCTCTTAGAAGAATATGCATCTTTGGTTGGTTTGCCTATCAAGAGAGAAATTCCTTTTAACCCTGAAATGGTCTTTCCCAGCAATGGAGAGATAGCAAGAGCTTTGCACCTGGAACCTGCTTTGATTGAGCAGCATATGACCTCTAAAGCTGGGATCCCTGGTTTTCATCTGGACTTCCTGATTTCTCAAGCTAGTTTGAAGGCCTCCCTGGGGGATTGGAAGGCTGTTTGTGCATTGTTGGCCTTGAGTGTATATGGAATTGTGTTGTTTGCAGATGAGCCCAGATTCATCAGCAAGAATGCCATCCACCTGTTCATCCTGAAGAACCCAGTGCCAACCTTGTTGGGTGACCTCTATTACTCAGTACATCAGAGGAATGAGAAACAGAGGGGTAAGCTAGTGAGGTGTTGTGCTCCACTATTCCATGCTTGGCTTCTCAAGCATCTACCCAGGACAGATGCATTCCTGAATCCTCATCAGCAAAGCAACTGGGCTAAGAGGCTCACTACTCTCACTGCAGCAGACATCAGATGGTGCACCCAAGGCACCAAGGGCAGAGATATGATCACAAGCTGTGGGCACTTTCCCAATGTACCTTTGGTAGGAGTTAAGGGAAGTATCAACTACAACCCCCTGCTGTTCAAGAGGCAATTAGGCTATGCACTGGTTCATGCTCCTAGGGAACAAGATTTGGTGGAGACCCTCTACTGTGAGAACAAGATCAGTTTGACTGTTGTTAGGCAGGCTGCCTGGGCCTGGGATCATGTTCAAACCAAGGGAATCACCATTCTGGGGAAGTGCAATAATGTGGCATCAGCCCGATATCATGAGTGGTCCTATGCTAGGGCCCAAATCTCAGGATTGCCCTTCACCATCAAAGACATGCCTGAGTCATCATCAGCACCACCCCCTGCTACTGTCAGTTTGGAAGAGTTTGAAGGCTTGAAAGAAAGAAATGAGAAGCTATCCCAAGCCCTGCAGAAGACCCTCAGGGAGAGGAGTGAAGGTGTAAGGGAGATTGAAAGATTGGAGAAGCTGAGAGTGGAACACTTGACTAAGATTGTGAAGTCTGGAGACTATATCAACAAGTCTAAAGCTGGTGAGCAGATTCTGAAAAATGCTTGTAAAGAAGCCCAGTTCCAAAGAGCAAGGACAGACTTGTACTTGAAAGAGAGTCAGGCCAGGTGGGTCCGGATCACTGAAGCCCGTACTCTAGAAGACAAGAGAGTTCAAGATAAGATGGAGCAGATGGAAAAAGCCCTGGCAGCAGCCCAGGAGGAAATTTCAGAGTTAAAAATCAAAGCTGGAGTGAAGAAATCCAAAGACCAAAGCCAGAACAAGAAGTTGACTACAGCTGTTGCAACAAGAAACCTTCTCATCAGGAATCTTACGGAGCATCCGGCTGATCCTGTGACCGAAGCACTTCTTAAGGAAGTTCGCGAGGATGAGTTTGGTCTTGGAGTTTGATTATTTGCTTGTTGATTGTTCCTTTTCATGTACTTTGCTTTTTGTGATGTATTTCGACCCCTTTAAAGGCTTGTGTTGTAAAATGAACAAGTTGTATTTGTTGCATCTTATGAAATATATTTGTGTTGGGGTTCACATCAGAAGCAACTTCAGCAGCATCATCATTCAAGGGTCTGGAAGGGTCAAAACTGAAGACCAAACCGGATACCTTGATAGCAAATAAGCATAACTGCATTGCATGCTAATCTTTTATTTGTTTTGTAGGGTTTTGTTTTGTTATTGCTAACCTCTGTTGTGAATCTCAGGAATTATTGCTCGCCGCCGGGTATTTCCTCTCAACAGGCCACACAGGTATCCAACTAGAATCAACCTTCCGGGAATTCAGATGGATCAAGTTCAACAAGATCTTGCTGATGTCAGAAATCAGCTAGCCAATGAAAGGTTAGAGATGAGAACGCAGATGACGCAGTTCATGGAGGTTATGAACAACATGGCTCAGAGCCAGGAGAGACTGAGGGCCATGGTGGAGAGGCAAAATCAAGAGGAGCCTCATGTAGGAACTGCAGGCACCAGTAATAATGAAAGGGTGCAACCACATGTGAATCCCCCTGTGTTTGGTCCACATCTACATCCTGAGGTTAACATCCCTGCAAATGTTCAAGGAACAGCCACCGCAGCCAGAGTACTTCAAGAGGATCCTCAGGAGGACCAATTTACAGTAATGGGTGCTGGAGAGGATGCTTATGATAGGAGATTGGACGAAATAGCTGAAAAGTTAAGATCCTTAGAATCTCAAAATTCTTTGGGTTTTGACGTGATGGATATGGGCTTAGTAGACGGGGTTAGGATTCCCCACAAGTTCAAGCCTCCATGTTTTGAAAAGTATAATGGGACTTCTTGTCCTCGAACCCATCTGCAATCTTTTCTCGGAAGATTAAAAGCTTACACCATGGACGAGAAATTGTGGATGTTCTACTTCGAAGATAGCTTGACTGGAGCATCGAGGGAATGGTATTCCCATTTGACAAGGGCAACTGTAAGATGCTGGAAGGACCTGGCAGAGGCCTTCATCAGACAGTATCAGTATAATCTAGATATGGCACCCAACAGGACCCTCCTAATGGGGATGTCGCAGTCGTCAAGGGAAAGTTTCCGAGAATATGCCCAAAGGTGGAGGCAACTGGCTGCTGCTGTTCAGCCCCCAATGTCTGAGAGAGAAATGGCAGACATGTTTATGAACACTCTTCAGGGAACCTATATTGACAGGTTGGCTGCTTTCTCTTCCACTAGCTTCGCAGATGTTGTCATAGCTGGGGAGAGAATTGAAAGCCTGTTAAAAATGGGTAAGATATCTGATAATGGTGCAAGCTCGTCCAGTGGTACAAGAAAGCCTTTTGCAGGCCCGAGAAGAACTGGCGAGACCAATGCCATTCATACCAACAGGGGTAGGCCCCAATATGTTCAAAGGTCCATAGCAGCAGTCACTATCCCTGCTCCAGCACATCCTCTGCCAGTCTATCAACCTCCTCAACAAAACTTCCAACGACAACCTCCGTATCAGCAGAACCAATATCCTCCAAGGAACTACAACAACAACAACTCCAACAACAACAATCAACAGAGGCCATTCCAACAAAGGCCATCCCAAGCTAATCGAGTGATCGACCCGATCCCAATGCCGTATGCTGCCTTGCTGCCACAACTTCTGAAACTCAACCTAGTTGAGCTAAGAACGTTGGCACCTCCGGATCCCAGCAGTCTACCAAGAAACTATGACTCCAATGCTAGGTGTGCTTTCCATTCAAACGCACCTGGTCACAGTACAGAAAAATGCAGGGCTCTGCATATGAAGGTACAAGACTTGGTAGACTCCAAGGCTCTGAATTTTGCACCTCCGCCCAATGTCAACAAAAACCCAATGCCACACCATGGTGGTCCTCGAATTAATGCTATCGAAGAAGACCAACCGTCTTATTTGATAACCAGTGTGGATCAGATCAGGACACCATTGGTGGAAATCAAGGCTCAACTCCGTGAAAGCAATATATTTCCGGGGTGTGAACTAGGGTGCCCATACTGCAATATTTCTTGGAATGGTTGTGAAGACTTGAGGAATGGCATTGACAGCCTCATTCAGAGTGGCTTACTGCAGATCACTACATCATTCCCGGCAAACCCGACGACTTCATCAGCAATGGTTTCAGACCCTCCTACAACTGCAGCAACTATTGTTCCCAGCAATTCATCAGCACCATCAACAAGTACTTCACCTGTCCTTCCAAACGATCAGTTTACAACAGTTTCTCCTGCTACAACTTCAGCTTCATTCCATTTCGACTCTCCATCAACAACAACAACAGTCCTTCCAACAGAGCCTCCTACAACTCCAGCAATCAATCATGAAGATGTCTCTACCGTCACCATATTCTACGATCCTGAAAATAACTCCGCCTACCATTCAGAAGGTGCTGCTCCCACTAGAGCACCAGTTACAATCTTTTATGATCCACAGACAATAACAGTCCCTTCAGCAGCAGCAATCAGTCCAGTTACCGTCACGGTGCCTGGACCTGTACCATATGAAAGCGATAGGGCCATCCCTTGGCACTATGGCTCTGACTTGTATTGCGAGGGAAAAAGAATCACTCTTGAAACAGCAGCACCTGCACCACAAATTGATAATGTGGAGGGAGGCGGAGGCTTCACTCGAAGCGGACGTCTCTTTGCTTCACAAGTCCAAAGACCTACTGCCGAAGCAGAAGCTGCTGCCAAGGCAAAAGGAAAAGGCCCGGTGCAGGAAGATCCAGCTGCCAAAGAGACCCTGAAGACTCCATTCGATCAGGAAGTTGATGAGTTTATGAGAATCATCAAAAAGAGTGACTACAAAATTGTGGATCAACTTCACCAGACGCCATCCAAAATCTCCATCCTCTCACTGCTTATGTGCTCCGAAGCCCATCGGAATGCACTACTGAAAGTACTGCACGCAGCTTACGTGCCCGAGGAGATTACTGTCAACCAATTGGAAACCGTTGTTGGAAATGTTACTGCTAGCAATGGGCTAGGGTTTACCAATTCTGACCTGACAGTGGATGGCCGCAATCACAACAAAGCCTTGCACATAACCATGGAATGCAAAGGAGCTGTCCTTTCACATGTGCTGGTGGACACAGGGTCATCCCTGAATGTCCTACCAAAGAAGGCTCTGGTGAAGCTTGAATATGATGGACTGGCATTGAGACCCAGCAACCTGGTGGTTAGAGCTTTTGATGGCTCGAAGAGATCGGTTCTGGGAGAGATTGAGCTGCCCGTGACAATTGGCCCGCAGACCTTTAAAACTATCTTTTATGTGATGGACATTCAGCCCGCCTACAGCTGTTTGTTGGGTAGACCCTGGATTCACGCCGCCGGCGCAATAACGTCTACCCTTCACCAAAAGTTAAAATTTGAGTGGGAAGGTCAAGTTGTCACAATCTGTGGAGAGGAGGACATTTTCGTTAGCCATCTGGCTACTTATAAGTACATTGAGATGGATGGGGAGATCCATGAAACAATGAGCCAAGGTTTTGAAGCTTTGAACGTCAATGAAGCATCTGCTGTGTCAGGGATCTCCATGTCGTCTTACCAACAAGCCCGGAAGGTTGTTGAAGAAGGAACGGCCCAAGGCTGGGGCAAGGTCTTAGCTGTGGAAGAGAAGAAGGACAAATTTGGGTTGGGTTACAGACCAACTCAACATCAAGCAAAGGCTGCTGCAGAGCCTGGTTTTGTCAGTGGGGGAATGCTTACCCCCGATGCTATCAACTGTTTGGAAGACGAGCTGGAAGAGGAGCGCAATCTGGAGAATTGGATTCGTCCGAAGATCCCGGGGAGCAGTGTCTCGAACTGGTCTTCCCAGGAAATTATAAGTGTTACTCGAGCAGAGTAATTATTATTTCCTGTATTTTTCTATAGCATGCATCCAAGTCTTGCATCTTGCCCAAGATGACAAGACTCATTTTGTAACCAGGGCCATCTGTACTTTTGTGCAAACAAGATTAAATTAATGAAATATCAGACAATCTTTTTGCAAACGAGTCCTTTTCTTTTATGCTCACTGTTTTTCCATTTTTCTTTTTGTACAAAAAATAAATGGCGGTGTTTTCAAAATGATAACTTCATTTCACTTTTTTCTAAAGCAAGATTAAAATCAATCACTAAAATGAACCAACTTAACCCTTGCAGAGAGTGCCTTCCAGACAGCACCGACAACAGCACGGCTATGACATCGTATGACTTTGACAATCCAATCAATCAAGCTGATGAAGGGGTTGAAGAAGAATATGAGCTTCCTGAAGAGCTAGCCAGGTTGTTGAGACAGGAGGAAAAAGTTATTACTCCTCATCAGGAGGAGATTGAAGTGATTAATCTTGGTACGGAGGAAGACGTGAAAGAAGTCAAAATCGGGGCCTGCCTGCAAGACTCAGTGAAGAGACAGCTGATAGATCTGCTTCAAGAGTATGTTGATGTGTTTGCTTGGTCCTACCAAGATATGCCAGGGTTGGATACCGATATTGTTGTGCATAAGCTGCCTTTGAGGGAAGAATGCCCACCAGTCAAACAGAAGTTGCGCCGAACTCGCCCAGACATGGCTATGAAAATCAAGGAAGAGGTACAAAAGCAATGGGACGCCGGGTTCCTTGCTGTGACTAGCTATCCTCCGTGGGTTGCTAACATAGTACCTGTGCCTAAGAAGGATGGCAAAGTAAGGATGTGTGTTGATTACCGGGATCTGAACAGAGCCAGCCCGAAAGATGACTTCCCATTACCTCACATTGACGTATTGGTGGATAACACGGCTCAATTCTCGGTATTCTCCTTCATGGATGGATTTTCAGGATATAATCAGATCAAGATGTCACCTGAAGACATGGAGAAGACAACATTCATTACACCTTGGGGCACTTTCTGTTACAAAGTGATGCCATTCGGACTGAAGAATGCTGGTGCCACATATCAACGGGCTATGGTGACATTATTCCATGACATGATCCATAAGGAAATCGAATGTTATGTGGATGATATGATCGCCAAGTCCCTTACAGAGGAAGATCACCTGGTGAATCTGCTCAAGTTATTCAAGCGCCTGAGGAAATACCAACTAAAGTTGAACCCCAACAAATGCACATTCGGGGTGCGATCCGGTAAGCTGCTGGGCTTTATTGTAAGCGAGAAAGGGATTGAAGTCGACCCTGATAAAGTCAAAGCCATACAAGAAATGCCTGCACCGAAAACTGAGAAAGAAGTTCGAGGTTTCTTGGGTCGGTTGAACTACATCTCAAGGTTCATATCCCACCTCACAGCAACTTGTGAACCCTTGTTCAAGCTGTTAAGAAAAGAACAAACGGTCAGGTGGAATGAAGACTGCCAGAAGGCTTTTGACAAGATCAAAGAGTATTTGCAAGAACCTCCAATCCTTATGCCTCCAGTTGAAGGAAGACCTCTGATAATGTACCTGACAGTATTAGAAGAGTCAATGGGGTGCGTGCTGGGCCAGCATGACGAGTCTGGTCGAAAAGAGTATGCAATATACTACCTAAGCAAAAAGTTTACCGACTGTGAACAGCGTTATTCACTGCTCGAGAAAACTTGCTGTGCTTTAGCGTGGGCTGCTCGCCGACTGAGACAGTATATGTTGACCCACACTACTCTATTGATCTCAAAAATGGATCCAGTTAAGTACATTTTCGAGAAGCCAGCTCTTACCGGACGGGTTGCAAGATGGCAGATGATTCTCACAGAATACGACATACAGTACACATCTCAGAAAGCCATCAAGGGCAGTGTACTATCTGAATATCTTGCTGAGCAACCCATTGATGATTACCAGCCAATGAGGTTCGACTTCCCCGATGAAGACATCATGTTCATTAAAGCAAAAGATCATGAAGAGCCTATTCACACTGAAGGGCCTGACCCAGAAGAAGAATGGACTATGATGTTTGATGGGGCTGTCAACATGAATGGCCGTGGTGTTGGTGCAGTGCTCATTACACCTAAAGGGGTTCACATGCCTTTCTCGGCAAAGCTCACTTTCAACTGCACTAACAACGAAGCTGAATACGAAGCTTGCATTATGGGTCTTGAGGAAGCCATTGACCTCAGGATCAAGACATTGACCGTATTCGGAGATTCAGCTTTGGTAGTCAATCAGACCAACGGAAAATGGTACACCCACCAAGATCATCTGATACCTTACAGGGATTATACAAGAAGGTTATTGACTTTCTTCACAACAGTCAAGCTTGAGTATATCCCTCGGGACGAGAATCAGTTTGCGGATGCTCTTGCTACCATTTCATCCATGATCAAAGTTCAAGCTGCTAACTTTGTACCTCAGATTTCAGTATCGAGACTTGACAGACCAGCATATGTATTTGCAGCAGATATTGCTAAAGATGATAAGCCTTGGTTCCATGACATCAAGTGCTTCTTGGAGGATCAAACGTACCCACCTGGGGCATCTTCCAATGATAAGAAGACTTTAAGAAGGCTTGCTGGAAGTTTCTTTCTGAACACTGATGGATCTTTATACAAGAGGAACTTTGATATGGTACTCCTCAGATGTGTTGACAAGACAGAAGCGGATTTGTTGATGCATGAAGTGCACGAAGGATCCTTTGGTACCCATGCAGGAGGGCATGCCATGGCTAAAAAGTTGTTAAGATCAGGCTATTACTGGATCACAATGGATGCAGACTGTTGTGCTTACGCCAGAAAATGCCATAAATGCCAGATTTATGCAGACAAGGTGCATGTGCCTCCCAATCCCCTGAACATAATGTCTTCACCATGGCCCTTTGCTATGTGGGGCATTGACATGATTGGCAAAATTGAGCCAACTGCTTCGAACGGCCACAGATTCATCCTGGTCGCCATCGATTATTTTACAAAGTGGGTTGAAGCAGCCTCATATGCAAATGTCACAAGGCAAGTGGTAGCCAGATTTCTGAAAAGAGATATCATCTGTCGGTATGGAGTGCCCGAGCGAATCATTACTGATAATGGTTCCAACTTGAACAACAAAATGATGGCAGAGCTGTGCCGGGACTTCAAGATCCAACATCACAATTCTTCTCCTTACAGGCCAAAGATGAACGGCGCTGTTGAGGCAGCAAATAAGAATATCAAGAAGATTGTGCAGAAGATGGTAGTCACTTACAAAGATTGGCATGAAATGCTACCGTTTGCCTTGCATGGGTACCGCACATCAATCAGGACATCCACTGGGGCAACACCGTATCAACTTGTGTATGGTATGGAAGCAGTCCTACCTGTTGAAGTTGAACTACCCTCCCTACGGGTACTGATGGATGTTAAGCTAAACGAAGCAGAATGGGTTCGGGCCCGATACGAACAACTAAGTCTGATCGAAGAGAAAAGATTGGCTGCAATCTGTCACGGGCAGCTATATCAGAAAAGAATGAAGAAATCCTTCGATCAGAAAGTCAGGCATCGAGAGTACCAAGTAGGGGATCTTGTGCTGAAAAGAATCCTCCCTCCTCATACAGACCACAGGGGCAAATGGACTCCAAATTATGAAGGACCATTCGTTGTAAAGAAAGTTTTCTCTGGTGGAGCACTAATGCTCAGCACCATGGATGGTGAAGATTTTCCATCCCCTGTGAATTCAGATGCAGTTAAAAAATACTTCGCATAAAATGACCCGCTGGACATAAAAACAGAATGTAAGTCCAGGCAAAAATAGGGCATCCCGGCGAGTCAAAAACAGAATAAAAGACTCGGGCAAAAGTAAGGGAAATAAATGAAAAAATGTACACCCGCTGAGTTGAAAAGCCGCATTGGACAGCTCAGGCAAAAATGGGTATCCCGATGGATTGAAAACCCGAAAGGGCGATCCATGCAAAATAAGGGAATAAGCGAACAACTGCACTCTGAATTCGTCTGTATCACCTACAACTTGGTAAGCTCCAAGGGATCAAGCTGCAATCAGAATCAACTCTCTCCAGAAAGCAAGACGAGAGGAACGTCATTGTCATACGAGTCATAGCAGAAGAGGAAGCTCCTTGAAAGCATCGCCAGCACCGCCAGCACTTTATTTCTCAATTTGTAACAATCTCCTCATTTCAGGAGATATGTTTCTCTGACTGTATCTTGCCAATTCAGGGCACACGAATTAATATAATCAGATTTTCAGTCATGTCTCGTTTTTTACATTTATGTTTTGCAAAGAGTTGTCTGATGTCTCTAAAAACACAATTGCATAAGTACAGATGCCTCTCTCTAAAAATAAAACACATGCTTACAGGGAATGTGGTTATTCTCAGAAGTACTTAACTCCTATGACGGAATCCAGTAAGGGATACCTCGGGACCTTTTGTACGTTCCATTATCTTTGCAGGATTGCAGGTATCCAGAACGCAACCAGGGGCATGCAGGTTACGTCTCAGCAAGTAGGCGAACCATTGTCAACTCAGTCTATCTTCCACATGGTACTAGAAGGTGCCCATTTCCCCAGCAGAGCTGCCGAATCAGCATACACTCAATCTCAGCATCCCAAATGCTCTGTCCCCAGCTGAGTTGCCACTTGTTGCTCTCCCCAGCTGAGTTGCCTCTCACTTCCCCAGCCGAGTTGCCATTCTTCCTCAACAGAATACAGAAATCAGGGAATCATCTCCCCGCAGAGCTTCAAGCCTCTATTCAGAAGAGCAACGCACGAAGAAGATCACAACAGAGTACATAAAGCTTCTACAAACCCCAGCTGGGTTTCTCATTTATAAGGATATGTCGATCAGTGACATGTATCCCCAAGCAGATACAACTACAGATCTATCAATGATCTCATCCCCAGCTGGGATGTTCACTTCAAGCAGATCATTCAGAGATCTTTGCAGCAACGGGATCCGAATCCCGGATCGGTGCCTCTTTGCATAATCATAGCGTTCGCATCATATTCACCCCCAGAGCGTAGCATTCCGTCTAATACGGAGCATTACGGCAAAAAAAATCAAATGCATAGCATAATCATAAGTCATGTTGTGATTTGAACACTTGTAAATATTGACAATCTGTCGGCATACAGAATACATCCCCATCAAAGTCCCAGCAAAAGCAGTTGCCCCATATCACAAACACCAGTGCATATCTCCTTTTTGATACCCGTCCGTATCATCACTTCCCAGCAGGTTGCCTGAATACACTTTACAAACCAAGATCACCAGTATTGCAGATACATCCTGACACTCGTCCGTGTCGTGTCACCAGCAGAAAGCCAAAGACACCCTCTTTGCACTTACATATACCTATACACTTTCTTGACACCCGTCCGTGTCATATCCCCAGCGTGGTCGCCTATACTTGTATATACACTTTCCTGACACCCGTCCGTGTCATATCCCCAGCAGATAAACACTCACCTATACATTATATACTCGCTACTCATTGGTACACCTACTCAGATACTCGTCCGTATCTTATATACACCATGTATATCCCCGCAGATTCGACAGTAGTCCTTGTTCTTTGTTAACCAGTTGATACTCGTCCGTACCATCATCTCAGAACATTGCGTCTAATGTTTGTTTCTACATGATACTCGTCCGTATCATAGTCTTAAGGATGCTCGTCCGCATCTTTAATCCATACACCGTGTCAAACACTTATGTCTTCGTGAATATAGATGCTCGTCTGTGTCTACTATTCCCCAGAAGGATACTTTCAGATGCAACACTCGTCCGTGTTCCTTGTTAACCAGTTGATACTCGTCCGTATCATCATCTCCGAACATGTGTCAGTTTGTTTCTACATGATACTCGTCCGTATCATAGTCCTAAGGATGCTCGTCCGCACCTTTAGTCTATACACAATACCAAACACTTATACCTTTTGTTTCTTGGATGTAAACGCTCGTCCGTATTTACTATATCCCCAGTAGATCGCAGTCAAATTTCCTTTTTATCTAACACTCGTCCTGTGTTATGATAAACTTTGAGAGCAGCCGTCCCCTGCTAAGTGGTCGTCCTCCACTTCTTGATGGTCGTCCTCCATCATGCTCATCCGATGGCCGTCCCCATCGTTGATTTTAGCAGCCGTCCCCTGCTAGGTGGTCGTCCTCCACCTTTTGATGATCGTCCTTCATCACTTTATCCAATGGCCGTCCCCATTGTTGATTTTAGTTGTCTAACACTCATCCTGTGTTATGATAAACTTTGAGAGCAGCCGTCCCCTGCTGAGTGGTCGTCCTCCACTTCTTGATGGTCGTCCTCCGTCATGCTCGTCCGATGGCCGTCCCCATCGTTGACCTTTTCTATCCAATGGCCGTCCCCATCGTTGATATTTTGGCAGCCGTACCCTGCCAGGTGGTCGTCCTCCACCTTTGATGGTCGTCCCCATCATATTTCTTTTGTGCCCAACAGAGCAGCCGTCCCCTGCTAGGTGATCGTCCTTCACCTTTGATGGCCGTACCCCATCATCTGTTTATTTCATTTATTCTTTAACCCGATGGCCGTCCCCGTCGTGGTCCCTTTTCTTTTTTAACCCGATGGCCGTCCCCATCGTTGGTTACTTTACCTTTGTGAACTTGATGGCCGTCCCCGTCATGTTTCACCAATCCCCAGAGAATGTTACTACTTTATCTTGATGGCCGTCCCCATCATATTATCTTAGTTTTCCCAGCTAGTCGGCCGTCCCCGTCTTAGCTTTATCTTTTATCCCCAGCATGTCGGTCGTCCCCGTCATCGCTTTATTTTACACACTTTCCCCAGCGTGTCGGCCGTCCCCGTTTACCCAGCAGTCGTCCTCTGCTCGACGGTCGTCCTCCGTCGCCCACACTTTACAATATACTTTATTTGCTTTTACAATCTATATCCCTTTTCTTCTTCATTTCTGTGAGTGCAAATTTTGGACTGTCTTTGGTATTCAACCACAAGTTATCTTGTTTGCCTGTTAAGCCGCCGCTTACAACCTGCACAGCTAACTCATGCTTGAATAGGGGCAGCTGTAAACACCCCAAATTTGCCCTCACCCATTCACACATGACTTGTGATCATCTCATATGCATAAACACAATCACATCATCTCATGTCTCATTTGGTTTCACTGGATAGTTTCTAAGGCATCTGCACCTAGGGTTTGTGATCTGAGCAACCTCAGGGCATCTTGAGCCATTCCAAAGGCCATCAATCAACTCAAAGGGGTCCATGTGTGTTCTTATATCATGTTACATCCCCATAAAGTCAAAATTGCAGAGGGATCACAAGAACTAGGGTTTGAGTGGATGCAGAGCCAGGATGAACTGCACAGTTGACTGAAAATTAGGGTTTTGGTTTCAAAGGCCATAACTCCAAATTTTTTGGTCATTCTTGTCTCCATTGGTCTCTATATGGTATAGGGAGTATGCATATCAATTTTCATGAAGAAATTCCATGGGGAAGTCATCTGATCAAGAGTTGACTTTTCAGACAAGTCAGTGCAAAATCAGGGCATCTGAGGCCCCCAGTGACCCAACCAATGGGTGATCTTCATCATTTTGAGTGTATATGATCTTTATTTGATCATGGAAGAAGGTTGAAGTTCATAGAAATCAAGAATTTAGGGTTTTTGCAAAGGTTGACTTTTTGGGCATAGTTGACTTTTCAAGAATGCATCATTTTAGGTCAATTTTCAAGCCTTGATTCATGATCCAAAAAGGCTTCAAATGGAAAAACTTTGGTCATGAAAGTTGTAGATCTCATCTTTCCCTTTTCAAAAAGTACAAGAACATGATCTAACTCTTCATGGATCAAAAGTTATGGCATTGCAAAGTTAGCAAAAATCATTGATTTTCAAGTTATGCATCAAATGAAAATTTTGCAAAACCTTGGATTAATGCATTATGTGACTTCTAATTCCTCTCAAACCAGTACACAAACATTTCTTTAAGTCATAAAATCAGATTTGAACTAAGTTTGCCCTTGGTTTCATGTTTGGTTATGCAAAGGATCACATGTGAACCAAAATGCCACAACTTGCAAAACTCATGATTCACTTCCTACAACTTGGTGCATTGGCTGCTGAGCTTTGCTAGGCCTCTCCCTCACCTTTGCTGCGCCAGCCATGCCTTGTACTTGCCTAGATCTTGCCCATGCCCTATCTTACACAAAGTTGACCTTTTGAGCAAAAGCAAACTTACCTATCACAGCTGCACAAGTCACATCCTCTGGCCACTTGGATTAAAATATGTTATCAATTTGCAAGCTAAAGACATCAAGGATCAAGGCTGAAAGACACACATTCACAACATTTACAAAAACCTTCCATCTTGCAAGTTCATTCGAATTTCTCTACACAGCTTCCAAACACTCAAACTCTCATCACCATTCAACTCACCCCACCTCATAGACAAGAAACCACCAAAGCATGAGCCTGAAACAAGCCTGAAAACTCCATTGCCATCATTCACCTCAAGCTGCAGATTCTATCGAATCTCTCTCCACAAGCCACAAACACTTAAACCAACACCACAAACCTTCTCAACACACCTCATAGATCATAAACAACCCCTCTTCACAGCCTGAAAGTGCCAAAAACTCATCTGCCATTGTTGACTGAACTGAAGCAGTTCCTTTCGAATCTTCTTCTCCAGCCAACACAAACTCATTTTGAGCATCCAAGTACCTTTGGGGGACCAAGAGGAGCAGCTTGCACTGAAAGAAGAGGCCTGGAAGTTCCTAAACCGAAAGCTTCAAATCTCAGGTAGCTCCAAATATTTTTTTCCAGAAATCACTTTTGTTGTTATAAACTTGTTCTTCATGCTTGCCTGATCACTCTGGTACCATTAGTTTTTGAAATGGCTTTGTTTTAAGAGTTTAATTTGATTCTGAAGCTTGCGTGACCTAGAACTTGCTTGCTTCGATTCAGCTTGTTCATGGAATATAAATTTGTTTTAGGTCAGGGGTTTGGTTCGTGAGGATGAGAGGGACGTTTTCCTGGTCTTAGATTTCATTTTAATAACCTAGGGAAGAAGCTTGAAGTTTTCAGGGGAGGAGGTCACCGGAGAAGACGACCGGAGCTCGTCTCCGGTGACCTGAGAGTGATTAATTATTAATTAGGGTTAGGGCACTGAGTTTGAATCTGGACCATTTGATCATCTTTCCCGCGCGTGCGTGTATGGTCTGGATTGCATCATTAAGTTTTAATTGTGGTTTAATATTTAATTAATTAAGATTAGGATAGTTTGAATCTGGGCCATCAGATGGCGCGCCAAGTCAACCCACCCACCCTCAGAACGCATCCTGGCCTTTCATTTGTCTTACTTTTATTTTATTCAATTTTTAATTCATTTTTCTTGCATTTTATTTGTATAATTTATTTAAAATAGCTAAAAAATCATAAAAATTATGAAACTTTTTCTTTAAGGTTTTATTAATTTTTATGACACAAAAAATATTTTTATTTTATTTTCATCATTAAAAAAGGTATTTTTAAATATTTAAAAGTTTATTTTTAATTGATTAATGGAAATTAATTGATTAAAAATACCTTTAGGTATTTAAAAATTACAAAAAAATTCATGAAATGTTCTAAGACATTTAGAAACATTGTCCAACCTTCAAACCAAATTTCTTTTTTGATCTTGATGCATTTTAAGAATTTTTCATTGAATTAAATCATTTTTGATGCATTATTTTGTTCATAAGTTTGAAAATTCATTTCTGCCTATTGGTGAAGGTTGAGACATTGATTCTTCTTGCATTGTTTTCCATTTAGCATGAACTTTCAAGGATAAAAAGGCCATGATTTGATCTTGCATTTTCTAATTGATTGGCATTTGTTTTGTTAAGAACCCTAAAAAACCCTAATAACTTGTAAAAATCATAACTTGAGATTGGTTAAGAGTTGAGACCTCCCCTTTGGACCTTGGTTTAGTATAGGGTTAGGGTTTCTTTGTGTGGCATTTTCCATTTTTTATCTTAGGGTTTGCTTCTGTTTTTGGTTTTTGTTTGTTGTTTGATCCATAAACCCTAATTTGGGCTTCCATTTGCATCCTTCTTGCATTCTCTTGCATAACATGACTTGCCATGACATTTCAAGCATCCATGTGATTCATTTGACATCATAAGACATGTAGAAAGCATCATTGATCATTGCATTGCATATTTGCCATGTCATTTGTCTTGTATGTTCCATAACATTTCATGTTTGTTCATGTTCCTTAGCTTGCATCATTTGCATTCATAACCTTGTATGAACATCTCCTGGTCTTGCCTCATGTTTGCAGCACCTCATGGCATCAAAATCATCATCACCATGTTTCTGGTTGTGCTTTGCCTCATGCCATTTCATCTCCTCTTGCATTGCATTGCATTTCTTTCTAACATTGCAGGTGGTAAGTAACTTGAGAAGTGAATTTGCCTTCACTTCTCATAATTTTTCTTTCCATCCCTCTTGCATCCATTGCTGCATTCCTATATGTGTTTGAGATTGAGCTTGCTCATTCTTGTTCTTCCCACTTTCTTTCTTCAAGTGACTTGACTTCTTGAATGAAGCAAGTCACTTTGCTTCTCTTGATCTTGTTCATCTGCTTCCTGGTGGTTCATCTGAAGATTGTTCTTGAAAACCTCACAAACATTAGGACCAACCAAGCATGATAATGAATTAGGGTTTTGATTAGTCTCCTCCATAGTTTTTACCTTTGTGTCTCTCCTTGAGTCATCTCCCCTCACCTCATAATCAGGGATTAAACCCTCAAGGCTTTAAGACTTTGTGATTAAGATCATGCCTGCATCCTTCTTTTAGGATGGAGTGTATAACTTTAATCCTAAGTCTTGGACCCTTAAGGTGTTGAACTCTCTTAATTAATCCATCTAATAATCATCAAGACATTACACTCGTAACTTGGGCCTTGCATTAGGGTTCTAATTCTTCCTTAATTGGTTAAGAAGGACTAACCCTAAAGTTAATGGACAAGTCCCCCTCAAGTTGTCTTACAAAATCATAAAAAACACTTCATCATCATATCATTAATAAAATCCACTTAATCAAAGGTTTGTTCTGTCATGGGTTTAATCCCTAATCATGGATTAAGCTGAGGATCCTTCCTCAGCTTAAACACCCTCATCTATTATCCTTCTTTTAGGATAGTGTAATGAGCCTGTTAAATCCCTGATTATGGCTTAACCTCATTACTTAACACTAAACAAAAATCACAAAAAAACATCTAATTAATCACAAGTAGGTTAATGATCTTAACCCTACATCAAAGGTGATTAAGTGTGAGAATCTGACTTCACACTTAAGGTACTCTCATTACCCCTAATCAGAGGGATGATGTGATGAGTTTACCAAATCCATTGATTTAGGTTTAAGCTCATTATCTTATGACAAACTCCAAAAAGAAATAAAAGACTGAAAACACAAGAACAAGCAATAATCGTCTCCTTCGGGATTCTTTTCTCATCATCTTCACTCACAACCGAGAACTTGCTTCTTCCGTCTAATGCAAGACAGTTTGCATCTGTGCCAGACAGATCATACACTTGAGCATAGACTGCAAGCAGTTCACCAGTCAATCCTTTCAGTCTCTTCGGGTCGAACTACGGTGTTCTGACTTCCTCATTGCACGAGAGGATACGTAGGCATAACTTAACAGTTATCGAACAAAAGTCTCTGTATATTCCCCCTCTTCCAGCATCCTTCTCTTAGCCTCATTATCCTGAGCAATTCATTCTCATTCTTACACTGACACTGTATATATCACACTTCACTTCTTTTGCACTGACACCTGTACATTCTTTTCCAGCTCTTTACACACAGATTGCACTGACACTACCCCTTTATAACACAAATCTTTCAAGCGTGGATCCCGTCGAGTACGGCGGACAATCTGGGTGCTAATACCTTCCCAGGTTGTAACCAACCCCCTTTCTCAGTCTCTCTGGTTCGCAACCGTCTTATCCATCTCTTTCTAGGTCTATGCAGCATTGCCTTTCCTCCGGGATAAAAATGCCTAGCTGGCGACTCTTTTCATCTCCAGTGAGTTCACGGCTGTGTGTTCTCACTGTTCCCTTCGCCGACCGTTCGCGTCTGTACCTTCATTTGATCCAGTTTCATTTGTCGGGAGCGACACTGATTCTGGGCTTTCTGGCTCTTCCCTTAATGCCAGTCCACTCCTCTAAACCTCCTGATGATGAAATGAAGCTTAGAAAACCTTGAGAGTGGCTAGTTTTGAGATTCCAGCTCTGATGTAGTAGATTTGGAGGGTTGTGTATGTGATGTTTTAGGCTGTTTCAGTGCTTGATTCTTGATCCATGGATGGCATATGACTTGTTGGTGAAGAAAAGTTTGAGGTTTGATAGCTGTGGGAAGAGTTTCGAAGAGATGAAGAAATTTGCAGATTTTGTGTATCCTGGCTTATGGGAGAATGATGGCTTGTGTGTGTGTGTGTGTTTAAGTCCTTGAGGTCCACATATTAAGTTTTGATTGGGCAGAGGGTTGGTAATGTCACAGTTTGATTGGTATGGGCAAAGATGCAAAAAGTCATGATTTTGTGTACCATAGGTATGGCTCGGGTCAGAGGAGGAATAGGGGCATGGCTGGGCTCAACATGGATCAAGGAAGGCCTTTGGATTGTTTTTGTGTAGCTGTAATGGCTGAGGTAAGTGGTAGCATGTGTAACGCGGTGGGAGAACTGACTTTAGTTATGTTGCGGATAGCATGAGTCGCCACCGACTTTTATTTTATCCAAAGGAAAGGCATAAAAGAACAGGAAAGACCTTTTAAAAGATTTTTGGGTCCAGGGGGTAGGTTATGTAAAGGGAAGGTGTTAGCACCCTTTACATCCATGGTTATCCATGGGCTCTTAGTTACTTAGCTCACTTTAAAATGTTTTTGAAATGTGGAGTGTGTGAATAAAAATTTTCTTAAGAGTTTAATAATGATCCATGTGTGGATGCGTAAAAAACCTTTGTTTTGAAAATTGTTTGAAATGTATGAAGTGTTTGAAAAGTTTTGAGGAGTGAGCAAGTAACTATAAGGAACCTACCCTAAGTTTAAGTCTTTCTGTTCTTTATCCTTTAAATGGTAAGACTATCCCTATTATTAAGGAATAGGTAGTCATTACCTTGGATGTAAGGGACATATGAAAGGGACATCTGTTTAATGAAGGCAACTGTGGGGTGTATTAAGCATTTTTGGAGGCACTGTCATCATTATTCGAAAGGGACAAGATCATTACAAAGGCAACTGTTTAAGGGACTTGATCTTTTATTATTAAGGGTCTAGATGACTTTATCTTTAAGGGACTTTGCTTTATACACCCTACTTGACCTTTTTGAATAGACAACAATGAAAGGTAACCCTAGAAAGTAAGATGGCGATCACAGATCGACTTACGTGTGTGAGTGTTCAATTTAATATTTATCTTTTACTTTAAATGATCTACATTAATTTTAAATATACATACATGTTACACTCCCTATTTTTACTAACCATAGAATAAAAATAAATAATTTAAATATTACAGAAAATTACATCCAGGAGCAATTACAATAATAATAATAAAAAGCAATTTAAATAAATAGCAAAATAAGCAAAATAAATAAATAAGCAATAAGCAAAATAAATAATAAGTAATTATAAGAGGGGTTAGTGAAAATAATAATAATAATCACAATTTAAAAATAAATGGGGTTAGTAATAAACATGGTTAATAATAATAATAAACAAAAAGATTATAATAAACAAAATTTTAATGGTTAATAGAAAAATATGAACAATTATATTAATTAATTATAAAATTTTAAGTTAAGTATAAATTATAAAATTAATTATGGACATAATCAAATTAGCAATTTTAAACATATAATAGAAATTATTTTCATGTAAAATTAAAATATAAACAATTGTAGAATATTTACATATTATAAAAAAAAAAAATTAAGCATTTTAATTTTTAAACATGTTTATGTACAAGATTTTAAATTATAAACAATTTATGTACTTAATAAAAATTAAATCAAGAATTTTAATTAAACTATAAATACAAATAATAATATAAAAGAAGAAAAGAAAATTAGGGTTTTGAAAAGAAATATATTTTTTAGGGTTTTAGAAAATTAGGGTTTATATGTTTAGAAAATAAATTAGGATTAATTATTAATTATACAAAATTAAATTATTTTTCTAATGATATTTAATAATAAAATTAAAAAAAATGAGTTTAGATTATAATAGAGAAAATAATAATACATACATTATATATATCTTTTAAAATTTATTTAGTTATATTATAAACATATTAATTAAAAATAATAATAAACAAGAAAAATGAAAAAAAGGAACTTACCTGGCTGGAGTTTGAACCCAGCACCTTTAGCTTGCCATCAGCAACACATACCACCAGGCCATCATGCGCGCAGGTGAGAGGAAAGGGCATCAAATTGGTTTTGTTTCTTCAGCCTAAAAATCAGAAAAAAATAATGGGAAAAAGCAAAAGGCCTGGGGGGAATCGAACCCAGGACCTTCATAGTATCACACAAACACATTACCATCCCAGCTAGGTGAGCGCATCTGATAGTATAGTGGCAATAATGCATAATATATGAAGCTTCCTGATTAACCTGAAAAAATAAGAAAAAATTGTACAAAGCCAGGATTCGAACCCAGCCTTGCAGGCAGTATACACGCGCGTCTTACCACTGAGACAAGCATCTGCTTGTGAAATAACAACAGAAACAAATCATAATATTTTTAAACAATTTTTTGAATCTGGAATTTCGCGCGCAGCTTCTTCTTCTTCTACCTTTTACCTGCGAAAATTCATACAATTTTACCTACGAAATTTCCTGCGTATTCTTCCATGTTTACACCCTGCGAAAATCAAACACCAACGAAACCGTACAATTTCTTCAAATTGTTTATACCAATGAGTTCCTTATGACTCATACAATCAATCCACGTTGTTAGAATTTATTTACATTGTCTAAATCGTGAAACCCTAAAACTAAGTTCCAAACCCTAACAATGGCCGTTTGCGATTTAGGTCATGAAGCTTCAAGTTTTTTGTCCAGAAAGCATCTATACATCATCACTAACACAAATATACAGTTAGATTTCATTGTTATGGCATAAATAGTTCAAATCGAAAAAATTTTAAAGATGAACAAGATGCATTCGGGTTATGCTATGTGAATGGTTTTGGATGCAACCAAGCATTGGTTTTCACTCAATGATGTCCAAGGATCATAGCTGTGTCCTCAAATTACCTTCTAATGCCTTGTATGGATGAATCCGAATTTGAGTTTTTGGATGGTTTTTTGATTTGTGAAACTTACTCTTGGAGGCTGCAAATTCGTGGCTTGTGAATTGTTAAGTGTTCATTATATATGAGTGAGTGAATTAGGTCAAAGACTTCACCAATTTGATGGATATTTGGATCATTTGAAGATTGAAAAAGATTGGCTTTAAAATTTGAATATTCTTGATCTCACATTGCTATTTTTGGATGATTCTCATTACTCTTGTATCAATCAAGTCTAAATATAATTTAAGACCTTCTAGAAACCAAATCAAATTAAATTTTCATTATTTTATATTTTATTTGAATTTAAAATGATTTTTTAATATAAAAATCATAATAAATAAAAACAAAATGAATAAAATTATGAATAAATCAATTTAATTTCGTGCAAGATGTTTTGATGTGGATTGGGTCATTATTTGGCAAGCCCATTTAGAAAAAATTGGTTTTAGACCTCCATTTTCATCATAAACCAACCCAAAATTTCCCAACTTTGCAAGGGCACACATCCTTCAATTTTAATGCTATGAGGGTGTTATTGGACATTTTGGAAAGCTTAAAGAGTCCTCTAAACAACCCCACTGGTTTAATGTCCATATCATTTACCAATCTCAAGTTATGCCCTTTTGAAGTTGTTGACTTTTTGTTGACTTTCAAAAGGACCTATAATGTCATAGCTCATACCTTCCAAATGAAGCATTTTTGGGCTTGGCTCGTGAGACACAAAGTTGTAGAGAATTCAATTTCCTTAAAAATGAGCTTTGGATGGAGACTTGGTGATGAAGTATGTGAAAGTTATGGCTGGTCAAAGTTCAGTTGACTTTTACTAAGAAAACCCTAATTTAGAAACTCCTGATTCTTGATGATCTGAAATCTCCTTGATGAATCATGATCAACCCTTGATCAAATGATGAATTTTACTTCATATACTTGATGTTGGCAAAAAATCAAGAAGTTTGACTTTGGTTTGACCACAGTTGACCTCAGTTTGACTTTTTAACTACTTTGACTGATTTTGACTTATCTGATCATCTGACTGAGCAAACCTTTGAGAAAAGTCTTGAAACTTGACATGGGGGTTCTTAAACACATATAAGATGTTATGAAGCTCACTTGAAGTCTTGGAAGTCCATTTAGCCTGATTAAAGTCAAAACCCTAGTTTTGGATGCACTGCTTAGGAGGTGCATTGTCTGAGGGAATTGTCAACTCTTCTGACCAATTGTGAACTTTGTGAACCTTGTGAACCATCATAAGATGTCTTGTGAACCTTGTGAACCTCATGGGAGGTCTTGTGAACCTTGTGAATCTCATAAAGTGACTTGTAGACTTTATGAACCTCATGAAAGGTTTTGTAAGAATTGTGAATCTTGTGAACCTTGTGAACCTCATAAAGTGACTTGTAGACTTCATGAGCCTCATGAAAGGTCTTGAAAGCATTGTGAATCTTGTGAACCTTGTGAACCTCATAAAGTGACTTGTAGACTTCATGAACCTCATGAAAGGTCTTGAAAGCATTGTGAATCTTGTGAACCTTGTGAACCTTCTTAGCACACAAAGTCTTGTATTGTGAGGGCAAATTTTGGGGGTGCAACAGCTGCCCCTATTCAATTTTCTGAAACTTGAGGGGTTAGATTGGTATATTTGCCAGTCGTGACCTGGAAGGTTGAAGGGGATTGAACATAAAAGCCCAAAAATTTGCACTCACCGGTGCATAAACTGATATTGATGGTTGGTTGTATATGCTTGAGTGGGCTTAAAGATGCCACTTGGAGAAAAGTTCTTCAGATACATTTCTTGGAGGATAAAGCAATCCAAAATATGAAGGTATAATGATAGCTTTCAGGAGGATAAAGCAGTCCTGAGACAATAATAAGCTTTCAGGAGGATAAAGCAATCCTGAGATATTGATAATAGCTATCAGGAGGATGAAGCAGCCCTGAGGTAATAATATGATTTCAGGAGGATAAAGCAATCCTGAGGTACAAGAAGCTGTCAGGAGGATAAAGCAGTCCTGAGGTAATAATAATCTTTCAGGAGGATGAAGCAATCCTGAGGTAGTGATGAGCTATCAGGAGGATGAAGCAATCCTGAGGTAATAGTATACTTTCAGGAGGATAAAGCAGTCCTGATGAGATAATAAGCTTTCAGGAGGATAAAGCAGTCCTGATGTAGTGATCTTTCAGGAAGATGAAGCAATCCTGATGTACTAGAAGTTTTCAGGAGGATAAAGCAGTCCTGATAATCACAAGTCTGTTTGCTAGAGAATTAACCTGGAAACAAGGTAGCATTCTGTATAACAATATTAGTTTGTGCATTATGCATGCATGTATGATACGATGCACTTATGTAATGTATTATGCATTCATGGATATGTATATTATGGTATGATGTAAAGGATGTATGTATGATATGACACTGCCGGAAGCGTCTGGATATCTTCGTATAACAACTGCTGGCCAGGGAAAATAAATCCCGATTCGTTGTTGAAGAATATGAGGAACTCGTTCCCTTCTTGTTTGATGATATATTATACATAACCTCCCGTAGGCTGGGGATAGCAAGGTATACATAACCTCCCGTCTGCTGGGGATAGTAAGGTATATATAACCTTCGTCTTTGTTTGATAGTAGGGTAGATATAACCTCCCGTCTTCGTTCGTCGTACCCTTATTGGAAAGTAAATTCCCGAATGTCCGTATGAGGATAAAAGAGATGGATATAAATTCCAGGGGAGATGTGACTTTATGAAGATGGATTTGTCCTACTGAGGGTTTGTAACTGTCTTGTAGAGATGAACCGGCGAAGCTTCGTTGAAATCCTTCCCTCGTTCGTCCTTAGTAAATACTATTACTGCATTTTCATGCATTTCTGGTAAACATCAATCATATTAAGCATTCATGCATTTTTGGTAAACATCAATCATATTCAAAAGCATACATTCATTCAAGCACAACCAATGGACGTTTCGCTTATGTAAAATAGGGTAAAAGTAAATCTGGATTCAAAAATGGAATTTTATTTATATCAAAGAGTGACCCATACATGGGTAAGTTTGTACAAGGAGACATAAACCCTAGTAAGAGGATTTTGTCATAAAATTTTACAAAACAAGAAAAATCAGCTATGTGGGAAATAATCTTATTGAGTTTCAATTCTACTATTGCCATTATCTTCAAGTATCTCATCTTCTGCTGTTGAGACGGAAACGATTGAATTGAGCTTTATCTGTTCGAGCTTGAGTAAGTAACACAACTAGTTGCAGTTTCATGGGTGATCCAAATGAGACATAGTCATACGCTTTAATCCCTAACTTTTGCCTGGATTGCCCTTTCAGGTTTTCAATCCACCGGGATACCCTTTTTTGCCCAAGCCGCCTTTTCAGGTTTTCGACTTGCCGGGTGTACATCTTTTTTTATATATATCCCTAATTTTTGCCCAAACCCTTTTGGTTTGCCGGGATGCCCTTATTTTTGCCTAGGACAGTCAACCTAGCGGGTCTCTTTTCATGCGTAGTATTTTTTAACTATGTCTACGTTTACAGGCTGCGGGAAGTCTTCACCATCCATTGTAGTGAGTATCATAGCACCTCCTGAGAACACTGTCTTGACTACAAATGGTCCTTCATATGTTGGAGTCCACTTGCCCCTAGGATATACCCTGTGGTAATATGATACGCTTGATTACCAAATCACCAGCCTGATATACCTTTGGCTTAACCTTCTTGTTAAAAGCTTTGATCATTCGTTTCTGATACATCTGGCCATGACAAACTGCTGCTAGTCTCTTCTCATTAATCAAATTTATCTGGTCAAGTCGAGTTTGAATCCACTCATCTTCATCCAAGCCTGCATCCTTCATAATTCTCAAGGAGGGAATCTGAACTTCAATGGGCAAAACTGCTTCCATACCATAGACTAAGGAGAATGGGGTTGCCCCTGTTGAAGTACGTATTGTGGTACGATAACCATGAAGATCAAATGGTAACATCTCATGCCAATCTTTATAAGTAACAGTCATCTTCTGTACAATATTCTTAATGTTCTTATTAGCAGCTTCAACTGCCCCATTCATCTTCGGACGATACGGAGAAGAGTTATGATGCTTAATCTTGAACTGCGTGCAGAGATCAGTAATCATAGTGTTGTTCAGATTAGAGCCATTGTCAGTAATAATCCTTTCAGGGATGCCATACCTACATATGAGGTTATTCTTAATGAATCGAGCCACAACATTCTTAGTAACAGATGCAAATGAAGCTGCCTCTACCCACTTAGTAAAGTAATCAATAGCAACCAGGATGAAACGATGCCCGTTAGAAGCAGTAGGCTTGATCTCACCAATCATATCAATGCCCCACATGGCAAAGGGCTAAGGAGCAGTCAACACATTCAATGGTGATGGAGGTATATGTACTTTATCAGCATAAATTTGACACTTGTGACATGTTCTGGAGTGTTGATAGCAATCAGCTTCCATGGTAGACCAATAGTAACCTGCTCTTAATATCTTCTTTGCCATAGTATGACCACTAGAATGAATGCCAAAGGTCCCATCATGCATATCTTCCATAATCTCAGTTGTTTCTTTCTTATCCACACAACGAAGCATAGTTGAATCATGATTGCGCTTGTACAAAATGCCATTACTCAAAAAGAACTTAGCAGAAAACCTTCTCAGAAATTTCCTATCCTTGACAGATGCCCCTTCAGGGAACTCCTGGGCTTCAAGATATCTTCTCACCTCATAGAACCAAGGTTTCTCTTCTGCTTCTTCAGTGCTAATCTCATTGCAGTATGCAGGCTTCTCAAATCTGTCAATGGTAATCTTGGGAGCTTCGTCATCCCAGCTGATCTCAAACATGGATGCCATGGTGGCCAAAGCATCTGCCAACTGATTCTCTCTCCGTGGGATATGTCCAAAGGTAATTTCTTTGAAATGTGGGATCAAAGACAAAACATGCTCTCTGTAAGGAATGAGATTATCATGCTTGGTATCCCAATCTCCTTTGATCTGACTAACTACCAGGGCTGAATCTCCATACACGTCAAGGAATTGAATCTTCATGTCAATAGCAGCTTTAATACCCAGGATACATGCCTCATACTCAGCCATGTTATTGGTACAATAGAAACAAAGTCTGGCAGTAATAGGGGTATGACAACCTTCAGGGGAACTAATCACAATACCAACACCATTACCAAGTGCATTAGAGGCACCATCAAAAACCATAGTCCATCGGGATCCTTGTTCAGGTCCGTCATATTGTCCAGGTTCTTTGGTAATAATCATAATGTCTTCATCAGGGAACTCAAAACTCATTGACTGGTAGTCGTCCACTGCTTGATGAGCCAAATGATCAGCAACAACACTTCCTTTAATGGCCTTCTGAGTAGTATATTGTATGTCATATTCTGTCAAGATCATTTGCCATCTTGCAATTCTTCCGGAGAGAGCAGGTTTCTCAAATATATACTTGATTGGATCCATCTTCGAAATCAACAAGATAGTATGAGTCAACATATACTGTCTTAGTCGGCGAGCAGCCCATGCCAAAGCGCAGCAAGTTTTCTCGAGCAGTGAGTATCTTGTTTCACAGTCGGTAAAATTTTTGCTAAGGTAGTATATTGCCTGCTCTTTTCGACCAGACTCGTCATGTTGCCCCAATACACACCCCATTGAGTTGTCTAACACTGTTAAGTACATAATCAAGGGTCTTCCATCAACTGGTGGCATCAAAATTGGAGGTTCTAGCAGATATCTCTTGATTTCATCAAAGGCAGTCTGGCACTCATCATTCCATTCCATCACCTGATCTTTCTTCAACAATTTGAAGATTGGCTCACAGATGGCAGTTAATTGGGAAATAAATCTTGCAATGTAGTTCAATCGTCCCAAGAAACCTCTAACTTCCTTCTCAGTACGGGGAGCTGGCATCTCTCGTATAGCTTTCACTTTCGCTGGATCTACTTCAATACCTTTTCCACTGACTATGAAACCCAGGAGCTTTCCAGACCTAACTCCAAAAGTACACTTGTTTGGGTTCAATCTCAACTTGTATTTCTTCAACCTTTCAAACAATTTATGCAAATGATCAAGATGTTGTTCTTCATTCTGGGACCTGGCTATCATATCATCCACATATACCTCTATCTCATGATGAATCATATCATGAAACAAAGCCACCATAGCACGCTGATATGTTGCCCCTGCATTCTTCAAACCAAATGGCATCACCTTATAACAAAAAGTGCCCCACTGTGTAACAAATGTTGTCTTCTCCATGTCTTCAGGAGCCATCTTGATTTGATTGTAACCAGAGAAACCATCCATAAAAGAGAATACCTTGTGCTGAGCAGTGTTGTCTACCAGAACATCAATATGAGGAAGTGGAAAGTCATCTTTGGGGCTGGCCTTGTTCAAATCCCTGTAGTCTACACACATACGTACCTTACCATCCTTCTTAGGAACTGGTACCACATTTGCAACCCACTGAGGATAAGAAGTCACAGCTAAGAACCCTGCATTGAACTGTTTCATTACCTCTGCTTTGATCTTCTCTGACATTTCAGGACGCATACGACGAACCTTCTGTTTCTTTGGATGACAATCTTCTTTTACTGGTAAATGGTGAACCACAATGTCTGTATCCAACCCTGGCATATCTTCATAAGACCAAACAAAGATTTCCACATAGTCACGTAACATTTGAATCAATCTGCTCTTGACACTATCCTCTAATTCAACCCCTATCTTGACCTTTTTCCTGTTTTCTTCAGTTCCCAGATTCACAACTTCGACTGGCTCTTCATGTGGATGTATGGCTTTCTCTTCTTGTTGTAATAACCTAGCAAGCTCTACAGGTACTTCACAATCGTCCTCATTTCCGTCTTCAGTTTGATAGATCGGATTCTCGAAATTATAATTGGCAATAGTAGAACTGTTATCAACAGGATCCAGAGTGGATGAGGATCTGCATTTTAGTGATGTGGGTGTGTGTAAGAACACATAGCTGATAAAACAAAAATAAAAGAAAAGAAAGACAAGGAACACAATATTTACGAAAACGAAACGTCCACTGATTTTTATTGAATGAAGTATGCAAATGAAATGACATCCCGTAACAAGCACACCATTGTGCCCCGGGTAAGGCACAAGGCTTGAGAGTTTTAATTGTTCAAGAAATTACAAACTTAAAAGCAACAACACAGTAATAGTATTTATTCCTGACTAAAGGAGATAGGGATAACATCTTCAGCTTTCCAATTATTGAGTCCAGCACCCACAGTAGGAAAAATCCAAGCATCCAGATTGTAGTCTTCATCATAGTCTCCCACAGCATTGATCTGATCTTTCATAACCCCTTGATTGGTGATACGAACAGCACGAGAACGACGAACAGCCTTCTGGGACTCTGCAGTGAAACCCAAACCAAATTTGTCAGACTTGTATGGGATATCAGGAAGCTGACCCCAAATAGTACAACCACCTTCATCCACTACAGCTCTAGCATCGTTGAGGGAGGCCATTGCCATTGTTGGAGGTACTCTGGTGATCACAGGAACTTTCTTGGCAACCGGAGGAGCTACATAATCATTAACAATCCAAGGAACCACTTCAAATGTCTGACACGGAGTTTCAACATATTCACCTTCCATTTCCAGATATTTGAAGGTATTCACATGACTGACAAAATATTCTTCTTCTCCATAGACAATAACAACCTTTCCCTCTACCGGATATCTCATCTTCTGATGTAATGTAGAGGTTACAGCACCTGCCCCATGGATCCAGGGACGACCAAGCAAACAAGAGTACGAAGGACGAATATCCATCACATAAAATGTAGCATTAAAAATCTGAGAACCAACTTTGATTGGGAGATCAATTTCTCCATGCACTACTCTTCTAGAACCATCAAAAGCTTTCACCACTATACTACTGGGCTTCAGCACAGCATCTTCAGGACTTAGCTTATTCAGGACTTCTTTGGGCAACATATTCAGAGAGGAACCATTATCTATCAATACATGTGACAGGGTAGTGCCCCTGCATTCAATTGAGATATGCAGGGCCCTGTTATGATCCCTCTTAGCAGGGGTCAAATCAGCATCAGAAAATCCTAACCCATTATCATAGGTCAGGTGGGCAACACAATTCTCAAACTGGTCAACAGAAATTGCATTGGGTACATGAGCAGTCTTCAGAAACTTGATCAAAGCTTTTGCATGAGCTTCAGAACATAACAACAAAGACAGCATGGAAATCTTGGAGGGAGTATGCCCCAACTGATCAACAATGTCATAATCACTCTTGCGAATGATTTTCAATACTTCTTCCATCTGCTTAGAGAGATCATCAACAGCTGGCGCATCAGTAGATATAGGTTCAATAATAGGACCTTTGCCCCGAGCATCAGTGGTGGAGGTAGCAGCAGGAGTAACTGCATTCTTGGAAGTCACTGGAGGAGAGAAGACTCTTCCACTTCGTGTGATATTACTTGTCCCAGCAATATTATCAACATCAACAGGCACATCAGCTAAGGGCTCCTGCTTAACACCATGGATATAAACATCAGACCCATAATGCCAAGGCACAGCTTTATCAAACTTATAAGGAATAGGACCAGGAGTGGTAATGACCATAGGAGCCACTCTGGCTTCAGCAACAACTTTCACAGGACCTTCAGCAGTAATCTTGATTGGACCCTGATGGGTGATTTTAATAGGTCCCTTTGAAGTGATCCTTACCGGTACTTTATCAACCATGTCAACCTCTTCAGTCTTCTTACCTTTAGTAATATGCTCCACCATACTCTCCACAGAAGGTGGTCTCCTTTCAAACACTATGGTGTAATTATTCATGAGACGTTGAATTCCGTCCTTCAACCTCCAACAACTATCTGGATTATACTCACAATAGACACAATCTTCACGACAACCCGGAAAGAACCCAGCTTGTACTAGCTTCTTCCTGATAACAGACAATGGTGTGGTCAACTCCGTAACTGAATAGATATGTAAATCTTCATCAATGGCATTGACAGTCTTCTCGTGATTTGGCATGGGAGCAGTAATCACATTTGGAGTACCCGGAGGGTCAAACTCAATCTCTCCAGCCTCAATCATATCTTGAATTTTATTCTTTAAGACCCAGCAGTTATTAGTATCATGTCCCTGACAGTTTGAATGATATGCACATCGTGCATTGGGATTGTACCTGGGAGAGGTAACATTAGGATTCTGAGGAGCCTCTTTCAGAGTAATAAGTTCAGCCTTCAACAAGTGTTGCAATGCCTGAGCCATTGACATGTTGATCTTAGTGAACTGCCTTCTAGCCCTTTGTTGGTTGCCCTGTGGCTGTTCTGTTGTTGCAGGAGTTGGATTTGAAATATGAACTGCACTAATAGACTGATGCCTTCTATTACGATCAGGTTGACCATAAACAACATTGGATTCTTTCTTCCCGGTGGGAGGCTTCTTTGCAGCACCTGATGAAGAAGTACCCACTTGGATCTTGCCATTCTTTATACCATTTTCAACGCGCTCTCCTGTCATTATCAACTCAGTGAAGCCAGATGATGAGCTTCCAATGAGATGACTGTAAAATGGACCATTCAGTGTACACATGAACATATCCACCAATTCCCTGTCAGTTAAAGGGGATTGTACTCTTCCAGCTAAATCTCTCCACTTCTGAGCATACTCCTTGAAACTTTCTTTAGCACCCATAGACATGCTCTGAAGCTGCATGCGAGTGGGAGCTAAGTGTAAACACCCCAAATTTGCCCTCACCCTTTCACACCATGACTTGTGATCATCTCATATGCATATGCACAATCATATCATCTCATAGTACATTTTTGATTCACTGAATAGTTTCTAAGGCATCTGCACCTAGGGTTTGTGATCTGAGCAACCTCAGGGCCTCTTGAGCCATTCCAAAGGCCACTAATCAACTCAAAGGGATCCATGTGTGTTCATACATCATATTCCATCTCCTCAAAGTCAAGATTGCAGAGGAATCACAAGAACTAGGGTTTGGTTGGATGCAGAGCCAGGATGAACTGCACAGTTGACTGAAAATTAGGGTTTTGGTTTCAGAGGCCATAACTCCAAAATTTTTGGTCATTCTTGTTTCCATTGATCTCTATATGGTATAGGGAGTATGCATATCAATTTTCATGAAGAAATTCCATGGGGAAGTCATCTGATCAAAGGTTGACTTTTCAGACAAGTCAGTGCAAGATTAGGGCATCTGAGGCCCCCAATGACCCAACCAATGGGTGATCTTCATCATTTTGAGTGTATATGATCTTTATTTGATCATGGAAAAAGGTTGAAGTTCATGGAAATCAAGAAATTAGGGTTTTTGCAAAAGTTGACTTTTTGGGTTTTGTTGACTTTTCAAGAAGGCATCCTTTTAGGTCAATTTTCAAGCTTTGATTTATGATCCAAAAAGGCTTCAAATGGAAAAACTTTGGTCATGAAAGTTGTAGATCTCATCTTTCCCTTTTCAAAAAGTACAAGAACATGATCTAACTCTTCATGGATCAAAAGTTATGGCCATGCAAAGTTGCCAAAAATCATTGTTTTTCAAGTTAAGCACCAAATGGAAACTTTGCAAAAACTTGAACCAATGCATATTGTGACTTCTAATTCCTCTCAAACCAGTACACAAACATTCCCTAAGGCCTAAAAGTCAGAATTGGATCAAGTATGCCCTTGGTTTGGTTTGTGTAGCAAGACATTTTTCACAAAGTTTCAAAAGGTGACCAAGTTGCAAAATTCATGATCACATCTCACCAACTCATTTCCTTGGCTGCTGAACCAAGCTAGGCTCATACACACATCCTGCTGTGCAGCCCCCCTTGCTTTGTACTTAGCTAGTATCATGCCATGCCCTATCTTACACAAAAGTGGTTTTTGAGCAAAAAGTAAACTACCTATCACAGCTGCACAAGTCACATCTCACAGCCACTTGCATTATTTTATTCATTCAGTTTGCAAGCCAAACATATCAAGAACCAAGGCTGAAACCACATCATTCACAACTTACACAAAAAACACCCCAACTTGCAACTTCATTCGAATCCCAACCCACGGCCTGCAAACACCCAAGTCTTTGTTTCCATCCATCTCACCTTGATCTATAGGACACAAAGCATCAAGAAACAAGGCCTGAAACCACCAAAAACACTCACTGCCATCACCAACCCTCATTCTGCAGATTCATTCGAATCTCATTCCTCAAGTCACAAACACACAAACCACCACCATAAACCTTCTCAACACACCTCATAGGTCATAAACAACCCATCACCATGACTTGAAAGGGCCAGGAACTCATCTGCCATTTTTGACTAAGTTGAAGCTGAAGCATTCGAATCTCCTTCTCCAGCAAACCTAAACTCCATTTGAGCATCCAAGCATCTTTGGTGGGCCAAGAGGAGCAGATTGCATCAAGGAAAGTGGCCTGAAAGTTCCAAAATCAAGAGCTCCAAATCTCAGGTAGTTCCAAATAATTTTTTCCAGAAATCTCTTTTCTAGTTACAAACTTGTTCCTTTTGCTCTCCTGATCATGCTGATGTTCTTAGTTTTTGAAATGGATGCATTTTGAGAATTTAATTTCAGTTTGAAGCTTGCGAACCCTAGAACTTAGTTGCTTCGATTCAGCTTGTTTAGGTTAGATAAATCTGTTTTGAGAGAGGGTTTTAATTCGTGAGGTGTTGGGGATCATTTCCCATAGCTTAGTTTTCATTTATGATGCGTTTTGAGAGGTTTTGAGGATTTTCAGGTGACCCCCTGGCCGGAGAAGATGACCGGAGGTCTTCTCCGGCCACCTGAAAGTCATTAGGGCAAATCCCTGTAATTAATGAGAGTTTGAATGGTGAGCGTTTGATCAGCTGACTTTGTTGACTTCCCGCTGCTTTGAAGGGCCCAGATTCATTCATTAAACCCTAATCACTTTAATTAGTTTAATTAATTGATTTTAGTCAGTTTAAATATGAGCCACTAGATTTGGCGCGTGGTCAATGCATTCTTTCCCAGATTCAATCTCAACCCTTCATGCTGCATACTTCCATTTTATTTAATTTTTAATTCATTTTCTTTTATTTAATTTGTACAATTTATTAAAAATAGCTAAAAAATCATAAAAATTATGAAACTTTTTCTTTAAGGTTTTATTAATTTTTATGACACAAAAATATTTTTATTTTATTTTTTATCACTGAAAAAGTATTTTTAAATATTTAAAAGATTATTTTTAATTGATTAATGAGAATTAATTAATTAAAAATACTTTTAGGTATTTAAAAATTACAAAAAAATTCATGAAATGTTCTAAGACATTTAGAAACATTGTCCAACCTTCAAACCAAATTTCTTTTTTGATCTTGATGCATTTTAAGAATTTTTCATTGAATTAAATCATTTTTGAGGCATTATTTTGATCATAAGTTTGAAAATTCTTTTCTGCCTAATGGTGAAGGTTAAGACATTGATTCTTTTTGCATTGTTCTCCATTTAGTATGTACTTTCAAAGGTAAAAAGGCCATGAATTGATCTTGCATTTCCTAATGGATTGGCATTTCTTTTGTTACAAACCCTAAAAAACCCTAATAACTTGCAAAAATAATAACTTGAGATTGGTGAAGAGTTGAGAGTTCCCCTTTGGGCAGTGATTCATTATAGGTCTAGGGTTTCCTTGGGTGCCATTTTTCATTTTTTATGTTAAGGTTTGCTTCTGTTTTTGGTTTGTGTTTGATGTTTGATCCATGAACCCTAATTTGGGCCTTTCTCTTGCATCCTTCTTGCATTTCCTTGCATAACATGACTTGCCATTGCATTTTGTGCATTCTTATGATTCATTTGACATCTTAAGACATGTATGAAGCATCATTGATCATTGCATTACATGTTTGCCATGCCATTTGCCTTATATGATCCATAACATTTCATGCTTGTTCATGCTCCTACACTTGCATCACTTGCATTCATAATCTTGTATGAACATCTCATTGTCTTCCCTCATGTTTGCAGCACTTCATAACATCATAATACTCATGTGTTGCTTCTGGTTTTGCTTTGCATCATGTCATTGCATCTCATTCTTGCATTGCATTGCATTTGCTCCTAACATTTCAGGTGGTAAGTAAACTTGAGAAGTGAATTTGCCTTCACTTCTCATAACTTTTCTTCTCATCTCTTTTTGCATACCTTGCTGCATTTTTTACTTGTGCTTGAGTTTGAGCTTGCTCATACTTCTTCCTCCCACTTTCTTTCTTCAAGTGACTTGACTTCTTGAATGAAGCAAGTCACTTTGCTTCTCTTGATCTTATTCATCTGCTTCCTGGTGGTTCATCTGAAGATTGTTCTTGAAAACCTCACAAACCTTAGGAACAACCAAGCATGATAATGAATTAGGGTTTTGATTAGTCTCCCCCATAGTTTTTACCTTTGTGTCTCTCCTTGAGTCATCTCTTCTCACCTCATAATCAGGGACTAAACCCTCAAGGCTTTGAGACTTTGTGATTAAGATCATGCCTGCATCCTTCTTTTAGGATGGAGTGTATAACTTTAATCCTAAGTCTTGGACCCTTAAGGTGTTGAAATCTTTTAATTAATCCATCTAATAATCATCAAGACAATACACTTGTAACTTGGGCCTTGCATTAGGGTTCTAATTCTTCCTTAATTGGTTAAGAAGGACTAACCCTAGTGTTAATGGACAAGTCCCCCTCAAGTTGTCTTACAAATCATAAAAAACACTTCATCATCATACCACTAAATAAAATCCACTTAATCAAAGGCTTGTTTTGTCATGAGTTTAATCTCTAATCATGGATTAAGTTGAGGAGCTTTCCTCAGCTTAAACATTCTCATCTATTATCCTTCTTTTAGGATGGTGTAATGAGTCTGTTAAATCCCTGATTATGGCTTAACCTCATTACTTAACACTAAACAAAAATCACAAAAACATCTAATTAATCACAAGTAGGTTAATGATCTTAACCCTACATCAAAGGTGATTAAGTGTGAGAATCTGACTTCACACTTAAGGTAATTCTCATTACCCCTAATCAGAGGGAAGATGTGATGAGTTTACTAACCCATTGATTTAGGTTTAAGCTCATTGTCTTATGACAAACTCCAAAAAGAAATAAAAGACTGAAAACACAAAAAAAACAAACAATAATCGTCTCCTTCGGGATTCTTTTCTCATCATCTTCATTCGCAAACGAGAACTTGCTTCTTCCGTCTAATGCAAGACAGTAAGCACCTGAGCCAGACAGGTCACACACTTGAGCATAGGCAAGTAAGCAGTTCACAAGTCAAGTCAATCCTTTCAGTCTCTTTGGGTCGAACTACGGTGTTCTGACTTCCTCATTGCACGAGAGGATACGTAGGCATAACTTAACAGTTATCGAACAAAAGTCTCTGTACATTCCCCCTCTTCCAGCTTCTTTCTCTTAGCCTCATTATCATGAGCAATTCATTTCATTCCTGATCTCACACTGACACTTCATTTATACACATCACATTTCTTTACACTGACACCTGTACATCTTTTCCAGCTCTTTTATGCACAAATAGCACTGACACTACCCCTCTAAAGCACAAATCTTTTAAGCGTGGATCCCGTCGAGTACGACGGACAATCTGGGTGCTAATACCTTCCCAGGTTGTAACCAACCCCCTTTCTCAGTCTTTCTGGTTCGCAAACCGTCTTGTCCATCTTTTTTAGGTCTATGCAGCATTGCCTTTCCTCCGGGATAAAAATGCCTAGCTGGCGACTCTATTCATTCTCCAGTGAGTTCACGGCTGTGTGTTCTCACTGTTCCCTTCGCCGACCGTTCGCGTCTGTACCTTCATCTGACCCGTTTTCATTTGTCGGGAGCGACAGCTTGGCGACTCTGCTGGGGACTCTTATACTGCAACCAGGGCTTCTGGTTCTTTTCGTGGGTTCCTCCTAGCGCTTGATTGATTTGTGTTTACTGGGGTGTTATGTGCTTGTTTGTGCTTGTATTTATTTTTGTTTATTGCTTTATGTACAGTTACTTTACTGCTTTCTTTACTGCTTTTATATATCATACTGTCATACTGTGCTGGCTGGATCTGGTTTTTCTTTGGTGGGTGGGTGTTCCATTGAGAGTTAAGGTCCTATACCTGGGACCTGAGTGACACCTAGGCTAGAGTGAATCATATTCTTTCCCAGTCAATTTTCAGTCTGGTGCGGGAATATGAAACACGGTTCAGATATGGGTTTCTTCTTGAGAACTCTGTGTTGCAGATTTCCTGCAATGCTAGGGGGATCTGGGAAGCCTGCTAAGTCTGGATGACCTTTTAGTATTGACCTTCAGAAACTGAGGTGAATTAGAGGAGGAATTGTTATGGTAATTGTAAACACTGTACCTCCGGGTTAGAAGTGTTTACACTTCTCATAACTGATCCAAGTCTGAGGATCCTTGTTCTAGATCACTACCTGGGAGGGGGTTGGGCTGTTTACAGGTTTGCAGGTACCTTGACCTCAGAATACCCCGTTACTTTGACTTTGTTAAGAATGCTCCATGTTGGATGGTTCTTGTGATTCTAAAACCCTGGACATATGGCTCTTTATTTGAGCCCCCTACCTTGGTTACTGGATTTATAGGCCTCCATCTGGAATTCTTGAACACACATGGATCTATACCAAGGCGGTTAATCAGATCCAGCTCAGTCACAAACCCCTTGCATTTCATCTGCATCCATACTCATCGCATCATATTAACATGTGCTTATTTGTTTTTCAGGGTATCCATTTCATCAGGTTTTGGTTTTGACCCCATCTGCAGCTTTGACCCATCATCACCAGCATCTGTTTCAGTTTTAGTTGTCTGCTTCAGCACCAGCCTATCAGTGGCTATCTCTCTACCTCAGCACTGTCATCAGCACTTCGTCCAGTCTTCAGCATCATGGCTCCAAAGAAGAACAACATTACCTATCATTTCTTCCAACCAGACTTGTCAGACCTCAGGGGGATCCAAACCCTGATTACACCAGATTACATCCCTTTGTTCAGGGAACATTATGGGGACATACTTGACCTAGTTATGGACATGGACCCATCTCAAAGGAGCCTGATCCATACCTGCATCCAGTTCTATGACCCCCCTTTGAGATGCTTTACATTTCAGGACTTTCAGTTGGGGCCTCTTCTAGAAGAATATTCATCTCTGACTGGTTTGCCTATCAAGAGGGAGATCCCATTCAACCCTGAAATGGACTTTCCCAGCAATGGGGAGATAGCCAAAGCTTTGCACCTGGAACCTGCTTTGGTTGAGCAACACATGACCTCTAAATCTAGTGTCCCTGGATTACAGCTGGACTTCCTAATCTCTCAAGCTAGTCTGAAGGCCTCCCTGGGGGAGTGGAAAGCTGTTTGTGCTCTGTTGGCCTTAAGTGTGTATGGAATTGTGTTATTTGCAGATGAGCCCAGATTCATCAGCAAGAGTGCAATCCATTTGTTCATCTTGAAGAACCCAGTGCCTACCTTGTTGGGTGATCTCTATTACTCAGTACATCAGAGGAATGAGAAACAGAGAGGGAAGTTAGTGAGGATTTGTGCTCCACTATTCCATGCCTGGCTTCTCAAGCATCTACCTAGGACAGATGCATTCCTAAACCCTCACCAGCAAAGCAACTGGGCAAGGAGACTTTCTGTCCTAACTACAGCAGATATCAGGTGGTGCAATCAAAGTACCAAGGGCAGAGACATAATCACTAACTGTGGGCATTTTCCTAATGTGCCTTTGGTAGGAGTCAAGGGAAGTATCAATTACAACCCCCTGCTGTTCAAGAGGCAATTGGGTTATGCATTGGTTCATGCTCCTAGGGAAAAGGACTTGGCTGAGACCCTCTACTGTGAGAACAAGGTTAGTCTGGCAACTGTTAGGCAGGCTGCTTGGGCCTGGGATCATATTCAAACCAAGGGAATCACCATTCTGGGAAAGTGCAATAATGTGGCGTCAGCTCAATATCAGGAGTGGTCCCATGCTAGGGCCCAAATCTCAGGATTGCCCTTCACCATCAAAGACATGCCTGAGTCATCATCAGCACCACCTCCAGCAACTGTTAGCCTGGAAGAGTTTGAAAGCCTGAAGGAAAGGAATGAGAAGTTATCTCAAGCCTTGCAGAAGACCCTCAGGGAGAGGAGTGAAGGTGTGAGGGAGATTGAAAGACTAGAGAAGCTGAGAGTTGAGCACTTGACAAAAATTGAGAGGTCTGGAGAATACATCAACAAGTCTAAAGCTGGTGAGCAGATTCTGAAGAACGCTTGTAAAGAAGCCCAGTTCCAAAGAGCCAGAACAGACTTGTATTTGAAAGAGAGTCAGGCCAGGTGGGTCCGGATCACTGAAGCCCGTACTCTAGAAGACAAGAGAGCTCAGGACAAGATGGAACAGATGGAAAAAGCCCTGGCAGCAGCCCAGAAGGAAATTTCAGAGCTAGAAATCAGAGCTGGAGTGAAGAGGTCTAAAGACCAAAGTCAGAACAAGAAGTTGACTGCAGCTGTTGCAACCAGAAACCTTCTCATCAGAAGTCTCGCGGAGCGCCCGGCTGATCCTGTGACCGAAGCACTTCTTAAGGAAGTTCGTGAGGATGAGTTTGGCCTCGGAGTTTGATCATTTGCTTGTTGCTATTTCTTTTCATGTACTTTTGCTTTTTGATTATGTATTTTGACCCCTAGAGGGCTGGTGTTGTAAGAATGAACAAGTTGTATTTGTTTCATCTTATGTAATATATTTGTTGGTTTCCATCTGAGCTCATTTCAGAAGCAACCTCAAGCAGTATCATCTTCAAGGGTCTGGAAGGGTCAAAACTGAAGACCAAACCGGATACCCTTGATGGCAAATAAGCACAACTGCATTGCATACTAACCCTTTTGTTTGTTTTGTAGGTTTTGATTTATTGTTACTAACCTCTGTTGTGAATCTCAGGCAGTATTGCTCGTCGCCGGGTGTTTCCTCTCAACAGGCCACACAGGTACCCAACTAGAAGTAACCTTCCGGGCATCCAAATGGACCAGTTGCAGCAAGATCTCAACGAGGCCAGAACCCAGATGGCAAACGAAAGGGTGGAGATGAGAACCCAGATCACTCAATTCATGGAAGTGATGAATAACTTAGCTCAAAGTCAGGAGAGGCTTAGAGTTTTGGTAGAGGGAAGAACTCAAGAGGACCCCCATGTGGGAACTGCTGGCACAAGTAACAACGAAAGGGTGCAACCACATGTTAATCCCCCGGTGTTTGGCCCACATTTACATCCTGAGATCCACATCCCCGCAAATGTTCAGGGAACGGCTACTGCAGCCAGAGTGCTTCAAGAGGATCCTCAGGAGGACCAATTCACAGTTATGGGTGCTGGAGAAGAGGCCTATGATAGGCGTTTGGATGAGATAGCTGAAAAATTGAGATCACTGGAGTCTCAAAATTCTCTGGGCTTCGACGTCATGGACATGGGGCTGGTAGACGGGGTCAGGATCCCCCATAAGTTCAAGCCTCCATGTTTCGAAAAGTATAATGGGACTTCATGCCCCCGAACTCATTTGCAGTCATTCCTGGGAAGATTAAAAGCTTATACGATGGATGAGAAACTTTGGATGTTTTACTTCGAAGATAGCTTGACTGGAGCATCAAGGGAATGGTATTCCCACTTGACAAGGGCAACTGTGAGATGCTGGAAGGACCTGGCAGAGGCCTTCATTCGTCAGTATCAGTATAACTTAGACATGGCACCCAACAGGACTCTCCTGATGGGCATGTCACAGTCGTCAAGGGAAAGTTTCCGTGAATACGCCCAAAGATGGAGGCAATTGGCCGCTGCTGTTCAACCACCAATGTCTGAGAGAGAAATGGCAGACATGTTCATGAACACTCTCCAGGGGACATATATTGACAGGTTGGCCGCTTTCTCTTCCACTAGCTTCGCTGACGTTGTCATAGCTGGGGAAAGGATTGAAAGCCTGTTAAAAATGGGTAAGATATCTGATAATGGTGCAAGTTCGTCCAGTGGTACAAGAAAGCCTTTTACAGGCCCAAGAAGATCCGGCGAGACCAATGCCATTCACACCAACAGGGGCAGACCCCAGTATGTTCCCAGAACAATAGCAGCAGTCACAATCCCTGCTCCAGCTCATCCTCTACCAGTATATCAACCTCCTCGACAAAATTTCCAACAACAACCTCAGTATCATCAGAATCAATATCCTCCGAGAAACAACTACAACAACAACTCCAACAACAACAATCAACAGAGGCCATTCCAACAGAGGCTCTCTCAAGCTAACCGAGTAATTGACCCGATTCCAATGCCATATGCTGCTTTATTGCCACAGCTTCTGAAGCTCAACCTGGTTGAGTTAAGAACGTTGGCACCTCCGGATCCAAACAGTCTACCAAGAAACTATGACTCAAATGCTAGGTGTGCTTTCCATTCAAACGCACCTGGTCACAGTACGGAAAAGTGCAGAGCTCTGCATATGAAGGTACAAGACTTGGTAGACTCCAAGGCTTTGAATTTTGCTCCTCCGCCCAGTGTCACCAAAAACCCAATGCCGCACCATGGTGGTCCCCGAATTAACGCCATTGAAGAAGACCAACAGTCTTATTTGATAACTAGTGTGGATCAGATCAGGACGCCATTGGTGGAAATCAAGGCTCAGCTCCGTGAAAATGATATATTTCCGGGGTGTGAGCTGGGGTGCCCCTACTGCAATATCTCATGGAATGGGTGTGAAGACTTGAGGAATGGCATTGACAACCTTATCAAGAGTGGCCTCTTACAAATCACTACATCATTTCCGGCACATCCGGCAGCTTCATCAACAACGGTTCCAGACCCTCCTACAACTGCAGCAACTATTGCTCCCGGTAATTCATCAACAACACCAGCAAGTACTTCATCTGTTCTACCCAATGATCAGTTTTCAACAGTTTCTCCTGCTACAACTTCAGCTTCATTCCACTTCGACTCTCCATCAACAACAACAACAGTCCTTCCAGCAGAACCTCCTACAACACCAGCAAACATTCATGAAGATGTCTCCACTGTTACCATCTTCTATGATCCAGAAAATAATTCCGCCTATCATTCAGAGGATGCTGCTCCCACTAGAGCACCAGTTACCATCTTCTATGATCCACAAACAATTGCAACCCCTTCAGCAGCAGCAATCAGTCCAGTTACCGTCACGGTGCCTGGACCTGTATCATATGAAAGCAATAGGGCCATCCCCTGGCACTATGGCTCTGACTTATACTGTGGAGGGAAAAGAATCACTCTGGAAACAACAGCACCTGCACCACAAATTGATAATGTGGGCGGAGGCGGAGGCTTCACTCGAAGCGGACGTCTCTTTGCTTCACAAGTCCAAAGACCTACTGCCGAAGCAGAAGCTGCTGCCAAGGCAAAAGGAAAAGGCCCGGTGCAGGAAGATCCAGCTGCCAAAGAAGCCCTGAAGACTCCATTTGATCAGGAAGTTGATGAGTTCATGCGGATCATCAAGAAGAGTGACTATAAAGTTGTGGATCAACTTCACCAGACCCCATCCAAAATCTCCATTCTCTCACTGCTTATGTGCTCCGAAGCCCATCGGAATGCACTACTGAAAGTACTGCACGCAGCTTACGTGCCGGAGGAGATTACTGTCAACCAGTTAGAAACGGTCGTTGGAAATGTCACTGCTAGCAATGGGCTAGGCTTTACCAATTCTGACCTGACAGTGGATGGCCGAAACCACAACAAAGCCTTGCACATAACTATGGAATGCAAAGGAGCTGTCCTTTCACATGTGCTGGTGGACACAGGATCATCCCTGAATGTCTTACCAAAGAAGGCTCTGGTGAAGCTTGAATATGATGGACTGGCATTGAGACCCAGCAACCTGGTGGTTAGAGCCTTTGATGGCTCAAAGAGATCGGTTCTGGGAGAAGTAGAGCTGCCTGTGACAATTGGCCCGCAGACTTTTAAAACTATCTTTTATGTGATGGACATTCAGCCCGCCTACAGCTGTTTGTTGGGTAGACCCTGGATTCACGCCGCTGGCGCAATAACGTCTACCCTTCACCAAAAGTTAAAATACGAGTGGGAAGGCCAAGTTGTCACAATCTGCGGGGAGGAGGATATATTTGTGAGTCATCTGGCTACTTACAAGTATATTGAAATGGACGGAGAGATCGTTGAAACCATGAGCCAAGGTTTTGAAGCCTTGAATGTTAATGAAGCCTCTGCTGTATCTGGGATTTCCATGTCGTCATACCAACAAGCCCGGAAGGTTGTTGAGGAAGGAACTGCCCTAGGCTGGGGCAAAATTTTAGCTGTGGAAGAGAAGAAGGACAAGTTTGGGTTGGGTTACAAACCAACTCAACATCAAGTGAAGGCTGCTGCAGAGCCAGGATTTGTCAGTGGGGGGATGCTAACCCCCGATGCTATCAACTGTCTGGAAGACGAGCTGGAAGAGGAACGCAACCTGGAGAATTGGATTCGTCCGAAGATCCCGGGGAGCAGTGTCTCGAACTGGTCTTCCCAGGGAATTATAAGTGTTACTCGAGCAGAGTAATTATTATTTCCTGTATTCTATAAGCATGCATCAAAGTCTTGCATCTTGCCCAAGATGACAAGACTCATTTTGTAATCAGGGCCATCTGTACTTTTGTGCAAACAAGATTAAATTAATGAAATATCAGACAATCTTTTTGCAAACGAGTCTTTTTCTTTTATGCTCACTGTTTTTCCATTTTTCTTTTTGTACAAAAATAAATGGCAGTGTTTTTCAAAATGACAACTTCATTTCACTTTTTCTAAATAAGACTAAAATCAGATCACTAAAATGAACCAATTAAACCCTTGCAGAGAGTGCCATCCTGACCGCACCAACGACAGCACGGCTATGACATCGTATGACTTTGACAATCCGATCAATCAAGCTGACGAAGGGGTTGAAGAAGAATACGAGCTTCCTGAAGAGCTAGCCAGGTTGTTAAGACAAGAGGAAAAGGTTATTACCCCTCATCAGGAAGAGGTTGAAGTGATTAATCTTGGTACAGAGGAAAATGTGAAGGAAGTCAAGATCGGGGCCTGCCTGCAAAATTCAGTAAAGAAGCAACTGATAGATCTACTGCAAGAGTATGTTGATGTGTTTGCTTGGTCGTATCAAGACATGCCTGGGTTGGACACCGATATAGTTGTGCACAAGTTGCCTTTGAGGGAAGAGTGCCCACCGGTCAAACAAAAGCTACGCCGTACTCGTCCAGACATGGCTATGAAAATCAAGGAAGAGGTACAAAAGCAATGGGATGCCGGATTCCTTGCTGTAACTAGCTACCCGCCGTGGGTTGCTAACATAGTACCTGTGCCTAAGAAGGACGGTAAGGTAAGAATGTGTGTTGATTACCGGGATCTGAATAGAGCCAGCCCGAAAGATGATTTCCCATTACCTCACATCGATGTATTGGTTGATAATACGGCTCAGTTCTCGGTATTCTCCTTCATGGATGGGTTTTCAGGATATAACCAGATCAAGATGTCACCTGAAGACATGGAGAAGACAACTTTCATTACACCTTGGGGCACGTTCTGTTATAAGGTGATGCCATTTGGACTGAAGAACGCCGGTGCAACATATCAACGGGCTATGGTAACATTATTCCACGATATGATTCATAAGGAAATCGAGTGTTATGTGGATGACATGATTGCCAAGTCCCTTACAGAGGAAGACCATCTGGTGAATCTGCTCAAGTTGTTCAAGCGTCTGAGGAAGTATCAACTGAAGTTGAACCCCAACAAATGCACATTCGGGGTGCGGTCCGGTAAACTGTTGGGATTTATTGTAAGCGAGAAAGGGATTGAGGTTGACCCTGATAAAGTCAAAGCCATCCAAGAGATGCCTGCACCGAAAACTGAGAAAGAAGTTCGAGGGTTCCTAGGTAGATTGAACTACATCTCAAGGTTCATATCTCACCTCACAGCAACCTGTGAACCCTTGTTCAAGCTGCTAAGAAAAGAACAGACGGTCAAGTGGAATGAAGATTGCCAAAGGGCTTTTGACAAGATCAAAGAATATCTGCAAGAACCTCCAATCCTCATGCCGCCAGTTGAAGGAAGACCTCTAATTATGTACTTGACGGTATTGGAAGAATCAATGGGGTGTGTGCTGGGCCAGCATGACGAGTCTGGTCGAAAAGAGTATGCAATATACTACCTAAGCAAAAAGTTTACCGACTGTGAACAACGTTATTCATTGCTCGAGAAAACTTGCTGTGCTTTAGCGTGGGCTGCTCGCCGACTGAGGCAGTATATGTTGACCCACACTACCTTGCTAATCTCAAAGATGGACCCAGTCAAGTACATATTCGAGAAGCCAGCTCTTACCGGACGGGTTGCAAGATGGCAGATGATTCTCACAGAATATGACATACAGTACACCTCTCAGAAAGCCATCAAGGGCAGTGTACTATCTGAATATCTTGCTGAGCAACCCATTGATGATTACCAGCCAATGAGGTTTGACTTCCCTGATGAAGACATCATGTTCATTAAATCAAAAGATCATGAAGAGCCTGTTCACACTGAAGGGCCTGACCCAGAAGAAGAATGGACTATGATGTTTGACGGGGCTGTTAACATGAATGGCCGTGGTGTTGGTGCAGTACTCATTACACCAAAAGGAGTTCATATGCCTTTCTCGGCAAAACTCACGTTCAACTGCACTAACAACGAAGCTGAATACGAAGCTTGTATTATGGGTCTTGAGGAAGCCATTGACCTCAGGATCAAAACATTGACCGTATTCGGAGATTCAGCTTTGGTAATCAATCAAACCAACGGAAAATGGTACACGCACCAAGACCATCTGATACCTTACAGGGACTATACAAGAAGGTTACTGACTTTCTTCACAACAGTCAAACTTGAGTATATCCCTCGGGACGAGAATCAGTTTGCGGATGCCTTGGCTACCATTTCGTCCATGATCAAAGTTCAGACTGCTAACTTTATACCTCAGATTTCAGTATCGAGACTTGATAGACCAGCATATGTATTTGCAGCAGACATTGCTAAAGATGATAAGCCTTGGTTCCACGACATTAAGTGCTTCTTGGAGGATCAAACATACCCACCTGGGGCATCATCCAATGATAAGAAGACTTTAAGAAGGCTCGCTGGGAGTTTCTTTCTGAACACTGATGGGTCTTTATACAAGAGGAACTTTGATATGGTACTTCTCAGATGCGTTGATAAGGTGGAAGCAGATCTACTGATGCATGAAGTGCACGAAGGCTCTTTTGGTACCCATGCCGGAGGACATGCAATGGCTAAGAAGTTGTTAAGATCAGGCTATTACTGGATCACAATGGATGCAGACTGTTGTGCTTACGCCAGAAGATGTCACAAATGCCAGATCTATGCAGACAAAGTGCACGTGCCTCCGAACCCTTTGAACATCATGTCTTCACCATGGCCCTTTGCCATGTGGGGCATCGATATGATTGGCAAGATTGAGCCAACTGCTTCGAACGGCCACAGATTCATCCTGGTCGCCATCGACTATTTTACGAAGTGGGTTGAAGCAGCCTCATATGCAAATGTCACAAGGCAAGTGGTAGCCCGATTCCTAAAAAGAGACATCATCTGTCGGTATGGAGTACCCGAGCGAATCATTACGGATAATGGTTCTAATCTCAACAACAAAATGATGGCCGAATTATGCCGGGACTTCAAGATCCAACATCACAATTCTTCTCCTTACAGGCCAAAGATGAACGGCGCTGTTGAGGCAGCAAATAAGAATATCAAGAAGATTGTGCAAAAAATGGTAGTCACTTACAGAGACTGGCATGAAATGTTACCATTCGCCTTGCATGGGTACCGCACATCAATCCGAACATCCACTGGGGCAACACCGTATCAACTTGTGTATGGTATGGAGGCAGTCCTACCAGTTGAAGTTGAATTACCCGCGCTACGGGTATTAATGGATGTCAAACTGAGTGAAGCAGAATGGGTTAGGTCCCGATACGAGCAACTAAGTCTGATCGAAGAGAAAAGATTGGCTGCAATCTGCCATGGGCAGCTATATCAGAAGAGAATGAAGAAAGCCTTCGATCAGAAAGTCAGGCATCGAGAATACCAAGTGGGAGATCTTGTGCTAAAAAGAATCCTCCCTCCTCATACAGACCACAGGGGCAAATGGACTCCGAATTATGAAGGACCATTCGTCGTCAAGAAAGTTTTCTCTGGTGGAGCACTGATGCTCAGCACCATGGATGGTGAAGATTTTCCATCCCCTGTGAATTCAGATGCAGTTAAAAAATACTTCGCATAAAATGACCCGCTGGACACAAAAACAGAATGTAAGTCCAGGCAAAAATAGGGCATCCCGGCGAGTCAAAAACAGAATAAAAGACTCGGGCAAAAATAAGGGAAATAAACAAAAAATGTACACCCGCTGAGTTGAAAAGCCGCATTGGACAGCTCAGGCAAAAATGGGTATCCCGATGGATTGAAAACCCGAAAGGGCGATCCATGCAAAATAAGGGAATAAGCGAACAACTGCATTCTGAATTCGTCTGTATCCCCTACAACCTGGAAAACTCAACAGAATCAAGCTCCGATCAGAATCAACTCCCTCCAGAAAGCAAGACGAGAAGAGCGTCATTGTCATACGAGTCATAGCGGGAGAGGAAGCTCCTCGAAGCGTTATCAACACTGCCAGCACTTTGTTTCTCAATTTGTAACACTCTCCTCATTTCAGGAGATATGTCCCTTTGACTGTATCTTGCCAATTCAGGGCACATGAATTAATAAAATCAGATTTTCAGTCATGTCTCGTTTTTTACATTTTATGTTTTGCAAAGAATTGTCTGATATCCCTAAAAACACAATTGCATAAGTACAGATGTTTTTCTCTAAAAAAAAATATAAAGCACATGCTTACAGGGAATATACTTATCTCCTATGACGGAATCCAGTAAAGGATACCTCGGGACCATTTGTGCGTTTCCTCATCTTTGCAGGATTGTAGGTATCCAGAACGCAACTTGGGGCATGAAAGATGTCAGCATCCAAAATGCTCTATCCCCAGCTGAGTTGCTTCCCATTGCTCTCCCCAGCTGATATACCAATAGCATTTCCCCGGCTAAAATACCAACTATCCTTCCTCAGCAGGATGCAGAATCAGGGAATCATCTCCCCGCAGGGCTTCAAGCCTCTATTCAGAAGAGCAACGCACGACGGAGTCACAACAGAGGGAGAAAGCTTCTACAAACCCCAGCTGGGTCCCGTATTATAAGGATATGTCAATCAGTGACCGATATCCCCAAACGGATATATTATCAGGTCTACCAATGATCTCATCCCCAGCTGGGACGTTCACTTCAAGCAGATCAACCAGAGATCTTTGCAGCAACGGGATCCGCATCCCGGATCTGTGCCTCCTTGCATAATCATAGCATTCGCATCATATTATACCCTCAGAGCGTAGCATTCCGTCTAATACGGAGCATTACGGCAAGAATCAAATGCATAGCATAATCATAAGTCATGATGTGAATCGAACACTTGTAAGTATTGACAACCTGTCAGCGTACAGAATATATACAGAAACATCCCCATCAGAGTCCCAGCAAAAGCAGCTGCCTTTCAGATCACAAACACCAGTGCATAACCCCTTTTGACACCCGTCCGTGTCATCTTTCCCCAGCAGGTTGCCTGAATATACTTTACAAACAAGATCACCAATATTACAGATATTTCCTGACACCCGTCCGTGTCAAATCACCAGCAGAAGCCAAAGACACCCTCTTTGCACTCACATATACTCATATATACTCATCCTCGACACCCGTCCGTGTCATACCCCCAGCATGGTCGCCTATGCCTGTGTACACTTTCTTGACACCCGTCCGTGTCACATCCCCAGCAAGTTCACTTACACTTTCATCACCCATATACTTGTTAATATTATACGTTTCTCTCTTGACACTCGTCCGTATCACTCTCCCCAGCAGATAAACACTCATATATATGCTCACTACTCGTTGGTACACTTATACAGATACTCGTCCGTATTTTGTATACATCACTCACATCCCCACAGATTCGACGGTAGTCCTTGTTCTTTGTTAACCCGTTGGTACTCGTCCGTACCATCATCTCAGAACATTGCGTCTAATGTTTGTTTCTACATGATACTCGTCCGTATCAAAGTCTTGAGGATGCTCGTCCGCATCTTTAATCCATACACCGTGTCAAACACTTGTGTCTTCTTGAATATAGATACCCGTCTGTGTCTACTATTCCCCAGGAGAATCCCTTCAGATGCAACACTCGTCCGTGTTCTTTGTTAACCAGTTGATACTCGTCCGTATCATCATCTCTGAGCATGTGTCAGGTTGTTTCTACATGATACCCGTCCGTATCATAGCCTTAAGGATGCTCGTCCGCATCTTTAATCTATATACAATACCAAACACTTATACTTTCTTTTCTTGGTTGTGAACGCTCGTCCGTGTTCACTAGATCCCCAGTAGATCACCAACAATCAATTTTCATTTATCTGACACTCGTCTTGTGTTATGATAACCTTGAGAGCAGCCGTACCCTGCTGAGTGGTCGTCCTCCACTTCTTGATGGTCGTCCTCCATCATGCTCATCCGATGGCCGTCCCCATCGTTGATTTTTAGCAGCCGTCCCCTGCTAGGTGGTCGTCCTCCACCTTTTGATGATCGTCCTTCATCACTTTATCCAATGGCCGTCCCCATTGTTGATTTTGGTTATCTAACACTCGTCCTGTGTTATGATGAACCTCGAGAGCAGCCGTCCCCTGCTGAGTGGTCGTCCTCCACTTCTTGATGGTCGTCCTCCATCATGCTCGTCCGATGGCCGTCCCCATCGTTGACCTTTTCTATCCGATGGCCGTCCCCATCGTTGATGTTTCCGGCAGCCGTACCCTGCCAGGTGGTCGTCCTCCACCTTTGATGGCCGTCCCCATCATATTCCCTTTATTTCCAACAGAGCAGCCGTACCCTGCTAGGTGATCGTCCTTCACCTTTGATGGCCGTACCCCATCATCTGTTTATTTCATTCATTCTTTAACCCGATGGCCGTCCCCGTCGTGGTCCCTTTTCCTTTTAGCCCGATGGCCGTCCCCATCATTGGTTACTTTACCTTTGTGAACTTGATGGCCGTCCCCGTCATGTTTCATTAATTCCCGGAGAAAATCCAACTTTATCTTGATGGCCGTCCCCATCATATTATCTTATTTTTCCCAGCTAGTCGGCCGTCCCCGTCTTAGCTCTACCTTTTTACCCCCAGCATGTCGGCCGTCCCCGTCATTGCTCTTTACCCAGCAGTCGTCCTCTGCTCGATGGTCGTCCTCCGTCGCACCCACTTTACAATATACTTTATTTGCTTTTACAATCTATATCCCTTTTCTTCTTCATTCTGTGAGTGCAAATTTTGGACTGTCTTTGGTATTCAACCACAAGTTATCTTGTTTGCCTGTTAAGCCGTTGCTTACATCCTGCACAGCTAACTCATGTTTGAATAGGGGCAGCTGTAAACACCCCAAATTTGCCCTCACCCTTTCACACCATGACTTGTGATCATCTCATATGCATATGCACAATCATATCATCTCATAGTACATTTTTGATTCACTGAATAGTTTCTAAGGCATCTGCACCTAGGGTTTGTGATCTGAGCAACCTCAGGGCCTCTTGAGCCATTCCAAAGGCCACTAATCAACTCAAAGGGATCCATGTGTGTTCATACATCATATTCCATCTCCTCAAAGTCAAGATTGCAGAGGAATCACAAGAACTAGGGTTTGGTTGGATGCAGAGCCAGGATGAACTGCACAGTTGACTGAAAATTAGGGTTTTGGTTTCAGAGGCCATAACTCCAAAATTTTTGGTCATTCTTGTTTCCATTGATCTCTATATGGTATAGGGAGTATGCATATCAATTTTCATGAAGAAATTCCATGGGGAAGTCATCTGATCAAAGGTTGACTTTTCAGACAAGTCAGTGCAAGATTAGGGCATCTGAGGCCCCCAATGACCCAACCAATGGGTGATCTTCATCATTTTGAGTGTATATGATCTTTATTTGATCATGGAAAAAGGTTGAAGTTCATGGAAATCAAGAAATTAGGGTTTTTGCAAAAGTTGACTTTTTGGGTTTTGTTGACTTTTCAAGAAGGCATCCTTTTAGGTCAATTTTCAAGCTTTGATTTATGATCCAAAAAGGCTTCAAATGGAAAAACTTTGGTCATGAAAGTTGTAGATCTCATCTTTCCCTTTTCAAAAAGTACAAGAACATGATCTAACTCTTCATGGATCGAAAGTTATGGCCATGCAAAGTTGCCAAAAATCATTGTTTTTCAAGTTAAGCACCAAATGGAAACTTTGCAAAAACTTGAACCAATGCATATTGTGACTTCTAATTCCTCTCAAACCAGTACACAAACATTCCCTAAGGCCTAAAAGTCAGAATTGGATCAAGTATGCCCTTGGTTTGGTTTGTGTAGCAAGACATTTTTCACAAAGTTTCAAAAGGTGACCAAGTTGCAAAATTCATGATCACATCTCACCAACTCATTTCCTTGGCTGCTGAACCAAGCTAGGCTCATACACACATCCTGCTGTGCAGCCCCCCTTGCTTTGTACTTAGCTAGTATCATGCCATGCCCTATCTTACACAAAAGTGGTTTTTGAGCAAAAAGTAAACTACCTATCACAGCTGCACAAGTCACATCTCACAGCCACTTGCATTATTTTATTCATTCAGTTTGCAAGCCAAACATATCAAGAACCAAGGCTGAAACCACATCATTCACAACTTACACAAAAAACACCCCAACTTGCAACTTCATTCGAATCCCAACCCACGGCCTGCAAACACCCAAGTCTTTGTTTCCATCCATCTCACCTTGATCTATAGGACACAAAGCATCAAGAAACAAGGCCTGAAACCACCAAAAACACTCACTGCCATCACCAACCCTCATTCTGCAGATTCATTCGAATCTCATTCCTCAAGTCACAAACACACAAACCACCACCATAAACCTTCTCAACACACCTCATAGGTCATAAACAACCCATCACCATGACTTGAAAGGGCCAGGAACTCATCTGCCATTTTTGACTAAGTTGAAGCTGAAGCATTCGAATCTCCTTCTCCAGCAAACCTAAACTCCATTTGAGCATCCAAGCATCTTTGGTGGGCCAAGAGGAGCAGATTGCATCAAGGAAAGTGGCCTGAAAGTTCCAAAATCAAGAGCTCCAAATCTCAGGTAGTTCCAAATAATTTTTTCCAGAAATCTCTTTTCTAGTTACAAACTTGTTCCTTTTGCTCTCCTGATCATGCTGATGTTCTTAGTTTTTGAAATGGATGCATTTTGAGAATTTAATTTCAGTTTGAAGCTTGCGAACCCTAGAACTTAGTTGCTTCGATTCAGCTTGTTTAGGTTAGATAAATCTGTTTTGAGAGAGGGTTTTAATTCGTGAGGTGTTGGGGATCATTTCCCATAGCTTAGTTTTCATTTATGATGCGTTTTGAGAGGTTTTGAGGATTTTCAGGTGACCCCCTGGCCGGAGAAGATGACCGGAGGTCTTCTCCGGCCACCTGAAAGTCATTAGGGCAAATCCCTGTAATTAATGAGAGTTTGAATGGTGAGCGTTTGATCAGCTGACTTTGTTGACTTCCCGCTGCTTTGAAGGGCCCAGATTCATTCATTAAACCCTAATCACTTTAATTAGTTTAATTAATTGATTTTAGTCAGTTTAAATATGAGCCACTAGATTTGGCGCGTGGTCAATGCATTCTTTCCCAGATTCAATCTCAACCCTTCATGCTGCATACTTCCATTTTATTTAATTTTTAATTCATTTTCTTTTATTTAATTTGTACAATTTATTAAAAATAGCTAAAAAATCATAAAAATTATGAAACTTTTTCTTTAAGGTTTTATTAATTTTTATGACACAAAAATATTTTTATTTTATTTTTTATCACTGAAAAAGTATTTTTAAATATTTAAAAGATTATTTTTAATTGATTAATGAGAATTAATTAATTAAAAATACTTTTAGGTATTTAAAAATTACAAAAAAATTCATGAAATGTTCTAAGACATTTAGAAACATTGTCCAACCTTCAAACCAAATTTCTTTTTTGATCTTGATGCATTTTAAGAATTTTTCATTGAATTAAATCATTTTTGAGGCATTATTTTGATCATAAGTTTGAAAATTCTTTTCTGCCTAATGGTGAAGGTTAAGACATTGATTCTTTTTGCATTGTTCTCCATTTAGTATGTACTTTCAAAGGTAAAAAGGCCATGAATTGATCTTGCATTTCCTAATGGATTGGCATTTCTTTTGTTACAAACCCTAAAAAACCCTAATAACTTGCAAAAATAATAACTTGAGATTGGTGAAGAGTTGAGAGTTCCCCTTTGGGCAGTGATTCATTATAGGTCTAGGGTTTCCTTGGGTGCCATTTTTCATTTTTTATGTTAAGGTTTGCTTCTGTTTTTGGTTTGTGTTTGATGTTTGATCCATGAACCCTAATTTGGGCCTTTCTCTTGCATCCTTCTTGCATTTCCTTGCATAACATGACTTGCCATTGCATTTTGTGCATTCTTATGATTCATTTGACATCTTAAGACATGTATGAAGCATCATTGATCATTGCATTACATGTTTGCCATGCCATTTGCCTTATATGATCCATAACATTTCATGCTTGTTCATGCTCCTACACTTGCATCACTTGCATTCATAATCTTGTATGAACATCTCATTGTCTTCCCTCATGTTTGCAGCACTTCATAACATCATAATACTCATGTGTTGCTTCTGGTTTTGCTTTGCATCATGTCATTGCATCTCATTCTTGCATTGCATTGCATTTGCTCCTAACATTTCAGGTGGTAAGTAAACTTGAGAAGTGAATTTGCCTTCACTTCTCATAACTTTTCTTCTCATCTCTTTTTGCATACCTTGCTGCATTTTTTACTTGTGCTTGAGTTTGAGCTTGCTCATACTTCTTCCTCCCACTTTCTTTCTTCAAGTGACTTGACTTCTTGAATGAAGCAAGTCACTTTGCTTCTCTTGATCTTATTCATCTGCTTCCTGGTGGTTCATCTGAAGATTGTTCTTGAAAACCTCACAAACCTTAGGAACAACCAAGCATGATAATGAATTAGGGTTTTGATTAGTCTCCCCCATAGTTTTTACCTTTGTGTCTCTCCTTGAGTCATCTCTTCTCACCTCATAATCAGGGACTAAACCCTCAAGGCTTTGAGACTTTGTGATTAAGATCATGCCTGCATCCTTCTTTTAGGATGGAGTGTATAACTTTAATCCTAAGTCTTGGACCCTTAAGGTGTTGAAATCTTTTAATTAATCCATCTAATAATCATCAAGACAATACACTTGTAACTTGGGCCTTGCATTAGGGTTCTAATTCTTCCTTAATTGGTTAAGAAGGACTAACCCTAGTGTTAATGGACAAGTCCCCCTCAAGTTGTCTTACAAATCATAAAAAACACTTCATCATCATACCACTAAATAAAATCCACTTAATCAAAGGCTTGTTTTGTCATGAGTTTAATCTCTAATCATGGATTAAGTTGAGGAGCTTTCCTCAGCTTAAACATTCTCATCTATTATCCTTCTTTTAGGATGGTGTAATGAGTCTGTTAAATCCCTGATTATGGCTTAACCTCATTACTTAACACTAAACAAAAATCACAAAAACATCTAATTAATCACAAGTAGGTTAATGATCTTAACCCTACATCAAAGGTGATTAAGTGTGAGAATCTGACTTCACACTTAAGGTAATTCTCATTACCCCTAATCAGAGGGAAGATGTGATGAGTTTACTAACCCATTGATTTAGGTTTAAGCTCATTGTCTTATGACAAACTCCAAAAAGAAATAAAAGACTGAAAACACAAAAAAAACAAACAATAATCGTCTCCTTCGGGATTCTTTTCTCATCATCTTCATTCGCAAACGAGAACTTGCTTCTTCCGTCTAATGCAAGACAGTAAGCACCTGAGCCAGACAGGTCACACACTTGAGCATAGGCAAGTAAGCAGTTCACAAGTCAAGTCAATCCTTTCAGTCTCTTTGGGTCGAACTACGGTGTTCTGACTTCCTCATTGCACGAGAGGATACGTAGGCATAACTTAACAGTTATCGAACAAAAGTCTCTGTACATTCCCCCTCTTCCAGCTTCTTTCTCTTAGCCTCATTATCATGAGCAATTCATTTCATTCCTGATCTCACACTGACACTTCATTTATACACATCACATTTCTTTACACTGACACCTGTACATCTTTTCCAGCTCTTTTATGCACAAATAGCACTGACACTACCCCTCTAAAGCACAAATCTTTTAAGCGTGGATCCCGTCGAGTACGACGGACAATCTGGGTGCTAATACCTTCCCAGGTTGTAACCAACCCCCTTTCTCAGTCTTTCTGGTTCGCAAACCGTCTTGTCCATCTTTTTTAGGTCTATGCAGCATTGCCTTTCCTCCGGGATAAAAATGCCTAGCTGGCGACTCTATTCATTCTCCAGTGAGTTCACGGCTGTGTGTTCTCACTGTTCCCTTCGCCGACCGTTCGCGTCTGTACCTTCATCTGACCCGTTTTCATTTGTCGGGAGCGACACTAAGTCAGCATTGTATTGATACTGCTTATAGAAAGCTTCAGCAAGATCATTCCACTCCCTGATGTTGACACTCTCCAATTGATAATACCACTCCAACTGAGCTCCAGATAAGCTCTCTTGGAAAAAATGGATCCACAACTTCTTATCAGCAGTGTGAGGTTGAATTCTTCTGACATAAGACCTCAAATGCAGCTTGGGACAAGAGACCCCATCATAAACAACAAAGGTAGGAACCTTGAAACCAATGGGTATGACTACCCCAGATATCAGACTCAAATCTTCAAAATCCAGCCCAGATGATTTCTGCAACTCCATAGCATCCATTCTATCCACCAGCATTTTGAATTTGTCTTCATTAGGCTCATGGTAGTAATTAGCCTCAGAATCAGAGTCCCCCATAGTGTTGTGGAGACTGCCTCCCTCTTTCTCAGACTCTTCAGACTCATAATCTTCAACTGGTTCTTTGGTCTTGGCAAGACCTTTGAACCTTCTGTTGGTGTAAGCCCTAGAGGCCAATACTTTTTGGTACTTGTATCGGATTATTCGTTTAATAATAAAAGGCATTTCTTTATTATGTTTGTCTTTCAGAATAATAAAGTCCCTAGAATAGTTAGTCTGTTTAATGAAATGTTAAGTGTGACTTAATCATGAGATCCCATTAAACATAAAGACATTATTCTTAAAATATCCGTAGTCAAGCTTTATTGCAAAGTGGGATAACATTAAAGCATTGAGACTATTATGAAGATAGACTGATGATCACATCTCATGGATCATGGATAAAGAGTTATCAAGTCTTGACATACGTATAAATATTAGGAGTAATATTTATACCGGATTGACCCGCTATGAGAATACTACATAGTATGTGTCGCTCCCGATAAGTGACACAGGGTCGGATAAGGGTACAGACGCGAACGGTCGGCGAAGGGGACAGTGAGAACACATAGCCGTGAACTCACTGGAGATGAATAGAGTCGCCAGCTAGGCATTTTTATCCCGGAGGAAAGGTAATGCTGCATAGACCTAGAAAAAGATGGATAAGACGGTTGCGAACCAGAGAGACTGAGAAAGGGGGTTGGTTACAACCTGGGAAGGTATTAGCACCCAGATTGTCCGTCGTACTCGACGGGATCCACGCTTAAAAGATTTGTGTTTTAAAGGGGTAGTGTCAGTGCAATTTGTGTATAAAAGAGCTGGAAAAGGATGTACAGGTGTCAGTGTAAAGTGTATAAGTGATGTGAAGTATGAAAGTGTCAGTGTAAAAACAAGGTGAAATGCTCAAGATCATGAGGCTAAAGAATGAAGCTAGAAAGAGGGGGGATATACAGAGACTTTTGTTCGATAACTGTTAAGTTATGCCTACGTATCCTCTCGTGCAATGAGGAAGTCAGAACACCGTAGTTCGACCCAAAGAGACTGAAAGGTGAATTGACTGGTGAACTGCTTGCTTGCCTATGCTCAAGTGTATGACCTGTCTGGCTCAGGTGCTTACTGTCTTGCATTAGGCGGAAGAAGCAGGTTCTCGTTTGTGAATGAATGAGATGAGAAAAGAATCCCGGAGGAGACGATTATTGTTTGTTTTTGAGTTTTCAGTCTTTTATTGCTTGTGAAAGTTTGTCATAAGTTAATGAGCTTAAGCCTAAACCAATGGATTTAGTAAACTCATCACATCTTCCCTCTGATTAGGGGTAATGAGAATACCTTAAGTGTGAAGTCAGATTCTCACACTTAACCACCTTTGATGTAGGGTTAAGATCATTAACCTACTTGTGATTATTTAGATGTTTTTGGTGTTTTTGTTTAGTGTTGAGTAATGAGGTTAAGCCATAATCAGGGATTAAACAGACTCATTACACCATCCTAAAAGAAGGATGATAGATGAGAATGTTTAAGCTGAGGAAAGCTCCTCAACTTAATCCATGATTAGGGATTAAACCCATGACAAAACAAGCCTTTGATTAAGTGAATTTTATTTAATGATATGGTGATGAAGTGATTTTTATGATTTGTAAGACAACTTGAGGGGGACTTGTCCATTAACACTAGGGTTAGTCCTTCTTAACCAATTAAGGAAGAATTAGAACCCTAATGCAAGGCCCAAGTTACAAGTGTGATGTCTTGATGATTATTAAGTGGATTGATTAAGAGATTTAAACACATTAAGGGTTTAATACTTAGGATTAAAGTTATACACTCCATCCTAAGAGAAGGATGCAGGCATAAGCTCAATCACAAAGTCTTAAAGCCTTTAGGGTTTAGTCTCTGATTATGAGATGAGAAGAGAAGACTCAAAGAGAGACCCAAAGGTAAAAACTATGAGGGGGACTAATCAAAACCCTAATTCATTGTCATGCTTGGATGTTCCTAAGGTTTGTGAGGTTTTCAAGAACAATCCTCAGAGGAGCCACCAGGAAGCAGATGAACAAGATCAAGAGAAGCAAAGTGACTTGCTTCATTCAAGAAGTCAAGTCACTTGAAGAAAGAAAGTGGGAATAAGAAGAATGAGCAAGCTCAATCTCAAACACATATAGAAATGCAGCAATGGATGCAAGAGAGATGAGAAGAAGAGTTATGAGAAGTGAAGGCAAATTCACTTCTCAAGTTACTTACCACCTGAAATGTTAGAAAGAAATGCAATGCAATGCTAAATGAAATGAAATGACATGATGCTAGACCAAACCAGAAGCATGTTGATGATGATAATGATGTTATGAGGTGCTGCAAACATGAGGCAAGGCATGGGGATGTTCATACAAGATCATGAATGCAAATGATGCAAGTTAAGGAGCATGAATGAACATGAAAAGTTATGAAGCACACAAGACAAATGACATGGCAAATATGTAATGCAATGATCAAACATGCTTTCTATATGTCTTAAGATGTCAAATGAATCACAAGAATGCACAAAATGCAAAGACAAGTCATGTTATGCAAGAGAATACAAGAAGGATGCAAAAGAAAGCCCAAATTAGGGTTCATGAATCAAACATCAAACCAAAACTCAAAACAGAAGCAAACCCTAAGATAAAAAAAATGGAAAATGGTACCCAAAGAAACCCTAAACCTATAATAAAACACTGCCCAAAGGGGAGCTCTCAACTCTCAACCAAACTCAAGATATGAATTTCCTAAGTTATTAGGGTTTTTAGGGTTCTTAACAAAAGAAATGTCAAACAAATAGAAAATGCAAGATCAAATCATGGCCATTTTACCCTAGAAACTACATGCCAAACACAAAACAATGCAAGAAGAATCAATGTCTCAACCTTCTCCAATAGGCAGAAATGAATTTTTGAACTTAGGATCAAATTAATGCACAAAATATGATTTAATTCAATGAAAAATTCTTAAAATGCATCAAGATCAAAAAAGAAATTTGGTTTGAAGGTTGGACAATGTTTCTAAATGTCTTAGAACATTTCATGAATTTTTTTGTAATTTTTAAATACCTAAAAGTATTTTTAATTAATTAATTCCCATTAATCAATTAAAAATAATCTTTTAAATATTTAAAAATACTTTTTTAATGATAAAAAATAAAATAAAAATATTTTTGGGTCTTAAAAATTAATAAAACTTTAAAGAAAAAGTTTCATAATTTTTAAGACATTTTTGCTATTTTAAAATAAATATGCAAGTTAATTGAAATAAAAATGAATTAAAATCAAATAAAATAGGAAGTAATCAGGATGGATGGATGAGATTGATTCTGAGTTTAAATTGGTTGACTGCGCGCGTCATCCAAGGGTCCAGGTTGACTCTGATTAAATTATTCAAATTATGGATTAATTAAGTTAACACGTGGATTAGGGCATAATCAAAGAGATCCAGGCCACTCACTAGCGCGCGGGAAGCAGCATCCAAGGGCCCAAATTTAAAGTTCACTAATTAATGACCATTAGCCCTAATCACTTTCAGGCTGCCGGAGAAGACTTCCGGTCGTCTTCTCCGGCCAGCTCTCTCCCTGAGAAACTTCAAACTCCCTAAAAACGTATCAAAAATGAAATCTAAAAACTGGGAAATGCTCCTCACATCCTCACGAATCAAACCCCTATCCTAAAACAAATTTATTCTTCCTACACAAACTGAATCGAAGAGAACAAGTTCTAGGGCACGCAGGTTTCAGAGACAAATTAAACTCTCAAATCAAAGCCATTTTCAAAACCAAGAACATCAGGATAATCAGTGAATCACATAGAACAAGTTTGTAACAAGAAAAATGATTTCTGGAAAAAATAATTTCGAGCTACCTGAGATTTGGAGCTTTCAACCTGAGAACTTTCTGGCCACCTCTCCTTGTGCAATCCACTCCTTAGGACCTCTTGATGATGTTTGAATGCCTTAGAACAATTTATGTTGGCTGGATAGTGAGATTCGACAGCTTCTGCTCAAGCTTGATCAGAAATGGCAATGGTGTTTCAGGCACTTTCAGATCATGGTGAGGGGTTGTTTGTGATCCTGAGGATGAATGGAGAAGGTCTGTGGTGTTTGTTTGTGTGTTTGCAAGCTGTGGTGAGAGTTTCGAAGAGAAATGCAGGCTGAGGTGAGAAATGGTTATGGAGTATTCTGGTTGTTTCAGGCTCGGGTTCTTGGTGCTGGGTGGTCTATGGAGCAAGGTGAGTTGAATGGTGAAGATAGTTTGAGTGTTTGCAAGCTGTGGAATCAGATTCGAAGCAAGTTGCAATTGGGAGTGTTTTCGTGAATGTCTGGAATGAGGATGTTTCAGGCTTGCTTAGTACATGGAATGGCTTGCAAAATGATATGTTATTTTAATCCAAGTGGCCAGAGGATGTGACATGGCCTGTGGTGATAGGTAAGTTTACTTTTGCAAAAAGGTCAACTTTTGTGTAAGGCAAGTATGGTGAGGTGCTAGGCAAGTACAATGGGCATGGGCTGCGCAGCATGATGAGTGTGTGAGGCTAGCTTGATTCAAGGACCAATGCAGCAAGTTGGTGAGGAGAAATGAGTGTTTTGCAACTTGGTTACTTTTTGCCTTTTCATGAAAATCTCTCATTACACAAACCATAAACATGTGAACCTTGGTCCAATTCTGATTTTTGTGACTTAGAGAATGTTTGTGTAATGGTTTGAAATGAACTAGAGGTCACAATTGGCTTTGGTTCAAGACTTTGCAAAATTTCCATTTGGAGCATGCCTTGAAAATTAATGATTTTAGCCAACTTTGCCTTGCCATAACTTTTGATCCAAAAAGAGTTTGATCATGTTCTTGTACTTTTTGAAAAGGGAAAGATGAGATCTACAACTTTCATGACCAAAGTTTTTCCATTTGAAGCATTTTTGGATCAAGAATCAAGGCTTGAAAAATGACCTAAAATGATGCATTCTTGAAAAGTCAACTATGCCCAAAAAGTCAACATTTGCAAAAACCCTAAATTCTTGATTTTTATGAACTTCAAACTTCTTCCATGATCAAATAAAGATCATATACACTCAAAATGATGAAGATCACCCATTGGTTGGGTCATTGGGGGCCTCAGATGCCCTGATTTTACACTGACTTGTCTGAAAAGTCAACCCTTGATCAGATGACTTCCCCATGGAATTTCTTCATGAAAATTGATATGCATACTCCCTATACCATATAGAGATCAATGGAAACAAGAATGACCAAAAAAATTGGGGTTATGGCCTCTGAAACCAAAACCCTAATTTTCAGTCAACTGTGCAGTCTAGCCTGGCTCTGCATCCACTCAAACCCTAGTTCTTGTGATTCCTTTGAATTTTTGACTTTGAGGAGATGAAATATGATATAAGAACACACATGGACCCCTTTGAGATGATTGGTGGTCTTTGAAATGGCTCAAGATGCCTTAGGATTGCTCAGATCACAAACCCTAGGTGCAGATGCCTTAGAAACTATCCAGTGAATCAAAAATGAGATGTGAGATGATATGATTGTGTTTATGCATATGAGGATGATCACAAGCCATGGTGAAATGGGTGAGGGCAAATTTGGGGTGTTTACAGCTGCCCCTATTCAAACATGAGTTAGCTGTGCTGGATGTAAGCGACGGCTTAACAGGCAAACAAGATAACTTGTGGTTGAATACCAAAGACAGTCCAAAATTTGCACTCACGGAATGAAGAAGAAAAGGGATATAGATTGTAAAAAGAAAATAAAGTATATTGTAAAGTGGGCGACGGAGGACGACCGTCGAGCAGAGGACGACTGCTAGATAAATAACAATGACGGGGACGGCCGACATGCTGGGGAAGGTGAGGGAGATAAAGCAATGACGGGGACGGCCGACATGCTGGGGATAAAAGGTAAAGCTAAGACGGGGACGGCCGACTAGCTGGGGAAAGAAAAGAAATTATGATGGGGACGGCCATCAAGATAAAGTTGCAAGATTCTCTGGGGATCAATGAAACATGACGGGGACGGCCATCAAGTTCATAAAGCAAAGTAACCGACGACGGGGACGGCCATCGGGCTAAAAAGAAAAGGGACCACGACGGGGACGGCCATCGGGTTAAAGAATAAATGAAATAAACAGATGATGGGGTACGGCCATCAAAGGTGAAGGACGATCACCTAGCAGGGTACGGCTGCTCTGTTGGGGATAAAAGGAATATGATGGGGACGGCCATCAAAGGTGGAGGACGACCACCTGGCAGGGTACGGCTGCCGAAAATATCACGACACAGGACGAATGCCGGATAGAAAGGGTCAACGATGGGGACGGCCATCGGACGAGCATGATGGAGGACGACCATCAAGAAGTGGAGGACGACCACTCAGCAGGGGACGGCTGCTCTCAAGGTTTATCATGACATAGGACGAATGTCAGATAACCAAAATCAACAATGGGGACGACCATTGGATAAAGTTGATGAAGGACGATCATCAAAAGGTGGAGGACGACCACCTAGCAGGGGACGGCTGCTAAACTATCAACGATGGGGACGTCCATCGGATGAGCATGATGGAGGACGACCATCAAGAAGTGGAGGACGACCACTTAGCAGGGTACGACTGCTCTCAGGGTTATCGTAACACAGGACGAGTGTTAGAGAAAAATTTTGCTTTGTTGGCGATCTACTGGGGAATAGTAAACACGGACGAGTGTTTACATCCAAGAAAAGAAAGTATAAGTATTTGGTATTGTGTATAGATTAAAGATGCGGACGAGCATCCTTAAGATTATGATACGGACGAGTATCATGTAGAAACAAACTGACACATGTTCAGAGATGATGATACGGACGAGTGTTGCATCTGAAAGAAACCTTCTGGGAAATAATAGACACAGACGAGTATCTATATTCAAGAAGACATAAGTGTTTGACACGGTGTATGGATTAAAGATGCGGACGAGCATCCTTAAGACTTATGATACGGACGAGTATCATGTAGAAACAAACACTAGACGCAATGTTCTGAGATGATGGTACGGACGAGTACCAATTGGTTAACAAAGAACAAGGACTACTGTCGAATCTGTGGGGATATGAGTGATGTATACAAGATACGGACGAGTATCTGTATAAGTGTACCAATGGGTAGTGAGTATTATATAGATAAGTGTTTATCTGCTGGGGAGAGTGACACGGACGAGTGTCAAGAGAGAAAAGTACAGTATCAACAAGTATATGGGTTGTAAAAGTGCAAGCGAACGTGCTGGGGATATGACACGGACGGGTGCCAAGAAAATGTATATATAAGTATATGTGAGTGCAAAGAGGGTGTCTTTGGCTTTCCGCTGGTGATTTGACACGGACGGGTGTCCAAAGGTGTATATATATTGGTGTTTGTGATTTGAAGGCAACTGCTTTTGCTGGGACCCTGGTGGGGATTTTTCCGTATATATTCTGTATACCGACAGGTTGTCATTATTTACGAGTGTTCGGTTCACAACATGACTTATGATTATGCTATGCATTTGATTTTTGCCGTAATGCTCCGTATTAGACGGAATGCTACGCTCTGAGGGGATAATATGATGCGAATGCCATGATTATGCAAAGAGGCACAGATCCGGGATTCGGATCCCGTTGCACAGATCTCTGGATGATCTGCTGAAGTGGACATCCCAACTGGGGATGAGATCATTGGTAGATTTAATGACGTATCTGCTTGGGGATATAGGTCACTGATTGACATATCCTTATAATACGGGGCCCAGCTGGGGTTTGTAGAAGCTTTCTCCCTCTCTGTTGTGACTCCTTCGTGCGTTGCTCTTCTGAATAGAGGCTTGAAGCTCTGTGGGGAGATGATTCCCTGATTCTTGCATCTTGCTGAGGGATAGTGGTTGGTACTATAGCTGTGGAATGCTGTTGGTAACTCAGCTGGGGAGAAAACATCTTGGGGTGCTGAGATTATTTGTTGATCTGCCAGCTTGCTGGACTGTAGCTTATATGCCCCAAGTTGCGTTCTGGATACCTGCAATCCTGCAAAGATAAGGAAACGCGCAAATGGTCCCGAGGTATCCTTTACTGGATTCCGTCATAGGAGATAAGTACTTTCGAGAGTAAGTATATTCCCTGTAAGCATGTGCTTTTATTTTTAGAGAAAAGCATCTGTACTTATGCAGTTGTATTTTTAGAGATATCAGACAATTCTTTGCAAAACATAAATGTAAAAAACGAAACACGACTGAAAATCTGATTTTATTAATTCATGTGCCCTGAATTGGCAAGATACAGTCAAAGAAACATATCTCCTGAAATGAGGAGATTGTTACAAATTGAGAAATAAAGTGCTGGCGATGCTGACGACGCTTTCAAGGAGCTTCCTCTTCTGCTATGACTCGTATGACAATGACTTTCTTCTCGTCTTGCTTTCTGGAGAGAGTTGATTCTGATTGAAGCTTGATCTTTTGGAGCTTACCAAGTTGTAGGTGATACAGACGAATTCAGAATGCAGTTGTTCGCTTATTCCCTTGTTTTGCATGGATCGCCCTTTCGGGTTTTCAATCCATCGGGATACCCATTTTTGCCTGAGTTGTCCAATGCGGCTTTTCAACTCAGCGGGTGTACATTTTTTGTTTATTTCCCTTATTTTTGCCCGAGTCTTTTATTCTGTTTTTGACTCGCCGGGATGCCCTATTTTTGCCTGGACTTACATTCTGTTTTCATGTCCAGCGGGTCATTTTATGCGAAGTATTTTTTAACTGCATCTGAATTCACAGGGGATGGGAAGTCTTCACCATCCATGGTGCTGAGCATCAGTGCTCCACCAGAGAAAACTTTCTTTACAACGAATGGTCCTTCGTAATTCGGAGTCCATTTGCCCCTGTGGTCTGTATGAGGAGGGAGGATTCTTTTCAACACAAGATCCCCTACTTGGTATTCTCGGTGCCTGACTTTCTGATCGAAGGCCTTCTTCATTCTCTTCTGATATAACTGCCCATGACAGATTGCAGCCAATCTCTTCTCTTCGATCAGACTCAGTTGTTCGTATCGGGCCCGAACCCATTCTGCTTCACTCAGTTTAACATCCATCAATACCCGTAAGGATGGTAATTCAACTTCAACTGGTAGGACTGCCTCCATACCATACACAAGCTGATACGGTGTTGCCCCGGTGGATGTCCTGATTGATGTGCGGTACCCATGCAAAGCAAACGGTAGCATTTCGTGCCAGTCTTTGTATGTGATTACCATCTTCTGCACAATCTTCTTGATATTCTTATTTGCTGCCTCAACAGCGCCATTCATCTTTGGCCTGTAAGGAGAAGAATTGTGATGTTGGATCTTGAAGTCCCGGCACAGCTCTGCCATCATCTTGTTGTTTAAGTTGGAACCATTATCAGTAATGATCCGCTCGGGCACTCCATATCGACAGATGATATCTCTCTTCAGAAATCGGGCTACCACTTGTCTTGTAACATTTGCATAAGAGGCTGCTTCGACCCACTTGGTGAAATAGTCGATGGCGACCAGGATGAATCTGTGGCCATTCGAAGCAGTTGGCTCAATCTTGCCGATCATATCAATGCCCCACATGGCAAAGGGCCATGGTGAAGACATGATGTTCAAAGGATTGGGAGGCACATGCACCTTGTCTGTGTAGATCTGGCATTTGTGACATTTTCTGGCGTAAGCACAACAGTCTGCATCCATTGTGATCCAGTAATAGCCTGATCTTAACAACTTTTTAGCCATGGCATGCCCTCCAGCATGGGTACCAAAAGATCCTTCGTGCACTTCATGCATCAACAAATCTGCTTCTGTCTTGTCAACACATCTGAGGAGTACCATATCAAAGTTTCTTTTGTATAAAGATCCATCAGTGTTCAGGAAGAAACTACCAGCAAGCCTTCTCAAAGTCTTCTTATCATTGGAAGATGCCCCAGGTGGGTATGTTTGATCCTCCAAGAAGCTTTTAATGTCATGGAACCAAGGCTTATTATCTTTGACAACTTCTGCTGCGAACACATATGCTGGTCTGTCGAGTCTGGACACTGAAATCTGAGGTACAAAGTTAGCGGCTTGAACTTTGATCATGGATGAAATGGTAGCAAGAGCATCTGCAAACTGATTCTCGTCTCGAGGGATATACTCAAGCTTGACTGTTGTAAAGAAAGTCAGTAACCTCCTTGTATAATCCCTGTAAGGTATCAGATGATCTTGGTGTGTATACCATTTTCCGTTGGTTTGATTGACTACCAAAGCTGAATCTCCGAATACGGTCAATGTCTTGATCCTGAGGTCAATGGCTTCCTCAAGACCCATAATGCAAGCTTCGTATTCAGCTTCGTTGTTAGTGCAGTTGAAAGTGAGTTTTGCCGAGAAAGGCATGTGAACTCCTTTGGGTGTAATGAGTACTGCACCAACACCACGGCCATTCATGTTGACAGCCCCATCAAACATCATAGTCCATTCTTCCTCCGGGTCGGGCCCTTCAGTGTGAATAGGCTCTTCATGATCTTTTGCTTTAATGAACATGATGTCTTCATCAGGGAAGTAAAACCTCATAGGTTGGTAGTCATCAATGGGTTGCTCAGCAAGATATTCAGATAGTACACTGCCCTTGATGGCTTTCTGAGAGGTGTACTGTATGTCGTATTCTGTAAGAATCATCTGCCATCTTGCAACCCGTCCGGTAAGAGCTGGCTTCTCGAAAATGTACTTAACTGGATCCATTTTTGAGATTAGTAAGGTAGTGTGGGTCAACATATACTGCCTCAGTCGGCGAGCAGCCCACGCTAAAGCACAGCAAGTTTTCTCGAGCAGTGAATAACGTTGTTCACAGTCGGTAAACTTTTTGCTTAGGTAGTATATTGCATACTCTTTTCGACCAGACTCGTCATGCTGGCCCAACACACACCCCATTGACTCTTCTAATACGGTCAAGTACATAATCAGAGGTCTTCCTTCGACTGGAGGCATGAGGATTGGAGGTTCTTGCAAATACTCCTTGATCTTGTCAAAAGCTTTCTGGCAATCTTCGTTCCACCTGACCATTTGTTCTTTTCTTAACAGCTTGAACAAAGGTTCACAGGTTGCTGTGAGGTGAGATATGAACCGTGAGATATAGTTCAATCGACCTAAGAACCCTCGAACTTCTTTCTCAGTTTTCGGTGCGGGCATTTCTTGAATAGCCTTGACTTTATCAGGGTCAACCTCAATCCCTTTCTCGCTTACAATAAAGCCCAGCAGCTTACCGGATCGCACCCCGAATGTGCACTTGTTGGGGTTCAGCTTTAGTTGGTACTTCCTCAGACGCTTGAACAACTTCAGTAGATTCACCAGGTGATCTTCCTCTGTAAGGGACTTGGCGATCATATCATCCACATAACACTCGATTTCCTTATGGATCATATCGTGGAATAATGTCACCATAGCCCGTTGATACGTGGCGCCAGCATTCTTCAGTCCGAATGGCATCACTTTGTAACAGAACGTGCCCCAAGGTGTAATGAAAGTTGTCTTCTCCATGTCTTCAGGTGACATCTTGATCTGATTATATCCTGAAAATCCGTCCATGAAGGAGAACACCGAGAACTGAGCCGTGTTATCCACCAATACATCAATGTGAGGTAATGGGAAGTCATCTTTCGGGCTGGCTCTGTTCAGATCCCGGTAGTCAACACACATTCTTACTTTGCCATCTTTCTTAGGCACAGGTACTATGTTAGCAACCCACGGCGGATAGCTAGTTACAGCAAGGAACCCGGCGTCCCATTGCTTTTGTACCTCTTCCTTGATTTTCATAGCCATGTCTGGGCGAGTTCGGCGCAACTTCTGTTTAACTGGTGGGCATTCTTCCCTCAAAGGCAGCTTGTGCACCACAATGTCGGTATCCAACCCTGGCATATCTTGATACGACCAAGCAAACACATCAACATACTCTTGAAGCAGATCTATCAGTTGTCTCTTCATTGAGTCTTGCAGGCAGGCCCCGATTTTAACCTCTTTCACATCTTCCTCTGTACCAAGATTAATCACTTCAATCTCCTCCTGGTGAGGAGTGATAACCTTTTCCTCCTGTCTCAACAACCTGGCTAGCTCTTCAGGAAGCTCATATTCTTCATCAACCCCTTCATCAGCTTGATTGATTGGATTGTCAAAGTCATACGATGTCATAGCCGTGCTGTTGTCGGTGCTGTCTGGAAGGCACTCTCTGCAAGGGTTAAGTTGGTTCATTTTAGTGATTGATTTTAATCTTGCTTTAGAAAAAAGAAATGAAATGAAGTTGCCATTTTGAAAACACCGCCATTTATTTTTGTACAAAAAGAAAAATGGAAAAACAGTGAGCAGAAAAGAAAAAGACTCGTTTGCAAAAAGATGTCTGATATTTCATTAATTTAATCTTGTTTGCACAAAAGTACAGATGGCCCTGATTACAAAATGAGTCTTGTCATCTTGGGCAAGATGCAAGACTTTGATGCATGCTTATAAAAATACAGGAAATAATAATTACTCGGCATGAGTAACTCTTATAATTTCCTGGGAAGACCAGTTCGAGACACTGCTCCCCGGGATCTTTGGACGAATCCAGCTTTCCAGGTTGCGCTCCTCTTCCAGCTCGTCTTCCAGACAGTTGATAGCATCGGGGGTAAGCATCCCTCCACTGACAAAACCAGGCTCTGCAGCAGCCTTTGCTTGATGTTGAGTTGGTCTGTAACCCAACCCAAACTTGTCCTTCTTTTCCTCCACAGCTAAGACCTTGCCCCAGCCTAGAGCAGTTCCTTCCTCAACAACCTTCCGGGCTTGTTGATAAGATGACATGGAGATACCTGACACAGCAGATGCTTCATTGACATTCAAAGCTTCAAAACCTTGGCTCATTGTCTCATGGATCTCTCCATCCATCTCAATGTATTTGTAAGTAGCCAGATGGCTAACAAAGATATCCTCTTCCCCACAGATTGTGACAACTTGGCCTTCCCACTCAAATTTTAACTTTTGGTGAAGGGTAGACGTTATTGCACCGGCGGCGTGAATCCAGGGTCTACCCAACAAACAGCTGTAGGCGGGCTGAATGTCCATCACATAAAAGATAGTTTTAAAGGTCTGCGGGCCAATTGTCACGGGAAGCTCGATCTCTCCCAGAACCGATCTCTTCGAACCATCAAAGGCTCGTACCACCAGGTTGCTGGGTCTCAATGCCAATCCATCATATTCTAACTTCACCAGAGCCTTCTTCGGTAAGACATTCAGGGAAGAACCTGTGTCCACCAGCACATGAGAAAGGACAGCTCCTTTGCATTCCATGGTTATGTGCAAGGCTTTGTTGTGGTTGCGGCCATCCACTGTCAGGTCAGAATTGGTAAACCCTAGCCCATTGCTAGCAGTAACGTTTCCAACCACGGTTTCCAATTGGTTGACAGTAATCTCCTCAGGCACGTAAGCTGCGTGCAGGACTTTAAGTAGTGCATTCCGATGGGCTTCGGAGCACATGAGCAGTGAGAGGATGGAGATTTTGGATGGCGTCTGGTGAAGTTGATCCACAACTTTATAATCACTCTTTTTGATGATTCGCATAAACTCATCAACTTCCTGATCAAATGGAGTCTTCAGGGTTTCTTTGGCAGTTGGATCTTCCTGCACCGGGCCTTTTCCTTTTGCCTTGGCAGCAGCTTCTGCCTCGGCAGTAGGTCTTTGAACTTGTGAGGCAAAGAGACGTCCGCTTCGAGTGAAGCCTCCTCCTCCCCCTACAATATCTACTTGTGGTGCAGGTGCTGATGTTTCAAGAGTGATTCTTTTCCCTTCACAGTACACGTCGGAGCCATAGTGCCAAGGGATGGCCCTATTGCTTTCATATGGTACTGGTCCAGGCACCGTGACGGTGATTGGACTGATTGCTGCTGCTGAGGGGACTGTTATTGTTTGCGGATCATAAAAGATTGTAACTGGTGCTCTGGCGGGAGCAGCACCTTCTGAATGGTCGGCGGAATTATTTTCAGGATCGTAGAATATGGTAACAGTGGAGACATCTTCGTGATTGATTGCTGGAGTTGTAGGAGGTATTGTTGGAAGGACTGTTGTTGTTGTTGATGGAGATTCGAAATGGAATGAAGCTGAAGTTGTAGCAGGAGAAACTGTTGAAAACTGATCATTTGGGAGGACAGATGGAGTACTTGTTGATGTTGCTGGTGAATTGTCGGGAACAATAGTTGCTGCATTTGTAGGAGGATCTGAAACCGTTGCTGATGAAGTTGTCGGATTTGTCGGGAATGATGTAGTGATCTGGAGTAGGCCACTCTGAATAAGGCTGTCAATGCCATTCCTCAAGTCTGCACACCCATTCCATGAAATATTGCAGTAGGGACACCCTAGTTCACACCCCGGAAATATATTGCTTTCACGGAGTTGAGCTTTGATTTCCACCAATGGTGTCCTGATCTGATCCACACTAGTTATTAAATAAGACGGTCTGTCTTCTTCAATAGCGTTAATTCGAGGACCACCATGGTTTGGCATCGGGTTTTTATTGACATTGGGTGGTGGTGCGAAATTCAGAGCCTTTGAGTCTACCAGGTCTTGTACCTTCATATGCAGAGCCCTGCATTTTTCTGTGCTGTGGCCAGGTGCGTTTGAATGAAAGGCACACCTAGCATTGGAGTCATAATTCCTTGGTAGACTATTGGGATCCGGAGGTGCCAATGTTCTTAGCTCAACCAAGTTGAGTTTCAGAAGTTGTGGCAGCAAAGTAGCATATGGCATTGGGATCGGGTCGATCACTCGGTTAGCTTGGGATGGCCTCTGTTGGAATGGCCTCTGTTGATTGTTGTTGTTGGTGTTGTTGTAGTTTCTTGGAGGATATTGATTCTGCTGATACTGAGGTTGTTGGAAGTTTTGTTGAGGAGGTTGATAGACTGGCTGAGGATGAGCCGGAGCAGGGATAGTGACTGCTGCTATTGACCTTTGAACATATTGGGGCCTACCCCTGTTGATGTGAATGGCATTGGTCTCGCCAGTTCTTCTCGGGCCTGCGAAAGGCTTTCTTGTACTACTGGACGAGCTGGCACCATTATCAGAGATTTTGCCCATTTTTAACAGGCTTTCGATTCTCTCCCCAGCTATAACAACATCTGCGAAGCTAGTGGAAGAGAAAGCAGCCAACCTGTCAATATACGTTCCCTGGAGAGTGTTCATAAACATGTCTGCCATTTCTCTCTCAGACATTGGTGGTTGAACGGCAGCAGCCAATTGCCTCCATCTCTGGGCATATTCTCGGAAACTTTCCCTTGACGACTGTGACATTCCCATTAGGAGAGTCCTGTTGGGAGCCATGTCTAAGTTGTATTGATACTGTCGGATGAAGGCCTCTGCCAGGTCCTTCCAGCATCTTACAGTTGCCCTTGTCAAATGGGAATACCATTCCCTTGATGCTCCAGTCAATCTGTCTTCAAAGTAGAACATCCAGAGCTTCTCATCCATTGTATAGGCCTTCAGCCTTCCCAGAAATGATTGCAAATGAGTCCGAGGGCATGAAGTCCCATTATATTTTTCGAAACAAGGAGGTTTGAACTTGTGGGGGATCCTGACCCCTTCTACCAAACCCATGTCCATGACGTCGAACCCCAAAGAATTTTGAGATTCTAAGGACCTCAACTTTTCAGCCATTTCATCCAATCTCCTATCATAAGTTTCTTCTCCAGCACCCATTACTGTAAATTGATCCTCCTGAGGATCCTCTTGCAATACCCTGGCTGCAGTGGCTGTCCCTTGAATGTTTGCAGGAATATTGATTTCAGGATGGAGATGTGGACCAAACACAGGAGGGTTAACATGAGGTTGTACCCGTTCATTGTTACTTGTGCCAGCAGTTCCCACATGGGGCTCATCTTGATTCCTCCCTTCTACCAAAGCTCTGAGCCTCTCCTGGCTTTGAGCTAAGTTGTTCATCACTTCCATGAACAGTGTTATCTGGGTTCTCATCTCCAATCTTTCGTTTGCCATCTGGTTTCTAACCTCTGTAAGGTCTTGTTGCATCTGGTCCATTTGGATGCCCGGAAGGTTGTTTCTAGTTGGGTACCTGTGTGGCCTGTTGAGAGGAAATACCCGGCGGCGAGCAATAATTCCTGAATATCACAACAGAGGTTAGCAACAACAAAACAAAAACCTACAAAACAAACAAAAGGGTTAGTATGCAATGCAGTTATGCTTATTTGTTCTCAAGGTATCCGGTTTGGCCTTCAGTTTTGACCCTTCCAGACCCTTGAAGATGCTGCTGTTGAAGTTGCTTTCGAAGTAAGCTCGGACGGAACGAAATAACACAAATATATTACAAAGGTGAAATAATACAACTTGTTCATTTTACAACACCAGCCCCCTAAGGGGTCAAAACACATCACAAAAAAGCAAAAGTACATGGAATAGGAATAACAACAAGCAAATGATCAAACTCCAAGGCCAAACTCATCCTCACGAACTTCCTTAAGAAGTGCTTCGGTCACAGGATCGGCCGGACGCTCCGTGAGACTTCTGATGAGAAGGTTTCTTGTTGCAACAGCTGCAGTCAACTTCTTGTTCTGACTTTGGTCCTTAGACCTCTTCACTCCAGCTCTGATTTCTAGCTCTGATATTTCCTTCTGGGCTGCTGCCAGGGCCTTTTCCATCTGCTCCATCTTGTCTTGAACTCTCTTGTCTTCTAGAGTACGGGCCTCAGTGATCCGGACCCACCGGGCTTGACTCTCCTTCAGGTACAAGTCTGTTCTTGCTCTTTGGAACTGGGCTTCTTTACAAGCATTCTTCAGAATCTGTTCACCAGCTTTAGACTTGTTGATATAATCTCCAGACTTCTCAATCTTAGTCAAGTGCTCCATTCTCAATTTCTCCAATCTCTCAATCTCCCTCACACCTTCACTCCTCTCCCGGAGGGTCTTCTGCAAAGCCTGGGTTAACTTCTCATTTCTTTCCTTCAAACTCTCAAACTCCTCCAAACTGATAGTGGCAGGGGGTGGTGCTGAAGATGACTCAGGCGTGTCTTCTATGGTGAAGGGCATTCCAGAGAATTGGGCCCTAGCATGGGACCACTCATAATATTGTGCTGATGCCACATTATTGCACTTCCCTAGAATGGTGATTCCCTTGGTTTGAACATGATCCCAGGCCCAGGCAGCCTGCCTAACAGTTGCCAGACTAATCTTGTTCTCACAGTAGAGGGTCTCCACCAAGTCCTGTACCCTAGGAGCATGGACCAGTGCATAGCCTAATTGCCTCTTGAACAACAGAGGGTTGTAATTGATACTTCCCTTAACTCCTATTAAAGGCACATTGGGAAAGTGCCCACAGCTTGTAATGATATCTCTGCCCTTGGTGCTTTGAGTACACCATCTGATATCTGCTGAAGTTAGGACAGTGAGTCTCTTTGCCCAGTTGCTTTGCTGATGAGGATTTAGAAATGCATCTGTCCTGGGTAGATGCCTGAGAAGCCAAGCATGGAATAATGGAGCACAACACCTCACTAGCCTTCCCCTCTGCTTCTCATTCTTCTGATGTACTGAGTAATAGAGATCTCCTAGCAAAGTTGGCACTGGGTTCTTCAGGATAAACAAATGGATTGCATTCTTGCTAATGAATCGAGGCTCATCTGCAAACAACACAATTCCATATACACTTAAGGCCAACAGAGCACAAACAGCTTTCCACTCCCCCAGGGAGGCCTTCAGACTAGCTTGAGAAATTAAGAAGTCCAGATGAAAACCAGGGATCCCAGCTTTAGAGGTCATATGCTGCTCAATCAAAGCAGGTTCCAGGTGCAAAGCTTTTGCTACTTCTCCATTGCTGGGAAAGACCATTTCAGGGTTGAAAGGGATTTCTCTCTTGATGGGCAAACCAATCAAAGATGAGTATTCTTCTAATAAGGGCCCCAACTGGAAGTCTTGAAAGGTGAAGCATCTCAATGGGGGGTCATAAAACTGAATGCAGGTGTGGATCAAACTCCTCTGAGATGGGTCCAGATCCATAACCAAGTCAAGTATATCCCCGTAATGCTCCCTGAACAAAGGTATGTGATCTGGAGTGATCAGGGTTTGGATCCTCCTGATGTCTGACAAGTCTGGTTGGAAGAAATGATAGGTGATGTTGCTTTTCTTTGGAGCCATAAGTGCTAAGACTGAGTAGAGTGCTGATGAAGATGCTGAGGAGTGGGCCACTGGCTGGCTAGTGCAAGTAACTGAAGTATGGCTGACAAGCTGAAGCAAGTGCTGGTGGAGATAGGTCAATACTGCAGATAGGGTCAAAACCAAAACCAGATGAAGGTGGATACCCTGAAACACAAATAAGCATATGTTAAAATGATGCAATGAGGATGTATGCAAATGATATGCAAGGGTTTGTGCCTGAGCTGGATCTGATTAACTGCCTTGGTATAGATCCATGTGTGTTCAAGAATTCCAGATGGAGGTCTAAAAATCCAGTAACCAGGGTGGGGGACTCAAATAAAGAGCCACAAGTCCAAGGTTTTAGAATCACAAGAACTGTCCAACATGGAGTATTCTTAACAAAGTCAAAGTAACAGGGTATTCTGAGGTCAAGGTACCTGCAAACCTGTAAACAGCCCAACCCCCTCACAGGTGGTGTTCTAATACAAGGATCCTCAGACTTGGATCAGTTATGAGAAGTGTAAACACTTCTAACCCGGAGGTACAGTGTTTACAATAACCATAACAATTCCTCCTCTAATTCACCTCAGTTTCTGAAGGTCAATACTAAAAGGTCATCCAGACTTAGCAGGCTTCCCAGATAGCCCTAGCATTGCAGGAAATCTGCAACACAGAGTTCTCAAGAAGAAACCCATATCTGAACCGTGTTTCATATTCCCGCACCAGACCGAAATGGAATGGGAAAGAATATGATTCACTCTAGCCTAGGTGTCACTCAGGTCCCAGGTATAGGACCTTAACTCTCAATGAAACACCCACCCACCAAGGCAAACAACAGATCCAGCCAGCAACAATGACAGTATGATATATATAAATGCAATAAAGAAAGCAGTAAAGTAACTGTACATAAAGCAATAAACAAAAATAAATACAAGCACATAACACCCCAGTAAACACAAATCAAACAAGCGCTAGGAGGAACCCACAAGAAGAACCAGAAGCCCTGGTTGCAGTATAAGGATCCCCAGCAGAGTCGCCAAGCTGTCGCTCCCGATAAGTGACACAGGGTCGGATAAGGGTACAGACGCGAACGGTCGGCGAAGGGGACAGTGAGAACACACAGCCGTGAACTCACTGGAGATGAATAGAGTCGCCAGCTAGGCATTTTTATCCCGGAGGAAAGGTAATGCTGCATAGACCTAGAAAAAGATGGATAAGACGGTTGCGAACCAGAGAGACTGAGAAAGGGGGTTGGTTACAACCTGGGAAGGTATTAGCACCCAGATTGTCCGTCGTACTCGACGGGATCCACGCTTAAAAGATTTGTGTTTTAAAGGGGTAGTGTCAGTGCAATTTGTGTATAAAAGAGCTGGAAAAGGATGTACAGGTGTCAGTGTAAAGTGTATAAGTGATGTGAAGTATGAAAGTGTCAGTGTAAAAACAAGGTGAAATGCTCAAGATCATGAGGCTAAAGAATGAAGCTAGAAAGAGGGGGAATATACAGAGACTTTTGTTCGATAACTGTTAAGTTATGCCTACGTATCCTCTCGTGCAATGAGGAAGTCAGAACACCGTAGTTCGACCCAAAGAGACTGAAAGGTGAATTGACTGGTGAACTGCTTGCTTGCCTATGCTCAAGTGTATGACCTGTCTGGCTCAGGTGCTTACTGTCTTGCATTAGGCGGAAGAAGCAAGTTCTCGTTTGTGAATGAATGAGATGAGAAAAGAATCCCGGAGGAGACGATTATTGTTTGTTTTTGAGTTTTCAGTCTTTTATTGCTTGTGAAAGTTTGTCATAAGTTAATGAGCTTAAGCCTAAACCAATGGATTTAGTAAACTCATCACATCTTCCCTCTGATTAGGGGTAATGAGAATACCTTAAGTGTGAAGTCAGATTCTCACACTTAACCACCTTTGATGTAGGGTTAAGATCATTAACCTACTTGTGATTATTTAGATGTTTTTGGTGTTTTTGTTTAGTGTTGAGTAATGAGGTTAAGCCATAATCAGGGATTAAACAGACTCATTACACCATCCTAAAAGAAGGATGATAGATGAGAATGTTTAAGCTGAGGAAAGCTCCTCAACTTAATCCATGATTAGGGATTAAACCCATGACAAAACAAGCCTTTGATTAAGTGAATTTTATTTAATGATATGGTGATGAAGTGATTTTTATGATTTGTAAGACAACTTGAGGGGGACTTGTCCATTAACACTAGGGTTAGTCCTTCTTAACCAATTAAGGAAGAATTAGAACCCTAATGCAAGGCCCAAGTTACAAGTGTGATGTCTTGATGATTATTAAGTGGATTGATTAAGAGATTTAAACACATTAAGGGTTTAATACTTAGGATTAAAGTTATACACTCCATCCTAAGAGAAGGATGCAGGCATAAGCTCAATCACAAAGTCTTAAAGCCTTTAGGGTTTAGTCTCTGATTATGAGATGAGAAGAGAAGACTCAAAGAGAGACCCAAAGGTAAAAACTATGAGGGGGACTAATCAAAACCCTAATTCATTGTCATGCTTGGATGTTCCTAAGGTTTGTGAGGTTTTCAAGAACAATCCTCAGAGGAGCCACCAGGAAGCAGATGAACAAGATCAAGAGAAGCAAAGTGACTTGCTTCATTCAAGAAGTCAAGTCACTTGAAGAAAGAAAGTGGGAAGAAGAAGAATGAGCAAGCTCAATCTCAAACACATATAGAAATGCAGCAATGGATGCAAGAGAGATGAGAAGAAGAGTTATGAGAAGTGAAGGCAAATTCACTTCTCAAGTTACTTACCACCTGAAATGTTAGAAAGAAATGCAATGCAATGCTAAATGAAATGAAATGACATGATGCTAGACCAAACCAGAAGCATGTTGATGATGATAATGATGTTATGAGGTGCTGCAAACATGAGGCAAGGCATGGGGATGTTCATACAAGATCATGAATGCAAATGATGCAAGTTAAGGAGCATGAATGAACATGAAAAGTTATGAAGCACACAAGACAAATGACATGGCAAATATGTAATGCAATGATCAAACATGCTTTCTATATGTCTTAAGATGTCAAATGAATCACAAGAATGCACAAAATGCAAAGACAAGTCATGTTATGCAAGAGAATACAAGAAGGATGCAAAAGAAAGCCCAAATTAGGGTTCATGAATCAAACATCAAACCAAAACTCAAAACAGAAGCAAACCCTAAGATAAAAAAAATGGAAAATGGTACCCAAAGAAACCCTAAACCTATAATAAAACACTGCCCAAAGGGGAGCTCTCAACTCTCAACCAAACTCAAGATATGAATTTCCTAAGTTATTAGGGTTTTTAGGGTTCTTAACAAAAGAAATGTCAAACAAATAGAAAATGCAAGATCAAATCATGGCCATTTTACCCTAGAAACTACATGCCAAACACAAAACAATGCAAGAAGAATCAATGTCTCAACCTTCTCCAATAGGCAGAAATGAATTTTTGAACTTAGGATCAAATTAATGCACAAAATATGATTTAATTCAATGAAAAATTCTTAAAATGCATCAAGATCAAAAAAGAAATTTGGTTTGAAGGTTGGACAATGTTTCTAAATGTCTTAGAACATTTCATGAATTTTTTTGTAATTTTTAAATACCTAAAAGTATTTTTAATTAATTAATTCCCATTAATCAATTAAAAATAATCTTTTAAATATTTAAAAATACTTTTTTAATGATAAAAAATAAAATAAAAATATTTTTGGGTCTTAAAAATTAATAAAACTTTAAAGAAAAAGTTTCATAATTTTTAAGACATTTTTGCTATTTTAAAATAAATATGCAAGTTAATTGAAATAAAAATGAATTAAAATCAAATAAAATAGGAAGTAATCAGGATGGATGGATGAGATTGATTCTGAGTTTAAATTGGTTGACTGCGCGCGTCATCCAAGGGTCCAGGTTGACTCTGATTAAATTATTCAAATTATGGATTAATTAAGTTAACACGTGGATTAGGGCATAATCAAAGAGATCCAGGCCACTCACTAGCGCGCGGGAAGCAGCATCCAAGGGCCCAAATTTAAAGTTCACTAATTAATGACCATTAGCCCTAATCACTTTCAGGCTGCCGGAGAAGACTTCCGGTCGTCTTCTCCGGCCAGCTCTCTCCCTGAGAAACTTCAAACTCCCTAAAAACGTATCAAAAATGAAATCTAAAAACTGGGAAATGCTCCTCACATCCTCACGAATCAAACCCCTATCCTAAAACAAATTTATTCTTCCTACACAAACTGAATCGAAGAGAACAAGTTCTAGGGCACGCAGGTTTCAGAGACAAATTAAACTCTCAAATCAAAGCCATTTTCAAAACCAAGAACATCAGGATAATCAGTGAATCACATAGAACAAGTTTGTAACAAGAAAAATGATTTCTGGAAAAAATAATTTCGAGCTACCTGAGATTTGGAGCTTTCAACCTGAGAACTTTCTGGCCACCTCTCCTTGTGCAATCCACTCCTTAGGACCTCTTGATGATGTTTGAATGCCTTAGAACAATTTATGTTGGCTGGATAGTGAGATTCGACAGCTTCTGCTCAAGCTTGATCAGAAATGGCAATGGTGTTTCAGGCACTTTCAGATCATGGTGAGGGGTTGTTTGTGATCCTGTGGATGAATGGAGAAGGTCTGTGGTGTTTGTTTGTGTGTTTGCAAGCTGTGGTGAGAGTTTCGAAGAGAAATGCAGGCTGAGGTGAGAAATGGTTATGGAGTATTCTGGTTGTTTCAGGCTCGGGTTCTTGGTGCTGGGTGGTCTCTGGAGCAAGGTGAGTTGAATGGTGAAGATAGTTTGAGTGTTTGCAAGCTGTGGAATCAGATTCGAAGCAAGTTGCAATTGGGAGTGTTTTCGTGAATGTCTGGAATGAGGATGTTTCAGGCTTGCTTAGTACATGGAATGGCTTGCAAAATGATATGTTATTTTAATCCAAGTGGCCAGAGGATGTGACATGGCCTGTGGTGATAGGTAAGTTTACTTTTGCAAAAAGGTCAACTTTTGTGTAAGGCAAGTATGGTGAGGTGCTAGGCAAGTACAATGGGCATGGGCTGCGCAGCATGATGAGTGTGTGAGGCTAGCTTGATTCAAGGACCAATGCAGCAAGTTGGTGAGGAGAAATGAGTGTTTTGCAACTTGGTTACTTTTTGCCTTTTCATGAAAATCTCTCATTACACAAACCATAAACATGTGAACCTTGGTCCAATTCTGATTTTTGTGACTTAGAGAATGTTTGTGTAATGGTTTGAAATGAACTAGAGGTCACAATTGGCTTTGGTTCAAGACTTTGCAAAATTTCCATTTGGAGCATGCCTTGAAAATTAATGATTTTAGCCAACTTTGCCTTGCCATAACTTTTGATCCAAAAAGAGTTTGATCATGTTCTTGTACTTTTTGAAAAGGGAAAGATGAGATCTACAACTTTCATGACCAAAGTTTTTCCATTTGAAGCATTTTTGGATCAAGAATCAAGGCTTGAAAAATGACCTAAAATGATGCATTCTTGAAAAGTCAACTATGCCCAAAAAGTCAACATTTGCAAAAACCCTAAATTCTTGATTTTTATGAACTTCAAACTTCTTCCATGATCAAATAAAGATCATATACACTCAAAATGATGAAGATCACCCATTGGTTGGGTCATTGGGGGCCTCAGATGCCCTGATTTTACACTGACTTGTCTGAAAAGTCAACCCTTGATCAGATGACTTCCCCATGGAATTTCTTCATGAAAATTGATATGCATACTCCCTATACCATATAGAGATCAATGGAAACAAGAATGACCAAAAAAATTGGGGTTATGGCCTCTGAAACCAAAACCCTAATTTTCAGTCAACTGTGCAGTCTAGCCTGGCTCTGCATCCACTCAAACCCTAGTTCTTGTGATTCCTTTGCATTTTTGACTTTGAGGAGATGAAATATGATATAAGAACACACATGGACCCCTTTGAGATGATTGGTGGTCTTTGAAATGGCTCAAGATGCCTTAGGATTGCTCAGATCACAAACCCTAGGTGCAGATGCCTTAGAAACTATCCAGTGAATCAAAAATGAGATGTGAGATGATATGATTGTGTTTATGCATATGAGGATGATCACAAGCCATGGTGAAATGGGTGAGGGCAAATTTGGGGTGTTTACAGTATGTTATGCAAAGTGTCATAAGTTATTCTCATGGTGATAATGGTGTATTACCACCCTTCGACCTGAAACCACTATGGACCCTAGATGTAGAGTCGGGTGCTTTATTGCTGATCAAACATTATCCGTAACTGGATGATCATAAAGACAGTTGATGGGCACTCCACGAAGCATGCTGAGGGACATGAGTGTCCTAGATGGAATTTGCCAATCCTGCATAACAGGAGAAATGTCTAAGGGCCCAATATTGAACTGGACAAGGATGACACAGTGTATGCCTTGTGTTCAATATAGACATAGGGGCAAAAGGGTAATTGTACAAACATATATTATCACGAAAAAGGTTTTGTCAGATCACATGACATTTTCGTGACTTGGATAGCAGTGATGTGTTGCTAGATACCGCTCACTGTTTATTATGTTAAATATATAATTTAATATAATTACCAACGTTACGAAATCCTACAGGGTCACACACATAAGGACAGTTTGATGAGAGATAGAGAAATCAAAGGAACACCGTAAGGTACGGTGCACTTAAGTGAAAAATAGAAATTCGGATAATATAATAATAATTATTGTTATTTTATAATGGTTATAAAATAATAATAAAATAAATATATTTATTATAATAATAGTTATTATAATAATATATAATATTATTATGGATCATGTGAATTGGGCTTTTAGCCGCAGCCCACAAGAGAGTCTATAAAAAGGAACCCTTGTGATGAAGCTTTTACTTGATGCAATTTCGTTTTTGATTCTCACTCAAATAATTCCGTTCGTAAGCAGCTAGCACTGTGACCGGAAGCTGTTCGTGTGGACTGAGTAGAGGCGTTGCACTTCATCAACGCTTGTGATCGCTGCATCAAAGATCTGAATCGCCACAAAGAGGTAACGACTCTATCACTGACCATGCTCATTCGTAAGGATCACTAAAGGAAAATTTTTGTTTTCCGCTGCGTTTAGATCACAATTTTCCTTCAGTGGTATCAGAGCCACTTACGAAACCATGGATCTGATAGCTGTTAAATTTCCGTTTTTTTTTTCTGTATTTGATTCGATTAAAACACAGAACGAATTTAACAATAAACGATTAATTAAATTTGGCATCTGTTGTGTACGATTTGGATGATTGATGTTGATTATGCTTCAGAAACCGACATTAGTATGGTGAAGTTGTGCGATACATTGATCATCAATAGGTTACACAATTAGATCGATCACTTTTATATAAGATATAAGAAATTCTGATGCAAAGATGGTATATGGGATATACTGTTTTGATTTCATCCATTCAATCACATAAGGATTGTAATTCTTTTGAAAGATCATCATTTTCATTCGCTTCGGAATCCGACGTTAGTATGGTGAAGCAATGACATGTTGATCTATCATATTGAGTTATCAATCGAGTTGTGTTTGACGGCATGAAATTGTTGCATTAGGATTAATGGCAGTACAAGTGTTGTATTGCCGCAGACTTTTCCGGTTGGGGTTGTAAATGCACAAAAGTTGTGCAGGAAACGACGTGAAATACAATGAAGTGTTCATAAAATTTTTCGCCGGGGCGCTGCCCCTGACAACCCCGCAAGGAGGCGCTGCCCCCTTGACCCCCACCGTCCGCTGACCGGGCAGCGGAACCCCCGGCTAAGTCTGCAAAGTGTGATCAATCAGCCGAAATTTAATTTAGTTTATTTAATTATCGGAATTTTAAACTAATAATAAAAGTGTGTTTATTATTATTTATTTGTGGTGATCAGTTATGGCCTTAGTTTATCCTTTATTATTGTTTTGGGATTTTTAAATACGGCCTGCGAGTCGTGCCTCTCTCTCAATCTCTTTATGTAACTTCTTTTCTCATCTCACTCCCTCGTATGTAAAACGAGTTTTCTTATATGTAATGTAATATTATGTTATGAAGAAAAATGAAGTATTCAATATTAAAGGAGGATAACCTTGGAGATCATGCTTGGAGAAGCTTAGATCGTTATTAGGTTAGCTTAGGTTCTCTCATTGGCTTGAGAGAACAATTGCGTTAGGGGCCATAATTGTATCTTTTTATATGTATGTTGATGCATGTAATTGTATGTTGATGCATGTGAGAGACGTTTTGCATGTTAAGCCGGTGAGATCAAACTAATAACAAATTCCCTCAAAATTAAATATTAAGTTTATGCTTTCCAATTTTTAGCACTCATCAAGACTAGTATCGAGCATTGTAGGTTTCGCCTACGCGAGGTGCATGTTCTATATTAGTAAGGTGTGATGGGATAATTGTAATATCCAATTGCTAAAACAATGGGTCAAACTTAACTAAACAAATTATAATAAGATTATACATGTTTAGAAGCAAGAATTGGGAATGATTCATGTGATGGATCAGAATAAGGAGTTATTCACCCAATTGAAAATATTCGAGAGTTGTATGAGATACAATTGGAAGGAGTTCCTACCTAAATAACTTAGTTTTGTGTAATCAGCCTAACACTGACTTAAAACAAAGTGAAACATGGATCTCGACCCACTAGAAAGTTTTCCAACGGGATTTTCCGAATCAAATGATGAGGGTCATTTGTTTTGAATAAAATAGTGGGAGCATATTTGATTAAAGGCCTAATTAAATATGTTGTTTTAATAATACTTATATTTTCATATTTCTCTTGTAGATTACCATGACAACAAACACATCGAACAATATTTTGCGATCCATCCTAGATAAGGAAAAATTGTCTGGGACAAATTTCCTGGATTGGCACCGTAATCTGAGGATTGTCCTCAAGCACGATAAGAAGCTGTATGTCTTGGAGACACCAGTTCCTGAGGAGGAACCTCCTAGTTCTGCACCAAAGGCAGAAAGAGATGCTTATAAGAAGCATTTCGATGATGCCAATGAAACCGCTTGCCTCATGCTTGCTACCATGAACTCTGAGTTGCAAAAGCAACACGAGAACATGTCTGCGTTCGATATGATCGGACATCTGAAAATGCTTTATCAAGAGCAAGCAAGAAATGAGAGGTTTCAGGTTTCAAAGTCCCTTTTTAACAGCAAGTTAGCTGAGGGAGCCCCTGTAAGTCCCCATGTACTCAAGATGATTGGGTATGTGGAGAACCTTGACAGATTAGGGTTTCCCCTTGGAAAAGAACTTGCGATTGATCTGATCTTGCAATCGTTGCCAGAGAGCTTCAGTCAGTTTGTCCTGAATTTCAATATGAATGACTTGGACAAAAGTCTTCCAGAACTGCTAGGCATGTTGAGAACTGCTGAGCAGAATATGAAGACAAAAGGGAAATCCATTCTGATGGTCAGTAATGGAAAGAAACAGAACAAGAGGCCCATCAAACAGGGTGGTAGAGGGAAAGGCAAGGAAGTTGCCAAACCCAAACCCACTCCTCCTGTTTTGAAGCCTAGTGGAGGAATAGCAAAGGAGGGCACTTGCTTCCATTGCGGTAAGACCGGACATTGGAAGAGAAATTGCCCAAAGTACCTGGAAGATAAGAAAAATGGAGTAGAGACTTCAAATTCAGGTATTTTTGTTATTGAAATTAATTTATCTACTTCTGCATCATGGGTATTAGATACTGGATGCGGTTCTCACATTTGTACTAATGTGCAGGGGCTAAAAAGGAGTAGAGATTTGGCAAAAGGTGAAGTTGACCTACGAGTTGGCAATGGAGCAAAGGTTGTTGCTTTAGCTGTAGGAACTTATGTTTTAACTTTACCTAGTGGTTTAATAATTCAGTTAGAGAACTGTTATTATGTACCTGCAATTAGCAGGAATATTATTTCCGTTTCTTGTTTGGACAAGTTTGGTTTTTCATTCATAATAAAGAACAATTGTTGCTCCATTTATTTGAATGATATATTCTATGCTACTGCAAAAATGAATAATGGACTATATGTCCTTGATCTTGAAATGCCAATTTATAACAATAATACTAAAAGGTTGAAACCTAATGAGTTGAATCCAACTTACCTTTGGCACTGTCGATTAGGCCACATAAATGAGAAACGCATTTCCAAACTCCATAAAGATGGACTCTTGGACTCTTTTGATTATGAATCATATGAGACATGCAGATCTTGTTTAATTGGAAAGATGACAAAATCCCCATTCACAGGAAAAGGTGAAAGGGCTAATGATCTTTTGGCACTCATACATACTGATGTATGTGGACCACTGAACATACCAGCCAGAGGAGGTTTTCAGTACTTCATCACTTTCACTGATGACTTCAGTAGATACGGATATGTGTATTTAATGAAACACAAATCTGAGTCCTTTGAAAAGTTCAAGGAATTCAAGAATGAAGTACAAAACCAACTAGGGAAGAATATTAAAGTTCTTCGATCAGATCGAGGCGGTGAATATTTAAGCCTAGAATTTGATGACCATCTAAAAGAGTATGGGATTCTATCCCAACTTACTCCTCCTGGAACACCACAATGGAATGGTGTATCTGAGAGAAGAAATCAAACCTTGTTAGACATGGTCCGATCCATGATGAGTCACGCCGATCTTCCAAACTCCTTTTGGGGACATGCATTATTAACAGCAGCTTACACACTTAACCGTGTTCCATCCAAAAAGGTTGATAAGACACCATATGAGATATGGAGTGGTAAGAAACCACATATGTCTTACATGAAGATTTGGGGTTGCGAAGTTTACGTCAAACGACAAATTTCAACCAAGCTTGAGCCCAAATCTGACAAATGCTTATTTGTGGGATATCCTAAAGAAACAAGAGGATATTACTTCTACAATCCTTCTGAGGGCAAAGTGTTTGTCGCTCGAACTGGAGTCTTTCTGGAAAGGGATTTTATTTCCAAAGGAAACAGTGGGAGGAAAATAGAGCTTGAAGAAATTCAAGAATCACAAAACATTGAAACACCTATGGAGGAACTAGAGCAGGAAACACAAGTAGTTGTGGAAGAGCAACCTGCTCAAGTAGAACAAGACCAGCGTAGGTCAAGCAGGACACGTCACCAACCTGAGAGATATGGATATCTCATAAGTGATCAGGGTGATGTATTACTCATGGATCAAGATGAGCCTGTGACCTACAAAGAGGCCATAAATGGTCCTGAGTCTGAGAAGTGGCTAGAAGCCATGAAATCTGAAATGGATTCCATGTACACAAACCAAGTTTGGACCTTGGTAGAACCTCCTATAGGAGTTAACCCTATAGGATGCAAGTGGGTCTTCAAGAAGAAGACTGACATGGATGGTAAGGTACATACCTATAAAGCAAGACTGGTTGCAAAAGGCTATAAACAAATTCATGGGGTTGACTATGATGAAACCTTTTCACCAGTTGCAATGCGTAAATCTGTTCGGATTTTACTTGCCATCGCTGCATATCATGATTATGAAATATGGCAGATGGATGTCAAAACTGCTTTCCTTAATGGGAATCTTCTTGAGGATGTGTACATGACACAACCTGAAGGATTTGACATACCACAAGATGCCCAAAAGATATGCAAGTTACAGCGATCAATCTATGGATTGAAGCAAGCTTCCAGAAGCTGGAATCTTCGTTTTGATGAAACCGTAAAACAATATGGATTCATCAAAAATGAAGATGAACCTTGTGTCTACAAGAAGGTTAGTGGGAGCATGATCGTGTTTCTGGTATTATATGTAGATGACATATTACTCATTGGAAACGATGTCCCTACCTTGCAACAAGTGAAGACTTGGTTAGGGAATTGTTTTTCTATGAAAGACCTAGGTGAAGCAGCCTATATATTAGGAATTAGGATCTATAGAGATAGATCACAAAAACTGCTTGGCCTAAGTCAGAGTACATACATAGATAAAGTGTTGAGACGCTTTAATATGCATGATTCCAAGAAAGGATTCATACCTATGCAACATGGTCTGTGTTTATCAAAAACACAATCCCCTTCAACTAAGGAAGAAAGGGATCGCATGAATAAGATTCCATATGCATCTGCAATAGGATCTATCATGTATGCCATGTTATGTACTCGACCAGATGTCTCGTATGCATTAAGTGCAACGAGTAGGTACCAATCTGATCCCGGTGATGCTCACTGGGTAGCTGTCAAGAATATCCTTAAGTACTTGAGAAGGACTAAGGATTCATTCTTGATATATGGAGGTCAGGAAGAGCTTGATGTAATTGGTTACACTGATGCTAGCTTCCAGACAGATAAGGATGATTTTAGATCACAATCTGGTTATGTGTTCTGTCTCAATGGTGGCGCTGTGAGCTGGAAAAGTTCAAAGCAGGAAACAGTTGCTGATTCTACAACTGAGGCCGAGTATATTGCTGCCTCAAATGCAGCAAAGGAAGCTGTTTGGATCAAGAAGTTCATTAGTGAACTTGGCATAGTCCCTAGCATTGTGGATCCCATTGGTTTATATTGTGATAACAATGGTGCTATCGCACAAGCTAAGGAGCCTAGATCTCACCAACGATCCAAACACATACTTAGGCGTTATCACCTCATTCGAGAGATAATCGATCGGGGAGATGTGAAGATATGCAGAGTACCTACACTTGACAATATCGCTGACCCATTAACAAAGCCTCTTGCGCAACAGAAGCATGATGGTCATACTAGATCTATGGGTATTAAGGGTATGCCTAATTGGCTCTAGTGCTAGTGGGAGATTGTTGGTGTAAGCCCTAGAGGCCAATACTTTTTGGTACTTGTATCGGATTATTCGTTTAATAATAAAAGGCATTTCTTTATTATGTTTGTCTTTCAGAATAATAAAGTCCCTAGAATAGTTAGTCTGTTTAATGAAATGTTAAGTGTGACTTAATCATGAGATCCCATTAAACATAAAGACATTATTCTTAAAATATCTGTAGTCAAGCTTTATTGCAAAGTGGGATAACATTAAAGCATTGAGACTATTATGAAGATAGACTGATGATCACATCTCATGGATCATGGATAAAGAGTTATCAAGTCTTGACATAGGTATAAATATTAGGAGTAATATTTATACCGGATTGACCCGCTATGAGAATACTACATAGTATGTTATGCAAAGTGTCATAAGTTATTCTCATGGTGATAATGGTGTATTACCACCCTTCGACCTGAAACCACTATGGACCCTAGATGTAGAGTCGGGTGCTTTATTGCTGATCAAACATTATCCGTAACTGGATGATCATAAAGACAGTTGATGGGCACTCCACGAAGCATGCTGAGGGACATGAGTGTCCTAGATGGAATTTGCCAATCCTGCATAACAGGAGAAATGTCTAAGGGCCCAATATTGAACTGGACAAGGATGACACAGTGTATGCCTTGTGTTCAATATAGACATAGGGGCAAAAGGGTAATTGTACAAACATATATTATCACGAAAAAGGTTTTGTCAGATCACATGACATTTTCGTGACTTGGGTAGCAGTGATGTGTTGCTAGATACCGCTCACTGTTTATTATGTTAAATATATAATTTAATATAATTACCAACGTTACGAAATCCTACAGGGTCACACACATAAGGACAGTTTGATGAGAGATAGAGAAATCAAAGGAACACCGTAAGGTACGGTGCACTTAAGTGAAAAATAGAAATTCGGATAATATAATAATAATTATTGTTATTTTATAATGGTTATAAAATAATAATAAAATAAATATATTTATTATAATAATAGTTATTATAATAATATATAATATTATTATGGATCATGTGAATTGGGCTTTTAGCCGCAGCCCACAAGAGAGTCTATAAAAAGGAACCCTTGTGATGAAGCTTTTACTTGATGCAATTTCGTTTTTGATTCTCACTCAAATAATTCCGTTCGTAAGCAGCTAGCACTGTGACCGGAAGCTGTTCGTGTGGACTGAGTAGAGGCGTTGCACTTCATCAACGCTTGTGATCGCTGCATCAAAGATCTGAATCGCCACAAAGAGGTAACGACTCTATCACTGACCATGCTCATTCGTAAGGATCACTAAAGGAAAATTTTTGTTTTCCGCTGCGTTTAGATCGCAATTTTCCTTCACCTTCTTCCCATGATGATCAGGCCACCTGACCTTCTGGTCTTCTTAGTCTTCTTGGCCAGCAGTGTCTTCAATTCATCCTGCCCCTTGGTCAGGTTCAGGATCAGCTCTTGGAACTGTGCATTTTGTGCCTGGAGATCCTTAACTGTTTGTTCAAGAGCCATTGCTGAAATAAACAGCGAGAAGATAAGAAACCTGTGCACAAGAAACCTGTGATGCAATGATATGATATGTAAATGTATATCATTGCATCAAACAAGAAGGACCGCAGGATTTAAATTTGCTTAAACAAACAAGAAGGTAAATTTTTATTAGTAATAAATTTGTTTTGCCTCTTGGGCTTACAAAAAATGAAATGAAATAAATACAAGAGATGGGGTTTTAAGTCTCCCATGGACGTTTCCTCTTTGTGTTGAGGTATGAGTTGAGATTCCGTTCCTCGTGAAGTTGCTTTGTTAGTTCTAGAATTCTTTCTTGGCTTGCTCTGTAATGAGCCTCGAAAGTATCCCTTTGCTCCTTCAACAGGATCCAAGATCTCTGTAAGTCTTCCATGTCAGTAGGCATGTCTGGGTGAAGGATGGTATAAGCAGTGTCTCCTTCAGCAACAGGTTCCATGGTAACTGGCAGGATAGCAGGATATGGCATCATGAGAGTCTGAGCACGAGATCGCACCCATCTGAGATAAGCTTCCATAGGAATAGCGTACTTAGGCTCCAGTGTTTTGCTGTCAACCCTGTTTACTTTTCCCCAAGCTCGTATGAATCTCTGGCGGTAACCTTGAAGATCGTTGTCGTAGTCAAACACAATGCCCTGAATCAACATGTCATGTGGACCATCGCTCCGAGCGTAACCAAACTGTCGTAAAGCTAGAGAGGGGTTGTAGGTGATGCCTCCTCTTATGCCTAGAAGTGGCACATTAGGAAACTCCCCACAACGGTCAATAATGGTGACATTCTCCATAGATCTGGAGCACCAATTAATATCTGAATGCGAGAGTGACATGATCCTCTTGGACCACCTGAACCCTTGCTCATTCTTCATTACTGAGCGAGGAAGGTGAGAAATAAACCACCTAGAAAGCAAAGGTATGCAGCACATCAAATTTCCTCTTGCCCTTGTAGTACGAGTATGAAGAGAATGTAGGATGTCTCCAAGCAATGTAGGCACTGGATTGTGACTCAGTAATATGTTGATGGCATGAACGTCTATGAACTGATCTGGATTGGGGAACAATACTGAGCCATAAATCAGCAAGGATAAGATCTCCTCAAAAGCATCATAACTCATGGCCTTCAAGAACACTTGAGCTTTATCCATTAATACCTTAGCAAGAATACCCTTGACTCCGCTTCTCGTTTCTAGAACAATGTCAGACTTCTTCAGATGTAGAGCTGCAGCAATAACCTCTGGTTTAAGCTCCTTCTCCAAGCTTGTGAAGGGTCTTTGATCAAGAACAGGTATACCCAGAAGTTTAGAGAACTCTTCCATTGTAGGAACCAGCTGATAATCAGGGAATGTAAAGCAATGGTGCTTAGGGTCAAAGAACTGAAACAGGACACTCATCATGTCTTCATTGAATCCTGAAGTGACTAGATCCAGTAGGTGACCATGTCTCTTGATGAACTGGGAGTGATCAGACACTTGAGAAACCAACTCTTTAAGCTTAGCAGGTATGCCTACAAAGTTGATCCTGATAGTGTTTCTACGAGCAGAAGCCATGACCTGCAACAAAGAACAAAGATAAATCCTTTGGTCCTTGAAATGGTTAGTGAAAATGCTATGCTTATGATGCATGATGATGTCATGATGTTATGCTCAATCACAAACATGTGGCATACACAAACAAGTCACACAATAGCCCTAGGTTTAAAGGCTTGCATGAAGTTTAAGGTAAGTACCCTCCCCTGAAGTTAGTTGGTTCATCCTGTCCTACAAAAGTAACCAGGTTCTAAGGGATCTCAATATCATTGATCCTTCACAAGGGTGGTTGTTCAGTAGGCAACTTACTTGCCAACCAAAACCCTCCAAGTTTAAGATCTCAATGAGCGTAGTATCGAGTGTCAACCAACTTTAGTCTGCACCAAAGCCGATTACCTCACTACTTTCTAAAGACCAAGATGGGATAACTAGGGTTCTAAAAGTTAGTTAGTGTGTTGACAACATATGGCAGCCTCATATTATCCTCATCTTGACTTAAGGAACATAAGCACCAACCAAGAAGTCACACTAACTATGGCCACCAGATCAACCATATCGATATATGTCGTACAGTTTCCTTGGTCTATTGCCATTTACCTATGGTACACTAGATCCGGGTTAGGACCTTTCACACATAAGAGCACCCCAACAAGATAATATAAAGCAAACAAGGCAAACAATTTAAAGTGATCTAATTCCTAAGGGTACCCCTCTTAAATTTAAGTCCCCAGCAGAGTCGCCAGTTCTGTAACGCGGTGGGAGAACTGACTTTAGTTATGTTGCGGATAGAAAGAGTCGCCACCGACTTTTATTTTATCCAAAGGAAAGGCATAAAAGAACAGGAAAGACCTTTTAAAAGATTTTTGGTTCCGGGGGGTAGGTTATGTAAAGGGAAGGTGTTAGCACCCTTTACATCCATGGTTATCCATGGGCTCTTAGTTACTTAGCTCACTTTAAAATGTTTTTGAAATGTGGAGTGTGTGAATAAAAATTTTCTTAAGAGTTTAATAATGATCCATGTGTGGATGCGTAAAAAACCTTTGTTTTGAAAATTGTTTGAAATGTATGAAGTGTTTGAAAAGTTTTGAGGAGTGAGCAAGTAACTATGAGGAACCTACCCTAAGTTTAAGTCTTTCTGTTCTTTATCCTTTAAATGGTAAGACTATCCCTATTATTAAGGAATAGGTAGTCATTACCTTGGATGTAAGGGACATATGAAAGGGACATCTGTTTAATGAAGGCAACTGTGGGGTGTATTAAGCATTTTTGGAGGGACTGTCATCATTATTCGAAAGGGACAAGATCATTACGAAGGCAACTGTTTAAGGGACTTGATCTTTTATTATTAAGGGCCTAGATGACTTTATCTTTAAGGGACTTTGCTTTATACACCCTACTTGACCTTTTTGAATAGACAACAATGAGAGGTAACCCTAGAAAGTAAGATGGCGATCAAAGATCGACTTACGTGTGTGAGTGTTCAATTTAATATTTATCTTTTACTTTAAATGATCTACATTAATTTTAAATATACATACATGTTACACTCCCTATTTTTACTAAACATAGCATAAAAATAAATAATTTAAATATTACAGAAAATTACATCCAGGAGCAATTACAATAATAATAATAATAAGCAATTTAAATAAATAGCAAAATAAGCAAAATAAATAAATAAGCAATAAGCAAAATAAATAATAAGTAATTATAAGAGGGGTTAGTGAAAATAATAATAATAATCACAATTTAAAAATAAATGGGGTTAGTAATAAACATGGTTAATAATAATAATAAACAAAAAGATTATAATAAACAAAATTTTAATGGTTAATAGAAAAATATGAACAATTATATTAATTAATTATAAAATTTTAAGTTAAGTATAAATTATAAAATTAATTATGGACATAATCAAATTAGCAATTTTAAACATATAATAGAAATTATTTTCATGTAAAATTAAAATATAAACAATTGTAGAATATTTACATATTATAAAAAAAAATTAAGCATTTTAATTTTTAAACATGTTTATGTACAAGATTTTAAATTATAAACAATTTATGTACTTAATAAAAATTAAATAAGAATTTTAATTAAACTATAAATACAAATAATAATATAAAAGAAGAAAAGAAAATTAGGGTTTTGAAAAGAAATATATTTTTTAGGGTTTTAGAAAATTAGGGTTTATATGTTTAGAAAATAAATTAGGATTAATTATTAATTATACAAAATTAAATTATTTTTCTAATGATATTTAATAATAAAATAAAAAAAAATGAGTTTAGATTATAATAGAGAAAATAATAATACATACATTATATATATCTTTTAAAATTTATTTAGTTATATTATAAACATATTAATTAAAAATAATAATAAACAAGAAAAATGAAAAAAAGGAACTTACCTGGCTGGGGTTTGAACCCAGCACCTTTAGCTTGCCATCAGCAACACATACCACCAGGCCATCATGCGCGCAGGTGAGAGGAAAGGGCATCAAATTGGTTTTGTTTCTTCAGCCTAAAAATCAGAAAAAATAATGGGAAAAAGCAAAAGGCCTGGGGGGAATCGAACCCAGGACCTTCATAGTATCACACAAACACATTACCATCCCAGCTAGGTGAGCGCATCTGATAGTATAGTGGCAATAATGCATAATATATGAAGCTTCCTGATTAACCTGAAAAAATAAGAAAAAATTGTACAAAGCCAGGATTCGAACCCAGGCTTGCAGGCAGTATACACGCGCGTCTTACCACTGAGACAAGCATCTGCTTGTGAAATAACAACAGAAACAAATCATAATATTTTTAAACAATTTTTTGAATCTGGAATTTCGCGCGCAGCTTCTTCTTCTTCTACCTTTTACCTGCGAAAATTCATACAATTTTACCTACGAAATTTCCTGCGTATTCTTCCATGTTTACACCCTGCGAAAATCAAACACCAACGAAACCGTACAATTTCTTCAAATTGTTTATACCAATGAGTTCCTTATGACTCATACAATCAATCCACGTTGTTAGAATTTATTTATATTGTCTAAATCGTGAAACCCTAAAACTAAGTTCCAAACCCTAACAATGGCCGTTTGCGATTTAGGTCATGAAGCTTCAAGTTTTTTGTCCAGAAAGCATCTATACATCATCACTAACACAAATATACAGTTAGATTTCATTGTTATGGCATAAATAGTTCAAATCGAAAAAATTTTAAAGATGAACAAGATGCATTCGGGTTATGCTATGTGAATGGTTTTGGATGCAACCAAGCATTGGTTTTCACTCAATGATGTCCAAGGATCATAGTTGTGTCCTCAAATTACCTTCTAATGCCTTGTATGGATGAATCCGAATTTGAGTTTTTGGATGGTTTTTTGATTTGTGAAACTTACTCTTGGAGGCTGCAAATTTGTGGCTTGTGAATTGTTAAGTGTTCATTATATATGAGTGAGTGAATTAGGTCAAAGACTTCACCAATTTGATGGATATTTGGATCATTTGAAGATTGAAAAAGATTGGCTTTAAAATTTGAATATTCTTGATCTCACATTGCTATTTTTGGATGATTCTCATTACTCTTGTATCAATCAAGTCTAAATATAATTTAAGACCTTCTAGAAACCAAATCAAATTAAATTTTCATTATTTTATATTTTATTTGAATTTAAAATGATTTTTTAATATAAAAATCATAATAAATAAAAACAAAATGAATAAAATTATGAATAAATCAATTTAATTTCGTGCAAGATGTTTTGATGTGAATTGGGTCATTATTTGGCAAGCCCATTTAGAAAAAATTGGTTTTAGACCTCCATTTTCATCATAAACCAACCCAAAATTTCCCAACTTTGCAAGGGCACACATCCTTCAATTTTAATGCTATGAGGGTGTTCTTGGACATTTTGTAAAGCTTAAAGAGTCCTCTAAATAACCCCACTGGTTTCATGTCCATATCAGTTACCAATCTCAAGTTATGCCCTTTTGAAGTTGTTGACTTTTTGTTGACTTTTAAAAGGACCTATAATGTCTTAGCTCATATCTTCCAAATGAAGCATTTTTGGGCTTGGCTCGTGAGACACAAAGTTGTATAGAATTAAATTTCCTTAAAAATGAGCTTTGGATGGAGACTTGGTGATGAAGTATGTGAAAGTTATGGCTGGTCAAAGTTCAGTTGACTTTTACTGAGAAAACCCTAATTTAGAAACTCCTGATTCTTGATGATCTGAAATCTCCTTGATGAATCATGATCAACCCTTGATCAAATGATGAATTTTACTTCATATACTTGATGTTGGCAAAAAAATCAAGAAGTTTGACTTTGGTTTGACCACAGTTGACCTCAGTTTGACTTTTTAACTACTTTGACTGATTTTGACTTATCTGATCATCTAACTGAGCAAACCTTTGAGAAAAGTCTTGAAACTTGACATGGGGGTTCTTAAACACATATAAGATGTTATGAAGCTCACTTGAAGTCTTGGAAGTCCATTTAGCCTGATTAAAGTCAAAACCCTAGTTTTGGATGCAATGCTTAGGAGGTGCATTGTCTGAGGGAATTGTCAACTCTTCTGACCAATTGTGCACTTTGTGAACCTTGTGAACCATCATAAGATGTCTTTTGAACCTTGTGAACCTCATGGGAGGTCTTGTGAACCTCATAAAGTGACTTGTAGACTTTATGAACCTCATGAAAGGTTTTGTAAGCATTGTGAATCTTGTGAACCTTGTGAACCTCATAAAGTGACTTGTAGACTTCATGAGCCTCATGAAAGGTCTTGAAAGCATTGTGAATCTTGTGAACCTTGTGAACCTCATAAAGTGACTTGTAGACTTCATGAACCTCATGAAAGGTCTTGAAAGCATTGTGAATCTTGTGAACCTTGTGAACCTTCTTAGCACACAAAGTCTTGTATTGTGAGGGCAAATTTTGGGGTGCAACAGCATGACTCTTGCATCTTTTCCCTTTTTGGAATTCTTTGTGAACCAAGGCAATGAAACCTATGAACTCTTGGGCAATTTGCAGTAAAATGGACCACATGAAGTTGTTATGATGCTTTGAGATCACTTAGTAACTAATCCTATCATTAGAAGTCCCTTTTGCAAAAAATCCATTCTTGAAGATTCATGAGAAATGCCTTATGGTGACTTGTAATTCAAGGCATGAAAATGAGATATTCCTTGGGCAATTCTGAATTATAGATCATGTATGATGTTTTTGTAATGGTTAGAAGTCAAATTGAGGTCACAAATTGCCTTGGAAAGTGGTTTTGCAAGTTTCCCTCTTTGGTGCATAAGTGAAATTTTGTGATTTTTCCCAACTTTGCAAGGCCATAACTTGAGTTCTATGATGAATTAGATCAAGTTCTTGTACTTTTTGAAAAGGGAATGATCCAATCTACAACTTTCATGACCAAGAATTTTTCATTTGAAGCCTTTTTGAATAAAAAAGAGGAGGTTGAAAAACTTTCCCAAAATGGCAATTTTGCATTACAAGTCGCTTTCCCAAAATGGCAACTTTGCAAATGGCATGAAATTCTTCAATTTTGTGAACTTCTAACTTCTTCTAAGATCAAATAAAGATCATATGCACCCATAATGATGGAGAAGACCCTTTGGTTGGATGATTGGGGGCCTCAGAGGCCCTGATTTTGCATTGACTTGTTCAAGAAGTCATCTATTGATCATATGCCTTCCCCATTGAATTTCTTCATGAAAATTGGTATGCATGATCCTTATATCATATAGAGACCAATAGAAACAAGAATGACCAAAAAATTTGGAGTTGTGGCCTTTGAAACCAAAACCCTAATTTTAGGTCATATGTGCAGTTAAGCTTGGTTCTACTTCCATGCCTTTCTCAGTTCTTGTGATTTTCTGACTTCCTTAATCTTGGGAGGATATAATATGATGCTTGAACATACATGGACCCTCTTGAGATAATTGAAGACCTTTGTAGTGGCTCAGATGAATCTTTGATTGCTCAAATCACAAACCCTAGATGCAGATGACTTAGAATCAATGTAGTGAAGCAAAAAAAATGAAATGTGAGATGATATGATTGAACTTATGCAAATGAAGAGAATCACAAGCCATGGTGAAATGAGTGAGGGCAAATTTGGGGTGTTTACAGCTGCCCCTATTCAAACATGAGTTAGCTGTGCAGGATGTAAGCGACGAGCTTAACAGACAAACAAGATAACTTGTGGTTGAATATCAAAGACAGTCCAAAATTTGCGCTCACTGGGGGAAAAGAAAGGGGACATAAATTGTAAAAGAAAACAAAGTATGATTATAAATTGCGGGCGACGGAGGACGACCGTCGGGCAGGGGACGACTGTTGGGGATGAAGCAATGACGTGGACGGCCGACATGCTGGGGAAATGAAAAGATTATGATGGGGACGACCATCAACTACAGTAACAAGGATCTTTGGGGATTAAAGGTAAATGATGGGGACGACCATCAGGTTGAAGATATAAATGATGAGGGACGGTCATCAAGGGTGAAGGACGATCACCTAGCAGGGGACGGCTGCTCTGTTGGGGATAAGATGAGGGACGGTCATCTACTGGTGAAGGACGATCACTTGGCAAGGTACGGTTGCCAACAGTATCACGACATAGGACGAATGTCGGATAGAAAGAGGTCAACGATGGGGACGACCATCGAATAAGCATGATGAAGGACGATCATCAAAAGGGTGAAGGACGATCACCTAGCAGGGTACGGCTGCTTTCGGGGTTTATCGTGACATAGGACGAATGTCAGATAACAAGATCAATGATGGGGACGGCCATCGGATAAAATGATGAAGGACGATCATCAATAGGTAAAGGACGATCACCTAGCAGGGTACTGCTGTTAACATATCATGACATAGGACGAATGCCGGATATGAAAGGGTTCAATAATGGAGACTCCGCTGGGGAAATGATGAGGTACGGTCATCAAAAGGTGAAGGACGATCACCTGGCATGGTACGGCTACCGAAAGTATCATGACATAAGACGAATGTCAAATAGAAAGGAAATAATTTTGCTGGAGAATCTTCTGGGGGAATGGTGACACGGACGAGTGCCAAAAGGAGCATGTATCTGTTTTTGAGAGTGCAAAGGAGACACCTTGGCTTTCTGTCGGGGAATTTAAGGGGTATTTGTGTATCACTGATGTGGTATTGTCGGTATTTATAGGTGACTGGTTCGAACCTGACTTGTGATTATGCAATATGTTTGATTTTTGCCGTAATGCTCCGTATTAGACAGAATGCTACGCTCAGGGGGAAAATGACGCGAATGCTATGATTATGCAAAGATATCGATCCGGGATTCAGATCCCGTTGCTTGTGGAGATCTCTGGCTGATCTACTTGAAGGGAATGTCCCAGCTGGGCATGAGATCACTGGTAGATCTGATATATATGACTTTGTTTGGGGAATAAGTCACTGATAGACCTATTCTTTGTGATGAGGAGCCCAACTGGGGTCTGTGGAAGCTATCGTCACTTTGTCGTGAGATCTTCAGATATTGCTCTTCTGGATAGAGGTTGAGACTCTACGGGGAGATGATTCCCTGTCTAACACTTGGCTAAGGAGGAATGATCACTGAACAACCTTCTTAGAGACTTTATTGATACTACTGAAGATGATTGAAGCCTGGAAACTCAGCTGGGGAGAAGGCATCCCTGGTGCTATTTGGGAGATGTGCTGAGTAAATAGTGATTTGGCAGCTTGCTGGGGAGAAGCTTTCATGCCCCTTGTTGCGCTTTGAATACCTGCAATCCTGTCATGACGAAGAAACGTACAAATATCCCGAGGTATCCCTTACTGGATTCCATCATAGGAGTTTAGACACTCCCGGGAGCGAATATATTTCCTGTAAGCAAGTAACTTTAGAAAAGACGCATTTGTATTCATGCAATCAATATTTTAAGGACATCGGACATTTTGCAAATGAAAATAAAATGTACGAGACAAAATGTGACTGAAAATCTGATTTTATTGATTTATGTGCCCTGAATTGGCAAGTACAGTCAAAGAAATAGATCCCCTGAAATGAGGAGATTGTTACAAATTGAGAAACAAAGGGTGATGGCAATGTTGATGACGCTTTAATGAGCTTCTCTTTTTCTATGACTTGCATGACATTGACGTTCTTCTCATCTTACTTTCTGAAGGAGGCTGGTTCTGACCGATGCTTTAACCCTCCGAAGCTTGCCATGTTGTGAATGATACAGACGAATTCAGAATGCAGTTGTTCGCTTATTCCCTAATTTTGCATGGATCGCCCTTTCGGGTTTTCGATCCACCGGGATACCCATTTTTGCCTGAGTTGTCCAATGTGGCTTTTCAACTCAGCGGGTGTACATTTTTTATTTATTTCCCTTATTTTTTCCCAAGTCTTTTATTCTGTTTTTGACTCGCCGGGATGCCCTATTTTTGCCTGGACTTACATTCTGTTTTTATGTCCAGCGGGTCATTTTATGCGAAGTATTTTTTAACTTTATCTGAATTCACAGGGGACAGGAAGTCTTCAACATCCATAGTACTGAGCATCAGTGCTCCACCAGAGAAAACATTCTTTACTATGAACGGACCATCGTAATTCGGAGTCCATTTGCCCTTGTGGTCTGTATGAGGAGGAAGGAGTCTTTTCAGCACAAGATCTCCTACTTGGTATTCCCGAAGCCTGACTTTCTGATCGAAGGCTTTCTTCATTCTTTTCTAATATAACTGCCTATGACAGATTGCAGCCAATCTCTTTTCTTCGATCAGATTCAGTTGATTGTACCGAGAACGGACCCATTCTGCTTCATTAAACTTGACATCCATTAGTACCCGTAAGGAGGGTAATTCAACTTCAACAGGTAGGACTGCCTCCATACCATACACAAGCTGATACGGTGTTGCCCCAATGGATGTTCTGATTGAGGTACGATACCCATGCAAGGCAAATGGTAGAATCTCATGCCAGTCTTTGTAGGTGACCATCATCTTTTGCACAATCTTCTTGATATTCTTGTTAGCTGCCTCTACATCGCCATTCATCTTTGGCCTGTAAGGAGAAGAGTTGTGGTGTTGGATCTTGAAGTCCCGGCACAGTTCTGCCATCATTTTGTTGTTTAAGTTGGAACCATTATCAGTAATGATTCGCTCGGGCACTCCATACCTACAGATGATGTCTCTCTTCAGGAATCGGGCTACCACTTGCCTGGTGACATTGGTATAGGAAGCTGCTTCGACCCACTTGGTAAAATAGTCAATAGCAACTAGGATGAATCTGTGGCCATTTGAAGCAGTCGGTTCAATCTTTCCTATCATGTCAATGCCCTACATGGCAAAGGGCCAAGGTGAAGACATCACATTCAAAGGATTGGGAGGCATATGCACTTTATCCGCATAAATCTGGCATTTATGGCATTTCCTGGCATAAGCACAACAGTCTGCATCCATTGTGATCCAATAATAGCCTGATCTCAACAACTTTTTAGCCATTGCATGCCCTCCAGCATGGGTACCAAAAGATCCTTCGTGCACCTCGTGCATCAACAAATCTGCCTTTGTCTTATCAACACATCTGAGAAGTACTATATCAAAGTTTCTCTTGTACAAGGAACCATTCGCATTTAGGAAGAAACTACCAGCCAGCCTTCTTAATGTCTTCTTATCATTGGAAGATGCCCCAGGTGGGTATGTCTGATCCTCCAAGAAGCATTTGATGTCATGGAACCAAGGCTTATCATCTTTAGCAATGTCTACTGAAAAAACGTACGTTGGTCTGTCAAGTCTGGATATTGATATCCGAGGCACAAAGTTGGCAGCTTGAACCTTGATCATGGATGAAATGGTAGCCAAAGCATCTGCAAACTGATTTTCATCTCGAGGGATATACTCAAGTTTGACAGTTGTGAAGAATGTAAGCAACCTCCTTGTATAATCCCGGTAAGGTATCGGATGCTCCTGGTGAGTGTACCATTTGTCGTTGGTTTGATTAATTACCAGAGTTGAATCTCCGAACACAGCCAAAGTCTTGATCCTGAGGTCAATGGCTTCCTCAAGACCCATGATACAAGCTTCGTATTCAGCTTCGTTGTTAGTGCAGTTAAAGGTGAGCTTTGCCGAGAAAGGCATATGAACTCCTTTAGGTGTAATGAGTACTGCACCCACACCTCGACCATTCATATTAACAGCCCCATCGAACATCATAGTCCATTCTTCTTCTGGGTCAGGCCCTTCAGTGTGAATAAGCTCTTCATGATCTTTTGCTTTTATGAACATGATGTCTTCATCAGGGAAGTCAAATCTCATAGGTTGGTAATCATCAATGGGTTGCTCAGCAAGATAATCAGACAATACACTGCCTTTGATGGCTTTTTGAGAGGCGTACTGAATATCATATTCTGTGAGGATCATTTGCAATCTTGCAACCCGTCCGATAAGTGTTGGCTTCTCAAATATATACTTAACTGGGTCCATCTTGGAGATCAATAAAGTAGTGTGGGTCAACATATACTGCCTTGGTCGGCGAGCAACTGTCGCTCCCACCAAAATGACACCTGGTCAGAAGGGGTACAGACGCGAACGGTCGGCGAAAGGAGAGGGAATGGATAGAGTCGCCAGCTAGGCATTTTTATCCCGAAGGAAAGGTAATGCTGCATAAACCTAGGAAAAGATGGATAAGACGGTTGCGAACCAGAGAAACTGAGAAAGGGGGTTGGTTACAACCTGGGAAGGTATTAGCACCCAGATTGTCCGTCGTACTCGACGGGATCCACGCTTAAAAGATTTGTCGTTTAAAGGGGTAGTGTCAATGCAATCTGTGTATCAAAGCTGGAAAGAATGCAAGTGTCAGTGCAAAAGAAAAGTGAAGTGTATAAGAGAAGTGTCAGTGTAAGAACAAGAGGGAAAAGCTCAAGAACATGAGGCTAAAAGAATAATGTTGGAAGAGGGGGAATATACAGAGACTTTTATTCGATAACTGTTAAGTTATGCCTACGTATCCTCTCGTGCAATGAGGAAGTCAGAACACCGTAGTTCGACTCAAAGAGACTGAAAGATAAATTGACTTATGAACTGCTTACTTGTCTATGCTCAAGTGTATGACCTGTCTGGCTCAGGTGCAAACTATCTTGCATTAGACGGGAGAAGCGAGTTCTCGTTTGTGAGTGAATGAGATGAGAAAAGAATCCCGGAGGAGACGATTATTGTTTGTTATTGAGTTTTCAGTCTTTTATTGCTTTTTGGGGTTTGTCATAGGAATATGAGCTTAAGACTAAACCAAGGGTTAGTAAACTCATCACATCCTCCCTCTGATTAGGGGTAATGACAATACCTTAAATGTGAAGTAAGAACCTCACACTTAATCACCATGATGTAGGATTAGGATCATTAACCTACTTATATTTATTTAGATGTTTTTGTTGTTTTTGTTTAGTGTTAAGTAATGAGATTAAGCCATAATCAGGGATTTAATGGACTCATTACACCATCCTAATAGAAGGATAATAGATGAGAACATTTAAACTGAGGAAGGCTCCTCAACTTAATCCATGATTAGGGATTAACCTCATGACAAAACAAAGCCTTTATTAAAGTGGATTTTAGTTAATGGTAAGATTAAGAAGTGATTTTTATGGTGTGTAAGACAACTTGAGGGGGAGTTGTCCATTAACACTAGGGTTAGTCCTTCTTAACCAATTAAGGAAGAATTAGAACCCTAATGCAAGGCCCAAGTTACAAGCTTGATGTCTTAGTGATTATTAGATGGATTGATTAAAGGATTTAAACACATTAAGGGTTTAACACTTAGGATTAAAGTTATACACTCCATCCTAATAGAAGGATGCAGGCATAACCCTAATCACAAAGCCTTAAAGCCTTAGGGGTTTAGTCCCTGATTAAGAGATGAGAGGAGAAGACTCAAAGATGACATAAAGGCAAAACTAAATGGGGGACTAATCAAAACCTAATTATTATCATGCTTGGTTGTTCCTAGGGTTAATGAGGTTTGCAAGAAGATCTTCAGAGAAACCACCAGGAAGGAAGCAGATGAAAGGAGCAAGAAGCAGAGAGAAGCAAGACAACTTGCTTCACTTAAGAAGAAAAATTGCTTGAAGGAAGAAAGTGAGGAGAGAACATGAATGAGCAAGCTCGCTCTAAAACACATACAAAATGCAGCAATGAAATTATGAAAGAGATGAAAAGAGATTGTGAGAAGTGAAGGCAAATTCACTTCTCAAACAACTTACCACCTGAAAAGTTAGCACAAGAAAATGAAATGCAATGAGAATGGGATGAAATGCCATGGTGCAAACCAAAACCAGAAGCATAAACATGATGTTAATGATGCTAAGAGAAGATGCAAACACAAGGCAAGACATGAGGATGATCATACAAGTATATGGATGCAGATGAAGCATGCTTGGAACCATGAGAGTTCATGAAAGCTTATGAAATGCAATGGACATACAACATGGAAAATGAAAGATGCAATGATCAAACATGATTCTAATATTTCCTAAGACGTATTATGAATCATGTGGATGCACAAAATGTCATGGCAGGTCATTGGATGCAAGCAAATGAAAGAAGGATGCAAAGGAAAGCACAAATTAGGGTTACATACAACATGCAAAGCAAAACTCAAAACCAGAAACAAAATGACATGACAAAATATTGAAAATGCAATCAAAGATACCTTAAACCTATACAAGTTCACTGCCTAAAGGAGGGGACCTAACTCTTAACCTAGTGAAAGTTATGAATTTCCTAAGATTACTAGGGTTTTGGGGTACCTCATCATAAAAAATGTAAAATAAATTGAAAATGGAAGATCAATTAAAACCAAATTTACCCTATAAACTACATGCCATGAAGGATGCAATGCAAGAAGAACCAACATCAAACTCTCAAAGGTTAGGCAGAATGGATTTTTCAAAGTTTGCACAAAAATATTGCCTTAAAATGAATTTAATTCCATGGAAAATTGTCAAAATGCATCAAGAACAAAAAAGAAATTTGGTTTGAGAGTTTGATAATGTTTCTAAATGTTTTAAAATTCAATGTGAATTTTTTGGTGATTTTTAAATACCTAAATGCATTTTTAATTAATTAATTTTCATTAACCAATTAACAATAAACATTTAAATGATTTAAAAATGATTTTTAATGCAAAAAATAAAAATAAAAATATTTTTGGGTTCTGAAAATTAATAAAAGATTTGATAAAAATTTTCAGAATTTTTTAATGTATTTTGCTATTTTAAATAATTCGTGCAAATTAAATGAAAAGAAAATGAAATAAAAATTAAAATATGAGAAGTATGCACATCCACTAGCTGAGATTCAAATGGAAAAGGAGGGAATTGACCCGCGCGCATCTGGACGGCCCACGTTTAAACTGGCTGGATTAAATTAAATCTGATTAATTAATTTAATTAAATGGGATTAGGGTTTAATGAAATGATCCAGGCCATTCATATGCGCGGGAGTCAACAAAAGTCAGCCAGATCTATGGTCCAAATTCAAACTTTGCCCTAAACGTGATTAATGCCCTAATGACATTCCGGTGGCCGGAAATGACCTCCGGTCGTCTTCTCCGGCCACACCTCCCCTGAGAATTTCCCAAATCACTCCCCAGGCCATTTCTGGAGCTCTAAAGCTCCAGATCACTTCCTCTCACTTCCCTAAACTCATCCCTGACCTCAAAAACAATTTATTTCTAAGCATGAACCAGATTCGAAGCAAGATACAAAAATGGCAGAAATTTCAGACAAGCCATACACACTCATTTCTCAACCATTTTCGAAAATTTAAAGTTCAGTGTGACCAGGGAAGCAAGCTTAATCATTTAGAAACTTAAAACAAGAGTTCTGGAAAAATGTTTTCACATGGCTACCTCAGATGGAGCTTTCAATCCAGGAGCTTTTTGACTGCTTCCTTGCTTCAAAATGAACCCAATGAACCTCCTGAGGAGTTTGCAAAGCTTGTATGGAGTTTATTTTGGCTGGTTTGTGAGATTGATGAAGTTCTGTTCAGTGAGGGATGAGAATCGTGTTTTTGATATGTAGGGTTTCAGGGCAAAGTAATGGTTGGTAACTGGTCAGTGGATCATGGTGAGTGTTTTTGTGAAGTTTATTTTGATGTTTGAAGCTTGTGTGAGGAGATTCGAATGAAAATGCATAAGAGGTGAGTTTTGAGAATGCTGCCTTGTGGGATGTTTCAGGCTGTATTGTGTTATGTGTTGGGTTGCTTTTGGTACACATATCAATCCTTGATAGGTCAGAGAGTTGTTGTGGAGCAGTGTGATTGGTATGGAGCAAAATGCATAAAGTCAAATTTTTTGTGTAAGAGAGGTATGGGTCAATGGCAGGCCAAGGACAAAGGGGTGTCCTGCGCAGCAAGGATTGAGGAGAGCCATAGAATCAGTCTTGAGGCCAATTAGCAAGTGGATTAGGGTTTGTGAGAGGTTTTGCAACTTTGTGATCTTTTGGCCCTTTTGTAATTACTTGAAGCATAAGTCATGAAAATGGGAGGTTCTTTTGTGCAATCTGATTTTTAGGCATTGGTTTATGTTTGTGCAAAGGTTAGAAGTCACATTGAAGTCACATTTTGCCTTGGCAAGAGGTTTTGCAACTTTGCCTCTTTGGTACAAAACTTGAAATTATGTGATTTTGTCCAACTTTGACAAGCCATAACTTTTGATCCAAAATGAATTAGAATGAGTTCTTATACTTTTTGAAAAGGGAATGATCCATTCTACAACTTTCATGACCAAAGTTTTCTCATTTGAAGCATTTTTGAATCAACTTTAGAAGGTTGAAAAACTTTCCCAAAATGGCAAGTTTTCATTACAAGTCACTTTCCCAAAAAGGCAACTTTGCAAATGGCTTGAAATTCTTCAATTTTGTGAACTTCTAACATCTTATATGATCAAATAAAGATCATACACATTCAAAATGATGAAGAACACCCTTTGGTTGGGTCATTGGGGGCCTCAGATGCCCTGATTTTACACTGACTTGCTCAAGAAGTCATCTTGTGATCAGATGCCTCCCCCATGGAATTTCTTCATGAAAATTGATATGCATGACCCTCATAACACATAGAGACCAATAGAAACAAGAATGACCAAAAATTTTGGAGTTATGGCCTTTGAAACCAAAACCCTAATTCTGGGTCATCTGTGCAGTTAAGCCTGGCTCAGCTTCCATGCCTCTCTCAGTTCTTGTGATTCTTTGACTCCTTTGATCTTGAGAGGATATAATATGATGCTTGAACATACATGGACCCCTTTGAAGTGGTTGAAGACCTTTGAAGTGGCTCAAATGGCTCAGGGATGGCTTAGATCACAAACCCTAGATGCAGATGACTTAGAAGCAATGCAGTGAATAAAAAATGTGGTATGAGATGCTATGATTGAATTTATGCATATGAAAAGATCACAAGCCATGGTGTGAATGGGTGAGGGAAAATTTGGGGTGTTTACAGCAGCCCACGCTAAAGCACAACAAGTTTTCTCGAGCAGTGAATAACGTTGTTCACAATCAGTAAACTTTTTGCTTAGGTAGTAAATTGCATACTCTTTTCGACCAGACTCGTCATGCTGGCCCATCATACACCCCATTGACTCTTCTAATACTGTCAAGTACATGATTAGAGGTCTTCCTTCAACTGGAGGCATAAGGATCGGAGGCTCTTGTAAGTATTCCTTGATTTTGTCAAAAGCCCTTTGGCTGTCTTCATTCCACCAGACCGTTTGTTCTTTTCTTAACAACTTGAACAAGGGCTCACAAGTTGCTGTAAGGTGAGATATGAACCTAAAAATGTAGTTCAATCTACCTAGAAACCCTCAAACTTATTTTTCGGTCTTCGGTGCAGGCATTTCTTGAATGGCCTTGACTTTGTCAGGGTCAACTTCAATCCCTTTCTCACTTACGATAAATCCCAACAGCTTACCGGATCGTACCCCAAATGTGCATTTTTTGGGGTTTAACTTCAATTGGTACTTCCTCAGACGCTTGAATAGCTTTAATAGATTCACCAGGTGGTCTTCTTCTGTGAGGGACTTGGCAATCATGTCATCCACATAACATTCAATTTCTTTGTGGATCATGTCGTGGAATAATGTTACCATAGCCCGTTTACAAGTGGCACCAGCATTCTTCAGTCCGAATGGTATCACCTTATAACAAAATGTGCCCTAGGGTGTGATGAAAGTTGTCTTCTCCATGTCTTCAGGTGACATCTTGATCTGATTATATCCTGAAAATCCGTCCATGAAGGAGAACACCGAGAACTGGGCCGTATTGTCGACCAATACATCAATGTGAGGTAATGGGAAGTCATCTTTTGGGCTGGCTCTATTCAGGTCCCGGTAATCCACACACATCCTCACCTTGACATCCTTCTTAGACACAGGTACAATGTTAGCAACCCACTGAGGGTAACTAGTTACAGCAAGGAAACCGGCGTCCCACTGTTTCTGTACCTCTTCTTTTATCTTTATGGCCATATCTGGACGAGTACGGCGCAACTTCTATTTTACTGGAGGACAGTCTTCTTTCAGAGGCAGCTTGTGCATAACAATGTCGGTGTCCAACCCTGGAATATCCTGATAAGACCAAGCAAAAACATCCACATATTCCCGAAGTATGCCAATAAGTTGCTCTTTTACTGAATCTTGTAGACAGGCCCCGATCTTAACTTCTTTCAAGTCTTCTTTTGTACCAAGATTAACCGTCTCAACCTCCTCCTGATGAGGAGTGATAACCTTCTCCTCTTGTCTTAACAACCTGGCTAGCTCTTCAGGTAGCTCATAATCTTCTTCAACCCCTTCATCGGCTTGATTAATTGGATTGTCAAAGTCATATGAAGTCATAGCAGTGTTGTTGTCGGTGCAGTCTGGAGGGCACTCTCTGCAAGGGTTTAGATTTGTTCATTTTAGTGATCAGTTTTATCTTGCTTTAGAAAAAGTGAAAATGAAGTTATTATTTTGAAAAACATTGCCATTTCATTTTTGTACAAAAAATAAAAAATGAAAAACAGTGAGCGGAAAAGAAAAGACTCATTTGCAAAAGATGTCCTGATATTTATTAATCGATCTTTGCACAAAATACAAGATGGCCCGATTACAAAATGAGTCCTGACATCTTGGGCAAGACGCAGGACTTGATGCATGCTTTAAAAACAGGAAATAATAATTACTCTGCGGGAGTAACTCTTATCATTTCCTGGGAAGACCAGTTTGAGACGCGGCTCCCCGGGATCTTTGGACGTATCCAGCTTTCCAGGTTGCGTTCGTCTTCTGACTCATCTTCCAAACTATTCACAGCATCCGAGGTGAGCATTCCCCCGCTGACAAACTTGGGCTCCTTTGCAGCCTCTGGTTGATCTTGTCGATTTGGTCTGTAACCCAACCCGAATCGGTCCTCTTTCTTCTCCATGGGCAGTAGCTTGCCCCAACCTTGTGCGGTACCTTCCTCAAAAACCTTTCGGCCTTGTTGATATGATGTGATGGAGGTCCCAGACACATCAGATGTTTCATTAATATTAAGGGCCTCAAACCCTTGGCTCATGGTCTCATGGATCTCCCCATCCATTTCAATGTATTTGAAAGTAGCCTGCTGGCTAACGAAGATATCCTCCTCCCCACAAATGGTAATGACTTAGCCCTCCCACTCGAATTTTAACTTCTGGTGAAGGGTTGACGTCACGGCGCCAGCGGCGTGTATCCATGGTCTACCCAATAGACAGCTGTAGGCAGGCTGTATATCCATCACAAAGAAGGTCGTTTTGAAAACCTGCGGGCCAATCATTATTGGTAACTCTATCTCTCCCAGAACTGATCTTTTAGAACCGTCAAAGGCTCTCACTACCAAGTTGGTTGGGCGTAGTGCCAATCCATCATGTTCCAACTTCACAAGGGCTTTCTTAGGTAGGACATTGAGTGATGACCCTGTGTCCACCAACACGTGAGAAAGGACTACACCCTTACACTCCAAGGTAATGTGCAAAGCCTTGTTGTGATTGCGACCTTCCGTGGTCAGATCAGTGTTGGTAAATCCTAGTCCATGACTAGCGTTGACATTTCCAACCACGGCCTCTAACTGATTGACAGTAATCTCCTCCGGCACATAAGCTGCGTGCAGGACTTTTAATAATGCGTTCCGATGAGCCTCAGAGCACATTAGCAATGATAGTATGGAGATTTTGGAAGGTGTTTGGTGAATCTGGTCCACCACCTTATAATCACTCTTTTTGATGATCCGCATGAATTCATCAACCTCTTGATCAAAAGGAGTCTTCAAAGTTTATTTAGCAATGGGCCTTGGTATTTGCGAGGCAAAGAGGCGTCCGCTTCTAGTGAAGCCTCCGCCTCCCCCCACATTGTCTATCTGAGGTGAAGAAGTTGATGATTCTAAAGTGATTTTCTGCCCCTCGCAGTATAGATCTGAGCCACAATGCCAAGGGATGGCATTATTGCTTTCGTAAGGAACTGGCCCAGGCACTGTGATAGTGACCGGACTGATAGCAGCTGCAGAGGGGACCACAATGGTGTGTGGATCATAATATATGGTAACTGGAGCTCTGACAGGAGTAGCATTTTGTTGTGAATTGTTGGAAGGAATATCTGCAGGATCGTAGTATATCGTAACCGTTGAGACACTTTCATTAACCGTTGCTGATGTTGTAGAAGGTACTGTTGATTTGACAGGTGTTGAAGTTGTAGCAGGAACTGATGGAATAATGGGTGTTGTCGTTGTAGAAGGAATTGTGACTGAACTTGTATCTGTTGAAGTGATTGACTGAATATTTTTTGGAGTTGTAGTAGAATCTGTTGGAACAATGGTTGCTGACGTTGTAGGAGTATCTGTGATTGTTGATGAAGGAATTGTTGGAGTTGTAGTCGATGTTGTTGTAATCTGAAGAATGCTATCTCTAATGAGGCCATCTATGCCGTTTCTCAGTCTCTCACATCCATTAACGGCAATGTTGCAATACCCACAGCCGACCTCGCATCCGGGGAACACTTGACACTCTAACAGCTGAGCTTTGATTTCAACCAAGGGTGTTCGGATTTGTGCAACACTGGTAATTAATGTGGATGGTTTTCCTTCCTCGATAGCATTAATCCTAGGCCCGTTGTGACTAGGCATTGGATTTCTTGTAACGCTCGGAGGAGGCGCAAAGTTGAGAGCTTTTGAGTCCACTAGATCCTGGACTTTCATCTGCAGGGCCCTGCATTTTTCAGTATTATGCCCCGGTGCGTTTGAGTGGAATGCACACCTGGCATTTGCATCATAGTTCTTTGGCATATTAAGAGGATCTGGAGGTGCCAATGTCCTTAACTCAACTAGGTTGAGCTTCAGGAGTTGTGGCAAGAGTGCATCATACGGCATTGGGATTGGGTCAATTACCCTGTTTGCTTGTGATGGCCTTTGTTGGAAAGGACGTTGTTGTTGGTTGCTGTGGCTGTTGTTGTATGACCTTTGTTGCGGATAATGAACTTGTTGTTGATACTGCGGTTGTTGTTGTTGAGGATATGATTGTTGTGGAATCGGAGCTGGGATGGTAACAGCTGCTACTGACCGATGAGCATATTGAGGCCTGCCCCTGCTTGTATGAATGGAGTTTGTTTCACCTGCCCTTCGGGGTCCCGCAAAAGGTTTTCTGGGATTGCTGGAGGAACTTGCACCACTATCGGAAATTTTGCCCATCTTTAAGAGACTTTCAATCCTCTCGCCAGCTATGACCACATCAGCAAAACTGGTAGAGGAAAAAGCAGCCAATCTATCAATATAGGTCCCTTGTAATGTATTCATGAACATGTCAGCCATTTCCCTTTCTGACATGGGTGGTTGGACAGCAGCAGCAAGCTGTCTCCACCTTTGGGCATACTCCCGGAAGCTCTCTCTAGAAGATTGAGACATTCCCATTAGAAGGATCCTGTTGGAAGCCATGTCCAGGTTGTATTGATATTGACGGATGAAAGCCTCAGCCAAATCCTTCCAGCATCTTATGGTGGCCCTAGACAAGTGTGAATACCACTCTCTCGAAGCCCCAGTCAGACTGTCTTCAAAGTAGAACATCCACAACTTTTCATCCATAGTATAAGCTTTGAGCCTTCCCAAGAAAGACTGCAGATGAGTGCGAGGACAGGAGGTACCATTGTACTTTTCAAAACATGGGGGCTTGAATTTGTGGGGAATTCTCACCCCATCTATAAATCCCATGTCCATGACATCGAAGCCCAAAGAATTCTGAGATTCCAAAGATCTTAACTTTTCGGCAATCTCGTCCAATCTTCTGTCATATACCTCATCTCCAGCCCCTATAACAGTAAACTGTTCTCCCTGGGGATCTTCCTGCAGGATTGGGCCCCCAGTAGCATTACCTTGACCATTTCTTAGGATATTAACTTCTGGATTTAGGTGAGGTCCAAACTTCGGTGGGTTAATATGAGGTTGGCCTCCTTCATTGTTGCTAGCTCCTCCTGTCCCAAGATGCGGCTCTTCAGGAGTTTGCCTCTCCACCAGCTCTCTTAACCTTTCCTGGCTTTGGGCTAGGCCAGTCATCACTGCCATGAACTGAGACATCTGATTTCTCATCTCCAATCTCTCATTGGTCATCTGATTTCTGACCTCAGTCAGATCCTGCTGTACTTGTTCCATTTGAATGCCGGGAAGGTTGTTACGAGTCGGGTACCGGTGTGCGCGGTTGACAGGGAACACTCGGCGACGAGCAATGTTTCCTGAGATCACAACAAAGTTAGAAACAATAATAATAACAAAGCCTACAAAACAAAAACAAAGTTAGCATGCAATGCAATATGCTTATTTGTTTTCCAAGGTATCCGGTTTGGTTCTTGGTTTTGACCTTTCCAGACCTCGAGGAAGATGCTTGGTGTTGTTGAGAGAAAACCCAAATGAAAACAAACTAAATATATTACAAACGGTGAACAATACATAGTTTGTTTTACAACGCATGCCCATGGAGGGTCAAAATACAATAAAAGGAAAAGTACATCAAATGGAAACAAACAACAAGCAAAGAATCAGACATTCAACCCAAATTCATCTTCTCTGACCTCCTTCAGGAGGGCCTCAGTCACTGGACCAGCTGGGTGCTCTGTAATGGTCCTAATGAGGAGGTTCCTGGTAGCAATGGCAGTGGTCAGCTTCTTATGCTTGTCCTGGTCCTTTGACCTCTTCAATCCTGCTCTGAGCTTCAACTCTGAAATCTCCCTCTGAGCTGCCAACAAAGCTTCCTGCTGCTTCTTTTCACTGGCCTCTAGCTGTTCAATCTTGTCTTGAGTCTTCTGGTCTTCTTGTGCACGGGCTTCAGTGATCCTGACCCACCTAGCCTGACTCTCTTGCAGATAGTGCTCAGCCCTAGCCTTCTGAATTTTGGCCTCCTTACAGGCATTCTTCAATATCTGTTCCCCAGCTCTTGCTTTCCTGATGTAATCCTCTGTCTTCTCAATTTTGGCAAGATGCTCCACCCTGAGCTTTTCCAATCTCTCAATGTCTAGACGACCACCACTCCTTTCCCAAAGGGTCTTCTTCAAGGCTTGAGATAGCTGCTCATTCCTTTCCTTCAACTTTTCAAATTCCTCCAGGCTAACTGTTACTGCAGGCTGTACTGTGGATGGCCCAGGTATGTCTTCCAGGATGAAAGGCATCCTAGTAATCTGAGCTCTAGTACAGGACCAGTCATAGTACTGAGCTGAAGCAACATTATTACATCTTCCAAGAATAGCCAATCCTTTTGTCTGGATGTTGTCCCAAGCCCAGGATGCTTGTCTGACAACAGCTGAATTAGGTTGCACTTCACAATATAGGGTCTCAGCTAAATCATGTCCTCTGGAGGGGTGAACCAATGCATAACCCAGTTATCTCTTAAACAGTAAAGGATTGTAGTTGATGCAACCCTTCACTCCTATCAGAGGCACATTTGGGTATTGCCCACAGCTGGTGATAATGTCCTTGCCCTTGGTGCTCTGGGTGCACCATCTAATATCATCTGAAGTCAAGGCAATGAGCCTTTTAGCCCAATTCTTCTGCTGGTGGGGATTCAAGAAGGCATCTGACTTAGGTAGGTGTCTGAGCAGCCAGGTGTAAAACAAAGGGGCACAACATCTCACCAACTCCCCCCTCTGTTTCTCATTCCTCTGATGAATGGAATAATAAAAATCTCCTAGCAGTGTAGGCACTGGGTTCTTCAAGAGAAACAGGTGGATGGCATTCTTGCTGACAAACTTAGGATCATCTGCAAACAGTATAGCCCCATATATGTTGAGGGCTAACAGTGCACAGACTGCCCTCCATTCTCCCAAGGAAGCCTTCAGGATGGCCTGAGAAGTCAAGAAGTCCAAATGCACACCAGGAATCCCAGCCTTTGTTGTCATACTTTGCTCAATCAGGACAGGCTCTAAGTACAGTGCCCTTTCTACCTCTTCATTTCTGGGAGCAGTCATCTCTGGGTTGAAGGGGGTTCCACCTCTGATAGGTACTCCAATCAATAAAGAAAACTCTTCCAGTAGAGGCCCTAACTGAAAGTCTAGAAATGTGAAGCATCTCAATGGAGGGTCATAAAACTGCAAGCATGTGTGGATCATGCTCCTTTGAGAAGGATCAAGATCCATGACCATGTCCAGGATACCTCCATAGTGCTCTCTAAACAGTGGTATGTGGTCAGGTGTGATAAGTGATTAGACCTGCCTGATACCAGTTAACATAGGCTCAAAAAAGTGGTAGGATATGTTGCTCTTCCTGGGAGTAGTCATGAGTGCTGCTGAAGAGGCTGAAGATAAGTGCTGATGAAGATTCACAAACTGATATGCTGAAGGTGAACCACTGACAGACTGGTGCAGGTGGTGATGAAGATAACTGAAGCAGATAACTGGTGAAGACAGCTGAAGCAGAGGTCTATGCAGAAGAAGGGGTCAAAACCAAACCAGATATGATATGGATACCCTGAAAGACAGATAAACAAATGTTAAATGATGCAATGATGATATATGCAAATGATATGCAAGGGATTGTGATCAAGCTGGATCTGATTATCTGTCTTGATATAAAGGCCCATGTATGTTCAAAAGTCCAGATGAAGACTCAGAAATCCAATAACCAAGGTGCGGGACTCAAATAAAGAGTCACATGTCCAGGGTTAATCACAAGAACTATCCAAAGTGGAGTATTCTTAAACAAAACAGTAACAGGGTATGATGTGGCCAAGGGTTCCTGCAAACCTGTAAACAGCCCAACCCCATCACAGGTAATGTTCTAGAACAAGGATCCTCAGACTTGGATTAGTTATAAGAAGTGTAAACACTTCTAACCCGGAGGTACAGTGTTTACAATAACCATAAGAGATCCTCCTCTTATTCACCTCAGTTTCTGATGGTCATAATAAAGGTCATCCAAACTTAGCAGGCTTCCCAGATAGCCCTAGCACTACAGGAAATCTGTAGCACAGAGTTCTCAAGAAGAAACCCATATCTGAACCGTGTTTCATATTCCCGCACCAGACCTAAATAGAATGGGAAAGAACATGAACCACTCTAGCCTAGGTGTCACTCAGGTCCCAGGTATAGGACCTGAAACTCTCAATGGAACCCCACCCACCAAAGAAAACCAGATCCAGCAAATGACAGTATGACAGTATGATGTATAAAACTATAAAGAAAGCAATAGATAAAACTGTACATAAAGCAATAAATAAAGCAAAATAAATAAACACACATAGCACATAATACCCCAGTAAACACAAATCAAACAAGCGCTAGGAGGAACCCACAAAAAGAACCAGAAGCCCTGGTTGCAGTATAAGGGTCCCCAGCAGAGTCGCCAAGCTGTCGCTCCCGCCAAATGACACAGGGCCAAGAGGGGTACAGACGCGGACGATCGGCGAAAGGAGAACACACAAGGGTGAACTGAAAAGAAAAGAGTCGCCAGCTAGGCATTTTTATCCCGAAGGAAAGGTAATGCTGCATAAACCTAGAAAAGATGGATAAGACGGTTGCGAACCAGAGAAACTGAGAAAGGGGGTTGGTTACAACCAGGGAAGGTATTAGAACCCAGATTGTCCGCCGTACTCGACGGGATCCATGCTTGAAAGTTTGTGTTTAAAGGGGTAGTGTCAGTGCTATTTTGTGTGCAAAAGATGGAAAAGAATGCAAGTGTCAGTGCAAAAGAAATGTGAAGTGAAATAAAGAAGTGTCTGTGTAAGGAAAGAATGTGAAGCTCAAGACTATGAGGCTTAAGGAATAATGTTGGAAGAGGGGGGAATATACAGATACTTTTGTTCGATAACTGTTAAGTTATGCCTACGTATCCTCTCGTGCAATGAGGAAGTTAGAACACTGTAGTTCGACTCAAAGAGACTGAAAGATAAATTGACTTGTGAACTGCTAACTTGCCTATGCTCAAGTGTATGACCTGTTTGGCTCAGGTGCAAACTGTCTTGCATTAGACGGAAGAAGCGAGTTCTCGTTTATGAGTGAATGAGATGAGAAAAGAATCCCGGAGGAGACGATTATTGTTTGTTTTTTGGTGTTTTCAGTCTTTTATTGCTTTTTGTGTTTGTCATAAGAAAATGAGCTTAAGCCTAAACCAAGGGTTAATAAAATCATCACTTCTTCCCTCTGATTAGGGGTAATGAGGATACCTTAAGTATGAAGTAAGCACCTCACACTTAATCACCATGATGTAGGATTAAGATCATTATCCTACTTGCAGTTATTTAGATGTTTTTGGTATTTTTGTTTAGTGTTAAGTAATGAGTTTAAGCCATAATCAAAGATTTAATGGACCCATTATACCATCCTAATAGAAGGATAATAGATGAGAACATTTAAGCTGAGGAAGGCTCCTCAACTTAATCCATGATTAGGGATTAACCTCATGACAAAACAAAACCTTTATTAAAGTGGATTTTAGTTAATGGTAAGGTTGAGAAGTGGATTTTATGATTTGTAAGACAACTTGAGAGGGACTTGTCCATTAACACTAGGGTTAGTCCTTCTTAACCAATTAAGGAAGAATTAGAACCCTAATGCAAGGCCCAAGTTACAAGCTTGATGTCTTAGTGATTATTAAATGGATTGATTAAAGGAGTTAAACACATTAAGGGTTCAACACTTAGGATTAAAGTTATACACTCCATCCTAATAGAAGGATACAAGCATAACCCTAATCACAAAGTCTTAAAGCCTTAAGGGTTTAGTCCTTGATTAAGAGATGAGAAGAGAAGACTCAAAGATGACACAAAGGTAAAACTAATGGGGAACTAATTAAACCTTAATCATGATCATGCTTGGTTGTTCCTAGGGTTTATGAGGCTTGCATGAAGATCTTCAAGAGAACCACCAAGGAAGAAGCAGATGAAATGAAAAGAAGCAGCAAGAAGCAAGACAACTTGCTTCACTTAAGAAGACAAGTTGCTTGAAGAAAGAAAATGAGGAGAAAGATCATGAATGAACAAGCTCACTCTAATACATAAGTAAAAATGCAGCAATGAATGCATAAAAGAGATGAGAAGAGATGGTGAGAAGTGAAGGCAAATTCACTTCTCAAACACTTACCACCTGAAAAGTTAGTGAAAGAAAATGAAGATATAATGAAAATGAAAAGTATGCAATGATGCAAACCAAAACCAGAAGCATTTTTATGATGCTAATGATGCAAAGAGATGGCACAAATGTATGTTATGAGATGGAGATGATCATACAAAGGATGAGAATGCAAATGAGACATGTAAGAAGCATGAAAGTTCATGAATGCATTTGACATGAAATGAAAACAAAAATATGGCAAATGGATGATGCAATGGTCAAACATGATTCTAATATGCCCTAAGATGTCTTACATGTCATTTGTATGCACAAAATATCATGGCAAGTTCATGTATGCAAGCATACGAAGGATGGATGCAGATGGAGATGCAAATTAGGGTTTATGAACAAGATGCAATGCAAAAATCAAAATCAGAAGCAAAACATGAGATAAAAAATTGAAAATGGGATCAAAGGTACCCTAAACCTATAAAAGTTCACTTCACAAAGGGGAAGGTCAGAAGCTAAACCCTAAAGGACTTATGATTTTTCTAAGTTTGCTAGGGTTTTAAGGTACCTCACCAAGAAAAATGCAAAAACAAATTGAAAATGAAAGATAAATTCATGCCAATTTTATCCTAGAAACTAAATGATATGTGGAATGCAATGCAAAAAGAACCATTATCAAACTCTTAACGGATCAAAAGTTATGAATTTTTGAAGTTAGGGTTAAAAATATTCAAATTAAAGAACCCTAATTCAAATGAAAATTGTCAAAATGGATCAAGAACCCAAACGAAATTTGTATGAATGGTTTGATAATGTCTCTAAATGTGTCAAGATGCAATCTGATTTTTTTGGTGATTTTTAGAAACTTAAATTGTATTTTAATTAATTAATTTCCATTAATTAATTAAAATAAACATTTAAATATTTTAAAAATACAAATTTTATGCAAAAAATAAAATAAAAATTATTTCCTGGTTGAGAAATATATTTAAAGTCATGCTGCAAAAAAAAAAATTTGAAAGTGTTTTACTATTTTAAATATAATGCACAAGAAAATGCAAATAAAATGAAAATAAAATTAATTTTAATGCAAAGTAAACAGATCCTGAGGTCCAGATTCAAAGTTGAAGGGAAATGGTTGACCAACACGCTTTTGGATGGCTGGGATTTGTCCTGATTAATTAAACCTAATTAATTAATTAAATGAAGGATTAGGGTTTAATCAAATGATCTGAGCCTTTGAAACACGCGCGGGAAGCAAGATCTGATGGCTCACGTTTAAACCTTACTAATTACACTGATTAGGGCTAGTTTCAGGTGACCGGAACAGTGTTCCGGTCATCTTCTCCGGTGAACCGAAAACCTAAAATCTTCTACATGTTTCTAAACTCTTAAATTCTTGCCCAGAAATGATCCCCACTCATCACTGATCCTAAATCCCCAAACAAAATCCATTTTTCATCCATCAAAAAGCCAAATCGAAGCAAAACGTCTCTAGGGTTAAAACTTTCAGAGACTCCATACATGCTTAATATCTCACCATTTTGAAAAATAAATACATCAGAATGAACAGCACAACATAAGGATTCGATTAAGAACTTAAAAATAAGATTGTGAGAAAAAAGTTCTTGAGCTATACCTGAGATTGAACCTCCTGATTCTGGGCTTTCTGGCTCTTCCCTTGATGCCAGTCCACTCCTCTAAACCTCCTGATGATGAAATGAAGCTTAGAAAACCTTGAGAGTGGCTAGTTTTGAGATTCCAGCTCTGATGTAGCAGATTTGAAGGGTTGTGTATGTGATGTTTTAGGCTGTTTCAGTGCTTGATTCTGGTTCCATGGATGGCATATGACTTGTTGGTGAAGAAAAGTTTGAGGTTTGATGGCTGTGGGAAGAGTTTCGAAGAGATGAAGAAATTTGCAGATTTTGTGTATCCTGGCTTATGGGAGAATGATGGCTTGTGTGTGTGTGTGTTTTTAAGTCCTTGAGGTCCACATATTAAGTTTTGATTGGGCAGAGGGTTGGTAATGTCACAGTTTGATTGGTATGGGAAAAGATGCAAAAAGTCATGATTTTGTGTACCATAGGTATGGCTCGGGTCAGAGGAGGAATAGGGGCATGGCTGGGCTTAGCATGGATCAAGGAAGGCCTTTGGATTGTTTTTGTGCAGCTGTAATGGCTGAGTCAAGTGGTAGCATGGCTCTTGCAACTTTTCCCTCTTTGGAATTCTTTGTGAACCAAGGCAATGAAACCTATGAACTCTTGGGCAATTTGCAGCAAAATGGACCACATGAAGTTGTTATGATGCTTTGAGATCACTTAGTAACTAATCCAATCATTAGAAGTCCCTTTTGCAAAAATTCCGTTCTTGAAGATTCATGAGAAATGCCTTATGGTGACTTGTAATTCAAGGCATGAAAATGCTAAAATTCCTTGGGCAATTCTGAATTATAGATCATGTATGATGTTTGTGTAATGGTTAGAAGTCAAATTGAGGTCACAAATTGCCTTGGCAAGTGGTTTTGCAAGTTTCCCTCTTTGGTGCATAAGTGAAATTTTGTGATTTTCCCCAACTTTGCAAGGCCATAACTTGAGTTCTATGATGAATTAGATCAAGTTCTTGTACTTTTTGAAAAGGGAATGATCCAATCTACAACTTTCATGACCAAGAATTTTTCATTTGAAGCCTTTTTGAATAAAAAAGATGAGGTTGAAAAACTTTCCCAAAATGGCAATTTTGCATTACAAGTCACTTTCCCAAAATGGCAACTTTGCAAATGGCTTGAAATTCTTCAATTTTGTGAACTTCTAACTTCTTCTAAGATCAAATAAAGATCATATGCACCCAAAATGATGGATAAGACCCTTTGGTTGGATGATTGGGGGCCTCAGAGGCCCTGATTTTGCATTGACTTGTTCAAGAAGTCATCTATTGATCAGATGCCTTCCCCATTGAATTTCTTCATGAAAATTTGTATGCATGATCCTTATATCATATAGATACCAATAGAAACAATAATTACCAAAAAATTTGGAGTTGTGGCCTTTGAAACCAAAACCCTAATTTTAGGTCATTTGTGTAGTTAAGCTTGGCTCTGCTTCCATGCCTTTCTCAGTTCTTGTGATTTTCTGACTTCCTTAATCTTGGGAGGATATAATATGATGCTTGAACATACATGGACCCTCTTGAGATAATTGAAGACCTTTGGAGTGGCTCAGATGAATCTTTGATTGCTCAGATCACAAACCCTAGATGCAGATGACTTAGAATCAATGCAGTGAAGCAAAAAAAAATGAAATGTGAGATGATATGATTGAACTTATGCAAATGAAGAGAATCACAAGCCATGGTGAAATGAGTGAGGGAAAATTTGGGGTGTTTAAAACAATGCACGCGATCAGCCGCAAATAAATCCACCAGAGTTTGGGCCCCACATCAACCCTGAAGTCAATGTTATTGGAAATTCCCAGAGAAACATTGTAGATCATGTTCTATAGGAAGATCCTCAGGACGAGCAGTTTATAGTGTTAGGTGATGGGGCTGATGAGGTTTATGATCGTCGTCTAGATGAGATATCTGAGAAGCTGAGATCCTTGGAATCCCAGAACTCTTTGGGATTTGATGTGATGGATATGGAACTAGTGGAAGGAGTCAGGATTCCTCACAAGTTCAAACCTCATTGCTTTGAGAAGTATAACGGTACCTCTTGTCCTCATACCCACCTTCAATCATTTCTGGGAAGATTGAAAGCTTATACCATGGATGAAAAATTGTGGATGTTCTACTTTGAAGACAGTTTAACTGGAGCATCCAGAGAGTGGTATTCACACCTATCAAAGGCTACTGTCAGAAACTAGAAGGACTTAGGTGAGGCCTTTATACACCAATATCAGTACAAACTGGATATGGCTCCAAATAGGACCCTCCTAATGGGTATGTCTCAATCTTCAAGAGAAAGTTTCCATGAATACGCTCAAAGGTGGATACAACTTGTTGCCGCTGTCCAGCCACCTATGTCTGAAAGAGAAATGGATGACATGTTTATGAATACATTGCAAGGAACCTACATTGATCGGCTTGCTGCTTTCTCCTCTACCACTTTTGCTGATGTGGTTATAGCTGGTGAAAGAATTGAAAGCCTATTGAAGATGGGTAAGATCTCTGACAACAATGCTAGCTCCAACAATGCAAGGAAACCCTTCTCAGGACCTAGAAGAACGGGTGAAACCAACTCAATACATATGGGAAGAGGTAGGCCTCAATACATGCAAAGATCAGTAGCTTCTGTCATCATTCCTGCTCCAGCACCTCAACAACAACAGTATCCACAACAACAACAGTTCCTGCAACAACAAAGATCTTACAACAACAACAACCAACAACAACGTCCATTCCAACAAAGGACTTCACAAATCAACAGGGTTATCGATCCCATCCTGATGCCTTATGCAGCTCTACTTCCACAGTTATTGAAGCTCAACCTGATTGAATTGAGAACCTTGACTCCACTAGATGCTTTGAATCTTCCAAGGAACTATGATGTCAACGCTAGATGTGCCTTCCACTCCAATGCACCTGGCCATACAACAGAGAAATGTAGGGCATTGCACCTGAAAGTTCAGGACTTAGTTGATTCCAAAGCTTTGAATTTTTCACCTCCACCTAATGTCACAAAGAATCCAATACCGAATCACGGTGGACTGAGGATTAATACTATTGAGGAAGACCAACCATCAATTCTGATTGATGACATCACAAACATTCAAACACCACTGGCCGAAGTGAAAGATCAGCTATTGAAGTGCCAAGTGTTTCCGGGTTGTGAGGCCCATTGTGAAGCTTTCCAGATTTCTACCAATGGTTGTGCAAATATGAAGATTGGTATCAGTAGTCTTATCAAAGAAGGCATCCTACAAATCACATCAACAGTTCCGTCTTCTACAACTTCAAAAAACATCTCTCCTACAACATCAACAAACACCATTTCAGAGGTATCTCCTACAACATCAGCAAACATCATTCCAACAGAGTCTACTACAACAAAAAAAACCATTAATGAAGACATCTCAATGGTCACCATTTATTATGACCCAACAACCATTCATGTTCCGGATTCTTTTGACAGCAACTCCCATCAACATCAACATCAACAACTTCCTGCAACTGCATCATCTCCAATCAGACCTCCTGTCACCATCTACTATGATCCTCAGACTATCACAACTCCTTCTTCCACAACAATCAGTCTGATTACTATCACAGTGCCTGGACAAGTTCCCTATGACAGCAACAGTGTCGTGCCTTGGCATTACGGCTCAGATCTTTATTGCAACGAAAAGAAAGTTATGCTTGACTCCTCAACATATGCTCCACAAATTGACAATGTCCGGGGAGGCGGAGGCTTCACTCGGAGCGGACGTCTCTTTGCTTCACAGTTTCCCAGGGTTAATGCTGAAGCAGAAGCTGCTGCCAAAGCAAGAGGCAAGAGTGTGGTTCCAGAAGAACCAGCTGCAAAAGAAACTCAGAAGACACCCTTTTATCAGGATGTAGACGAGTTCATGGGGATTATCAAAAAGAGTGATTACAAAGTTGTTGATCAGCTCCATAAAACTCCCTCCAAGATCTCTATATTATCTTTGCTCATGTGTTCCAAGGCTCACCCGAATGCACTACTCAGAGTCTTGCACGCAGCTTACGTGCCTGAGGAGATTACAGTTAATCAGCTAGAGATGATGGTTTCAAATGTCAATACTAGTCATGGACTAGGGTTTGTAGGATCAGAATGCGCCTAAGAGGGGGGTGAATTAGGTGTATATAATTTTTCTCGATTCTTTTTCTTTGATGGATAGAATTTTTCTTGTAAGTTTGTATGAAAGGAAAATAGTAAGGCAGAAAGTAAAAGTGACACAGAGAGTTATCCTGGTTCCCTTCACAGTCCGAAGGTACATCCAGTCCCCTTTCAATTTGAAAGAGATTTCCAATAGTTTTTAGAAAAAGTATAACCTATCACACCTTCAATGGTGAGGCCTACTTTCTAACAAACTAACATACAAGTGTGCAAGAACAATCCTCTTGCCACAATTACCCTTATGTCTAAACAAACCTTGGAACACAAGTCACACAATAGAAATACCTTTCTATATTTTTAATTTTGAGTGAGTAATACAAAGACTTAATATCAATAATGATCTTTTCCTATGTACACAATTCACTTTTCAAATATCAATACAAGTGTTTAAACATGAAGTATGAAAGATGAATATCTTATGAACACTTTTGAAAAATATGAAAATATTTGAAAATTGATGAATTTGATTCAAGTGATTTTTACAAAAAAATTGTAGGAGGTGTTTTTGAATTTGAAAAATTCAGATTTTATATTATACAAGACACCCTTTTGAAAAGGTATGAAAATTATGAATCAAAATAATTTATGAAGAGATATAATCAAAAGGTGCAATTTGAATTTCAAAGAAAAAATATTTTTCAAAATATTACAGTGTTAACCGGTTAACGCCTATAAACGTTAACTGGATTATTGAAAATTTGAACTCGTTAACCGGTTAACCAAATGGATAACCGGTTAACACTGTTAAAAACAGAAACAGAAGGTTTTTAAAGAGTGTTAAACAGTTTGAAAAATATATCAAAGTATTTTATGCAATATGCTAATATATGATTGAATGCGTGAACATTTGTACATCAATTTAAAAGAGAAATTGATATACCTAAACAAAAGCATCCAAGAATGAAGTAGAACGATGATGCAAACGAAGCTTGATAGCAAAGTCGGTTGCTTGATGCTTGATCAGTTGGAGCTCTTGATTTTTTGCAGGTCTTAAAGATAAGCGCCGTGTTGTCTTCATCAAAATCTTCGAGGTTGAAGGCGTGCTTCTACAGGGTTCACTAATGTTGATCTGACGACGGAGGGTCGTAATCACAATAAGGCTTTACATATCACCTTAGAGTGTAAAGGTGTTGTACTTTCTCATGTCTTGGTTGACACTGGGTCATCTCTCAGTGTCCTCCCAAAGAAAGCCTGGGTCAAGTTGGAATATGATGGTCTTGCACTCCGTTCGAGCAACCTGGTTGTAAGAGCCTTTGATGGTTCTAAGAGATCGGTCCTTGGAGAAATAGAGTTTCCTGTAGTAATTGGTCCACAAATTTTCAAAACAACCTTCTATGTGATGGACATTCAGCCTGCCTACAGTTGTTTGTTGGGTAGACCTTGGCTTCATGCCGCTGGTGCAGTAACGTCCACCCTTCACCAGAAGTTAAAATACGAGTGGGAAGGCCAAATTATCACCATCTGTGGGGAGGAGGACATCTTTGTCAGTCATCTGGCCACTTATAAATACATAGAGATGGATGGGGAGATCCATGAGACAATGAGTCAGGGTTTTGAAGCTCTCAATGTCAATGAAGCAACAACTGAAGTGTCGGGAACTTCAATTGCTTCTTACAAACAAGCTTGGAAGATTGTTGAAGACGGGATCACCCAAGGTTGGGGCAAGCTGCTGCAAGTTCAGATAAAGGAAGACAAATTCAGTTTGGGTTATAGACCATCTAGACAAGCTCAAGAGGAGGCTGCTGAAGCTCCCAAGTTCATAAATGGGGGAATGCTGACCCCAGATGCTATCAACAATGTGGTAGACGAGTCTGAAAGCGACTACAACCTGGAAAGATGGATTCGTCCAAGAGTCCCAGGCCGACAAGTCCTCAACTGGTCTTCCCAGGAATTATAAGGGTTACTGCTGCAAAGTAATTATTATTTCCTGTTTAAGCATGCATCAAGTCCTGCATCTTGCCCAAGGTGTCAGGACTCATTTTATAATAGGGCCATATATGTATTTTGTACAAATTGAAATTAATGAACAATGGACATCTTCTTTTTCGCTCACTGTCTTTTCATTTTTGTTATTTTCGCACAAAACAATAAATGGCAATGTTTTCTTAATAAACTTCATTCACTTTTTTCTAAATAAGATAAAATCAATCACTAAAATGAACAACTCTCAACCCTTGCAGAGATAACCCTCCAGAATGCACCGACAACGACACTGTTATGACCTTGTATGACTTCTATAATCTGATTAATCAAGCAGATGATGGGGTTGATGAAGACTATGATTTGCCTGAAGAGTTGGCCAGGTTATTGAGACAAGAGGAAAAGGTGATTACTCCTCATCAGGAGGAGGTTGAGACTATCAATCTTGGTATCGAGGAAGATGTGAAAGAGGTGAAGATCGGGGAAAGTCTACAAGCTCCAGTGAAAGAACAACTTATCAGTATGCTTCGAGAATATGTCGATGTGTTCGCTTGGTCTTATCAAGATATGCCGGACTTGGATACAGATATTTTCATGCACAAACTACCATTGAAAGAGGATTGCCCACCATTCAAACAGAAGTTGCGCCGTACTCGCCCAGACATGGCCATGAAAATCAAAGAGGAAGTACAAAAGCAGTGGGATGTCGGTTTTCTCGCTGTAACTAGTTACCCTCCTTGGGTTGCTAACATTGTACCCATACCTAAGAAGGATGTCAAGGTGCGTATGTGTGTAGATTACCGGGATCTGAACAGAGCTAGCCTGAAAGATGACTTCCCATTACCTCATATTGATGTATTGGTGGATAACACAACTCAGTTCTCGGTATTTTCCTTCATGGATGGATTTTATGGATACAATCAGATTAATATGTCACCTGAAGACATGGAGAAGACAACCTTCATCACACCCTGGGGCACGTTATGCTACAAAGTCATGTCGTTCAGTCTGAAGAACGCCGATGCAACATATCAACGGGTTATGGTAACATTATTCCACGACATGATCCATAAAGAAATTGAGTGCTATGAGGATGATATGATTGCCAAGTCCCTCACAGAAGAAGATCATTTGGTGAATTTGCTAAAACTGTTCAAGCGTTTGAGGAAGTATCCACTGAGATTAAACCCCAACAAATGCACATTCGGGGTACGTTCAGGTAAGCTGCTGGGTTTTATTGTAAGTGAAAAAGGAATTGAGTTTGATCCCGATAAAGTTAAAGCTATTCAGGAAATGCCTGCACCTAGGTCTGAGAAAGAAGTTCGAGGGTTCTTAGGTAGATTGAACTACATCTCAAGGTTCATGTCTCATCTCACTGCAACCTGCGAACCCCTATTCAAGCTGTTAAGAAAAGAGCAAACAGTCAGGTGGAACAATGACTGTCAGAGAGCTTTTGACAAGATCAAAGAATATCTGCAAGAACCTCCAATTCTCATGCCTCCAGTCGAAGAAAGACCTCTAATCATGTATCTGACAGTATTAAAAGAGCCAATGGGGTGTGTGTTGGGCTAGCATGACGAGTCTGGTCGAAAAGAGTATGCAATATACTACCTAAGCAAAAAGTTTACCGATTGTGAACAACGGTATTCACTGCTCGAGAAAAATTGTTGTGCTTTAGCGTGGGCTGCTCACCGACTAAGATAGTATATGTTGACTCATACTACCTTATTGATCTCAAAGATGGATATAGTCAAGTACATATTTGAGAAGCCAACACTTACCGGAAGGGTTGCCAGGTGGCAAATGATTCTAACATAATATGACATTCAGTACACCTCTCAAAAAGCCATCAAGGGCAGTGTATTGTCTGACTATCTAGCTGAGCAACCCATTGATGATTACCAGCCTATGAGATTTTACTTCCCTGATGAAGACATCATGTTCTTAAAAGCAAAATATTGTGAAGAGCCTATTCACACTGAAGGGCCTGACTCCGAAGAAGCATGGACTATGATGATTGACGAGGAAGTTAATTGCAATGGTCGTGGGGTTGGTGCAGTGATTATTACACCTAAAGGGGTTCATATGCCTTTCTCAACAAGGCTCACCTATGCATGCACTAACAACGAAGCAGAATACGAATCTTGTATCATGGGTCTTGAGGAAGCCATTGACCTCAGGATCAAAACCTTGAATGTATTCGGAGATTCAGCTTTGGTAATCAACCAGACCAATGGCAAGTAGTACACTCATCAGGAGCATCTGATTCCCTACCGTGACTATACGAGGAGATTGTTGACCTTCTTCACAACAGTTAAGCTTGAATACATCCCACGAGATGAGAATCAATTTGCAGACACTTTGGCTACCATTTCATCCATGATCAAAGTACAGACTGCTAATTATGTACCTCGGACTTTGGTATCCAGACTAGACAGACCGACATATGTATTCTCTGTGGACATTATCACTGATGACAAGCCTTGGTACCATGACATTAAATGCTTCTTGGAAACTCAGACATACCCACTTGGGGAATCGTCAAACGATAAGAAGACATTAAATGCTTCTTTGTACAAGCGAAACTTCGACATGGTCTTGCTCAGATGTGTTGACAAGAAGGAAGCAGACCTACTGATGCACAGAGTACATGAAGGTTCTTTCGGCACCCATGTCGGAGGACATGCAATGGCAAAGAAGTTATTAAGATCAGGTTACTATTGGATCACAATAGATGCAGACTGTTGTGGCTATGCCAGGAAATGCCACAAATGCCAGATCTACACGGACAAAGTGCATGTGCCTCCAAATCCTTTGAATGTAATGTCTTCACCTTGGCCCTTCGCCATGTGGGGCATTGATATGATTGGAAAGATTGAACCGACTACTTCAAATGGTCACAGATTCATCCTGGTAGCCATTGATTACTTCACCAAATGGGTTGAAGCATCTTCGTATGCAAATGTCACCAGGCAAGTGGTAGCTCGATTTCTGAAAAGGTATATCATTTGTCGATATGGAGTTCCCGAGCGAATCATTATTGGTAATTGTTCCAATTTGAACAACAAGATGATGGAAGAACTTTGTCGGGACTTTAAAATTCAACATCACAACTCTTCTCCTTATAGGTCAAAGATGAACGGCGTTGTTGAGGCCGCTAACAAGAATATTAAGAAGATTGTGCAAAAGATGGTAGTCACCTACAAAGACTGGCACTAAATGCTACCATTTTCCTTGCATGGGTACCGAACCTCTATCAGAACATCAACTGGGGCAACACCTTATCAGTTTGTGTATGGTATGGAAGTTGTCCTACCTGTTGAAGTTAAACTATCCTCCTTACAGGTAATGATGGATGTGAATCTGGATGAAGCAGAATGGGTCCGATCTCGATATAATCAACTGAGTCTGATTGAAGAAAAGAGATTAGCAGCCATCTGTCATGGGCAATTATATCAAAAGTGAATGAAGAAAGCCTTCGATCAGAAAGTCAGACCTCGGGAATACTGTCGCACCTCGAAAAATACGACCTCACGATAAAAAATACCGCTGATAAAAATTAAAACAACAGAGTCGCCACTGTACTTATTTTATTCCAATTAAGGAAAAGGAAAATATCGAGAAACCTTTTTGAAAAAGCGGATAGAACAAGGTCTTTGAAACCAGATTCTAGGTTCGGGAGTCGATTTTGTAAGGGGAAGGTATTAGCACCCCTTACGTCTGTTGTACTCAACGGGAACCTCTTAGTTTAATTTGCGATTTAATGTTGATTATGCTTTCTGTTTTCTTCGAATAATAAAGTAAATACGGATGATTCTAAGCTAAGGTTAAATGTGAAATGGGTTGTTTTGTTCCTAGGGTGCTCGGCAAGGAGTAAGATCCGTATGCCTACGTATTCCCTTGTGCAATAGGAAAGTCAGAGCCTCGTAGTTCGTGGTTCTAAGGCTGGTCGATTGATTTGTTTTAGTGAACGATTATTTAGACCGCATTCTAACTGCTAAGCGTTGGCTTGTCTGCTCGTGATAGGAGTCGGAAGCGCTAGCTTCTGTGCGAGATAGAAAGGATTTAAATAATGTTTGTTTGAAAAAATGTTCGATTTAGTTAATGTTTTATGAACGAAAGGGTGAATGAACTATGTCCTGTGGGGCGAGCCTCAGGAGCGTTCATTCAAGAATTCGAGGAATGCGAGACTCCAGAATTCAGTTTTTCCGTTATTTAATTATAAAAGATTTGAATGTCGAGTTGGAAGGATTTGATGGCGAGGCACGGTGCGCTCGACTTACATGGGTTTGCGAATCGATTAAAGCGACAAAATGCGAAAAAATAAATTAACGGTAACTATTCGGAGGCGTTGGACCTTTTTTAATCGGGCGCGTCGAAATTTTGTTCTTTAACTTCCTTAGAATTTATTTAGAGTTGAAATCATTCTATAAGGAGTCAAATCGATTTGTTGCATTAAAATACGATAAATTGAATTAAATAAAGTGACTAAATTGAATTGTGGAAATTAAATCCGAATAGCATAATGAATAAAATAAATTAAATAGAATTTAAATTTGATAACATAACAATTAATCAAAATAATACAAAAAATAAACTAAACCAAATAAAATGGCCTCATATTGATTAAATGTTTCGACTTAATAAAATCGAAACAAATTTAATCGTTTAATATATCATCAACCCCAAAATATAAAAAAACGAGAATAAAATTAGAAACAAAGATAATAAGAGGAAAATAATAATAAAACTAATTTAAAATAAAAGAATCATAAATCAAAATTAAAGTATGAAACTAAAAAAAAAAGACAAAAAAAGGAGGTATACGATGCATTCTAGTATGCTTAGTGGAATTGGATGGGCTCCATGGACCATAATATTTTCTAAACAAAAACAACAAAGAAAATAATAATAGAACATAAATTGAAATAACAATGGAAGTGTACGTTGGAGACTGGTGGTGTTAGATAGAAAATAATAGGATGGATTTATTAGCAACATTAAAACAAAATATATAATGAATAAAAAAAAAGGTTTTAAGAAAACATAATATATAATAAGAAAAACTGCATCAGTAAGAAAATTAGGTTTTTAAATGTTTGGAACACACACATAGCAGGCAACGTTATCACTTTAGAAAAAAGTAAAGGCGGAGACCCACCCTTTCTTCTCCCTCTCGTGAATGTCTCTCTCACAGACTCTCTCGGTTTTATGGATTTCACGGCACGAAAGGGTTGTGGATCTCCGGTGCTTGGACGAAGACGGAAGTCGCAGCGGCTTCTCCGGCGATTTCGGAGGTAGGTGTCGGGTGGTTCACGGTTCACAGAAGTTTGTTGGGGGTTTCAGTTCGCACACGGGTTGTCTCACGGCGGTGATGATGCGGTGAAAGGGGTGGTCTGGGCTGATTTCGACGTGATTGGGTTTCACAGCATGTTGCGTTCGCAAATTCAGATTTAGAAGGTCGGTGGTGGTTTAGACGTGTTTGACTCCATGAACGATTTTATTCTCACTCTTTCTTCATCTCAAGTTTTTCGATTCTCTGCTTCTTTTATGGTTTTTTGATTTTTTTGTGGGTGAAGTGTTTTATGAAGGAGGGTTTCAGTTCTGGTCGGGGAGGTGTTGTTGTAATTTGAAGGATGATGGTCTGTGTTGTTGTTAAAGTGTTAATAGAGGTGTGTTATGTTGAAAATTGAAGAAGAAAATTGTTAAGGTTGGATATTGAAAAAGTTGTTATGCGTTTCGAAAAAAGTTGTTGTGCTGAGGTAGTGGATTATTGTGTGGGGTGGTATGTAGGTGAGTGTGATGTACAAAATTGTGACTAGGTTTTGCGGATCATTTCATGTGGACCAGGCAATGTATTGTTATGGCAAACTAGAATATAATAAAACTAATAAAACTAATAATGATAATAATAATAATAATAATAATAATAAGTATAAAAATGAAAATAAAAAAAGTAATAACAATAATAATAATAATAGGAAATAAAAAGAAAATGACAATGAAAATGATAATAATAATGATTTTTTGTAATTTTAAGTAAAAAAAATGGAAGATAATAATGATAATGAAAAAAAATGATGATGATAATAATAACAAAAATGGGAAAATTTGATTTTAAAATAGGACATTAAGAAAAATGACTATAAATGAATTTTTGTAGTTTTTGTGTAGAAAAATAATATATGAACTGATATAAAAAAAAAGGGCTTAGAAAAATGATTTTAGTAGAAATAATAACAATAGATTTTTGTAATTTTTGATAATGACTAAACAATAAAAAATAAAATAAATAAAAATCCTTATGATAGTATTAAAAATAAAAGAAGATTTGATTTTTTAGTTTTAAAGAGAAATAAATGCATTGTTATTTTCGAGTATCAGACAGAAAAATAAAGTAGTACATACTTTTGAATTTCTTGAAATAATGATTAGACAGTAAAAATGGTGCGGATAAGACAAATTTGGGGTATGACAGTTGCCCCTATCGAATTGGCTTAGACAGAGTAGGATGAATTGGCTCGCGTTCAATCTTTCAAGGTATAAGCCAATTAGATACTAACAAACTACGAATTTGTTAGACAAAAGAAAATGTGTAATGATAATAGCTAATGATTTAAAATTGGAAAATAGGTGACACAGCGAAAAAGCAAGTTGATAGAATAAATCACTTATCACTGGCGGATGATAAATCGAGTAACTGAAAGTAAAATCACTTATCAACAAAGGATGAAAAGGTGAGCGATTGAAAATAAAATCACTTATCACCAAAGGATGATAAGGCGGGGGATTGAAAATAAAATCACTTACCACAGAAGGATGATAAGGCGAGTGACTAAAAATAAAATCACTTATCACCAAAGAATGATAAGGCAAATGACTGAAAATAAAATCACTTATCAACGAAGAATGATAAGGCGAATGACTGAAAATAAAATCACTTATCAACGAAGAATTATAAGGCGAATGACTGAAAATAAAATCACTTATCACCGAAGGATGATAAGGCAAATGACTGAAAATAAAATCACTTATCACCGAAGAATGATAATGCGAATGACTGAAAATAAAATCACTTATCAACGAAGAATGATAAGGCAAATGACTGAAAATAAAATCACTTATCACCGAAGAATGATAAGGCAAATGAATGAAAATTAAATCACTTATCACCAGAGGATGATAAGGCAAATGACTGAAAATAAAATCACTTATCACCGAAGGATGATAAGGCAAATGACTGGAAATAAAATCACTTATCACCGAAGGATGATAAGGCAAATGACTGAAAATAAAATCACTTATCACCGAAGGATGATAAGGCGAATGACTGAAAATAAAATCACTTATCACCGAAGGATGATAAGGCAAATGACTGAAAATAAAATGACTTATCACCGAAGGATGATAAGGCGAATGACTAAAAAATAAAATCACTTATCACCGAAGAATGATAAGAAAAATGACTAAAAAATAAAATCACTTATCAACAGAAGAATGATAAGGCGAATGAAATCTAAATACGATTCTCGTCACTAAAAGGGAAGACCGAGTGGCTGGAAATTAAAATAATTGAAGAGAAAAGATTCAATGGGGGACGACCACTGAATCTGCCGAGGAGATGCCTGGAATCTTCGATTGATCCTGGATCCTGACTTATGCACGCATGCTTGATTTTTTGAAATGGTGTTCAATAATGATGGAAGTACGATTCAAGTGTTTATGCACTATTGAATGTTAAAATGTTGGGAGTATTAAAAGTTGATATATTTACATATGCAAATGATGCGTATGCTGTAAATGATTGATGTAAATGATCTGTAATGATGCATATGATGTGATTGGAAAATGAAAGGTGCCAACTTGGTGGACTTTTTGTTTGTTAGTTGCCAATAATGATTGGACTTTGGGTGAGTGGAGGGTTTGATTCCCCGACACTTGATCTTCGAAGATGCGTGGTCAGAAGATGAATTTGGATGCCCCAAGTTCGGTCACTTGCTGATGAGCGAAGCGACCTGATTGACACATGAAGATTGATTTGCTTTGAATAATTACTAACGCCTGATAAGATATGCTTGTTCAGTTGGGGAGAAGAGATAGGAAGATTTGCTCCTTGTTTGCTTGCCCCTGTCTATAGGGTATTTGAAATAAATCTGGTGGGGAATCTTTGACAATGGCCATGACATGATCTGCCCCAGCGTTTGGTTTTGGTAGGTGTTTGCCCCTGATTGAGCCTTTGAAGGTGATCTTGCCCCTGATTGAGCTGTTAAGAATGATTTTCCCCTGATTGGACTGTTGAGGTAGTCTTGATTCATGTTGGCACCAATGAAGTTCAAATTTCTCTTTTGATTGCCCCTTGTTGGGATTGCACTGATGTCAAGCACTGAATTGCAATTAAATTATTCATACACAAATGGTAGTGTTAATGTAACGCTCATGTAAGTTTTGAAAAAGTCAATTTATTTGAATGTCGTGATAGTGTGACGAATGGACCGTTGGTCCAAACGTGGTGTTGATTTAGAAAGTGCGTAAAAGATGCAGCAAGAATAATGTGCAAACGAGATTGAAGATTAGCAAATATATGGGAGTCAGTTTATGCAACCTTGTTGGTAATATGCTTTCAGAATAAACCCTGCCTCAATTAGGACTTTTGAGGGTTGTAACGTGGTCCGGTTAATGGTTTGAGAAACAAAGGATATAAGGCTCAAAGTTTGATTTGTACCCACCCCTTCTTCGTAATGTTCTCCAATCCTACATTCAGTTAACTCTACGCATGCATTTGTATTGACTTTGCAAGAGTGAAGATGAAGCTTCAAAGTTTGCTTGAAGTGGCAGTCATCTTATTTTGCTTTGATGTTGGTGCCCCTTTGATTTTGATTTGGTGGTCACTGATATTTGTTTTGCTTTTGCTGAGGATTTGAGTTCCTCTTTTGATTTCTTTTTTTCCGACTTAGTCTCCCTTAGGGTGCTCAACTTAGTGGTTTTTTATTTTCTTTTTTTTTTTTTTATTTTGTTGAATGTTGTGACCTCCAAGTCATTTGTTGATGGTCCTCTGACGGGATGTCTCACCTTACTCTCTTCAGCATAGTCCATGACTCTGAATATTCTTTCAATCTCTTTCAACCAATTCTGAGCACCATCGGGATCAAATCTTCCTTTGAAGACTGGTGGTTGATTCTTCCCCTGAACTCATCATAGGATTCACATTCGGCGCTCCCTGCACCGCCCTAGCCATTGCTTCCAAAGAAGCAGCCATCGCATTGTCATTTCTAACAGCCATATTCTAATCATTCCCAAAGACAACAACAAGATTAAACAAAAGTTCAATCATCACAACAACAAGACAGACACAACTGACTCGAACACTGGCTCAGATACCACTTAATGTAACACCCCCTTTCTATACCCCCAAATAAACAATTAAAGCATTTAGGCACATATTAAAAATTTCATCAAAGTGTAACTGAAACATGGTATAAAAGGAGCATGCCACATTATAATTCAAATCAAAACATGCAACACCTACTCATTAAAGATATGCAACAAAAGGGGTAACTTGCAAAAGAAGGATCTCATCCTTACACCCATATTGAAAAGGTTCAAATAACAGCAGAAACAAACATAACAATTTCAAAATTATATACTTATCATAAATATATCCACAAGTTTGTTTCACCAAATATTTCATGTTTACATAAAACATTCATCACCAAAATACATATACAAAATGTATCACAAAAGGCATCAAGTCGACCCTAGCTACCCGGTGCTACATATCAGAGCCGACAGACCAAAAGAATGAATGCAAGCTTCACAAAAAGAACTCCATCAACCTACTCTACAATGCCTCATAGAGCATCATAAAACAACAGAAGGGTGAGAAACATTATCATAATAACATTTCATATAATTATATATCTCAACATATAAAATACACATAAAACATGTTCTCACCACAATCACTTCTCATCACCTATATACATCATAAAGTATACATACATATATATATATATATATATATATATATATATATATATATATATATATATATATATATATATATATATATATATATATATATATATATATATACACACACACACACATCTATATATATATATACACACACACACACATCTATATATATATATATATATATATATATATATATATATATATATATATATATATATATATATATATATATATATATATATACACACATAAACAAGCATGTTTTCATCAATACATACTTTCATCTCCATATATATATATATATATATATATATATATATATATATATATATATATATATATATATATATATATATATATATATATATATATATATATATATATATATATATATATATATATATATATATATATATATATATATATATATATATGTATATATATATGTATATATATATATATATATATATATATTCATGTTTATTTCATCATTTCACAATTTAGATGATAAATGCAAATCATAGAGACCGACTCACAACTCTATGAATATGCATTGTGGTACCGACTCAATCATCATCAAGTTCACTCAGGAACTAATTGGAACCATCGCTCGTTACCTAAAGTAACTCCCCGTCGGGCATACGATGTTCACCCATTGCTCACACCCCACATGGGCACACAGTGTTTATGGATTGCTCACTCCCCACACGGGCACACAATAAATGTGAATAGATCACCCATTTCTCACACCCCACACGGGCACACAATGTTTATGGATTTCTCATAACCCACACAGGCACACAATCTGATTGCTCACATCCCACATGGGCACACGATCGTGTTGTAGTGATCGCTCACACTCCACATGAGCACACGATGCTACAACAGATTCACAAAGAATCCCACAACACAAGAATGCATACATTATGCTTCACATGCAAAATGACACACAACATTCTTAAAAAAACATAAATTATTCACAACATAATTATGCACTCAACTCATTCAATTATCATACATTGACATTCAATTCAAGCAATGTATTCATTTGCCAAACGACCACAATACCACATTAAACCCACATTTCTATAATTACCCCATTTACGTTTTATCGGAAACGTCGGGTGAAAGTCAGCTAAAAATTACTTTTCTTAGCATCATTAGTTTTTACACATTTCTTGCTTCGAATCGATATAAAGCACGCCTAAAACGGATAACCGAAACTAAAGTTACGAATTAAAAACACAAACTCCTCAAAACCTACAGGCTCACTGAGAGACAACAGCGTTTCCAGAATTTCTCAGATGCGCAACAATCAGCTCTAACTACCCAAAACTCAACCAAAACCCCAATAAACATGATCAACAACATATATTAACATCATACTTCGATTATAACAACTTCTAACCGGTTAATCTACCATTCTCTCACAATTTCATCAAAACCCTAACTATTCATTTTCTCTAAACTTCATCAAAATCAAAACCCAATCATCCACATACATACATAATCATATACAAGATTAAGATAACAATGTTTATCACCCTTACCCGATTATTTCGATTCCTAGGAGCAATCTTGATGAATTTCCAACTTTTCCTTCTTTTCTACTCTTTTCTCTTCTCTTCCTTTTATTTCTCCTCTTTTTCTTTCTATTCCTCTTTCTTTCTATTTCTCACACTTATAACTTTTCTTTCTATCTTATAACTCTTACTAACTATTTCTACACTTAATCATTTTCTTCTCTTTTCCACCAAATATCATTTTCTCACAAAATAATAATTCTACACAATTCTAATCTTATCATTAAATAGCAAAAGTCTAAAATACCCTTCAATCTAATTTTACCTGAAAATTCCCAAAACGGTAAAATCACATACCATACTAACATACCATATTAACACATTAACATATCATATTATCATGTTAATTCCACAAATAAGATAATTATCATTCAAATAAAATAAAAGACTCAACAAAATTGGGATATATCGAATCGGGGCGTTACAACCATAACTTGTGATTTTGAATGATGTGTTTCATGTATCACAACTGAGGAAGTATATTACATATCCGTCGCATGTGCTTTAGATGGATGATGTTCGAGTAAGAGATAATTTGACTGTAGAGGTTTCACTAGTGCTAATAGATGGCATAGAAATGAAGCTATTAAGAGGTAAAGAGATTGCCTTAGTAAATGTATTGTGGGGTGGACCAGCTGGTGATAGTTGAACTTGGGAGAGAGAGGATCAAATGAAAGATTTGTATCCGATGTTGTTTGCTTTAGGAACAATTTCAAGGACGAAAATTCTTAAGTGGGGGAGAGTTGTAACACCCCAAAGTTGAGTTTTATTTAATTGATGTGTTTTATTGTGAATTATGATGTTTATAATTTTATTTGATGTTTTGAGGAATTTTGGGGATAACTTAATATATTATTAATATTAGAAATTTTAAGTTAGTGGGTTTATTTTTATTGTTTGAGATAAAATAAAATAAAATAAAAGGAATTGGAGGATAAGGGTATTGTGGTCTTTTGGGTTGAGGATAAGTGAGGGTTTTATGGGGAAAGACTAAAGAGGTCATAGGAGCAAGAGTGACAAAAGAGGGGAAAGTCGAAGAGTACGATCATTTTGAACGATCGCACTTTTGGGAGAAGAGATCTGGAGAAGAGGAAAAGCTAGGGCTTGAAGGCTGGAAAGATTTCCAGGGAGATTATCGAAAAGCTTACGGAACTTAAGGTACATGGAGTTTTTTCCTTTCGGTATTATAATGTGGGAATGGGATTGGGGGTTTTGAGGTGTAGTTTAGGGCATAGGGTTTGATTGAGGATTTTGGTTTTTGATGCATGATTTAATGATGATTTAATGAGTATATTGTTGTTAGATGATGTGTTTGATGTTATAAAGAGGAATGTTGATGTTGATGATGTTTTCTGATGTATTCTTGTCTATTTTCTGTATTTGGAAGGGTTTTATCGCAGAATGAGAAGGCTGGAAATCGCAGAAAATTCTGCAGAATCGCGAAGATTGCTTAGCGAGCAAAGATAGTGAGTTGGGCGCTGAGCGAGCAGGATGTCTCGCTTAGTGAGCCCTGAGAAACTTTAAAAAATGTCTTTTTTCAAAAAATTGTTTTGAGGTGGTATGTCCTAGATTTCTATGATGTTGTAGAGTTGTCATATGATATGTTTTAAGGACTAAAATGAGTAGGAGTAGTATTATATGATGTATGAAGGTTATCTTGATTTTTATGAGTTGTGAAGCATGAGTAGAATTAGTAATTAATTGATGTATGAAGAATTAAATTAATTTCCTTTGAGTATGAGTTATGATTATATGATGTAGAAGTATGATGACATGAGTGAGTATGAGGAATAATTATGTAAAATGAATGCGGATGCAATGTTTATGATGTTTTGAGGATGATGTGTATAATACGCGTCTCGCATTCATGGCATTGAATTATGAGGGGACTTTGGTCCATTGGTAGCTTAATCCCATTGTGTGGATTGAAGTGATATGATGTCATGATGTGCTCCCTTAGGGGAGGGTTGATGTCCCAGTGTCCATCCATGAGGATGTTTCGGTACCACATGCATTATTAAGAGGTTACATATCATTCTAATTGACATATCATGAGTTGCATTTCTTTTCTGTAATTATGAGGTGTATTTGATGATGTGTATAAATGAGTATGGTGAATGTTATTATGATGTGATGAAAATGATGATTAGTATAATTGAGCTAGGGATAATGGATTAATGTTGTTGTTACATTTTAAATTCTCATTTCTATATTATTTTATTGAATTTGAATTTACTCACCCTGCCTGCCTTCTGGTGATGGTCTATTATGCCATCCTACAGATAATCAAAGTTAGCCTTGTGTGTGCTTAACTCGGAGGTAGTGAGTCGTCGAGTTAGTTAGAAGTGGAGTTCAGCTCTGTGTCCAGTAACATCGGGATGGGGTTCGCTTGAGTGTTTATGTTTTATTTGGATTAAAATGTTAAGTTTTGTTTAAGTACTTTGATAAAATGATGTTTGAGATAAATTATGAGTTATGTTTTATTAAAGAGGAATTTATGACTTATTGTTTTCCGCTACATATTTGTTGAAAAATGATTTCTAGTGTTTTTCATGATTTTATGAACCCGGGTTACGGGACAAGACTCTACGAGATATTATGATTTTTGATTTAAGAAGTAATGTGATGCCATTTTCATGAGTTGTACTCTGATATATGATATTAAATTTCCTAATTTGTGACTGGGTAGAAAGGGTGTTACACATATTGTCATTGATGGTGCATATGGCATGTGCATAGTTGATAATGGTGTACCAAGATAAGGTATATCCATCCGAATTCCAAAGGGAATCATTGTGTTGTTGGTGCGGTCATGAAATAAGGATCGTACGTGACCATGAAACAGGGGCCGAGGGTGTGATCATGAAATATGGATCATACTAGACCATGAAATAGGGCTCAGGAGTTTTGACGGGAACTGGATCAGGAAACAGGGATCGATAAATGGTAAGGCATGCGTTGAGTCTCACTACTAGAAAATACCATTTTAGCCTCCAAATTTAGAGTCGGCCCCCGACACAGACGCTATTAGTGTCGGCTAAACCAACACTAACGGACTCTATTTAGATACATTTTCTTAACTAATTATTATTTTTTATTAGAGTCGGCTATACCGACTCTAATATTATTTATTTATTTAATTAAACTTTATATATAATACTTTTTAATATCTTATTTATTATTTAGAGTCTGTTAGAACGACTCTATTTGATAACATACATTTATTTATTTAAATTTTATAAAATAAAATATATTTTTAATTTTAGTGTCTGTATTGACCGACACTACTATTCTAAATAATTTAAATTTTTATTTATCTGTTTTTATTTATTTATTGAAAATATTTATGTCGGTTAGGCTGACACTAATAAAATTTTAATAAAGTCCCAAACATTTTTATTTCCCTTTTTTTTAAGTGTTAGGAGTTGTTTTTAAATTTATTTATTATTATTTATGTCGGTTTGGCGGACGCTAATAAAATTCTATTGAAGCGCCAAAATTTCCAGTTTCCCTCTTTTATTTTTTCATTTAGTGCCTGTTGTTATTATTTTTATTTATTTATTATTTTAATATTTGTGTAGGTTGACCTACGCTAAATATAAATTAAAAGAAAAAATTTACTATAATTAGGAATTGAATTCATGAACTTCGTTTTCTTTCTTTTGTTATTTTCTTATCACCAAATAATTATATTCAAAGTAAAATTTTTTAATTTTCATTTTCTTTCTTTTCACTTTTTAGGGTTTCCCTCGTGTATTTCTTCATTCACACTTCATTTTCCTTTTTCCTATTTTCTTAGTGTCTTTGTTTTCTCTTTCACAATCCCTAACCGATGAGCAATCCTAACCATGAATCCTTCCATGAAACCCTTCCATGAATCGTTTTCACATTTCCAACCTTAATCAATTGTTTTCACATTTCCAACCTTAATCAATCGTTTTAGGTAAGTTTTCAGATTTTGAATCGTTTCATTTTCCGTTTCCAGCCTTGATCAATCATTTCTTGTGAAATTGTTTCAGGTATTTTTTCGATTGACCTCATTAATAGTTGAAATCACTTCAAGAAGGAAAGACATTGACCTCATAAATCACTTCAGGTATTGTTTCAATCAAAAGCTTTTAGTTCGGTTTTCGGTACTGCTGGTTTGATTGTTTGGAAAGATTTAAAAAACTGAAAACTATTGACATACTGAGTTGTTGTTGATAAAAAATCTGATTCTTATACAGGCTTGTGTTGTTTCGAACTAGCAACTTGTGTTGTAATGTTTCTATACTCTTTATTTGCTTACATGCTTCTTTTTTCCCCTATGTTGGCTTCTTATGAAACTTATGGAAGCCGTGCTAATTGATATGTGTTCCATGTTTTAACAAATGCATGATTTGATATAACAACAATTTCACAAGATTCTAGTAATAATAAGTTTCTTGTATACTGTATTAGTTTTTGAAAATTTACAAGTTACTAGTACTAGTGTTGTTGCTGCTTTAATGATGTTAGGTGATAGTACCTGAATCGTGAAATTCACTATATAGTGTGTTTGTGATTTTAATTGGACCATGTATTCATTGAATAGAAAAACAAAACTTGTCATATATCTATGTATAGAGATTAATGTGTTTTTCAATTAGTATCAACTGCTGACATTATGTTGTATGTTGAAGTTCAGATTCATTGCTAAATGAGATATTTCAAATCTCATATAAATTTAGCCCACTAATTAAAGAACAAAACTTTGATTTTGGTACCGAGCCATAAAAGTAGTGGACGGTGTTTGGATCATAGTTGGGTAGACCGCGTTGGTTGTTTTATTATGAATGACATAATCTTATGTTCCCCTTCTCCAGGAACATTAGCATCAGATAAAATTACCTAAGTAAAAAACATTAACAAAAGTAGCTTAGTATTGCATTATATTTGCAAAAGAACATAGTTTTATTATCTTACCATAATATCCTTCCATACTGAATCAGAGGATATTCTTGAAGAGATATAGGCTTTAAGAGCCTTTGAGAGTTGATGGATGAACTCAGTCCCTGGTGTGATTATATTTGAATCTAACACTTCATATTCTTGTTTAGAAACAACTTGTTTTCCTTCCATCAACTGAGTTTGTACTATATAGTGTGTTTGTTATAGTATCAAAACAAACAAAGAACATGATACAAGGCCCACAAGAATCAGAAGTAAACCCAAATGGATGGAAGATTATGAACTAAATTAATTTTAAGTATCTTTTTATATTTTAGTTTACTTGTTATTGTAATGGGCCTAGCCCTTTTATTTGGTCCTTGACCCATTAGGGTTTGGTTGTATTTAAACTCTTTACTCTTGAAGAGAAAGTATGAAGAAAATTTGAGAACTTATCCTTTCACTTTTATTCTAGTTTTGTAGTCTTTGGTTGAACCCTAAATCTTAAGAATATAGTTGTAGAAAACTTCTTATCAATTTGGTGCTTTCATCTTTTGTATTCATGGCCCCTCCCAAACCCCCCAACCATAGAGAAATCATTGAAGAGGCTGTCCAAACAGCTAACACTCGGCTTGACATAGCAATGAGTGAAAATCAGCTGCTCATGGATGAGAGATTTGATAAAACAAATTCTGATTTGGAACAAATTCAGACCCGAATGGACAATGAAAAACAAATTTCTGATTCAAGATATGAAAATATCGTGGGATTACTCACTAAACTCACCACCCAGCAGGACCAGCAGCCAAAATCAACGATTCAAGCTACTGTTACTGTTCATCGGCCCAGTACTGTTCACGGCGCGAACACTGTTCATGGAGCGCACACTGTTCATGACGCCGACACTGTTCACGGAATCAGCACTTTTACTCCGGCTACTGTTCATACGGTAGCAAACTCAGGTATCACACATTCTTCCCCCATGTTTACAACCTACCAGCACCCAAATTCCCAAAATACCAACTTTTCCCAAACACAACATGTTTATAACAGCCCTAATCACTCTAGCACACTGAATTCCCCATTCCAAGCAGCAACCCCAAATAGACCAACTCCCACCTATATACCAAGATTTATCACCTCTCCCATACCCACACAAACCAGCACAATAATGTCAAACCCAAACTATCACATTCCTTTGTATCCACCTTTCTCTTTTTCCCAAGTTCCACAGCCCACACCTTTACCCCCTTTTCGGACCCCCAAATTAGAATTACCAATGTTTGATGGATCAAACCCTTTGGAATGGTTATTTCAAGCAGAACAATACTTTGATTTTTATCAACTACCCCCTGAAAATAGGCTGTCTATGATGTCTTTCTATATGAAAGGTGATGCTTTATGTTGGTATAAATGGATGTATCAAAGTCACTTATTAATGGATTGGCAATCTTTTACCAAGGCTTTGGAATTACGATTTGGCCCATCTACTTATGCTAACCATCAGGCCGAATTGTTTAAATTAAAGCAAATAGGTTCTGTTGTGGAGTACCAAGCTGCCTTTGAAAAATTGGGAACTCAAGTGGTGGGACTTTCTCAAGATGCCATCCTCAATTGTTTTATTTCTGGTTTATCTCATGATATCCAAAATGAAATTGCTATTCATAAACCAGTTTCAATTTCCCAAGCTATTGGCCTAGCAAAGTTGATTGAGTCTAAAATTAAGGATTCCAAGCCAAAGTTCATAAAACCCTTTGCCACCTCTCTCACCAAATCCAACTCAGCCCAACAAACCGTAGCTAATTCTACATTTAACCAAAAAACACCAACACCAACCCACCCCCCCAAACTTCCCATTCGTAAACTTTCTAATGCTCAATTGCAAGAACGCCGTGCTCAAGGCCTATGTTTCAATTGTGATGAGAAATTTATTCCTGGCCATAAGTGTACTTCCGGCAAATTTCTCTTATTAATGGATGATGAAGATGACAACACTCTCTCTCCGGACTCACCTATCATGATTGATGAACACTCCCAACATCATGAGGCTGAAGATACATACTTCCAACTTTCACCCCAAGCTGCCATTGGCCATTTTTCTCCTAAGACTCTCAAGTTTAATGGTTTCATTAACAGCCTTTCTGTTACAGTCCTGATTGACACCGGCAGCACACATAACATCTTACAACCCCGCATCGCCCAACATCTCAAACTTTCCACTAAACCAATCCCAAATTTTTCCGTTATGGTTGACAACGGATCCACTTTATCTTGCACCGGCCTTTGCCCTCAAGTTCCCATAACGTTACAAAACAACCTTTTCCATATTCCTTTCCACTTGCTACCGATTGAGGGAGCCAATGTTGTCTTAGGAATGGAATGGCTACGAACACTTGGTCCTATCACGGCTGATTTTTCAATCCCAAAGATTTCTTTCACCTATCATAACAATAACATAACCATCACGGGTGACCCCAAATCACTGCCACGTTCCTCTTCCTATAACCAAATTTGCCATCTTGTACACACCGATTCTATTGCCTCCCTCCATCTTTTGTTTTTCCAACCTCCCACTAACTCTCAACCAGCCCCCACTCCTTTAGACTCACTTCCAAAATCTCTACCCAAATCCATCCATTCCATTTTAAAGTCACATGTTTCTGTTTTTAACCCACCACATGGCCTTCCACCCTCAAGATTCCATGACCACAAAATTCCTATACTTCCTAACACTGCCCCAATCAATGTCAAACCCTACAGATACCCCCATTCCCAAAAAGAAGCTATGACTGAAATCATTCATGATATGCTCCAGGAAGGCATCATCAAACCAAGTAACAGTCCTTACTCCTCTCCCGTTCTATTAGTCAGAAAAAAAGACGGCTCTTGGCGTTTTTGTGTTGATTATAGAGCCTTAAATGCTGTTACTATTCCTGACCGATTTCCCATACCAACAATTGATGAACTTTTTGATGAGTTGGGTTCCGCAACTATATTTTCTAAGATTGACTTACGATCTGGTTATCACCAAATCCGGGTAAAAACCGAAGACACTCACAAAACTGCATTCAGAACGTTTGATGGGCACTATGAGTTTCTAGTTATGCCTTTTGGCCTTACTAATGCTCCTAGTTCTTTTCAATCGGCAATGAATGATTTGTTACGACCATACTTACGTCGGTTTGTTCTCGTTTTCTTTGATGATATATTAATTTATAGTTCATGCATTGCGGATCATACACATCATTTGAAGTTGATTTTAGATTTGCTGTTATCTAATCATTTATTTGCTAAATTATCCAAATGTGTTTTCGCTGTTACTTTTGTTGATTACCTAGGTCATATTATCTCAAGTAATGGCGTAACCCCAGACCCTGCGAAAATTCAGGCAATAATTGATTGGCCGCAGCCACGTTCTCTCACGCAACTCAGGGGTTTTCTAGGTCTCACCGGATTTTATCGTCGATTTGTTCGACAGTACGCCTCACTCGCCGCTCCACTCACCGATTTATTACGTTCCACTAAATTAGTTTGGACTACATCAGCCAATGAGGCATTTACAACATTAAAAAAACAGATGACAGAAACTCCTGTTTTAGTTCTTCCTGACTTCTCCAAGCTTTTTGTCCTTGAAACGGATGCTTCAGCTGTGGCGATTGGCGCTGTCCTTTCTTAACAGGGACACCCTCTGGCATACTTCAGCAAAAAACTCTGCAACCGGCTTCAAGCTGCTTCTGTGTATGTCCGCGAGATGTACGCCATCACTGAATCAGTCAAGAAGTGGCATCAGTATCTAATTGGACGACATTTCCACATATATACAGATCAGAAAAGTTTGAAGAATATACTGGACCAGACTATTCAGACTCCGGAACAACAAAAATGTGCAGCAAAACTTCAAGGGTTTCAGTTTGAAATTTTCTACAAACCTGGAAAATCCAATCAGGTAGCTGATGCTTTAAGTCGTATTCAGGAAACCGATCCAGTGTTGTTCTACTCACTTTCGTCCCCAATTCCAATTCTGATATCCCATTTGAAACGGTTCTACAAGATAGAAGAGCAGGGGCGAGCCCTCATGGACAAAATCAAGTCAGATCCAGCATCCCAACCATTGTTTCAGATTATTGATGACCTTTTGTATTACAAGAAGAAGATATACATACCTCCTGTAGATGAGCTGCGACAGCAGATCCTCCATGAATTCCACACCACACCAGTTGCTGGTCATTCAGGCCTCCAACCAACACTAGCTCGTCTTTCTTCTTCCTTCCTTTGGCCAGGAGTGTACCGAGACACCAAAGACTTTGTTGCGCAATGCGTTGTCTGCCAAAAAAACAAATACATGACAAAAAAAAAACAGGGCCTAATCCAGCCTCTACCGATACCCACACATGTTTGGGAAGAGTTAACAATGGATTTCATAACACACTTACCTATGTCTTTTGGCCACACCACAGTCTGGGTGATCTGTGATCGACTCACGAAATACTGCCACTTCATTGCTCTACCCACTAAGTTCTCAGCTAAAGATCTTGCTTTACGATTCTCAGTGGAGATCTGTCGGTTGCATGGCATTCCTAAGTCCATCGTTTCAGACCGCGACCCCCTTTTCCTTAGTAACTTCTGGAAAGAACTTTTCAAAGCCCAAGGTACATCTCTGAAATACAGTACTGCGTACCACCCTGAAATGGATGGACAAACTGAGGTAGTTAATCGATGCCTTGAAACTTATCTGAGATGTTTTACAAGTGATCAGCCAAAACAATGGTACAAATACTTACACTTAGCAGAGTTTTGGCACAATACCTCCCTCCATAGCTCGCTCGGAATGACTCCCTTTGAAGCCCTTTATGGAAGACCTCCTCCGGCTCTGACTCATTACATCACTGGTTCATCCGCTTCTCCAGAGGTGGATGCCACTCTCCGCCAACGGGAAGACATCATGCAAGAGTTGAAACAGAATCTCAGTCAAAGCCAGAAACGAATGATGAATCAAGCAAATAAAAAACGGCAAGACGTTACCTTTTCCGTCGGTGATTCTGTTTTGCTCCGCCTTCAACCTTACCGCCAATCTTCAATGCAACACCGTTCGTCCCAAAAGATGTCAAAACGTTTCTTTGGACCTTTCAAGGTTCTCCAACGAATCGGCTCCGTTGCGTACAAAATCGAGCTACCAAACACAGCAAGGATCCATCCGGTTTTTCACGTATCACAACTCAGACCATTCATCGGCCCTTTTCCGTCCAAACTAACAACATCAATCCCTTTGGATTATGACGTCCCTCCATTCTCGGCCACCACCACCCTTTCGGATGCACAGGACTCACCGTCGCCGGCAATTTTTTCACCCCCAGGAGGCACCGAACTAACTCAGCAAGGAGTGATAGTTGAAAACTTTGAAAAGTTTGAAGAAAAGGGTGAAGGAAGGAGTACTGCATTGAATGAGACTTTAGCCTCTGAAATAACTCAGCAAGGAGAGATAGTTGAAAACTTTGAAAAGTTTGAAGAAAAGGGTGAAGGAAGGATTACTGCGTTGAATGAGACTTTAGAGAAATGGAAACTGAATGCAAATGAGCAAGTACACCAACTCTCTGACTTGGAGTGTCCCAATAACATTCCTCAAAATTCTCTCACACCGCTGGATTCTATTGGGCAGTGCAAAAACCCATCCCAACCGTTACACAACTTTCAAAGTGGAAAAGAAAAGGTGGAAAACACGTTTCCTCTGCCCCATAAAATTTTGTGGGACTCTAGGCAATGTACTACAGTTGTATCCCACTCAGCTTCTCTCTCCCTTCCACCTGTTCCGCATGCACCCACCCTCCCTCAAAATTCGCCACCTCAACACTCTTCCCCCTTGACACCTTACCCACCTCCTGCGCCACCTGGCCCACATGCAAGCCTTCTTCCCACCCTCCCACCAGCTGTCCCATGTGTGCCCACAAGTGCCACACTTCCTCCTCCACACGTGTCCCCTCTCTCCCCACCTGTTCCGCATGCACCACCAGCTGTTCCGCAGGAAAAGACTTGTGCACCCAAGACTCAGCCACCTGCCAGCGTTTCTGGGCCTAGCACATGGGCTTCTTGTTTCACCCCTTCCAGGATTCTTCATACCCCCATTCTTGAGGACAAGAATATTTTTGGGCCGGTGAGTAATGATACAAGTCCCACAAGAATCAGAAGCAAACCCAAATGGATGGAAGATTATGAACTAAATTAATTTTAAGTATCTTTTTATATTTTAGTTTACTTGTTATTATAATGGGCCTAGCCCTTTTATTTGGTCCTTGACCCATTAGGGTTTGGTTGTATTTAAACTCTTTACTCTTGAAGAGAAAGTATGAAGAAAATTTGAGAACTTATCCTTTCACTTTTATTCTAGTTTTGTAGTCTTTGGTTGAACCCTAAATCTTAAGAATATAGTTGTAGAAAACTTCTTATCAGAACATGTGCTAGATACTTAAGTTCCTCATGAATTCAGTTTGCTACTTCACATGACAACGTTTTCTTTTATTGGTACACTCAGTACAATTAATTTTGTTTGGTACTACATAAAGTTTAAATTATTTATCTAATTACTCTATTATTATTCCAACAATTCCAATTTTATACTATGAGTATGATTGACAAAATAATGCCAAAAAGAAAGAAACAAAAGCTATCACATAATAATCATCTCTCGTGTCACGTCCTTGGTTTTCAATGAAAGAAAGTGGAAAAAGAGTAATGACAATAATTATCAAACATTGTTATGGTGCAGAGTATGCTCATGATATATTTTTTTGAAATGCTTCAGATTTATTGATAATATTTATCTAACATATGTATTCTTGTAATCTTGTTCTGCAACACTTCAATTTGTAGATCGTAACTCTAGCTCCGCATTAGACAATCCATAACACTCACAGTCTTTGCCTCTTGTTCTCTCCTTCATTCACCAGGTTCTTTTAGTTGTCATCTATTTTCAATATAATAAAAAATTATAAAAGCAATTCAAAAGTTGAAGATTGTATGTTTAGTTGTCTACAGACAAGATATTATTAATTGTAAACAACTGACTGACTTTTATAATAATAGTTTTGTTTGATTGGTAGAAGGGAAAAAGAAGTTGAATATTTAGGTGAAAAGAAAATAGCCAAATCACTCCCACATCAACCCAATGCCCCCACATGTAAAATTACATTTACATATTAAGTGATTGATCTTATTGTATAGGTGGCGTCGTTGGCATTTTTAGTTTTGTTTCGTTCTGCTTCGGTTTGGGCTGGTTGCAGAAGAGTCGTCATCGATACGTTTTTTTATCCCGACGAGGGAAAAGAGAATAATCGAATAAAACCTGAGGGAAAAGGAAAAGACGAGGTCATTGAAACCAAGTCCGGGTTCGGGAGTCAGTTACACGAAAGGAAGGTATTAGCATCCCTTCGTGTCCATCGTACCCGATGGGATCCATGCTTGCTGCACTGCTCAAAGGGTGTAGTCGTCTGAAGCTCCATCTGTTGCTAAATTAAAAACGACTAGAAAAGAAACGAGAACGTAAAGGGAAAATAAAAAGGAATGGGTGATAGAAAGAAACGGACTCGAGAGGGCATCACACCCCAGCTTGACGTATCTCATCGCAGTGAGAATCAGAGTCCACATAGTTCTAACATAACATGAATTGGGTATGACAAGCATTACGCTTGTGCCTACGTATCTCCCAGTGAGAATCAGACCGCCATAGTTAGACTCACTAAGGGTGGCCATAGTCTTTTGTGTGTTTTTTAGATTGACAGTGTCAACTGCGCGTTCGAGCAGTTAGGTGTTGCCACTCAGGCGTTTTACCTGTTTACGGTAGAACGAACTTAACATGTCTAGCGTCTGCACCAAAATAAGATGAGAAAATAATTCCCGCAGGAAAGACGATTGACGCTTGGTTCAAGTCTTTTAAAGAAGTGTTTTTTTTTGTTATTTTTGTTTATGGTATTTATTAAGTGTTTTTTTTCTTTATGAGGAAGAAGAGAAAGTTATCATGCAACGATTGATCCTAAAGTTGATGTTTCTACCCTATTCTAACTTAATTCAAAATTAAGTTGAATTAGGAACCTAATGGAAAACTAGTGAACTAGGCACAAGTGAACCAACAAATAAACCAAACATGAATGAAAAAGAAATGAAGAAGAAGAAAAGAGTATGTAAATGAAATATGCAACAAAAAGAGAAGAATGCAACATGAAGTAATCAGTAATGCGAAAACGGAGCCTACTCGGGGTAGGACTTCAAATGCATCGGTATTCTCCTAACATGGTATCAGGACTAAAATGAAGCATGAAAAAATAGTTTTAGTGGTACCTAACGGAGGAGGTTCGTTGCCTCTTCAATATATACCAGAAAGTTCAAGAAAGAAGTATCAATTCAAACTTCACACAATCAATCCAGTAAGGCTCAAACGTTCAATATCACTAATTAAAATCCAAAACCAACAACCAAACACGCACAAAAACTCAGGAGCATTCGCAGAAGCTTCATATGGTCAACTCAATTAAACATCAAGAGTTCAATTGAAACATCAGCAAGTAAACTCAAATTGCATTCAACTGAAATTCTATCACAAATTAACATCAAGGGTTTGTCACAATTAATACTGAAAATTCTAATAAACTAAAAATTCTAACAAGAAACTTAGAAACAGACAAACAAGAATAGTGAAATCATACTAAATAATTTCTAATTAAAATCCTAAAATCCAATTAAAATTCTAATCAAAAATTAATTTAAAACTTCAGTTAATGTCCATAATAGTAATCGAAACTTAAAAAAAACTAAATATTAATCTAAAAATTACTTAAGATAGCTTAAAAAAATCAAAACAAAATAAAATAAAAACAACAAGATAAAATAACATAAAAAGTCCAGCAAAGGGTGTTCATAGTATCAATCTGGTGGTGTGATTAGAAAAAAGAAGGGGCTTAAAAGCAGATTAGAAAACAAGCCCAAGAATTAAAAAAAAAAATCTAATAATATTAATATAAGAAATAAAATAAAATAATAAAAAAAAGAAATTAAAAACAATATAAAGAAATGAAACCAGGTCAACCAACATGTTCTCTTCTTCCTCTTCTAAAAAATCGTACAAACCATTTTTCCCTCTTTCACGAATTCGCCGGAAAAAACGAGATCGCCGGAGGAGAGGAAAAAACAAACTGCCGTGAAAATCAATCTGCCAACATCAATGTAAATCACGGTCTCCTTCCCCTCTCCAACGTCAAATTCCTATTCTCCTCAAACACGGTCAACCCTACAAATGTGAAATTTCCGCCATCAATTGATGTTCCTCACTGGAAATGCGCCACCAGGGGAGGACTTCGTCTCAGTTTTATTTTCACTTCTTCTCTTTGTTTTTGTCTCGGTTCTTTCTCCCTTTTCACGGATTTGTGCGAGGTTGTTATATAATGATAAAGAATGAAGAGTGGTGGTGGTTTATGTTCAGAGCGGTGAAGAGTGGTGGTTTATGTTCAGAGCGGTGAAGAGTGGTAGTGAGTTCTAAGATTTTCTTCTCGTTCAACTCACGGAGTTCTCACGATTTTACGTCTCTGTTCAGTCACGATTCGTATGAGTATTATGGTTCAATCTCAGTTTTTGATTTTGGATTGGTCACAGTGGTCACACGTTCTCTCCTCCCTCATATATCTCTGTATTTGTTTTCACTCTCTTCGTCTTTGTATCGGCTCTGTTTCGAAATTCCTATTTGTTTATGGATACATGGTTGTTGTGTGATTCAGTTAAATTGTTGTCGAAGGTGGATGAGTCGATGCAGAGTTAGTTTATGTTGGGGTTTTGTTATGAAGGGAGGAAAAGGTTGTTGTGTGATTTAAGAGTGAGGTTTATGTGTGTGGAGAAGATAAATTAAGAGAAAGATTTGTCGAAGGTTGAGGGAACAAAAATATGAGTAGATGTTTAATGAAGAACAAGGTTTGCTGATGGTCCACGGCGGAAGGAGTTTCGGTGGGCACGTGACTGCAATAGCCAAGGCAACAAGTATGAAAGTTGAGGAGCGCAACTTCTAAAACCCAAACACCCCACAGTTATTAGCTGCTTCTTGAGTCTTAGAAATATTAACGAGAAGTTTCATCGGGTAACATAAAAAACAAAAACAGAGGCCTCCAACTTTGTCCATTGGGAAGCAATATCATAGTGACAAACATATTTCGCCATATCGTTGGACTGAGGGCACTAGTAACTGATCTCACATGGCCAAACCATTCATATCTCTAGTTTGCAGGTCGAGGAAGCTTGGTCAAGGTTTGTCGTGTGTTTATGTGTGGTTTGTTGGAGTTATTTGTGTGAGTTTCAAGTTTGTGTTGAGAATGGTGGTGAAACAATGGTTGTCATTGTTTGTTGATGAATAAGATAGGTTAATGGAGGTTTCCAGTGAAGGTTAGTGTATTAAGCTGCAGGTTGTTGTGTGATTGAAGAGCGGGGGCTGTAAAGCTTTTTGTGGTATGGAGTTGAGAGCTGACTGAAGAATGTTATAAGGTTGTATGTGTTGTGAATTATGTGGGGTGTATGGTGTAAACGGAGGATTCTTGTGAGATGATGTTGAATAGTCTATGAGGAAGAAAATGGTGAAGAAAATCAAAATGGGATAGTGATTGTGAGAGTGTGTTTGCGCCGTTTTTCTCTCTTTTTCTGCAGGAATTTCCTCTCTTTTTTACCTTAGGGATCAATGCTTGTTTATATAGTTAGGTCAACTATTTTCTTTTAGGGATAAATATATAAACCCCTCTGCCATTAAAGCGTGATTTGGTATTCACCCCTTTAATTTTTTTTAATAGAGACCCCCTTATAAAACCCAAAACCAGAATTTACCACCCCATATTACTCTCAATGCGACTGGGTTGCTGACTCAACTTCATCTTCTTCATTGTCTCCTTTTCACAACTAATAAACAAACCCTAAATTAATTCATGATGGCCTTAGTTTGTGAATTTCCGTTTCTTTTGTTTTCTCATTTACTTGTGGATACCTTGGCAATATCAGCTCCCCTTTCACTACAACACAATGCGAGGATTATGGCTTATTGCCAATACATAATTGTCATGATGCAATGAAACCCAAATTGATCCAATTTCATGATAAAGGGAAATTGGTTGAAATTGGATATGTAAATCCTCCTGAGTTTCATAGTGGCAATGCTACTAGTACTTGTGTTTTCAGAGATATGAAACAAATTTCAACATAAAACAAACCCTCTTCAACACAAAACCCTAAATCGGAGTTGGGTATTTTTCTTCCTGAAACCCAAAACGGAAAGGTAATTCAAATGCAAAGGTTCATGATTAAAGCTTCAATTTTGAATGTATCTGTGAAGGTTTGGCATTGCAAGCGATGCATCTCTTCTTCAAATATGAGCTTCAGCGGCGGAGATTCTTTCACCTGCGATTGGCGACGACATTTTATGATGGTGACGACACAAGGTGGTGATGTGATTTCTGGCAGTTTATCTAGGGTTTCGCGGTGGTGGTTTCACAACGTGTATGTTTCACGGTGGTGGTTTCACAGCGTGGATGTTAGTTAGAAATAAAATGGATATTATGAGTGATGAACAAATGGATGATGAAAAATCAATTTAAGGAACAGATGGATCCAAAACCAAACTTAATCTTTTCCACAATAGCCATTGATTCAATAAACACAACCATAAACAGAAAACTTGCAAATAAAATGAACAACTATCTGAATTGAACCCCTCCCGACAAGATAACTCCTAGATCACTTTGAATATATCTGAATCAATCACTAGGAAAATAAATCCACAGTTGAACCATTGATGAACTGTTGTACAGAAAATCTGGCCCAAAACTTATGAATCACAACTTGATAATCTAATGAATTTAACACATAACACAACTTGAATTTGGACGCACACTCCCTGAGAAAATAAACCATAAAAAATCACTAGAAATTGAAGAGAACTCCTGATAGTTTGACCAAGATTAGGTCAAACATCCATTTGAATTGGATCGCGACTGAACAAACACGCTTGAACTGAAACCAAAGCTTTTGAGGTATTGAGAAAGAAGAATAGCATGAGATGATGAGAAGAGAAAAATATCCTTGCAACTTGATGAAGAAGACACCCTTGATTCAAACTTCAATGCTGATTATGGGCAGATGTGCCATTAAACAATCTTTATGAATGAAACCCTTGAATACCACTTAATAAGGGAAATAAACCCTAATCAAGTGGCAATAACATAAGAAGATGACGTTGCTAATGGCTGCATAGCCAAAACCTTGGATTCTCTTGATAACCATAAAATAAGGTGGGAAACCTTAATTCCTCATAAGTTCTTGATCCCATGTCTTAGGAGCTCAATGAATGTAAAATTCAAGTGTTAATGAACAAATGAAAATGCATATGAATACAAAGTGAAAAGTCAGTTAAAGTTAGAAAATCAGAGGGGAAATTTTGGGGTGCAACAATGTGTTATGAAGCTCATAGGCAGTCTTTGCAGAAGATTCTTGATCAAGCTTACATTGATCATTATGTGACTGTTGATCAGTTAGATAGTATTGTGGCTAATATCACATCATGCAACAATATGAGTTTCTGTGATTATGACTTGCCCGAAGAGGGAAGAAACCATAATTTGGCTCTGCATATTTCTGTGAATTGTCAGGAAGATGATATGTCTAAGGTGTTGGTTGATACTGGACCATCCCTGAATGTGATACCGAAGTCGTCTTTGTCGAGGCTTGCGTACCAAGGTGCTCCCATGAGGCATAGTGGGTTTATTGTGAAAGTTTTTGATGGGTCGAAGAAAATTGTGATTGGTGAAGTTGATCTTCATGTTCTGATTGGACTGTTTATATTCCAAGTTACTTTTAAAGTAATGGATATACGTCCAGCTTATAGTTGTCTCCTTGGAAGACACTGGATTCATGAAACGGGGGTTATAACTTCTACTCTCCATCAGAAATTGAAGTTTGTGAAAGATGGGAAATTAGTGACTGTCAGCGGTGAGCAGGCAATGCTAGTGAGAAATTTGTCATCCTTTTCCTATATTGATGTTGAAGAAGAGGTTGGAACTTCGTTCCAGGCCATTTCTGTTGTTGATGATGCCGCTAAGTGGAATGTTATGCCCGTGTATTCTCTCAAGGATGCTCTGCGCGTGCTTGAAACCGGTCGATTTGACGGTTGGGGATGAGTGATTGATGATGTTGACAACAAAGAAGGATTTGGGATTGGGTTTGCACCAGGTGTGGCTCTCATTGCCCCAAAGAGTATTCAGGAAGGATTCCGAAGTACTGGGTTTATGAATGATTATTCTGCTGCTTCCATCATTGAAGATGATGAAGATGAAAAAATGCCTGACTTTATTACGCACGGAAAGATTTGCAAGAACTAGATTGTTGTTGATGTTCCTTCTATTGTTCATAATTCAAAGTAATTTGTTTTATTTTCTTTCAAAAATCCCTAGACTCTTCCCAAGGTGAAAGTGATGTTTGTTGGGTTTGTTTCAAATTTTATAATCATCAATAAAATGTTATTTTGTTATTTCCATATGTGTTTTGTCCTTTTTGCTTTATTCTGAAAACTGGTAAGATAAAAAACTCAAAACAAATCACTGTTTATCTGCATAATGTTTTCACTTTTGTTCATACTTTAAAATAAAAATAAAATCATTGTGAATATTGATTGATAAACCCATTGAAAATAATGATCTTATGCCCACTCCCAACGTTGAATTCCATATGTTTAAAGCTGAGGGAGAAGATGTTGAAGAGATACTTGATGAGATTTCTCGGTTGCTTGAGCACGAGGAAAGAGTTATTCAACCTCATGAAGAGTTATTAGAGATGGTCAACTTGGTTTCTGAAGATGATAGGAGAGAAGTCAAGATTGGAGCATTTCTTGGTCCTGATGTTAAGAAGAGGATGGTAGAGCTTCTTAGAGAGTATGTTTATGTGTTTGATTGGTCTTATCAGTACATGCCATGTCATGATACTAATATTGTGGAGCATAGATTACCGCTGAAGACTGAATGTCCACCTGTGAAACAAAAGTTGAGAAGAACTCATCCAAATATGGCAATCCAGATCAAAGAGGAGGTTCAAAAGCAGATTAATGCAGGTTTTCTTGTGACATCTAATTATCCTCAATGGGTGGCCAATATTGTTCTTGTTCCAAAGAAAGACGGAAAAGTCTGAATGTGTGTTGGTTACAGAGATTTCAATAAAGCCAGTCCAAAAGATGATTTTCCATTACCACACATTGATGTGTTGGTAGATAATACGACTAAGTTTTATGTGTTCTCCTTTATGGATGGATTTTCCGGTTACAATCAAATAAAAATGGCACCCGAGGACATGGAAAAGACCATATTTATTACACCATGGGGAACATTCTGTTAGAGAGTGATGCCATTTGTATTGAAAAATGCTGGTGTGACATACCAAAGAGCTATGACTACCCTTTTTCGTGATATAATGCAAAACTAAATTAAGGTATATGTTGATGATATGATCACTAAGTCGAGGACTGAAGAAGATCATGTTGAACATTTGTCAAAGTTGTTACAGAGGCTAAGGAAGTTTAAGCTTCATTTGAATCCGAACAAGTACACTTTTGGTGTACGTTCTAGAAAGTTGTTAGGTTTCATTGTCAAACAAAGAGGCATTGAAGTTGATCCTGATAAAGTGAAAGCTATTAGAGAAATGCCTACTCCAAAAACTAAAAAATAAGTAACAAGATTCTTGGGACGTCTGAATTATATTTCGAGGATTATCTCTCACATGACTGCCACATGAGCTCCGATTTTCATGTTGCTTCAGAAAGACCAAGGTTGTGATGATTACCAAAAGGCGTTTGAAAGTATCAAAGAGTATCTGCTTGAACCTTCTATCTTGTCTCTTCCGGTGGAAGGTAGACCGTTGATTATGTACTTTACAGTGTTAGATGATTCCATGGGTTGCGTGTTTGGTCAGCAAGATGAATCTAGAAGAAAAGAATATGTGATTTACTACTTAAGTAAGAAGTTCACTGATTATGAATCTCGATACTCTATGCTTGAAAAAACTTGTTGTGCCTTAGCTTGGGCTGCAAAGCGTCTTCGCCAGTATATGTTGAATCATACAACTTGGTTGATATCCAAAATGGATTCGATCAAGTATATCTTTGAAAATCCTACTTTGACTGGGAGGATTTCTTGTTGGAAAATGTTGTTATCAGAATATGATATTGAGTACCGAGCTCAAACATTTATCAAAGGGAGCATCTTGGCTGACCATTTAGCACATCAACCGATTGACGATTACCAGTCTATCAAGTTTGATTTCCCGAATGAGGATGTGATGTATTTTAAAATGAAAGATTATGAAGAACCTTTGATTGAGGAAAGTCCTGAGCCTGGATCTCGATGGGGTTTAGTTTTTGATGTTGTTGTGAATGCACGTGAAAAAGGAATTGGGGCAATGTTCATTACTCCCTATGGTTCACATATTCCTTTTTCCACAAGATTGACTTTCCCTTTTACCAATAATGAAGTTGAGTATGAAGCCTACATTATGGGTCTTGAAGAAGCTATTGATTTGAGAATTAAACATCTTGATGTGTATAGAGTTTCTGCCTTGGCAACCTATCAAATCAAGGGTAAGTGGGTCACTCATCAACCTCACTTAATTCAATATAGAGATTATGCCAGGAGGATATCAACTTTCTTAAATAAATTTGAGTTCCATTATGTGCCTCGCGATGAAATTCAGATGGAAGATGCTTTTGCAACTATATAGCTTCTATGATAAAGGTGAACTAATGGAATGATGTTCCCATTATTAGTGTGATGCGACTTGAAAGACCAACTCATATGTTTTCATTTGAAGAGGTCCATGATGAAAAGCCTTGGTATCATGATATTAAATGTTTCCTCCAGAGCTAGGAATACCCACTTGGGGCATTTGATAATGATAAGAGTACTTTGAGGAGATTAGCAAGCAATTTATTCCTGAATGAGAATATGCTTTATAAGAGGAATTTTGACATGGTTTTGCTCAGATGCGTGGATAGACACAAAGCATACATGGTAATGAAAGAAATTCATGAAGGATATTTTGGTACTCGTCACAATGGGCATGAAATGGCTATAAAGATGTTGAGATAAAGTTACTATTGGCTGACAATGGAATCTGACTGTTGTAAGTATGTGAAAAAGTGCCATAAGTGCCAAGTGTATGACGATAAGATTCATGTGACACCAAATCATCTCAATGTTATCTCGTCCACATGGCCTTTCTCTATGTGGAGAATTGATATGATGGAACCCAAGGCTTGTAATGGACATCGTTTTATTCTTGTGGTTATTTACTACTTCACCAAGTGAGTGGAAGCAGCATCGTTTGCTAATGTGACCAAGCAAGTTGTGGTTCGGTTTATTAAGAATAATATTTTCTGCATATATGGTGTTCCGAATAGAATCATTACATATAATTGCTCGAACTTTAATAATAAGATGATGAAAGAGTTGTGTGAGGAATTCAAGATTCAACACCATAATTCTTCTCCTTATAGACCGAAGATGAATGGGGCTGTTGAAGCTGTGAATAAGAATATTATGAAGATCATTCATAAGATGGTTGTGACCTATAAGGACTGGTATGAGATGCTCCTTTTTTCTTTGCATGGTTATTGTACACCCATCCGCACTTCAACGGGGGAAACCCCTTTCTCACTTGTTTATGGTGCATAAGCAGTGCTCCCCGTCGAGGTTGAGATCACATCAATGAGAGTTCTGATGGAAGCTAAGTTGACTGAGGCTTAACGCTGTCAGAGTAGATTTTATCAGTTGAATTTGATCGAGGAAAAGAGAATAACAAATTTGTGTCATGGTCGGTTGTACCAGCAATGGATGAAGAAAGATTTTGACAAGAAGTTCAAACCTCATGTATTTAGATAAGGCAACCTCGTGCTTAAAAAGATTCAGTCTTACATTACAGATTCTCAAGGAAAGTGGACTCCGAACTATGATGGCCCATATGTTGTTAAGAAAGCCTTATATGGCGGTTTATTGACTCTTACAACTATGGATAATGAGGAGATCACTCGTCCTATGAATGCGGATGTAGTCAAGAAATACTTCGCCTAATTAAAAGAACAACTCGCTAAGTTGAAAACCAAAAAGGGATGCTTAGGCAAAAAAGAGCGTTCCAGTGAAGTGAAAACCCGAAAGGGTGGTCCAGGCAAAAATTAGAGACATAAACAGAAATAATTATCCCGGTAGATTGAAAACCCGAAAGGGAAATCTAGGCAAAAGTTTGTAATCATGGAAAGTAACTGCATCGATAGACTGGATCACTTGAAACAACCAAGGATTTCAGATTCTATCCCACAACAGAATTACCTATCAAAGATTCTTATTCACTCATCCTTGACTGATGTTTCAGATACAGTGGAGTTCAAAGTTGATAGGGAGAATAGTGATAATTGTATTTCTATGTAGCCCTTTCCATGTATTTACCATTTTTCAAAATTTGTAATGATCCATGGAGTCTTTTCCATTTGCTGACTACCATTCTATCAATGAATTTGGGCTTTTATCCAATTGTTTGCGATTCTTTATATTGTTTCTGTTTACAAAATTTGATTTATTTTTGAAGATTATAAAAACATTTTTCCTTTTGATATATGAATAGAGAATGAATATCAACAGTGATTCCAGGGATGGTAAAGTCTTGATGTGTGTAATTTGCCCTTCCCAGGGCAGGGTTTGATCCGGTTTGTCTCCATACAGAATTCTTGAATAGTACTGGTATTTTGACAACTTACTCCCCAACAACAATAAGGAATGGAATATAATTACTACATGATTGTCCCGGTTTGAGTTCCAATTTCTCCTTCCCCAGAGGAGTTGTTGAAAGTGATACTCCTGTCACTCGAGTACACCCGACTGAGTTTTTGATCTCTTCCTCAACAAATTATCTTAGAAGTAATGAATGGAATCCTCAGTCGAGTCTCTGTTCCTTAGCATGAGTTGTTGGTATCCCTTAGCACAAGTATTGATATAGAAGCCAGTTTAGAGGTTTTCTTTTACCTTGTAGTAGGTATTGATTTAAAATCCCTCATAACTGTATCTTGGCTATGATGTCCCCACGTAGGTTGATAATTCCGAATTTTCCTGAATTTGATTGATCCCCAGTAGATCTGCATGCCATGATTTCAAGAAGATCCTCATCAAGTCTTGTACCCTTTCCCCAGATGGAGCAGGAGCATTATGATGGTTATTCCCCGCAAGAGTTTGATTCTAGACAAAATATATCTCTGTCCCTAGCAAGCATTGTGGAAGCATTTCCCTTTCCCTGGTAGATTGGTACCTTTCCTCAGCATGGTGATATCCATGTGCAGAGCTGCTGTTTCATATTCTAGTAGGTTATGCTTTATTTGCATCACTGGTAGATCTTTACCTTGTTTCCTCAAACAGAGTTATGAAGATATTTTGGCCTCATCAGTTTTTTAATAGGGATACTTCTCTTTTTACCCAAAGAGTAGAATATTTTATGTTGTTGTATCTCCGATATGTTATCCTCTCAGAGTGGAATTTCTGATGTTATCCTTTTATGGATTATTGAAGATTGCTTTGTGGATTGAGTCCCTAGCAGTTTTTCCTCAGCATGAGTTGAGCCTTGTAGTAGTATTTTATTCCTTTTATGGCTTTTGATTTTCCCCTACAGGATTTCTAGTTGACTTTCTAGCAGGATTCCCCATCTTTGTTGTCATGGAATTAGCCGAGTATCCGATTATTGTGGTGTTTATACCACCGGTTGCTTATCCTTGTGTCTGGTTTGTCAGCATATTCATACACATATTCATGCATTCTCTAGTGCATGGCATCATATGATTGCATTTTCATATCATTGTTCCCCACTCTTTGGTGTGATTTTTTTTCAAAAAAGTGTGTGTTGTCTTCTCTCAAGTTTAGAGTGTCGACCATTAAGCAGAAAGTGTTTATCCTTTCTAAATTCCCCACTGAGTTTGTTCCTCGTGGATGATTTTGATTCAGTTTCCTCCCGATTCTATTATCTGGGTGGAATTTTCCCTAGTTGAGATATTTCCTCCTCGGGATAAGTCTTGTTTGATTGTTACTCTCCAAATTGTTCTTGGATTGAGCTTCGGTCCCTTTTGACCTTCATCCTTCCAAATGTATAACGCCCAATTATCTAATTATCTATTTTATTAAATACTTAATTAATTTTTCGCTTTTTGTCGGTCTAATTTTTGTGTGGTTGATTAAGTCGATAAGTTATAAATTTACGTCGGAAGTTGTAGGAAATATTATTAGAGATAATATTATAGTTGTTGTAGTGGGTTGTTTAGTGGGTTTGAATTCGTGTATGAATTAGTAAATAATGGGGTGCAATTGTTAGGCCCATTAGTAATTATAACAATTAGTTAATTTTGATAAAAAGAAAATAATAGAATTATAACTTAGTTATTCGGTAAGTGGAAAACCAGAAGCAATTGCACAATCGTGAAAGAAAATAATAGAATTGAACTTAGTTATTCGGAATTCGATCGTGTAGGGCTACCTTCAATACAATCCAAGGTAAGGGTGGGTTCGACCTTTATAATCGGGATTGATAATTTATATATAGGGATGGGTAGTTGTGTATGTTGTGGTAATTGTTGATGTTGTTGTGATTTCGTTGTTCTTGACCTTGTTAATTGTTTGATGTTGTTAGTTGTCTGGTTGATGAATTTCTATGTTGAATAAAAGGTTATAATAATGGATAATCGTAACAAATCATTTGGGAATATATCAAAGTGAAATAATTAAGATATTGTAAGCATGATGTGTATCAATATGTTAACTGGTGTGAGGAGAATTGGAATACAACGCAAAATTTTGGAGGTATACGAAGAAACAGAGAGAAGACCTTGGAATTGTGAGGCGTGACAACCGGCATGGTCATGTGATGCCCGTCATTGTCCTGTGACGACCGTCATAACCGCGTGATGTTGGTCAACAAAGTGTGACGATGGTCACACTGTTATGGATGTTTTTGTGATTTTATTCTATTAGTGACTATGTAGGTTGGTTACTGGGATGTAGAAACTTAATTTTAAAACAAACCACTAAGTACAGAAAAATTAATTCAAGTTATATTAGTATACAGTAAGAAATTAAGTGGGGATAATGTGATGAATTTATTAGGAGCTCAAATATGCAATAGTGCCATAGAATTAATAGCATGAGTTGGTGAATTTGTTTATGTCATGAATTTTACCAAAGGCTTAGAATTGGATTAGTTAATAAGTGGTGGTCAAAAAATTAAGGCGAAATGCCAACGTTGAACTATAGTTGTTGTGTTGTGTTTAAGGTCTTTGGCCAACGTTGATAAGTTGAATGTTGCTACGTCGTTACTTTGTATAAGTTGCTGAAGTGGAAGTTTTTTTATGTGTTTGGTGTTACTGATGTATGTCGTTTACATGAGTCGCATAATTGCATTTTTAAGTTGGCCTGGATTGGCACCACGTTGAAAGTTAAAGGTTTATACCTTGATGCCTCGATAAACTGGAAATAATTATAAGTTGGGAGTTTTACTCTGAATGGTACCACATGCATTACATAGTCGTCTCGTCTTAAAGTTGCATCCTTTGAGTTGTTGATTGTTGTTTTGTTGTTGATGAAAAACGATGGAAATTGTAGGATCCTTACTTATGTATCATTTATCATATTTCGTTTATAATTGTTGATATCTCACCCCTTCTATTGAATGTTGTCCTTATGTGGGAAACATGTAGGTAATCAAGAGGAGTAGCCGGTTACCTTTAGTCGAGTCGGTGGTCAGTCGCTCTGATACGTAGCACTTGGGGGGGATGACGCGTGTCTGTTTTACTGATTTTGTTGCATGCTGAATTTTAATTAATTGAAGTAATTTAGAATACTTGTTGGTTATTTTAAAATTGTATTATGTTGGGTAAAGACGCTATAATTTATTTTATGAATCCGCTGCGTGATGTTTTATAAAGTTGAACTAATTCAGTATTATGATGTTGGTTTATGTTTATTTTTGAAAAGTTCTATGTATTAAGCAAGTTACTTAAAGTTGATATTGTGATATCCCCTTTATGTGGAAATCTTTTTATTTAAACTCTGATTTTATTTTATTCAAGGTTAGAAAATGGGGTGTTACATAAGTGGTATCAGAGTAGGTCGGTCTGTCCAGTCAAGTGTCGAGTCTTTGTTGTCTAGCAATCAAGTATTGTTATCATTCTAACTCTTCATTGTGTTGTAGTGATAAGTTGAGATGGTGGGTTTTCTTGGCCATGTAATTTCGGGGAAAGGTATGGTTGTGGATCCTTCAAAGATAGAAGTTGTGTTGCAATGGGAAACTCCGTGGTCGGCTACAAAGATTAGGAGCTTTTTTGGGTTAGCTAGATATTACAAAAGGTTTATTGAAGGATTTTCTAAGTTAGCACTTCCGTTAACTAGATTAACTTGTAAAAGTAGAACCTTTGTGTGGGATGTTCAGTGCGAAGAGAGTTTTAATGAATTGAAAAAGAGATTGACGTCAGTGCCGGTTTTGACTTTACCAAATCCAGAGGAACCGTTTGTAGTTTACTATGATGCTTCCTTAATGGGTTTAGGAGGTGTGCTTATGCAAAATAATAAAGTAATTGCTTATGCGTCGTGACAGTTGAGAATTCATGAGAAGAACCATCCTACGCATGATCTTGAACTTGCTGCTATTGTGTTTTTGTTGCAAATATGGAGGCATTATCTCTATCGTTCTAGATTCGAGGTTTACAGTGATCATAAAAGCCGTAAGTATTTGTCTGATCAGAAAGAGCTGAATATGAGACAACATAGGTGGTTAGAGTTGCTTAAGGATTATGATTTCGGGTTGAATTATCATTCGGGTAAAGAAAATGTTGTGGCTGATGCTTTAAGTAGAAAAACCTTGCATATGTCAACAATGATGATTAAGGAGTTGGAATTAATTGAATAATTTCTTGATATGAGTCTGGTTTGCGATGTGACACCGCAGAGTGTGATGTTAGGAATGCTAAAGATTAATAATGAATTTATGGATAGTATTCGAGAGGCTCAAAAGTTATATGTGAAACTAGTAGATATCATGAATAGTTGTGGTCAATCAAAGAAGAGTTATTTTAAGATTGATGCGTGAGGTGTGTTGAGATTGCATGAAAGAATTTGTATTCCTGATGACACAGATATGAAAAGAAGTATTCTTGAATAGGGTCATAGAAGCAGTTTGAGTATTCATCCGGGAGCTACTAAAATGTATCAAGATTTAAAGAAAATATTTTGGTGGTCCGGAATGAAAGAAGATGTGGCTTGTTTTGTGTACGCGTGTTTGACATGTCAGAAGTCAAAGATTGAGCATCAGAATCCTGCTGGGTTGATGCAACCATTGGAAGTTCCAATGTGGAAATGGGATAGCATTTCTATGGACTTTGTAACGGGGTTGCCTGTTAATTTAAGAGGGCATGACTCAATTTGGGTGATTGTCGATAGGCTTACAAAGTCGGCTCATTTTATACCTATTAACATCACATATCTAATTGCAAAGTTAGCAGAGATTTATACCCGAGTAATTGTGAAGCTGCATGGCGTTCCTCTGTGTATTGTATCAGATAGAGATCTGAGGCTTACATCGAAATTTTGGAAAAGTCTGCAATAGTCGTTGGGTTCTAAGTTGAGATTGAGTTCGGCATATCATCCTCAAAGTGATGACCAAACTGAGTGAATTATCCAGTCATTGGAGGACTTGTTGAGAGCCTGTGTTCTTGAGTAGGGAGGTACATGGGTCACTCATCTTCTGTTGATCGAGTTCACATATAATAATACTTACCATTCTAGTATCGGAATGGCACCTTTTGAAACATTGCATGGTCGTAGGTGTAGAACTCCGTTGTGTTGGCATGAATCTGGTGAGAATGTGGTACTTGGACCAGAATTAGTTCGAGAAACTACCGAGAAAGTGAAGTTAATCCGAGAGAATATGAAAGCTTCTCAGAGTAGGCAGAAAATTTACCATGACAAGCGGAAGAAGGATTTATAATTTCAAGCTAGTGACCATGTGTTTTTGAGAGGCACGCCAGTGACCGGTGTTGGAAGAGCTCTGAAGTCTATGAAGTTCACTCCTCGTTTCATTGGTCTGTATCATATTTTGGAACGAGATGGAAAAGTTGCTTATCGGATGGCGTTACCGTAAAATCTTTCAAACTTTCACAATCTATTCCATGTATCGCAACTTTAGAAGTATATTTCAGATCCTTCTCATGTGGTTAGTATGGACGATGTGCAAGTGTGATATATTCTCACTATGGAGACAAAGCCGGTACGAGTCGAGGATCGAGAAATATAGACTCTTCGAGGGAAAGAGATAATGTTGTACAAAGTTGTTTGGTTAGGAGCTGCTGGAGAAAACATGACCTAGGAGTTGGAGAGAAAGATGCGAGACTCCTATCCCGAGTTGTTCGAATCAGGTAAATTTTCGAGGACGAAATTCCTCTAAGTGGGGGAGAGTTGTAACACCCAATTATCTAATTATCTATTTTATTAAATACTTAATTAATTGTTCGCGTTTTGTCGGTCTAATTTTTTCGTGGTTGATTAAGTCGATAAGTTGGAAATTTAAGTCGGAAGTTGTAGGAAATATTATTAGAGATAATATTATAGTTGTTGTAGTGGGTTGATTAATGGGCTTGAATTCTTGTCTGAATTAGTAAATAGAGGGGTGCAATTGTTAGATCCATTAGTGTCGCTCCCACTAAATGAAGCTGAGTCAGATAGGGTACAGACGCGAACGGTCGGCGAGAGGGACAATGAGAACACACAGCCGTGAACTCACTGGAGATGAATAGAGTCGCCAGCTAGGCATTTTTATCCCGGAGGAAAGGTAATGCTGCATAAACCTAGAAAGAGATGGATAAGACGGTTGCGAACCAGAGAGACTGAGAAAGGGGGTTGGTTACAACCTGGGAAGGTATTAGCACCCAGATTGTCCGCCGTACTCGACGGGATCCACGCTTAAAAGATTTGTGTTTTAAAGGGGTAGTGTCAGTGCAATCTGTGTATAAAAGAGCTGGAAAAGGATGTACAGGTGTCTGTGTAAAAGAAGTGTGAAGTGTAACATATACAGTGTCGGTGTAAGGACAAGAGTAAAATGCTCAAGATCATGAGGCTTAAAGTATAAAGCTGGAAAGAGGGGGGACATACAGAGACTTTTGTTCGATAACTGTTAAGTTATGCCTACGTATCCTCTCGTGCAATGAGGAAGTCAGAACACCGTAGTTCGACCCAAAGAGACTGAAAGATGAATTGACTTGTAAACTGCTTGCTTGCCTATGCTCAAGTGTATGATCTGTATGGCACAGATGCAAACTGTCTTGCATTAGACGGAAGAAGCAAGTTCTCGTTTGTGAGTGAAGATGATGAGAAAAGAATCCCGAAGGAGACGATTATTGTTTGCTTTTGAGTTTTCAGTCTTTTATTGCTTTTGAGAATTTGTCATAAGTTAATGAGCTTAAGCCTAAACCAGTGGATTTAGTAAACTCATCACATCTTCCCTCTGATTAGGGGTAATGAGAATACCTTAAGTGTGAAGTCAGATTCTCACACTTAAACACCTTTGATATAGGATTAAGATCATTAACCTACTTGTGATTATTTAGATGTTTTTGGTGTTTTTGCTTAGTGTTAAGTAATGAGGTTAAGCCATAATCAGGGATTTAACAGACTCATTACACCATCCTAATAGAAGGATAATAGATGAGAATGTTTAAGCTGAGGAAAGCTCCTCAACTTAATCCATGATTAGGGATTAAACTCATGACAAAACAAGCCTTTGATTAAGTGGATTTTATTTAATGAAATGATGATGAAGTGAATTTTAGGGTTTGTAAGACAACTTGAGGGGGACTTGTCCATTAACACTAGGGTTAGTCCTTCTTGACCAGTTAAGGAAGAATTAGAACCCTGATGCAAGGCCCAAGTTACAAGTGATGTCTTGATGATTATTAAGTGAATTGATTAAGGGAGTTAAACACATTAAGGGTTTAACACTTAGGATTAAAGTTATACACTCCATCCTAAGATAAGGATGCAGGCATAAGCTTAATCACAAAGCCTTAAAGCCTTTAGGGTTTAGTCCCTGATTATGAGATGAGAAGAGAAGACACAAAGAGACACAAAGGTGAAAACTAAGAAGGGAGACTAATCAAAACCCTAATTATTGTCATGCTTGGTTGTTCCTAAGGTTTGTGAAGTTTACAAGAGAAATCTTCAATGGAACCACTAGGAAACAGATGAAAGGATCAGGAGAAGCAAAGTAACTTGCTTCATTTAAGAAGTCAAGTCACTTGAAGAAAGAAAGTGGGAAGAAGAAGAATGAGCAAGCTCAAACTCAAACACATATAAAAATGCATCATGGATGCAAGAGAGATGAAAAGAAAAGTATGAGAAGTGAAGGCAAATTCACTTCTCAAAATCACTTACCACCTGAAAGGTTAGAAAAGAAATGCAATGCAATGAAAAATGGGATGGCATAAAATGATGCAAACCAAAACCAGAAGCACATATGTGATGTTAATGATGCTATGAGATGCTACAAACCAGAAACAAAACATGTGGATGATCATACAAGCTTATGAATGCAAATGAAGCATGTTAAGAACCAAGAACATACATGAAAAGTTATGAGATGCATATGGCATACAACATGACAAATGCAAGGTGCAATGATCAAACATGCTTTCAATATGTCTTATGATGTTAAATGAATCAAATGGAGGCATGGAATGTCATGGCAAGTCATGTTATGCAAGAAAATGCAAGATGGATGCATATGGAGGCCCAAATTAGGGTTTATGAACAATGCAACAAACAAAAACCAAAACCAGAAGCAAACAACATTATAAAAAATTGAAAATGCACTCAAAGGACCCCTAATCCTATACTAACCCACTGCCCAAAGGAGGGGTCTCAACTCTTGACCAATTTCAAGTTATGGTTTTCTTAAGATTTCTAGGGTTTTAGGGTTCCTAAACAAGAAAATTATCAAACAAATGGAAAATGAAAGATCAAATCATGGCCATTTAATCTCACAAACTACATGCTAAACACAATGCAATGCAAAAAGAACCAAGGTCTAACTCTTCATAATTAGGCAGAAGTGATTTTTTGAAGTTTGGATCAAAATAATGCATAAAAATGATTTTAATTCAATGAAAAATTCTCAAAATGCATCAAGATCAAAAAAGAAATTTGGTTTGAAGGTTGGACAATGTTTCTAAATGTCTTAGAACATTTCATGAATTTTTTGGTAATTTTTAAATACCTAAAAGTATTTTTAATAAATTAATTTTCATTAATCAATTAAAAATAAACTTTTAAATATTTAAAAACACTTTTTAAATGCTAAAAATGAAAATAAAAATATTTTTGTGTTTTAAAAATTAATGAAACTCTTGACAAAAAGTTTCATAATTTTTAAAGCAATTTTGCTATTTCAAATAAATTATATAAAACAAATGAGAAAAATTGAAAAGAAAATAAAATAAATGAAAGGTAAGCAGATCTGATGGCTGGTGTTTAAACTGGATTTGAAATGTTTGACTAGCGCGTCATCCAAGGGCTGAGGTTGGTCCTGATTAAATTAATTTAATTATGATTAATTAAACTAACTAAAGGGGATTAGGGCAAAACGAGTGAATCTGGGCCATTCATGTACGCGGGAAGTCAACAAAGTCAGGCAATCTAACGCATGAGATTCAAATGGACTTAATGATTGGGATTAGGGTTAATCAAACTCAGGTGACCGGAGGGAAGCTCCGGTCATCTTCTCCGGCAACAACAAAACCCTAGATCCTGATTCAGGCTTCTAAACATCAAATTAAACACAGCCAAGTGATCCTCTAACATCCTAGGATACAAATCCACCTTCAAACATTATTTAAACATCAAGAATCAAGCAAATCGAAGGAAACAAATTTCACAGGTGAAATTTCAGAGCCTCAATACAAACTCATTTCTTACTCATTTTCGATTCTAAGAACATCCCCATGACCAGCAAGACACAAGCAATCCATTTATAACATAAAATGCAAGCTCTGAGAGAAAGAATCCATGGTCATACCTGAGCTGGAAAGCTTCAATACTGAGCTTCCAGAGTCTACTTTGTGTGCAAATGAACTTCCTTGACTCCCTTGAACTCAATGAGATGCTTAGAAGTTCTTGTGGATGGCTGGTTTGAGGAGAAATGTTCTGGTGCAGCAGATTTCACAGTCAGGTTTTGTGAAGTTTCAAGCTATTCCAATGGTGGATTCTTGCTCCTTTGAGTGTGTTTGACTTGTTGGTGAAGAGAAATGGGGTGTTTTATGGCTGGAAAATGAGATTCGAAGAGATAAGAGTTTTTGCAGGTTTTGTGGTATGCTTGTGTTCTGCCTGTCTCAAGAGCCAATGCCTTGCTATAAACTTCCCACAATGTATGAATAGGCTGAGGGGCAGGTCAGTAGGGTGGCTGCTCACTGTGCCAAGAGTATGGGAGCCTTTTGCCAAAAAGTCAAGTGGTCTTGTACTAGAAGCATGGGCTATGGCAGCAGCAGTTTGAGGTCATGTCTGGCTTCATCTTGAGTTGTGGAGAGCCCTTGGATTGTGTGTAGCTGACTGCAACATATGGATGACAAGCTATGCTAGCTTTTGCAACTTGCCCACTTGATGTTTCCTCATGATTTATGCTATGTACATGAAAAAAACTCTTGCTGAATTTTGTTGCATAATGTCACATTTAGTCATGGCAATGTGTAGGAGTCATTTAGTGATCACATAACTCATGGGAAGATGATTTTGCCAAGAATCCCTCTTTGCACTCTTATGGAAAATGCCTTAGAAATCTTTGAAAATCAAAGAACACAATGCAAAATCCCTTGGGCCAATTCTATTTTTTTAGGTCATGTGTGATCATGTGATGAAGTTTTGAAACCATTTTGAAGTTACTAGAATGCTTGGTACATGAATTTGCAAGTTTTCCAATTAGTGCAAAACTTGAAATTTAATGATTTTTGCCAACTTTGACACACCATAACTTTTGATCCAAAATGAATTAGGTCATGTTCTTGTACTTTTTGAAAAGGGAAAGATCTAATCTACAACTTTCATGACCAAAGTTTTTCCATTTGAAGCATTTTTGGATCAAAAAGCAAGGGTTGAAAAAGTTGCATAAAATGACATTTCATTAAAAGTCAACCATGCCCTAAAAAGTCAACTTTGCCAAAACTTGTAATTCTTGAATTTTATGAACCTCAACCTTCTTATATGATCAAATAAAGATCATATACACTCAAAATGATGAAGATCACCCCTTGGTTGGGTCATTGGGGGCCTCAGATGCCCTGATTTTGCATTGACTTGTCTGAAAAGTCAACTCTTGATCAGATGACTTCCCCATGGAATTTCTTCATGAAAATTGATATGCACACTCCCTATACCATATAGAGACCAATTGAAACAAGAATGACCAAAAAAATTGGAGTTATGGCCTCTGAAACCAAAACCCTAATTTTAGGTCAACTGTGCAGTTAAACCTGGCTCTGCATTCACACCATTTCCAGTTCTTGTGATTCTTTGGCATTCTTGACTTGGAGAGGATATAATATGATGCTTGAACACACATGGACCCCCTTGAAGTGATTGATGACCTTTGGAGTGGCTCAAGAGGCTCTTGGATTGTTCAGATCACAAACCCTAGATGCAGATGACTTAGAAACAATGCAGTGACTCAAAATTGAGATATGAGATGGTATGATTGTGTTTATGCATATAAAATGATCACAAGCCATGGTGTGAATGGGTGAGGGAAAATTTGGGGTGTTTACAGCTGCCCCTATTCAAACATGAGTTAGCTGTGCAGGTTGTAAGCGACGGCTTAACAGGCAAACAAGATAACTTGTGGTTGAATACCAAAGACAGTCCAAAATTTGCACTCACAGAATGAAGAAGAAAAGGGATATAGATTGTAAAGGAAAATAAAGTATATTGTAAAGTGTGGGCGACGGAGGACGACCGTCGAGCAGAGGACGACTGCTGGGTAAAGAGCAATGACGGGGACGGCCGACATGCCGGGAAAAGTGCGGAAAATAAAGCAATGACGGGGACGGCCGACATGCTGGGGATAAAAGAATTATGATGGGACGGCCATCAAGATAAAGCTGTAAAATTCTCTGGGGATTAATGAAACATGACGGGGACGGCCATCAAGTTCATAAAGTAAAGTAACCAACGATGGGGACGGCCATCGGGCTAAACTGATGAAGGACGATCATCAGGAAAAAGAAAAAGGGACCACGACGGGGACGACCATCGGGTTAAAGAATAAATGAAATAAACAGATGATGAGGTACGGTTATCAAAGGTGAAGGACGATCACCTAGCAGGGGACGGCTGCTCTGTTGGGGATAAGATGAGGGACGGTCATCTAAGGTGGAGGACGACCACCTGGCAGGGTACGGCTGCCGAAAATATCGCGACATAGGACGAATGCCGGATAAAAGGTCAACGATGGGGACGGCCATCGGATGAGCATGATGGAGGAAGACCATCAAGAGGTGGAGGACGACCACCTAGCAGGGGACGGCTGCTCTCAAGGTTTATCATGACATAGGACGAATGCCAGATAACCAAAACCAACAATGGGGACGACCATTGGATAAAATGATGAAGGACGATCATCAAAAGGTGGAGGACGACCACCTAGCAGGGGACGGCTGCTAAATATCACGACATAGGACGAATGTCGGATAGAAAACCAATGATGGGGACGGCCATCGGATGAGCATGATGGAGGACGACCATCAAGAGGTGGAGGACGACCACCTAGCAGGGTACGGCTGCTCTCAGGGTTTATCGTGACACAGGACGAATGTCAGATAAAAATAAAATTGCTTTGTTGGCGATCTCCTGGGGAGTAGTAAACACGGACGAGTGTTTACATCCAAGAAATAAAAGGGTAAGTGTTTAGATGTTTGTGTATAGATTAAAGATGCGGACGAGCATCCTTAAGACTACGATACGGACGAGTATCGGGTAGAAACAAATACTGACACGTGTTCAGAGAGGATGATACGGACGAGTATCAACTGGTTAACAGAGAACACGGACGAGTGTTGAATCTGAAGGGACTCTTCTGGGGAATGGTAGACACAGACGAGTGTCTATATTTAAAAAGACATGAGTGTTGGACACAGTGTATGGATTAAAGATGCAGACGAGCATCCTTAAGACTATGATACGGACGAGTATCAGGTAGAAACAAACGCTTGACGTATGCTCTGAGATGATGATACGGACGAGTACCATCTGGTTAACAAAGAACACGGACGAGTGTTGAATCTGAGGGGATATAAATGGTGTATACAAGATACGGACGAGTATCTGTATAAGAGTAACATGAGTAGTAAGTATGGGTGATGTACGGTTGAGTGTTCAATCTGATGGGGGGAGTTTGACACGGACGAGCGTCGGAAAAAGTATATTATAAACAGATATATGATTTACAAAGTGTTCAGGTAACTATGTTGGGGAAGATAACATGGACGGATGTCAGAGAATTTGTATATATGAGTATGTGTGAGTAAAAAGAGGATGTCTTTGGCTTTCTGCTGGAGATATGACATGGACGGGTGCCACGAGGAGTATATACTGGTGTTCGGGCATGTAAGGCAACTGTGTTTGCTGGGGAATCTGGGGGGTATTCTGTATATCGCTGATGGATTGTCATGATTCACAAGTGTTTGATTCATAACATGGCTTATGATTATGCAATATGTTTGATTTTTTCCGTAATGCCCCGTGTTAGACGGAATGCTACGCTTTGTGGGGTGAATATGATGCGAATGCCATGATTATGCAAAGATACCAAACCGGGATTTGGATCCCGTTGCCGTGAAGATCTCTAGTCGATCTGTTTGAAATGGACATCCCAGCTGGGGATGAGATCATTGGTAGATCTGATGAGATGATATCTGTTTGGGGATTCGGGTCACTGAGAGACCTATTCCAATAAATGAAAGACCCAGCTGGGGTTTGTAGAAGCTTTCTTCACTCTGTTGTGATTCTTCATGCGTTGCTCTTCTGGATAGAGGCTGTAACTCCGTGGGGAGATAGCTCCTTGACTTTTGTACTCGGCTGAGGGCGAGATGGCAACTCGGTTGGGGAGAAAAAGAAATCACTGAAAGATCTCCCTAGGGATTCTGTTGAAGTGGATTCTTGACTCAGCCGGGGATACGGGCGCCTTCTGTGATGCCTGGCAACTCTGATGGGGATAAGTAATAAATGGCAACTCAACTGGGGAGAAAACACTTTGGGTGCCGAGTGTTGATCTGTCAGCTTGCCGGAGTGAAGCTTTCATGCCCCAAGTTGCATTCTGGATACCTGCAATCCTGAAAAGATAGAGAAACGCACAAGATAATCCCGAGGTATCCCTTACTGGATTCCGTCATAGGAGTTAGGCACTTCCGAGAGTAAGTACATTTCCTGCAAGCATGTGGCTTTATTTAAAGATAAACATCTGTATTCTATGCAATCGGTTTCTTTTAGACATCAGACATTTTTTTGCAAATAAAATGTACAAGACGAGACGTGACTGAAAATCTGATTTTATTAATTCATATGCCCTGAATTGGCGAGATACAGTCAAAGAAACCAATCCCCTGAAATGAGGAGATCGTTACAAATTGAGAAACAAAATGCTGGCAATGTTGATGACGCTTTAAGGAGCTTCCTCTCTTGCTATGACTCGTATGACTTTTGACGTTCTTCTCATCTTGCTTTCTGAAGAATGTTGATTCTGGCTGAGGCTTGATCCTCTCGAAGCTTACCAAGTTGTAGACGATACAGACGAATTCAGAATGCAGTTGTTCGCTTATTCCCCTTTTTTTGCATGGATTGCCCTTTCGGGTTTTCAATCCATCGGGATACCCATTTTTGCCTGAGCTGTCCAATGCGGCTTTTCAACTCAGCGGGTGTACATTTTTTTTTGTTTATTTTCCCTTATTTTTCCCGAGTCTTTTATTCTGTTTTTGACTCGCCGGGATGCCCTATTTTTGCCTGGACTTACATTCTGTTTTTATGTCCAGCGGGTCATTTTATGCGAAGTATTTTTTAACTGCATCTGAATTCACAGAGGACGGGAAGTCTTCACCATCCATGGTGTTGAGCATCAGTGCTCCACCAGAAAAAACTTTCTTTACCACAAATGGTCCTTCATAATTTGGAGTCCACTTGCCCCTGTGGTCTGTATGAGGAGGGAGGATTCTTTTCAGCACAAGATCTCCTACTTGGTACTCTCGGTGCCTGACTTTCTGATCGAAGGCTTTCTTCATTCTTTTCTGATACAACTGCCCATGACAGATTGCAGCCAATCTTTTCTCTTCGATCAGACTCAGTTGTTCGTATCGGGCCCGAACCCACTCTGCTTCGTTCAGTTTAACATCCATTAGTACCCGTAGAGAGGGTAATTCAACTTCAACAGGTAGGACTGCTTCCATACCATACACAAGTTGATACGGTGTTGCCCCAGTGGATGTTCTGATTGACGTGCGGTACCCATGCAAGGCAAATGGTAGCATTTCATGCCAGTCTTTGTAAGTGACTACCATCTTCTGCACAATCTTCTTGATATTCTTATTTGCTGCCTCAACAACGCCGTTCATCTTTGACCTGTAAGGAGAAGAATTGTGATGTTGAATTTTGAAGTCCCGGCACAGCTCTGCCATCATTTTGTTGTTCAAGTTGTAACCATTATCAATAATGATTCGCTCGGGAACTCCATATCGACAGATGATATCTCTCTTTAGAAATCTGGCTACCACTTGTCTTGTAACGTTGGCATAGGAAGCTGCTTCAACCCACTTGGTGAAATAGTCAATGGCGACCAAGATGAATCTGTGGCCATTTGAGGCAGTTGGCTCAATCTTGCCGATCATATCAATGCCCACATAGCAAAGGGCCAGGGTGAAGACATTATGTTCAAAGGATTGGGAGGCACATGCACCTTATCCGCATAAATCTGACATTTATGGCATTTCCTGGCATAGGCACAACAGTCGGCATCCATTGTGATCCAGTAATAGCCTGATCTCAGCAACTTCTTAGCCATGGCATGTCCTCCAGCATGGGTACCAAAGGATCCTTCGTGCACTTCATGCATTAACAAATCTGCTTCTGTCTTATCAACGCATCTGAGGAGTACCATATCAAAGTTCCTTTTGTGTAGAGAACCATCAGTGTTCAAGAAGAAACTACCAGCAAGCCTTCTCAAAGTCTTCTTATCATTGGAAGATGCCCCAGGTGGGTATGTTTGATCCTCCAAGAAGCACTTAATGTCGTGGAACCAAGGCTTATCATCTTTAACAATATCTGCTGCAAACACATATGCTGGTCTGTCGAGTCTGGACACTGAGATCTGAGGTACGAAGTTGGCAGCCTGAACTTTGATCATGGACGAAATGGTAGCCAGAGCGTCTGCAAACTGATTCTCGTCCCGAGGGATATACTCAAGCTTGACTGTGGTAAAGAAATTCAATAACCTCCTTGTGTAATCCCTATAAGGTATCAGATGATCTTGGTGCGTGTACCATTTGCCGTTGGTCTGATTGATTACCAAAGCTGAATCTCCGAATACAGTCAATGTCTTGATCCTGAGGTCAATGGCTTCCTCAAGACCCATAATGCAAGCTTCGTATTCAGCTTCGTTGTTAGTGCAGTTGAAAGTGAGTTTTGCCGAGAAAGGCATGTGAACTCCTTTAGGTGTAATGAGCACTGCACCAACACCACGACCATTCATATTAACAGCCCCATCAAACATCATAGTCCATTCTTCTTTCGGGTCGGGCCCTTCAGTGTGAACAGGCTCTTCATAATCTTTTGCTTTTATGAACAGGATGTCTTCATCAGGGAAGTCAAATCTCATAGGCTGGTAATCATCAATGGGTTGCTCAGCAAGATATTCAGACAATACACTGCCCTTGATGGCTTTCTGAGATGTGTATTGGATGTCATACTCTGTAAGGATCATTTGCCATCTTGCAACCCGTCCGGTAAGAGCTGGCTTCTCAAATATGTACTTGACTGGGTCCATCTTTGAGATCAACAAAGTAGTGTGGGTCAACATATACTGTCTCAGTCGGCGAGCAGCCCACGCTAAAGCACAACAAGTTTTCTCGAGCAGTGAATAACGTTGTTCACAGTCGGTAAACTTTTTGCTTAGGTAGTATATTGCATACTCTTTTCGACCGGACTCGTCATGCTGGCCCAGCACACACCCCATTGACTCTTCTAATACTGTCAAATACATTATCAGGGGTCTTCCTTCAACTGGAGGCATAAGGATTGGAGGTTCTTGTAGGTATTCCTTGATCTTGTCAAATGCCTTCTGGCAGTCTTCATTCCACCTGACCGTCTGTTCTTTTCTCAGTAGTTTGAACAAGGGTTCACAGGTTGCTGTAAGGTGAGATATGAACCTTGAGATGTAGTTCAATCGACCTAAGAACCCTCGAACTTCTTTCTCTGTCTTTGGTGCAGGCATCTCTTGGATGGCTTTGACTTTATCAGGGTCAACTTCAATCCCTTTCTCGCTTACAATAAAACCCAGCAGCTTACCAGATCGCACCCCGAATGTGCATTTGTTGGGGTTCAACTTCAGTTGATACTTCCTCAGACGCTTGAACAACTTGAGTAGATTTACCAGATGGTCCTCTTCAGTAAGGGACTTGGCAATCATGTCATCCACATAACATTCTATCTCTTTATGAATCATATCGTGGAATAATGTCACCATAGCCCGTTGATATGTTGCACCAGCATTCTTCAATCCGAATGGCATCACCTTGTAACAGAACGTGCCCCAGGGTGTGATGAAGGTTGTCTTTTCCATGTCTTCAGGAGACATCTTGATCTGATTGTATCCTGAAAATCCGTCCATGAAGGAGAATACCGAAAACTGAGCCGTGTTATCCACCAATACATCGATGTGAGGTAATGGGAAGTCATCTTTCGGGCTGGCTCTATTCAGATCCCGGTAGTCAACACACATCCTTACTTTGCCGTCTTTCTTAGGCACAGGTACAATATTAGCAACCCACGGCGGATAGCTAGTTACAGCAAGGAACCCGGCGTCCCACTGCTTCTGTACCTCTTCTTTGATTTTCATTGCCATATCTGGGCGAGTACGGCGCAGTTTTTGTTTAACCGGCGGGCATTCTTCTCTTAAAGGCAGCTTGTGCACAACAATGTCGGTGTCCAAACCTGGCATATCTTGATAAGACCAAGCAAACACATCCACATACTCTTGAAGTAGGTCAACCAGTTGTCTCTTCACTGAGTCTTGTAAGCAGGCCCCGATTTTAACTTCTTTCACGTCTTCATTTGTACCAAGATTGATCGTTTCAACCTCCTCCTGGTGAGGAGTAATAAACTTTTCCTCTTGTCTTAACAACCTGGCTAGCTCTTCAGGAAGCTCATATTCTTCTTCAACCCCTTCATCAGCTTGATTGATTGGATTGTCAAAGTCATACGATGTCATAGCCGTGCTGTTGTCGGTGCTGTCTGGAAGGCACACTCTGCAAGGGTTCAGTTTGTTCATTTTAGTGATTTGATTTTAATCTTGTTTAGAAAAGTGAAATAAAGTTGTCATTTTGAAAACATTGCCATTTATTTTTTTTGTACAAAAAGAAAAATGGAAAAACAGTGAGCGGAAAAGAAAAGACTTATTTGCAAAAAGATGTCTGATATTTCATTGATTAATCTTGTTGCACAAAAAGTACAGATGGCCCGATTACAAAATGAGTCTTGTCATCTTGGGCAAGATGCAAGACTTTGATGCATGCTATAAAAATACAGGAAATAATAATTACTCTGCATGAGTAACTCTTATAATTTCCTGGGAAGACCAGTTCGAGATACTGCTCCCCGGGATCTTTGGACGGATCCAACTCTCCAGGTTGCATTCTTCTTCCAGCTCGTCTTCCAAGTTGTTGACAGCATCAGGGGTGAGCATCCCCCCACTCACAAAGTTGGGCTCTTTTGTGGCCTCTGCTTGATCTTGTTGAGTTGGTTTGTAACCCAACCCAAATCTATCCTCTTTCTTCTCCACCGGTAGTAGTTTGCCCCAGCCTTGGGCAGTTCCTTCCTCAACAACCTTCCGGGCTTGTTGGTATGATGTCATTGAAGTTCCAGGTACATCAGATGTTTCATTTATGTTCAAGGCTTCGAAACCTTGGCTCATTGTTTCATGGATCTCCCCATCCATCTCAATGTACTTATAGGTAGCCAGGTGGCTGACAAAAATATCCTCCTCTCCACAGATTGTAACGATTTGACCCTCCCACTCGTATTTTAACTTCTGGTGAAGGGTTGAGGTCACGGCGCCAGCTGCGTGAATCCATGGCCTACCCAATAGACAGCTGTAGGCGGGCTGTATATCCATCACGTAGAAGGTCGTTTTGAAAGTTTGCGGGCCAATCGTTATGGGCAACTCAATCTCTCCCAGAACCGATCTTTTAGAACCATCAAAGGCTCTCACCACCAGGTTGCTGGGACGCAACGCCAATCCGTCATACTCTAGCTTCACCAGGGCCTTTTTAGGTAAGACATTGAGGGATGACCCTGTGTCTACCAGCACATGGGAAAGGACTGCACCTTTACATTCCATGGTTATGTGCAAGGCCTTGTTATGGTTGCGGCCTTCCGTCGTTAAATCGGTGTTGGTGAACCCTAGTCCATGACTAGCATTAACATTTCCAACTACAGCTTCCAACTGATTGACGGTGATCTCTTCAGGCACATAAGCTGCGTGCAAGACTTTGAGTAGTGCATTCCGATGGGCTTCGGAGCACATAAGCAATGATAGGATTGAGATCTTGGAAGGCGTCTGGTGAAGCTGATCCACTATTTTGTAATCACTTTTCTTGATGATTTGCATGAACTCATCAACCTCTTGATCAAAGGGTGTTTTCAAGGCTCCTTTAACAGTCTGCTCTTCCTGCACCAAGCTTTTTCCTTTTGCCTTGGCAGCAGCTTCTGCTTCGGCAGGGGGTCTTTGAATTTGTGGAGCGAAAAGACGTCCACTTCGAGTGAAGCCTCCGCCTCCTCCCACATTGTCTATTTGTGGTGCAGGGGTTGATGATTCAAAAGTGATTTTTTGTCCTTCGCAGTACAAGTCAGAGCCGTAATGCCAGGGGATGGCATTACTGCTTTCATAAGGTATTGGTCCAGGCACCGCGATAGTGACTGGACTGATTGCAGCTGCGGAAGGAATTGTGACAGTCTGTGGATCGTAATATATCGTGACGGGTGCTCTGGTGGGAGTAGCACTTTGTGAGTTGTAAGCAGAGTTATTTTCTGGATCGTAATAAATGGTAACGGTTGAGACATCTTCATGATTTGTTGTTGATGTTGTAGGAGACATTGTCGGAAGGATGGGTGTTGTTGTTGTTGGAGCTTCAAGATGAAGTGGTGCTGGAGTTGTAGTAGGAACACTTGTTGATATCTGGTCAGTTGAAACGACAGATGAAGTACTTGTTGATGAAGCCGAAGAGTTGTCGGGAACAATGGTTGTTGCAGTTGTAGGAGATACTGGAATTGTTGTTGATGAGATTGCTGGATTTGTAGGAAATGATGTGGTGATTTGAAGTTGGCCACTCCGAATGAGACCATCTATGCCATTCCTCAAGTTATCGCACCCATTTACTGAAATATTGCAGTAAGCACACCCTAACTCACACCCCGGGAACATTTGACATTCGAGGAGTTGAGCCTTGATTTCTACCAACGGTGTCCGGATCTGACCCACACTGGTTATTAAATAAGACGGCTTGTCTTCTTCAATAGCATTAATTATGGGACCGACGTGGTTTGGCATGGGGTTCTTATTAACATTGGGTGGTGGTGCGAAATTCAGGGCCTTAGAGTCCACCAGGTCTTGTACCTTCATGTGCAAGGCTCTGCACTTTTCTGTACTGTGGCCAGGTGCATTTGAATGGAAGGCACATCTGGCGTTGGAGTCATAATTCCTGGGTAGACTGTTAGGATCCGGAGGTGCCAACGTCCTTAGCTCAACTAGGTTGAGTTTCAGGAGTTGTGGCAGTAGTGTTGCATATGGCATAGGGATCGGATCGATTACCCTGTTGGCTTGAGAAGGCCTCTGTTGGAATGGCCTTTGCGGATTGTTGGTGTTGGTGTTGTTGTAGTTTCTCGGAGGATACTGAGCTTGTTGATGGTACTGAGGTTGTTGCTGATAGTTTTGTTGCGGAGGTTGATAAGCCGGCTGTGGATGAGCTGGAGCGGGAATGGTGACTGCTGCCACAGACCTGTGAACGTACTGGGGCCTGCCCCTGTTGGTGTGGATGGCATTGGTCTCGCCAGTTCTTCTTGGGCCTGCAAAAGGCTTCCTTGTATTGCTGGACGAGCTGGCACCATTGTCAGAAATCTTGCCCATTTTTAACAGGCTCTCAATTCTCTCCCCAGCTATGACAACATCGGCAAAGCTAGTGGAAGAGAAAGCAGCCAGCCTGTCAATATATGTTCCCTGGAGGGTGTTCATAAACATATCTGCCATTTCCCTCTCAGACATAGGTGGCTGAACAGCAGCAGCCAATTGCCTCCATCTCTGGGCATATTCTCGGAAACTTTCCCTTGACGACTGTGACATCCCCATTAGGAGGGTCCTGTTGGGTGCCATATCTAAATTGTACTGATACTGTCTGATAAAGGCCTCTGCCAGGTCCTTCCAACTCCTGATAGTTGCTCTCGTCAGATGAGAGTACCATTCTCTTGAAGCTCCCGTCAAGCTGTCCTCAAAATAGAACATCCAGAGCTTCTCATCCATGGTATAGGCCTTCAACCTCCCCAGAAATGATTGTAAATGAGTCCGGGGGCATGAAGTCCCGTTGTATTTTTCAAAACAAGGAGGCTTAAACTTATGGGGAATCCTGACCCCGTCTACCAAGCCCATGTCCATAACGTCGAAACCCAAAGAGTTTTGAGACTCTAATGACCTTAACTTCTCGGCTAGCTCATCCAACCTTCTGTCATAAGCTTCCTCCCCAGCACCCATTACTGTAAATTGATCCTCCTGGGGGTCTTCTTGCAGTACCCTGCCTGCAGTAGCAGTCCCTTGAACATTTGCAGGAGTATTAACCTCTGGATGAATGTGGGGACCGAATACAGGGGGATTGACATGAGGTTGGACCCTCTCATTGTTACTAGTGCCAGCAGTCCCTACATGTGGATCTTCTTGATTTTGCCTTTCCACCATGGCTCTCAATCTTTCCTGGCTCTGAGCCATGTTGTTCATCACTTCCATAAACTGAGTCATCTGCGTTCTCATTTCCAATCTTTCGTTTTCCATTTGATTTCTGACCTCTGCAAGGTCCTGCTGTACCTGATCCATTTGTATGCCCGGGAGGTTGTTACGGGTTGGATAACGGTGCGGACGGTTGAGGGGAAATACCCGGCGTCGAGCAATAGTTCCTGAACATCACAACAGAGTTAGCAACAATAAAACAAAAACCTACAAAACAAACAAAGGGTTAGCATGCAATGCAGTATGCTTATTTGTTTTCAAGGTATCCGGCTTGGCATTCAGTTTTGACCCTTCCAGACCCTTGAAGATGCTGTTGCTTTCGAAGTAAACTCGGATGGAACAAACTAATACATATATTACAAAAGGCAAATGGTACAAAGTTTGTTTACAAATACAAACCCTCTGAGGGGTCAAAATACATTACAAGAAAATAAAAGTACATGGAATGAAAGCAACAACAAGCAAATGGTCAAACACCAAGACCAAACTCATCCTCCCGAACTTCCTTGAGAAGCGCTTCGGTCACAGGATCAGCTGGACGCTCCGTGAGATTCCTGATGAGGAGATTCCGGGTAGCAACAGCTGCAGTTAGCTTCTTGTGCTGACTTTGGTCCTTTGACCTCTTCACTCCAGCTCTGATCTTCAGCTCTGATATCTCCCTCTGGGCTGCTGCCAGGGCTTCCTGCTGCTCTTTTGCACTAGCTTCCATTTGCTCTATCTTGTCTTGGACCCTCTTATCCTCCAAAGTACGGGCCTCGGTGATCCGGACCCACCTAGCCTGACTCTCCTTTAGATACAAGTCTGTCCTGGCTTTCTGGAACTGGGCTTCCTTGCAAGCATTCTTCAGAATTTGTTCCCCAGCCCTAGACTTCTTGATATAATCCTCAGCCTTTTCAATTCTAGCCAGATGCTCTACTTTCAACTTCTCTAGCTTCCCAATGTCCATCCTACCATCACTCCTCTCCCGGAGGGTCTTCTGCAAAGCCCGAGTCAACTTCTCATTTCTCTCCTTCAAGCTCTCAAACTCCTCCAAACTGACAGTGGCAGGGGGTGGTGCTGAGGATGGTCCAGGCATATCCTCCATGGTAAAGGGCATTCCAGAGAATTGAGCCCTGGCATGGGACCACTCATAATATTGTGCTGATGCCACATTGCTGCACTTCCCTAGAATGGTTACTCCCTTAGTTTGAACATTATCCCAGGCCCAGGCAGCCTGCCTAACAATAGCCAGATTAGGCTTGTTCTCGCAATAAAGAGTCTCAACCAAGTCTTGTGCCTTAGGAGTGTGGACCAGTGCATAGCCCAGTTGTCTTTTGAACAGCAGAGGGTTGTAATTAATACTACCCTTAACTCCTATTAGGGGCACATTGGGAAAATGCCCACAGCTGGTGATGATATCCCTGCCCTTGGTGCTTTGAGTGCACCACCGGATATCGGCTGAAGTTAGAGCAGTGAGTCTCCTAGCCCAGTTTCTCTGCTGATGAGGGTTCAAAAATGCATTTGTCCTGGGTAGATGCCTGAGAAGCCAAGTATGGAATAAAGGAGCACAACACCTCACTAATCTTCCCCTCTGCTTTTCATTCCTCTGATGTACTGAATAGTAGAAATCCCCCAACAAGGTTGGCACTGGGTTCCTTTGAATGAACAGATGGATTGCGTTCTTGCTAATGAATCGAGGCTCGTCTGCAAACAATATAATCCCATATATGCTCAAGGCCAACAAAGCACAGACTGCTTTCCACTCACCCAAAGAAGCTTTCAGGGTAGCTTGAGAGATCAAGAAATCCAGATGCAAGCCAGGGATTCCAGCCTTAGAAGTCATATGCTGCCCAATCAGGACTGGTTCCAGATGCAATGCCTTTGCTACCTCTTCATTACCAGGAAAGACCATCTCAGGGTTGAAAGGGACTCCACCCCTGATAGGTATACCAACCAATGATGAGTATTCTTCCAATAGAGGGCCCAGCTGAAAGTCCTGAAAGGTGAAACACCTCAGTGGGGGATCATAAAACTGAAGGCAGGTGTGAATCATGCTCCTCTGTGAAGGGTCCAGATCCATAACCACATCAAGTATATCTCCATAGTGTTCCCTGAACAGTGGTATGTGATCTGGAGTGATCAGGGTATGAATCCTCCTGATGTCAGCTAACTCTGGCTGGAAGAAGTGGTAGGTGATGTTACTCTTTTTAGGTGCCATGATGCTGAGACTTAGTAGAGACAAGTGCTGATAATGATACTGAAGAAAGGGCCACTGATTGGCTGGTGCAGGTGATAGCTGAAGCAGATGCTGATGAAGAGAGGTCAGTACTGATGATGGGGTCAAAACCTAAACCAAATGATGATGGATACCCTGAAACACAAATAAGCAAATGTCAATATGATGCAATGAGTATGTATGCAAATGATATGCAAGGGTTTGTGACTGAGCTGGATCTGATCAAATGCCCTGATATAGGTCTAAGTATGTTCAAGAATTCCAGATGGAGGTCTATAAATCCAGTAACCGAGGTGGGGGACTCAAATAAAGAGTCATATGTCCAGGGTTTAGAATCACAAGAACTGTTCCAACATGGAGTATTCTTAATCAAATCAAAGTAACAAGGTATACTGAGGCCAAGGGTACCTGCAAACCTGTAAACAGCCCAACCCCCTCACAGGTGGTGTTCTAAAACAAGGATCCTCAGACTTGGATCAGTTATGAGAAGTGTAAACACTTCTAACCCGGAGGTACGGTGTTTACAATAACCATAAAAGTTCCTCCTCTAATTCACCTCAGTTTCTGAAGGTCAATACTAAAAGGTCATCCAGACTTAGCAGGCTTCCCAGATAGCCCTAGCATTGCAGGAAATCTGCAACACAGAGTTCTCAAGAAGAAACCCATATCTGAACCGCGTTTCATATTCCCGCACCAGACCGAGATGGAATGGGAAAGAATATGAACCAATCTAGCCTAGGTGTCACTCAGATCCCAGGTGTAGGATCTTAACTCTCAGTAGAACACCCACCCACCAAAGCAAAACCAGATCCAGCCAGACAGCATGACAGTATGATATATGTAAAGCAATAAAGAAAGCAGTAAAGAAACTGTACATAAGGCAAAAATAAATACAAATATACAAACACAAATAAACACATAACACCCTAGTAAACACAAATCAATCAAGCGCTAGGAGGAACCCACAAAAAGAACCAGAAGCCCTGGTTGCAGTATAAGGGTCCCCAGCAGAGTCGCCAAGTTGTCGCTCCCACTAAATGAAGCTGAGTCAGATAGGGTACAGACGCGAACGGTCGGCGAGAGGGACAATGAGAACACACAGCCGTGAACTCACTGGAGATGAATAGAGTCGCCAGCTAGGCATTTTTATCCCGGAGGAAAGGTAATGCTGCATAAACCTAGAAAGAGATGGATAAGACGGTTGCGAACCAGAGAGACTGAGAAAGGGGGTTGGTTACAACCTGGGAAGGTATTAGCACCCAGATTGTCCGCCGTACTCGACGGGATCCACGCTTAAAAGATTTGTGTTTTAAAGGGGCAGTGTCAGTGCAATCTGTGTATAAAAGAGCTGGAAAAGGATGTACAGGTGTCTGTGTAAAAGAAGTGTGAAGTGTAACATATACAGTGTCGGTGTAAGGACAAGAGTAAAATGCTCAAGATCATGAGGCTTAAAGTATAAAGCTGGAAAGAGGGGGACATACAGAGACTTTTGTTCGATAACTGTTAAGTTATGCCTACGTATCCTCTCGTGCAATGAGGAAGTCAGAACACCGTAGTTCGACCCAAAGAGACTGAAAGATGAATTGACTTGTAAACTACTTGCTTGCCTATGCTCAAGTGTATGATCTGTCTGGCACAGATGCAAACTGTCTTGCATTAGACGGAAGAAGCAAGTTCTCGTTTGTGAGTGAAGATGATGAGAAAAGAATCCCGAAGGAGACGATTATTGTTTGCTTTTGAGTTTTCAGTCTTTTATTGCTTTTGAGAATTTGTCATAAGTTAATGAGCTTAAGCCTAAACTAGTGGATTTAGTAAACTCATCACCTCTTCCCTCTGATTAGGGGTAATGAGAATACCTTAAGTGTGAAGTCAGATTCTCACACTTAAACACCTTTGATATAGGATTAAGATCATTAACCTACTTGTGATTATTTAGATGTTTTTGGTGTTTTTGCTTAGTGTTAAGTAATGAGGTTAAGCCATAATCAGGGATTTAACAGACTCATTACACCATCCTAATATAAGGATAATAGATGAGAATGTTTAAGCTGAGGAAAGCTCCTCAACTTAATCCATGATTAGGGATTAAACTCATGACAAAACAAGCCTTTGATTAAGTGGATTTTATTTAATGAAATGATGATGAAGTGAATTTTAGGGTTTGTAAGACAACTTGAGGGGGACTTGTCCATTAACACTAGGGTTAGTCCTTCTTGACCAGTTAAGGAAGAATTAGAACCCTGATGCAAGGCCCAAGTTACAAGTGATGTCTTGATGATTATTAAGTGAATTGATTAAGGGAGTTAAACACATTAAGGGTTTAACACTTAGGATTAAAGTTATACACTCCATCCTAAGATAAGGATGCAGGCATAAGCTTAATCACAAAGCCTTAAAGCCTTTAGGGTTTAGTCCCTGATTATGAGATGAGAAGAGAAGACACAAAGAGACACAAAGGTGAAAACTAAGAAGGGAGACTAATCAAAACCTTAATTATTGTCATGCTTGGTTGTTCCTAAGGTTTGTGAAGTTTACAAGAGAAATCTTCAATGGAACCACCAGGAAACAGATGAAAGGATCAGGAGAAGCAAAGTAACTTGCTTCATTTAAGAAGTCAAGTCACTTGAAGAAAGAAAGTGGGAAGAAGAAGAATGAGCAATCTCAAACTCAAACACATATAAAAATGCAGCATGGATGCAAGAGAGATGAAAAGAAAAGTATGACAAGTGAAGGCAAATTCACTTTTCAAAATCACTTACCACCTGAAAGGTTAGAAAAGAAATGCAATGCAATGCAAAATGGGATGGCATGACATGATGCAAACCAAAACCAGAAGCACATATGTGATGTTAATGATGCTATGAGATGCTACAAACCAGAAACAAAACATGTGGATGATCATACAAGCTTATGAATGCAAATGAAGCATGTTAAGAACCAAGAACATACATGAAAAGTTATGAGATGCATATGGCATACAACATGACAAATGCAAGGTGCAATGATCAAACATGCTTTCAATATGTCTTATGATGTTAAATGAATCAAATGGAGGCATGGAATGTCATGGCAAGTCATGTTATGCAAGAAAATGCAAGATGGATGCATATGGAGGCCCAAATTAGGGTTTATGAACAATGCAACAAACAAAAACCAAAACCAGAAGCAAACAACATTATAAAAAATTGAAAATGCACTCAAAGGACCCCTAATCCTATACTAACCCACTGCCCAAAGGAGGGGTCTCAACTCTTGACCAATTTCAAGTTATGGTTTTCTTAAGATTTCTAGGGTTTTAGGGTTCCTAAACAAGAAAATTATCAAACAAATGGAAAATGAAAGATCAAATCATGGCCATTTAATCTCACAAACTACATGCTAAACACAATGCAATGCAAAAAGAACCAAGGTCTAACTCTTCATAATTAGGCAGAAGTGATTTTTTGAAGTTTGGATCAAAATAATGCATAAAAATGATTTTAATTCAATGAAAAATTCTCAAAATGCATCAAGATCAAAAAAGAAATTTGGTTTGAAGGTTGGACAATGTTTCTAAATGTCTTAGAACATTTCATGAATTTTTTGGTAATTTTTAAATACCTAAAAGTATTTTTAATAAATTAATTTTCATTAATCAATTAAAAATAAACTTTTAAATATTTAAAAACACTTTTTAAATGCTAAAAATGAAAATAAAAATATTTTTGTGTTTTAAAAATTAATGAAACTCTTGACAAAAAGTTTCATAATTTTTAAAGCAATTTTGCTATTTCAAATAAATTATATAAAACAAATGAGAAAAATTGAAAAGAAAATAAAATAAATGAAAGGTAAGCAGATCTGATGGCTGGTGTTTAAACTGGATTTGAAATGTTTGACTAGCGCGTCATCCAAGGGCTGAGGTTGGTCCTGATTAAATTAATTTAATTATGATTAATTAAACTAACTAAAGGGGATTAGGGCAAAACGAGTGAATCTGGGCCATTCATGTACGCGGGAAGTCAACAAAGTCAGGCAATCTAACGCATGAGATTCAAATGGACTTAATGACTGGGATTAGGGTTAATCAAACTCAGGTGACCGGAGGGAAGCTCCGGTCATCTTCTCCGGCAACAACAAAACCCTAGATCCTGATTCAGGCTTCTAAACATCAAATTAAACACAGCCAAGTGATCCTCTAACATCCTAGGATACAAATCCACCTTCAAACATTATTTAAACATCAAGAATCAAGCAAATCGAAGGAAACAAATTTCACAGGTGAAATTTCAGAGCCTCAATACAAACTCATTTCTTACTCATTTTCGATTCTAAGAACATCCCCATGACCAGCAAGACACAAGCAATCCATTTATAACATAAAATGCAAGCTCTGAGAGAAAGAATCCATGGTCATACCTGAGCTGGAAAGCTTCAATACTGAGCTTCCAGAGTCTACTTTGTGTGCAAATGAACTTCCTTGACTCCCTTGAACTCAATGAGATGCTTAGAAGTTCTTGTGGATGGCTGGTTTGAGGAGAAATGTTCTGGTGCAGCAGATTTCACAGTCAGGTTTTGTGAAGTTTCAAGCTATTCCAATGGTGGATTCTTGCTCCTTTGAGTGTGTTTGACTTGTTGGTGAAGAGAAATGGGGTGTTTTATGGCTGGAAAATGAGATTCGAAGAGATAAGAGTTTTTGCAGGTTTTGTGGTATGCTTGTGTTCTGCCTGTCTCAAGAGCCAATGCCTTGCTATAAACTTCCCACAATGTATGAATAGGCTGGGGGGCAGGTCAGTAGGGTGGCTGCTCACTGTGCCAAGAGTATGGGAGCCTTTTGCCAAAAAGTCAAGTGGTCTTGTACTAGAAGCATGGGCTATGGCAGCAGCAGTTTGAGGTCATGTCTGGCTTCAGCTTGAGTTGTGGAGAGCCCTTGGATTGTGTGTAGCTGACTGCAACATATGGATGACAAGCTATGCTAGCTTTTGCAACTTGCCCACTTGATGTTTCCTCATGATTTATGCTATGTACATGAAAAAAACTCTTGCTGAATTTTGTTGCACAATGTCACATTTAGTCATGGCAATGTGTAGGAGTCATTTAGTGATCACATAACTCATGGGAAGTTGATTTTGCCAAGAATCCCTCTTTGCACTCTTATGGAAAATGCCTTAGAAATCTTTGAAAATCAAAGCACACAATGCAAAATCCCTTGGGCCAATTCTGTTTTTTTAGGTCATGTGTGATCATGTGATGAAGTTTTGAAACCATTTTGAAGTTACTAGAATGCTTGGTACATGAATTTGCAAGTTTTCCAATTAGTGCAAAACTTGAAATTTAATGATTTTTGCCAACTTTGACACACCATAACTTTTGATCCAAAATGAATTAGGTCATGTTCTTGTACTTTTTGAAAAGGGAAAGATCTAATATACAACTTTCATGACCAAAGTTTTTCTATTTGAAGCATTTTTGGATCAAAAATCAAGGGTTGAAAAAGTTGCATAAAATGACATTTCATTAAAAGTCAACCATGCCCTAAAAAGTCAACTTTGCCAAAACTTGTAATTCTTGAATTTTATGAACCTCAACCTTCTTATATGATCAAATAAAGATCATATACACTCAAAATGATGAAGATCACCCCTTGGTTGGGTCATTGGGGGCCTCAGATGCCCTGATTTTGCATTGACTTGTCTGAAAAGTCAACTCTTGATCAGATGACTTCCCCATGGAATTTCTTCATGAAAATTGATATGCACACTCCCTATACCATATAGAGACCAATAGAAACAAGAATGACCAAAAAAATTGGAGTTATGGCCTCTGAAACCAAAACCCTAATTTTAGGTCAACTGTGCAGTTAAACCTGGCTCTGCATCCACACCATTTCCAGTTCTTGTGATTCTTTGGCATTCTTGACTTGGAGAGGATATAATATGATGCTTGAACACACATGAACCCCCTTGAAGTGATTGATGACCTTTGGAGTGGCTCAAGAGGCTCTTGGATTGTTCAGATCACAAACCCTAGATGCAGATGACTTAGAAACAATGCAGTGACTCAAAATTGAGATATGAGATGGTATGATTGTGTTTATGCATATGAAATGATCACAAGCCATGGTGTGAATGGGTGAGGGCAAATTTGGGGTGTTTACAATTAGTAATAATAACAATTAGTTAATTTTGATAAAAAGAAAATAATAGAATTAGAATTTAGTTATGTCAGTAAGTGGAAAACCAGAAGCAATTGCACGATCGTGAGAGAAGAGACCAAAAAGGGGAAACTGCAATCGAAAGCGATTTCCGGAATTCGATCGTGTAGGGGTACCTTCAATCACATCCAAGGTAAGGGTGGGTTCGACCTTTATAATCAGGATTGATAATTTGTATGTAGGGATGGGTAGTTGTGTGTATTGTGGTAATTGTTGATTTTGCTGTGATTTTGTAGTTCTTGACCTTGTTAATTGTTTGATGTTGTTAGTTGTCTAGTTGATGAATTTCTATGTTGAATAAAAGGCTATAATAATGGATAATCGTAACAAATCATTTGGGAATGTATCATAGTGAAATTATTAAGATATTTTAAGCATGATGCATATCAATATGTTAAATGGTGTGAGTAGAATTAGAAGACAATCCAAAATTTGGAGGAATACAAAGAAACAGAGAGCAGAATTGGGAATTGTGAGGCGTGACGACCGACATGGTCATGTGACGCCCGTCATGTTAGTGATAACCGGCATGGTCCTGTAACGCCCGTCAAGTCTGTGACGACCATCATGGTCATGTGATGCCCGTCACAACCGTGTGACATTGGTCACCAAAGTGTGACGATGGTCACACTGTTATGGATGTTTTTGTGATTTTATTCTATTAGTGACTGTGTAGGTTGGTTACTGGGATGCAAAAACTTAATTTTAAAACAAACTACTAAGTACAAAAAAATTAATTCAAGTTATATTAGTATACAGTAAGAAATTAAGTGGGAATAATGTGATGATTTTATTAGGAGCTCAAATATGCAATAATGCAGTAGAATTAATAGCAGGAGTTGGTGAATTTGTTTTTGTCATGAATTTTACCAAAGGCTTAGAATTAGATTAATTAATAAGTGGTGGTCAAAAAATTAAGGCGAAATGCCAACATTGAACTATAGTTATTGTTTTGTGTTGAAGGTCTTTGGCCAGCATTGATAAGTCAGATGTTGTTATGTCGTTACATTATATAAGTTGTTGAAGTGGATGTTTTTTTATGTGTTTACTGTTACTGATGTATGTCGTTTGCATGAGTCGCATAATTGCATTTTTAAGTTGGCCTGGATTGGCACCACGTTGAAAGTTGATGGTTTATGCCTTGATGCCTCGATAAACTGGCAAGAATTATAAGTTGGGAGTTTTACTCTGAATGGTACCACATGCATTACATAGTCGTCTCGTCTTAAAGTTGCATCCTTTGAGTTGTTGATTGTTGTTTTGTTGTTGATGAAAAACAATGAAATTTTAGGATCCTTACTTTTGTATCATTTATCATATTTCGTTTATAATTGTTGATATCTTACCCCTTCTGTTGAATGTTTTCCTTATGTGGGCAACATGCAGGTAATCAAGAGGAGTACTTGGTTACCTTTAGTCGAGTCGGTGGTCAGTCGCTCTGATACGTAGCATTCGGGGGGGATGATGCGTGTCTGTTTTACTAATTTTGTTGCATGCTGAATTTTATTTAATTGAAGTACTTTAGAATACTTGTTGGATTTTTTTAAAGTTGTTTTATGTTGGGTAAAGACGCTATAATTTATTTTATGAATTCGCTGCGTGATGTTTTATAATGTTGAACTAATTCATTATTATGATGTTGGTTTATGTTTATTTTTGAAAAGTGTTATGGTTTAAGAAAGTTACTTAAAGTTGATATTGTGATATCCTATTTATGTGGAAATTTTCTTTTTTTTTAATACTCTGATTTTATTTTTATTCAAGTTTAGAAAATGGGGTGTTACAAAATGCACCGGTAGTTGATCCTATTTCCTACCAAATGCACCGGTAGTTGATCTTATTTCCTACCAAATGCACCGGTAGTTGATCTTATTTCATACTAAGTACACCGGTAGTTGAGTATATTTCTTACTAAATGCACTGGTAATTGATTCTTTTTTCCTACTAAGTACACCGATAGTTGAGTATATTTCTAACCAAATACACTGGTAATTGATTCTTTTATACTACCAAATGCACCTATAGTTGATTTTATTACCTACCAAATGCACTGGTAGTTGAACCCATTTTCCTACCAATTACACCGGTAGTTGATTTTATTTCTTACCAAATACACTGGTAATTGATTCTATTTCTTACCAAATGCACTAGTAATTGATTCTATTATCCTACCAAATGCACCGGTAGTAGATGAGTCTTTCCCAATTCAGTATTCTTTCATCTATTTGACTTGAGTATTTTGTTTAGTTGATATTTCCCTAGAAGATTTTTACTTTTCCTTGTTGAATCTTTATTCTGATTATGATTCATAATCTTTTCCCCAAGTTGATTCATCTATCCAGTGATTTATTTTCCTGGTAATCTCTCTTGATGTTTGTTTCTTTTCCCCAGCGGGATTATTTCCTTTGATTCCCTAAGCTTTTGTCTTCCTCTGGTGGTCGTGTTCTCCCCACAGAGATCTTGGGTTTGCATATCATATCATGTTCACATCATATCATGGTCTCTTAGGAAAAAATTGAGTTTTCTATATTTAAGTTTCTCCCATCTTGTAGAAACGAAGATGTCAATCTTCATATCTCCAGATTGGAGAAACTTAAATAGGGGAAACTATAACACCCTAATTTTTTCCCCTAATATTTCTTCGAATTTTTCATCTTCATCTTGCGGTACAAACAAGATCATACTGGTTTCTCGATTTTTCTCGGGTGTAGGTTTATGACTCACATGGGATCACCATTTGATTTTATTTGTTTATATTTACTAACCATTAATTAAAATCCAAACAATTTTTTTTCTTTTGTTAATCATTTTTAGGTCAAAATTTCCAAAAATAACAGTCCTGCAACTGAATGAATTTCAATGATAAAAGTCAAAGCTAATCCGCAAATAATTCAAATTTATCAAATCAAAGATTTCCCAATTTAATTGATTGATTCAAGAAATTCCAAGGTTCGTGTGTTTATTTTCATGCCTTCTTCAAAGAGCAAAAAAATCGAGCAGGAATAATAATAGTGTAAAAGGAAAAAAAATTCAAATTTTGCACTGAGTAACCGATTACTACCTAGGGCGTAACCGGTTACTTGCGTGCAAATTTGAAAATTTTGAGAACAATTTCAAATTTTTGAATTTTGGAACCTATTTCATTTGTGATCACTCTTGGAATATTCTAGACCATCTCCATTTAATTCACATATATCATTAAAATTAATTCCCATCATAAACCCTCACTAATCACCACTCTTTACATGTTTCCCTCCAATTTTTGAATTACCAAGCCTAATTTGAATTTCCAAAGAAAGCACCATTCCACCAAATTCTCATACATAAACTCTTTAAATAGAGGCCATTTCTCATACAATTTTCAAGATTTTGATAGCCAACAAATGTCTTGCAAAATATCCCCCCAAACCAAAATTCACTAAAGCTCTTCTTCTCTTTTTTAAAAGTTATCAAGAATTTACCTTGAATTCTTAATCAACTTTGAGATAAACCTTCGTCCTAATCTTTTTTGTTCATCAATTTAAGTAGACCAAGCTTGATATTAGATCAATTTGAAGAGTTCTCTTGGTAATTCACTTCTTCCATGGTTCTACCATCATCATCAATATTCAAGATTTAGATCCTTGATGCTTTTGGTTGTTGATCTTCTAGATCATAAATTGTTGTTTAATTTCAAGGATTTCACAGTGTTTTGGTTGTGAAATTCGTGCTAGTTTAGTTCATGATCATTAGATGTTTGTTATTTTTGTCCCGATTTCGCATGTATGGTCGATTCTTTTGGTGTGAAGTATTAAGATGGACCTAAAGACATAGTTAATTGAGGTTTAATATCAAGAAATAAAATAATGATGGGATTTAGGTGGATTTAATTAGTTGAGTAATCAGTGAAGTCGCGTGAGGTTATTATTGGTAATTTTCATGGAAATAATTGTTGTGAATTAATTTGATGGATCGTGTAGATGTATAATATGGTGAATTATACATGTTGTATGCTTATTCATATTCATGCATACATTGTTGTATTATTGTTGGGATAAATCGTGTCAGATGGGCGAATACGATCATCCGTACTCCGTTATGGAGAATGGTGGGATAATCATTGCCAGATGGGTGTATGTGATTATCGTGTTCGATTGAATGAACAAAACTTGGTACCACATGCATTGTGTCATGTTGAGTCACATTTCATAACTATTGTTTCATTGTTGTTGCGTGTTTATTGGTGTATATGTTGTTGTTTGATTATTAGTGTATTTGTTGTACTTGTGGTTATGTGTGAGAAACTACCTTGAAGATGTTATATGCACCGTTTATGTTTGAATTTTGTTTCTCACCCCTTTGTTATTGTTGTTGTATATGTGCTTCTTTAGAAGTATAGATAATCCAGGTACTTGAGAGTGCATGGAGTCGTGTTGCTTGTTCGAGTCTAGGACGCTCTGATATGTAACACGATATGGGGATCTTTCAGTTGTTTAGTTTGTTTTCGTTACGTAACTGTTTTATTATACCGAATTATTGAGGATATTTTGATGAGATTGGCTTATTGCCTGTGTTAAATTAAATTGTTGTTTCCTCTGTTTTTAATGAAGAACATTTTTTGGTGATCGTTGTTGAAAATAATGTGGCATTCCACTTTGAAAACTCTGATATTTTTATTAATGTGTTAATTTAACTATTTGAGAAAGTTGGGGGCTACACATATCATTATATACCCAGGAGAAGAAATACAAGGAAGATGGCATCTAGCCAAGGAAACCAAAATGATTCAAATCCCATAACAACTAGGTCGAATCCCCAATTGAGCAGTTCAAATGCTCATAACATGAATCCACAAGATGTGCCAAGGAGTAGGGCCATTCCAGTTTCCAACCATTCGACGGGGGCGTCAACAACACCAATTGTGGTGTCAGAACCAACTCTTTCAACGGTAGGGTCAAGAGCAACATATAATAGATATTATAATCAACCAGTGTTGGAGTACATTGGACCAAATCCCCAAACCCCACCACCAAATACATCTGCATTTAGAACTATCATCCCTCCAGGATTTTCTCAACCTTTGCCTAGAAATTCACCCTATGGTATGCCAACAACGATGATGATGGGCATACAAAATGCACCTCCAGTTTTTTCAGAAAATGTGGTTCCTTCACCTTTGCAAATGGGAAGGAACAATCAAACCAATGGGTTGGGATATTCGACTCAAAATCATGCTCTAACAAATGAGTCTGCAGTAGTTTCAAGACAACATATGGACGAATGCAATGTGCAAATGGTTCAAACTTTATCTCAAACCATGGGAGGTATTTTTCAGCCTTTGATTCAAGATTCAACTCAGAAGAACCAACAATTGGTATCTTAGATGGTGCACATAGCAGAATTAATGGGAGTCCCAACACCAGTTCGACGTCCAAATCAAGTGGTGATTGTTGGAGATGTTATGCAGCCATCAAATCAAGGGAATCAGGCAATAGTCGAACCATTAGAAGGCGAAGCCATCAGAAATCCAAGGAAAATACCAGAAGAGGAGGAGCCAAGAGTGATGATGGTAAATAGGCATCAAGATACTGACCACGTGGTACAACAAGTTCGACAGAATAACTTGGCAACAGAAAATAACTTAGTAGCCTTGGTCGAACGAATAATGGCTCGAAGTGGGATAAATATAGGTTTTTCTAGGCCAAACTTCACTTCACCAATAGTGGATCACATACTTCAGTCAGAATTCCTCCCAGGACAAAGGTTCCAAAGTTCACCAAGTTCTCAAGAGATACGACTGAATCTATGGTCGAACATGTAGTGCGATACTTGATAGAGGCTGGAGAAATTACTAATGATGAAAGTGTTAGGATTAAATATTTCCCTAGTTCTCTCACCAAGAATGCTTTTACTTAGTTCACTACATTACCACCTGGTTCGATTTGTATTTGGACTCAGTTGGAGCATTTGTTTCATGAACAATTCTACATGGGTCAGACCAAAATTAGTTTGAAATAATTGGCTAGTGTTAAATGAAAGTTTAATGAGTCAATTGATGACTACCTGAATAGATTTTGACTTCTTAATGCCAGATGTTTTACTCAAGTACCTGAACGTGAACTGGTTGAAATGGCTACTGGTGGCCTAGACTACTCTATCAGGAAGAAACTAGATACCCAGTACCTGAGAGACATAGCCCAATTAGAAGATAGAGTTCGACAGCTAGAACGTCTGAAGGAAGAAAAAGTCAGGGCAAACAAACATAAGAAAATAACTTACGTTGAATATCAGGATGAGGTCTAAAATGTCTATGACGAAATCCTACATCTAGATGATAATGAGATAGACATTGATCCTCTTCAAGTTACTGAGGAAAACTATTTTGAGCCCTATAAAGTGAACTAGGTCGAAATGGCTGGACAAGTTACTGATTGTACCAGCAGCCTTGATTTAGTCGAAACAAGAGAAAATCTTGTGCTGGTTGAAGTTACTGAAGGCTGCACTAGTGATGATGTGCTGGTTATTAAAGACTTGAGTAGTGAATAGCTGGAGCACTTAGTGTTCATGGTAGCTGAAGATTTCTTTAGGAAATCACCAGATGTCGAAAGATTTAATGCGGGAGTTACCATCGGCCCACATGAGGAGGTTGAAGAGTAAAATCTCCAATTGGTTACCAAAGAGATTGCTAATAGTCTCATTAAGATGCATGAGGTTGCTGATGGCCTTAACTTGAACTTCTCCAAAATGGAACTGAAGGATGAAGTCAACATCAATATGGTCGAAGTAAGAAACGACCAAGTGATGGAAGTGGATAACTCTACACCTCAAGAGGACTACTACAAAAAGGCTTACCCTAAAGAGGATTATACAATTGTTTACTTCTTACATAGGTTCCAAAGTAAGAAGTCATAGGTAATGTTTTGTCCTAGGTGTAGTTCAATCTTTGACAAAGAAGTTTCCAAAAGCCTTCAGCAAATGAATAAGGCCAATAAAGGGCAGAAGCTGAAGGCTGCTCAAAATGAAAACCGCTTTGACCCCAGACGGTCCAATCCTCATCAACAAGATGGAAAGACCCAACTCCTCAAGTCGAGATAGCCCACATTCAAACCAAGTGGAAAAGTTCCTAAAGACAAGTAGGTCAAGCCTGATGACTCAGGAAGAAGGGGAAGCCAGAAATGGAAAAAGTTTGATGCCGAGAGAGGCACTTCAATGGGATATAGGAAGGAATTCAGGACATCAAATAAGGTTATGTATGTGTCTGAAAACTACAAGGGTAAGAACCCTATGTCTAGGTCACAATGGTGCAGAGAACAACGCAGGAGGAAGGCTCAGAAAGAAGCCTCAAAAGGTGATTGTGCTGAATCAAGCACAAATGTGCTTGGTGAAAATGGAAACAACCGCAAGGAAAAAATAACAAATAAAGTGCCTGTGGGACGCAAGTTATTTTCATCCAGAAACAAAGGGGCTGAGATCAAAGCCGAGATAAAGACTGAACTTAAAGTTGTCGAAGACGAAGATATGACAGATAATTAAAGTTGTCGAAGACAAAGATATATCATAGTTAATGTGGTCTCATTAATGCCCAAAGAATATGATATAATTATTGAGGTAGAAAATATGGATGCCAATACTGAGGCAGAAATGGCAGTACATCAACCAGTGTGCTACTATGTGATGAATAATGGGTGCATAAAAGAATAAAATTCCTTCTTTTAGAGACCCACTGAGGCCATGAGGGGGCATCTGAAGCCCTTATATATCATTGGAAAAGTGGAGAATGTGAACATTAACAAAATTCTGGTTGATTATGGCGAAACAGTGAATATAATGTCACACTTCTTGCTAGTCCAAATTATCAGATTCGACATAGACCTTTAGCCTCATAATATGGTCTTGTCGAATTATGAAGGGAAGATTGGGCCAACATTAGGGGTCCTTCAAGTTGATTTAACTGTCAGAACAGTCACCAGACCAACTCTTTTTATGGTTGCTGAAAGTAAGGCCAACTATAATCTTCTCTTGGGAAGGGAGTGGATACATTGCATAGGTGCAGTGCCATCCTCAATGCATCAAAGGGTTACTATTTGGAGGCCAGATGGCATTGTGGAAAATATTGAAGCTAACCAAGGTTACTTCAAGGTTCTATTCAACCATGTTGAAGGCATAGAGTTTGGCAAGAACTTGGCGCACATTGGCCCATGCACACCAGCAGAATTTGAGTTCACTCCAGATGATCATGCATTATGCTCACTACACCTTCATCCTATAGAAGGTTTCCATTGGGATATGGAGGTTGTAGAAGAACTAGGTAACTTCCCACCTTACTTTGGGGAGCCTGTGATTCACCCCACCAGATGGGGAAGTGAAGGCATTAACAATGGCTGACCTCGACGTATTGAGAAGAATTTCGGCCTATATGGCTGAAACCAGAATACAAGCTGTCGTACCCCGAAAAATACGACCTTACGCGATCCGAAAAGACGGAGTCACGCGCCGGACGGACTGAAGAGTCGCCACCTAATTCTATTTATTCCCGAAGAGGGAAAGGGAAGATACAAACCGGGAGGAAAAGGATGAGGACAAAGGTCAACGGAACCATTGCCTGGGTTCGGGAGTCGGTTATGCAGGGGGAAGGTATTAGCACCCCCTACATCCATCGTACTCGATGGGAACCATCTAAGTTAACGCACGCAAAAGGATGTCTATGCTAAAAAGAATTGCTTTCTAGAGGGAAATGAGTTGAATTATAAGTTAGATTGAACCTAGGTGCTCGACAAGGATTGAGATCCTCGTGCCTACGTACTCCCGTGTGCAATGGGAAAGTCAGAGCCTCGTAGTTCGGCCTACTAAGGGTAATGGTTCTTTGATTTTATTACCTTTAGTCGATGAAAGGGTTTCGGAGTTGAAATGCACTAAAGACTATGGATATTTTATCTCGCCCAACAAGACGAGCGTCCTGCGTCGAAATAATCGGAGCGAGTAACGAGAGCTCGTTATCCTCCTTTCTACCGCTTAAGGCTCGTGGCGTACAAATCTTCTCGTATTTATTAAAGTGTTTTATTATCCTATGACCGCTTGACGTTGGATCAAGGGTTTGGATCTAATCGAAACATTTTGGTTTTTTGAGGTTTAGGGTAAATGCAAATGGAGGTTTATTTTGTGGTTTTGTTTGCGAGGCACAATGCGCTCGGCTCGCAAAGATAGGTGGATCCTAATAAACGAAATAATAACTGGAAAATAAAGTGCAAGTGTGCAAGTGAGATCACTTGGCGTTGGACCAAGGATTCAGAATTAAATAGAATACGAGGAATAAAATGCGTACAAAATAATGGGAGAGGGGTACAAAATAAATACAGGGAATGGCGAGAACTAAAGGGTATCATTGTAGTTAGCCCAAGAGGAAGCGTGTGTGCAGTGTTTTGAACGGTTTGAAGGCGTTCGGCCTTTTTAATCGGGACAAAACTATTCAAAGGCGTTGGACCTTTTAATCGAGCGCAACTATTCGAAGGCGTTGGACCTTTTTGGGACGCGACAAAATTTATTTCGTTTACTTCCTTAGAGCCGGTTTAAAGAAACCGTTATATGAGGAGTCGAAACTTAATTTTAAATGCGATATTAAATGAATAAATTGAATAAATTGAATTGCTAGAATTAAAATAAAATAATGAATATAATAAATAAATCAAATAATAATGAAATAAATTAAATTAATGTTTGTTTATCGAAATAATAAAATAATGAAAAATTAATTACAAGGAGGGCCTCATATTGACCGAATATCACCGATTAAAATCGGGCGAAAAAATCGGCCTTTTGTCAAGTCATTGGCCCCAAAGTAAATCAAAAATAAACTTGGAAAATAATAAATCAAAAATAAAATATTATTTTATTGATAAAAAGAATGAATATCAAATATAAATCATAAATTTTAACTTTAAACAAAACAAAAACAAAAATATGAATATAAAACAATGAAGGGGTGTAACATTATGTTTAGCGTATGATTAGCAGAAATTAGATCCATGAGCCATATATCCAAAATAAACAGAAAAAACAATAATAATAATAATAATAATAATAATAATAATAATAATAATAATAATAATAAAATGGAAAAAATTTAAATTTAAATTTATTTTACTAACAGAAAGAAGGGTTTGTATGCTGCAATATGGTGTGTGTATTACAATTTACTATATTATAGGCCAAGCATAGCCCAAGAATTTTTTTTTTTTAAAACAAAACAAAAAAAGATTAAAGGAGGGAGATTATGCACATGCGCTGGTGTATAGAGGAATCCGGATGGGCTTAACCCATCAATTAAAATCTGAACAATAAACCTAATAAAATAAAACCTAAAATTAATAAATCAACAACACCCATCCATATTTATTTTAAAAAGGAAATTATTATCGAAATAAAATAAAAACAAAAAGTAAAAGCATAAAAGAAAACGAAGCCTTGCACAAACTCAGATTTCACGTTTTCGAAAACGAACCTGCCCTTTCTCACCCTCGATTTCGCTTTGTCCTCTCCATCTCTCTCGATTCATACTCGCGGCAGTTTGGCTTCAGTTCGACAGATCCTCGAATTTCTCTGCTCGGACCGACGATTTCGTCGTCCCTCCTCTCTCGCGGTTTTCTTTCTGCGGCTTTCCCACGGTTTCGGCGAACCGGTGGTGATTCAGATGGTGGCCAGAGATGTTGTGGCTTCCGGCGTGGTGGTGCTTTGAGGATGAAGGCTTGCGATGGCTTGAAGGTTTATTTGTTGGTTCTGTGGATATTCCGGTCGGTTTCGAAGGATGAAGAAGAGTTTAATGGTTGTTTCAGAGGTGGCCGGCGGTTTCGGCCGAGTTTGGTGAGCTGGTTCTGGCTATGGTGATTTCGATGTGGATTTGTTGTTTTCGCAGATTCGTGAGCGATTTGGTTTGCTGCGGTATGGTGATTTTCGGCGGAGGAGGTTTTGCAGTGTGTTAGAGGCGGGGGGTTACAGGTGGTAATGGTTCTCAGATCTGTTTTCACAATTTTGTGTATGTGGGTGAAGAATGGAAGGTTTGACGGTTCTTTGCAGGTTATGATTCCGAGTTCACTTTCGATTCAAATCTCTCCCAGAATCCCTCTTCTTCTCATTTTTATTTTATTTGCAATGATCATTGGTTATTTATGGTGTTTATTCTGGTTGAGAGTGTTTATGAATATTTGCGTTTTTCTTCTTTGTTCGCAAGGTTCTGTTGCTTTTCTCCTCCTTTAATGAGCAGGCCTTTTTTATTAAATAGAGTGAATGAAAAGGGTGAAATAGGAAACACTGAAAAAGATTTGGATGAGCTGTCAAGATTTGTTACTATAATAATATGGATTTGCATAACAATGTCGTTAGTGTAGTGCGGATTATGCATGTACTGGCATGTGTAACAATAAGGTATTGGTGTAAAGTTTGTTGCTAAAATTCTTGATGCCAGTCGTGTTTACTTTTTACAGTCTGTATGGGGTGGTGGATAAAAACAATAAAATCAAATAATAATAATAATAGTAACAATAACAAAAATGATAATAGTAATAGTAATAATAAAAATTATAATAATATGAAATAATAACAAATAAGTAATAATAAAAGTAAAATTACTAACAATAATAAAAAAAAGTAATTATAACAATAATAATAAGGATTAAAATGAGATAGAAAAATAACAAGAAAATAAAAGGTAATAATAAGAATACAAATGAAGTTTTTTTTTTTGTAACTTTGGTGTAAATAATAAAAGATGGTGATAAAAATGATAATAAAAAAAAAGAAATACAAATGCTTTTTTTTTGTGTGTTTAAGTATGGGTTTTGAGATAATAATAAGAAATGAAATTAAAGAAAATGGTTTAAAGATAATAATCGGACAAAAGTTTCGCACAACACACTTCACACGCACGTACTTGAAAATCACAAAATGAACTTCGATTTCTCGCACAAATGCAAACGCATATTTTTAAATTTCTTCAAATAACAGACAAAAGAGTAAAATACTACATATTTTTGGATTTTTGCAATGTCTATTAGACAGAAATAAAATAGTGTACGTTTTAGGATTTTTTTGAAAAAAAGCTAGACAGTAAAACAAAATGGTGCGGGTAGGACAAATTTGGGGTATGATAAGGCAACAGACCTAAAATAAAATCACTTATCAACAGAGGAAGATAAGGCAACAGACTGAAAATAAAATCACTTATCAATAGAGGATGATAAGGCAATAGACAGAAAAAAATAAACTCACTTATCAACAGAGGATGATAAGGCAAATAACTGAAATTAAAATCACTTATCAACAGAGGAAGATAAGGCAACCGACTGAAAATAAAATCACTTATCAACAGAGGATGATAAGGCAATAAACTGAAAATAAACTCACTTATCAACAGAGGATGATAAGGCAAAAGACTGAAAATAAAATCACTTATCAACAGAGGAAGATAAGGCGAATAACTGAAAATAAAATCACTTATCAACAGAGGAAGATAAGGTGAAAGAAATTTAAATACGACCATTGAATCCGCCAAGAGGATGCCTGGAATCTTCGAGTGACATGATCCTGACTTCCGCTGGGGAAAGGAATAGAAATTTGCGTTGATCCTGGATCCTGAGTTATGCGACTATGCTTGACTAAATTTGAAATGGTGTCCCATAATGATGGAAATACGATGCGAATGTTTATGCACTGAGATATAAATTCGAAAATGTTGGGGATATGAAAAGCTGATTTTGTTTAGGCATGCATATGATGCATATGTTGCAAATGATTGATGTAATGATGCTTTATGACGTTGATGATGCATAATGATGCATATGAGTGATTGAAGGGTGCCAGCTTGGTGGACTTTTGGTTTGGTGGTTGCCAATAATGATTGGACTTTGGGTGGGTAGAGGGACTGATTTCTCGACACTCGATCTTCAACGATGTATGATCAGAAGATGGATCTTGAAAGCTCCAAGCTTGATTATCTACTGATGAGCGAAGCGACTTAATTGACACATGAAGACTGATTTCGCTTTGAACGATTGCCAACATCTAGCAAGATCTGTTTGTTCAGCTGGGTAGTAGAGATAGGAAGATTTGCTCCTGTATCCAGATTTGGTAGACATCTGCCCCTGATTGAGCTTTTGAAGGTGATCTTGCCCCTGATTGATGGACTCTGAGATAAATTGCCCCTGATTGGGCTGTTGAAGAAAATTTTGCCTCTGATTGGGCTGTTGAGGTAGTCTTGATTCATGTTGGAACCAATGAAGTTCAAGTTTCTCTTTTGATGGCCCTTTGTTGGGATTGCACCGATGTTAAACATTGATTCGCAATTAAATTATTCATACACAAATGGTAATGTTAATGTAAAGTTCATGTAAGTTTTGAAAAAGTCAATTTATTTGAATGATGTGAAAGTGTGACAAATGAACCGTTAGCTCAAACGAAGTGTTGATTTAGAAAGTGTATGAAAAGATGCAGCAAGAATAATGTGCAATCGAGATTGGATTTTAGCAAATATATGGGAGTCATTTTACGCAACCTTGTTGGTGGCATGCTTTCAGAATAAACCCTGCCTCATTTAGGACTTTCGAGGGTTGTAACGTGGTCTGGTTAATGGTTTGAGAAATAAAGGATAATAGGCTCAAAGTTTGATTTGTACCCAACCCTTCTTCGTAATATTCTCCAATCTTACGTTCAGTTAACTTTGCATTTGTTTTGACTTTGCAAGAGTGAAGATGAAGCTTTAAAGTTCGCTTGAAAATGGCAGTCATATTATTTTGCTGGTGACCCTTTGATTCTTGATTTTATGGTCACTGATATTTGTTTTGCTTTTGTTGAGGATTTGATCTCTTCTTTCAATTTGTTTTTTTTACTAAGTCTCCCTTCGGGTGCTCAACTTAGTGGCTTTTCTTTTCTATATTTTTGTATTGAATGTTGTGACTGCCAAATCATTTGTTGATGGTCCTCCGACGGGATGTCTCATCTTGCGATTCGAAGGTGTAATCAGGTTAACTGAACAAACTACCCTGCCCCGGGTTAAATGTAAGGGTTGTATCCGAAAGAAACTCCTACTTCTAGGCTCGAAGTGGTTGACTAGGGATTAACTCCTTATATCTCCAGTGTTTGGGTATTTGAAAGAATGCCTGTACATCATTGACGAGGTTTTATCCGAAAGCATACCGCAACAGTTTTGGGTATTTCATTTTCATCATCCTCCCTCAAATATTTGCTAAAGTGAAGTGAGGAAATATTTTTTGTGATTTTGTGATAAATGATAAATGATAAGCGAATGCGAATAAACTGATTCAAAACATGCATAAACATAACATTAACATAACCAAGTACAAACGATAACAATGTTCAGAGCAAATAGTACTTAAACAAACATTACAAAACAACAGGAATGCAGAAATCATAAATGGCACTGGCAGCCTTGTTCTGAGGAATTGAACATCTCTTGATTGAATACTTCAAAGTTGGAGACTACTCAGCTTGGTCTTCAACAACCCCTTCAGATGTCTTCACTTGTTGGCACCGTGTGACGGCATTGGATCGTTCTGGACATTTGGATTTCTCGGAGTGAGAGTAAGGTCCTTAGAGTTGATCATATCCTGAATCAAGTGTTTGAAGGCATGGCAGTTCTCGATGTTGTGACCTGGAGCACCTTTGTGATACTCGCAGCGAGCATTGGCATCATAGTTCCGGGCATTACCAGTCTGAGGTGGCATACCTCTCAAAGTGAGAGGTCCTTTTTCCGTTAGCTGTTTAAAGATTTCGGTATACGTCATAGTCAGGGGATCAATGTGCCTATCATATCCTCTTTGTTGATATGGTGGAAGCTGTTGAGGAGCGCGTGGTTGCTGTTGACCAGGCCGTTGTGGATAAGCTGGTTGTTGGTACGGATTGGGTGCATATTGCGCGGATGCAACCATTGGAGGTGGACGTGGTTGATGAGCCATCTGAGGCGGAAATAGAGCTTGAAAGGCCTGCTGATAAGGCATTGGAGGAATTGGCTGATATGGCATAGGAGCATATTGTGCAGCAGCAACATAGGGATACTGATAGTAGGGAACTGGTGCAGGTGCACTCTGTTGAAAATTCCCACTTGCAACAGAAACGACATTTGTTTCTCCCTTTTTGTATCCGTTGAAAGGCTTCTTGGCATTGTTCTGGCTGTTAGAACCTCCTTGGATCTTTCCACTTTTCAAACCTTCTTCGATTCTTTCTCCGACCATTACCATGTCTGAGAAACCAGAAGATACGCTGCTGATCAGCTTCTCGTAGTATTGCCCCTGTAAGGTACCCATGAAGATGTCGATCAGTTCACGATCAACCAATGGAGGATGCACTCTGGAAGCTAACTCCCTCCAGCGTTGGGCGTACTCCTTAAAGGATTCTCTTTCTTTTTGAGTCATACTCTGAAGTTGAGTACGGTTAGGAGCAAGGTCAGTGTTGTATTTGTACTGCTTTTTGAATGCATCGGATAGATCAAGCCAAGTACGAACATTGTTGCGCTCAAGCTGCATATACCATTCTAAAGATGCTCCAGACAGGCTGTCTTGGAAGCAATAGATCATGAGTTTATCGTCTTTGGCATGAGCGGCCATTTTCCTGCAGTACATCCTCAAATGAAGCTCAGGACAGCTGAGGCCTTTGTATTTTTCAAACTCCGGCAGTTTGAACTTAGCAGGGATCACAACATCTGGAACTAAGCACATGTCTGTGGCACTCAAAGAAGTTGAATTGTGTCCTTCCATAATTCGGAGTTTTTCAGCTAACTCGCGACACATCTTCATAGCTTTAGACTCTTGAGCAGCCTGAGGATTGGTGATTGGAACAGCAGTATGCATCTCATACTCAACTTGATGATTCTCTTCAGTTTGAGGAAATTGGACTTGAATTGGAATAGGTTGAGCTTGAGGAATGGCACCAACAGTGACACCAGAAACATGTATTGGTTGGAAAGTGACCTCTTCAACAGCAGGAGTGAAACCTGGAGGCAAACCGTAGACCAAAGGATTTGGAACGGGAACTGAAGGCAATGCTCGTGAGGTAGATCCTTGCACTTGAACATTGTTCATTGCGGGAGCAGCTTCACGACGTTCTTCCATTCTTGCCAAAGCCTGCAAAGTCTCATAAATTTGGTCAATCTTGCTCTTGACCGAGTCAATCTCTTCCCTCATAGCAACTTGCTCTTCTTGAATCACGTCCATCAGTCTTCTAGTGTTGGCTCGAGTTAGGTACGGGCGTCTAGCACGATACGGGCGTCGGGAAACCAGCTTGATTTACTGAAGATGGAGGAACATGGAAATAAGTTTTCGGCTTTGGAATGAAATGCAAGATGAATAAATAATGCGAATGAGATGATATGCAAAGTCAGAATCCAGGATCACAAGATCAGGGTCTCATGAGTCCAAGGTACAGATGGAGGATACTCGGATCAGGAACTCATTGGGCAGACTCTAAGGTTTAGGGACCCCAATGTTATCAACTCATATGGCTGTTCATCACACGCGCCATAAGCATGACGGTTGATTGACTCCGCCATATGAATCTATTTTGGGTGAGATCTTCGTATCCAGCCACACGAGAGGGAAATCTCTTGGTGCTCCATACTACGTGATCATCGACACAAGGTTTAAAAAAAGTCTTAGAGTTATGGAAATTTCTCAACTGTTTGATGCACGTGTCAATTTCATACATTCTTGACAGTCAATCAACTCCATTGAGTAAGTCTATTCCAAGTGAGGTTTTCGTATCGAGTCACGCGAGAGCGAACCCTAGTGCCCAATACTACGCAACCATCAACCAATGTTTTAACCAAAAGGTTCTAAAAGGTCCTCAGAGTTGATGACCCTAATGAAAGCAACTAAGCACACACGTCTAGGACTTGACGGTTGTCAGTATTCTCATCAGAATCTACTCCAAGTGAGGTTTTCGTATCGACAACCCACGAGAGTGGTTCTCTCGGGAGCCCATACTACACGACCTCTCTAACTTAAGTTTGTACTCGAAAGCCCGGGTATAGAGCTTTTCCCTCAAGTTTCTTTTGCAAAGTATCGATCCAAATTATAGTACCAAGGAGCCACAAGATATATAAAATGGAATGCGATAAAGAAAGCAATAAAAATAAACAAGCAAAGCATAAAAGCAAACATCCAAACAAACGCGAGAACCTAGACTAGGCTTGACTCGCATAGGGGTGAACCAGTCTCCAGCAGAGTCGCCAGCTGTCGTACCCCGAAAAATACGACCTTACGCGATCCGAAAAGACGGAGTCACGCGCCAGACGGACTGAAGAGTCGCCACCTAATTCTATTTATTCCCGAAGAGGGAAAGGGAAGATATAGATACAACCCGGGAGGAAAAGGATGAGGACAAAGGTCAACGGAACCATTGCCTGGGTTTGGGAGTCGGTTATGCAGGGGGAAGGTATTAGCACCCCCTACATCCATCGTACTCGATGGGAACCATCTAAGTTAACGCGCGCGCGAAAGGATGTCTATGCTTAAACGAATTGCTTGCTAGAGGGAAATGAGTTGAATTATAAGTTAGATTGAACCTAGGTGCTCGGCAAGGATTGAGATCCTCGTGCCTACGTACTCCCGTGTGCAATGGGAAAGTCAGAGCCTCGTAGTTCGGCCTACTAAGGGTAATGGTTGTTTGATTTTATTACCTTTCGTCGATGAAAGGGTTTAGGAGTTGAAATGCACTAAAGACTATGGATAGTTTATCTCGCCCAACAAGACGAGCGTCCTGCGTCGAAATAATCGGAGCGAGTAACGAGAGCTCGTTATCCTCCTTTCTACCGCTTAAGGCTCGTGGCGTACAAATCTTCTCGTATTTATTAAAGTGTTTTATTATCCTATGACCGCTTGACGTTGGATCAAGGGTTTGGATCTAATCGAAACATTTTGGTTTTTTGAGGTTTAGGGTAAATGCAAATGGAGGTTTATTTTGTGGTTTTGTTTGCGAGGCACAATGCGCTCGACTCGCAAAGATAGGTGGATCCTAATAAACGAAATAATAACTGGAAAATAAAGTGCAAGTGTGCAAGTGAGATCACTTGGCGTTGGACCAAGGATTCAGAATTAAATAGAATACGAGGAATAAAATGCGTACAAAATAATGGGAGAGGGGTACAAAATAAATACAGGGGATTGCGAGAAATAAAGGGTATCATTGTAGTTAGCCCAAGAGGAAACGTGTGTGCAGTGTTTTGAACGGTTTGAAGGCGTTCGGCCTTTTTAATCGGGACACAACTATTCGAAGGTGTTGGACCTTTTAATCGAGCGCAACTATTCGAAGGCGTTGGACCTTTTTGGGACGCGACAAAATTTACTTCGTTTACTTCCTTAGAGCCGGTTTAAAGAAACCGTTATATGAGGAGTCGAAACTTAATTTTAAATGCGATATTAAATGAATAAATTAAATAAATTGAATTGCTAGAATTAAAATAAAATAATGAATATAATAAATAAATCAAATAATAATGAAATAAATTAAATTAATGTTTGTTTATCGAAATAATAAAATAATGAAAAATTAATTACAAGGAGGGCCTCATATTGACCGAATATCACCGATTAAAATCGGGCGAAAAAATCGGCCTTTTGTCAAGTCATTGGCCCCAAAGTAAATCAAAAATAAACTTGGAAAATAATAAATCAAAAATAAAATATTAATTTAAGGATAAAAAGAATGAATATCAAATATAAATCATAAATTTTAACTTTAAACAAAACAAAAACAAAAATATGAATATAAAACAATGAAGGGGTGTAACATTATGTTTAGCGTATGATTAGCAGAAATTAGATCCATGAGCCATATATCCAAAATAAACAGAAAAAACAATAATAATAATAATAATAATGATAATAATAATAATAATAATAATAATAATAATAATAATAAAATGGAAAAAATTTAAATTTAAATTTATTTTACTAACAGAAAGAAGGGTTTGTATGCTGCAATATGGTGTGTGTATTACAATTTACTATATTATAGGCCAAGCATAACCCAAGAATTTTTTTTTTAAAACAAAACAAAAAAAGATTAAAGGAGGGAGATTATGCACATGCGCTGGTGTATAGAGGAATCCGGAATTAGCCCATCAATTAAAATCTGAACAATAAACCTAATAAAATAAAACCTAAAATGAATAAATCAACAACACCCATCCATATTTATTTTAAAAAGGAAATTATTATCGAAATAAAATAAAAAACAAAAAGTAAAAGCATAAAAGAAAACGAAGCCTTGCACAAACTCAGATTTCACGTTTTCGAAAACGAACCTGCCCTTTCTCACTCTCGATTTCGCTTTGTCCTCTCCATCTCTCTCGATTCATACTCGCGGCGGTTTGGCTTCAGTTCGACAGATCCTCGAATTTCTCTGCTCGGACCGACGATTTCGTCGTCCCTCCTCTCTCGCGGTTTTCTTTCTGCGGCTTTCCCACGGTTTCGGCGAACCGGTGGTGATTCAGATGGTGGCCAGAGATGTTGTGGCTTCCGGCGTGGTGGTGCTTTGAGGATGAAGGCTTGCGATGGCTTGAAGGTTTATTTGTTGGTTCTGTGGATATTCCGGTCGATTTCGAAGGATGAAGAAGAGTTTAATGGCTGTTTTAGAGGTGGCCGGAGGTTTCGGCCGAGTTTGGTGAGCTGGTTCTGGCTATGGTGATTTCGATGTGGATTTGTTGTTTTCGCAGATTCGTGAGCGATTTGGTTTGCTGCGGTATGGTGATTTTCGGCGGAGGAGGTTTTGCAGTGTGTTAGAGGCGGGGGGTTACAGGTGGTAATGGTTCTCAGATCTGTTTTCACAATTTTGTGTATGTGGGTGAAGAATGGAAGGTTTGACGGTTCTTTGCAGGTTATGATTCCGGGTTCACTTTCGATTCAAATCTCTCCCAGAATCCCTCTTGTTCTCATTTTTATTTTATTTGCAATGATCATTGGTTATTTATGGTGTTGATTCTGGTTGAGAGTGTTTATGAATATTTGCGTTTTTCTTCTTTGTTCGCAAGGTTCTGTTGCTTTTCTCCTCCTTTAATGAGCAGGCCTTTTTTATTAAATAGAGTGAATGAAAAGGGTGAAATAGGAAACACTGAAAAAGATTTGGCTGAGCTGTCAAGATTTGTTACTATAATACTATGGATTTGCATAACAATGTCGTTAGTGTAGTGCGGATTGTGCATGTACTGGCGTGTGTAACAATAAGGTATTGGTGTAAAGTTTGTTGCTAAAATTCTTGATGCCAGTCGTGTTTACTTTTTACAGTCTGTATGGGGTGGTGGATAAAAACAATAAAATCAAATAATAATAATAATAATAATAGTAACAATAACAAAAATGATAATAGTAATAGTAATAATAAAAATTATAATAATATGAAATAATAACAAATAAGTAATAATAAAAGTAAAATTACTAACAATAATAAAAAAAAGTAATTATAACAATAATAATAAGGATTAAAATGAGATAGAAAAATAACAAGAAAATAAAAGGTAATAATAAGAATACAAATGAAGTTTTTTTTTGTAACTTTGGTGTAAATAATAAAAGATGGTGATAAAAATGACAATAAAAAAAAAGAAATACAAATGCTTTTTTTTTGTGTTTAAGTATGGGTTTTGAGATAATAATAAGAAAAGAAATTAAAGAAAATGGTTTATAGATAATAATCGGACAAAAGTTTCGCACAACACACTTCACACGCACGTACTTGAAAATCACAAAATGAACTTCGATTTCTCGCACAAATGCAAACGCATATTTTTAAATTTCTTCAAATAACAGACAAAAGAGTAAAATAGTACATATTTTTGGATTTTTGCAATGTCTATTAGACAGAAATAAAATAGTGTACGTTTTAGGATTTTTTTGAAAAAAAGCTAGACAGTAAAACAAAATGGTGCGGGTAGGACAAATTTGGGGTATGACACAAGCGACCTTAGAGGCTACAGAAAATCATATGACTGTTGAGGCCATTACAGAATTTGCTGAAGAAAGTCCTATGAAGGATTTTAACCCATAGCCTATAGATAAGGCTCAAGAAGATTCAGACCAAAGGCTTGATGCAATATATGATGATGAGCCTTTAGTATTTGAAAAGGGCCCTTTGTCAGAATGTATCAAAATTCTGGCTCAGGATCCTTTAGAAGACATTGACGTAGGTGAAGGAGAGATGAAGAGGCCTGCCTATATCAGTGTCAATCTCAACCAAGAACTCAAGGTTGAAGTGGTCCACTTGCTGAAGGAATTCAAGGATTTCTTTACTTGGGACTATGATGAAATGCCTGGTTTAAAAAGAGAGATTGTCGAAAATAAGCTACCAATCAAGCTTGGGAAAAAGCCAGTCAAACAAAATCCAAGAAGGTTCTCCCCATCATTCCTCACCAAAATCAAAGAGGAAATTGAAAGGTTGCTTCGACTCAAGTTCATCCGTACAGCTAGATATGTCGAATGGTTAGCAAATATTGTACTAGTTATTATAAATAATGGCTCTCTTAGGGTCTACATATATTTTAGATATCTAAATTCAGTAACACCTAAAGATGAGTATTTAATGCCTATGGCAGATATGTTAATTGATTCTGTTTCAGGACATGAGTATCTAAGTTTGTTAGATAGATACTGTAACACCCCAAAATTTGCCCTCTCATTTTCATGCCATTTAGCATATCCTTTCATACATTTCATTGCATTTAGATCACAATTGCATCATAAACATACATGAATATATATCTCCATTTGAGCTTTCACAGGTTGCGACTGGCCTTTTTTTTTTCATGCGGAACGTGCACAAAAATCTTAGAAGAAACCAAAAGTTCTCGGTTGATTCAAAGGAGTTTAAGCAGAATATCAGTTTTATGGTGCAGTTTGCAAAAGCTGTAACTTATGCTCGAAAACTCATTTTGGCTTGAAACTCAATAGTTTAGACTATTTCGGTATTCTCTACAACTTTTGTGTTCGGCTCGGAGGCCAATTCATCAAGGAAAATGGCGGGAATTATTTGTTTTTGAAATTTCGGTTTCGCCGATTAACTGTGCTAGCGGTATTCAAGAGTTCGTAACTTCTGATTGGGTAAACATGTCTGAGAGATTCATATGCCAAAAGTTTTGTCTTGATATCCTTTCTAACTTTTGGGTTTTGGCCGAGAACTAATTCTTTGAAGAAGATCTCAGAATGTGCGAGTCTTTAGAGTCGACATAGTGAAAAACAGTGCTGAACCGGTGAGTTTTGAACACTAAAAAATTCATAACTCTTGGCTCGTTCATCGAATTGATGTTGTTTCGGTGCCTAAAATTCCTTTTAGATGTTATCTTCATTATGTGAATTCAGTTTGGGTTAGGTCCGAGCGGAAGGATCTCGAAAATGCGAATTACCAGTAAGGTTCTTTGATGTAGTGCACTGTCTGTCAGATTTTGTAAAATTCATAACTCGGTCAATTTTCATCGGATATCACCCGTTCTTGAAGCGTTGGTTCACAAATTTTATCCTCTTCAATTTCAAATACAAAAGTGAGTTCTAACGGTGCTCCAAAGATTGTCGTTTTGGTTTATTTCACAAAACTGAAGTGCTGAACCGAAGAAAAATGCTGAAAGTGGTTTCACGAGAAAATTCATATCTCCCTCGTCGTTTGTCCGGTTGAGCTTACATTTTAACACCAGGTCACTGACTCATAGATCTACAACTTTGCTGACAAAGTCGAGTCGAGATTATGCTCCGAAGAGGTTGACCTCGTCACATTTTTGAGTAGCGGACACCAAATAAGCCGAAAAAACAACTTATTCAATGACGTCTTGCAGCTTAAACGTATCGATCGCACTCGATTTTGATCGTATGACGTTCGTTCTTTTTGCGTTGCAACCGTGATCCAGAGGCGGACGGTATTGTGAAAGGCTCAGAGTCAAAATTTCTTGCCGAAGATATTATTATTTTCACTTAAGCCGAAATTCTACCTTTTGCCTTTCATTTTACACTCCACTATATATTCTTTTGACCCACAATTTGTCTCATAACTTCAATCATAATTTACAAACACCAAAAAACTCTCACAAACTCTCTCTAAAGGATCAAAGTTCATTCTCTCAATTCTTTCTCAAGAACACAACAACAACTTCATCAAGAACTCAAGAACACAACAATTCCGATCAAGCTTCCAGTAGCCGAGCCGCCACAAACCACCACCTCCGGTCAACTTCACAACCGTAAGACTACCATCTTCCGCCATCGGCAGCCGCACGGCCTCTCCTCCTCTCCTCCATTCATGATCGCGTCTCACTTCCTTCGGATTCGCAATTTCTTCGTCGATTCTTCATTCGGTAAGCTTCTTAAACTTTAATTCATGAATAATTGTTGAATTGTTTCTTGAATTGAATTTTGAAGTTGAATTAATCTTGTGGAGATTATGTGCATTGATTCATGATTTGATTATTGATTGATTCTTGATTAATTTATCCTAATAATTGTTGTGGTGCATGATTGAAAAGGCTTGGTAAAGTTGACATAGAATAATCGGTGAATGTTAAGTGTTTGACAAAATTCCTAAGAGAGCTAATTATTATAACTTGATATTGATTGAAGTGCTTGACTTTTAAATTCATGCTTGTTTCAATGTGCAAATTTGAAATAGGATAGGTTGAGGCTTAATTGTTGATGTTGTTCATGTGTCGCGTGTCGAGAATATGTTTTGGTCATAACTTCCTAACCGTAGCGCGTTTTTGCGAATGTGAATAGTGTAAATTGACTTTGTTGATTATTTCGGAGCCATTGGTGAACTTTTTAGTCGATTTCGGACAATTTTTTCGGCTATTTTGCTACTGTCAGCCGACGAAATCGGCCAAAAAGTATCACTTCCAAGCGGAATTTTCAAAAACCGATTGCATATTTGAATCCGTTGGCACGTTTGCAAGTTACCATGTGATTTTCGTTCAATTCCGAGTCGGTGATTTTTGACGCGTTTTTTCGTTTTAAGGCTTTTTAAGTTCGGTTTGGTGCGATTTTGATGCATTGATCTTGTTTTGACTTGTATATATGTTTGTTGATCATTTGCCATTCATTGCATGTAAATTTGTTCGATTCCGGTTTGAGTTTGCATGTTGTTTATGTTAGAGCATAAGTGTTGCCCCGTTTTGAAACGTAAATTTCAATGCATGTCCATGACTCGTATATTCATATTTCTACTTGATTTGGAGTTGTGAGGCATGGGTGCAACTTCCGGTTGCACCTCTTTTTGGTTTCTAATGCGTTTGTTGATTTCATGCAAGGTTCTCGCAAAGATCTTAACGACGGTTGTTTGGTTGGTATTCCACTTTATTTGTGGGATACCTTTGGATTCAAATGATATTTTGTGCCGTTGTTTTTGTTTCGATTATGGGGGATCTTCACAAAGCAATTATGGAAGATGAGCATTTATTTTGCTCATGGGAGATTTCAAGGCTTGGCTTGAAGTTTTTTTTGTTTGGATTTCTTTTATGTGAAAGAATCGGCACTTCGACCAAGTAAGTAATCTCGATTCTCTACTTTAATGCACCATTCTAGTTGTATGCGACTTAGGATCATATAACTTAAGGTGCATACTGAGCCCTCCCACCTGAGGCATTGGATTTATTTGTGATATATATTGATATGTGTCGATTTCGGAGTTTAGGGATTAGGTTACGGATTAGAGAATTCGATTCCTTTCACTTTCCCTTAAAATCCACTTTTTTGCCCGTTTCGTCGCAATTATTAAAAATAGTTTTAGGTGTGATAAAATTCTGGAAAAATTCATGAGTGATCCTCATCCTCTTAATTAATTTGTCATATTTTTTGATTCCATATTTGGGTGGTTTTAATAATTAATTTGGATTTTAGATCATAAGCTGTCCCAAAAAAGAATGTTTTGACATTAGGGACCGAAAACAATTTTTTCTCATAGGTGTGAGACCTATTTTTTGTGTGTGATTAACCACTGGAATTTTTAACATTATGATGCTCATTAGGATTTTTTTTCATAATTTTTAGTGCCCCTTTTGATCCACTTTGTGGAGTTGTTTTTCGGTGATCATGTCTTGTTATCTCAATCGTTAATGAATTGTGTAGATGTTTAAGAATTGGCAGAATTTTTGACCAAACAAGAAATGTTAAATTCAGTTCAGAATGTCCTATCAGATGTTGGGACATTAGCAAACAGAGTATATGAACTTATTTCAGGATGTCCTACCAGATGTTGGGACATTGTGTAAATAACTTAAGTTCAGTTTTTCAGGATGTCCCAACAGATGTTGAGACATCTCAGACCTGCTACCAGAATTAATTAATGATTAACTGATCAGAGATATTTAAGGAGAAGTATCTGGAATTAATTAATGATGGATAAAAACAGAACAAGGCGCATCTGTAGGGTGTTTTATATTGAAGATTCAGATTAAAACAGAAGACCTAAATCACCTAGAATATAGGAAGTAACAAACCCTAAATTCAAGGTGACAGCTGCTGCACATTAGGGCTGGATCATTCTACAGAAAGCCCAAAATTCAGATACCTATTTAAACAACAGAAACTCATAGAATTGAGCACGTATTTCAGAAGACCAAATAGGGTGTCTAGTGTTTTAATAGCAGGTTGTTTTTATTGTACCACTTTATGAGCTTTTAAGCAAAAGTGCATTTGTGACTTGATTGAAACTGTGAAGTAAGATCAAGCTGTATTGTTTGAAGGATGTCTTCAATTTCTGTAAACTTGTAAACTTGATCATTGTGTGATTGAGGGGGAGTGAGTAGGGTACTCTTATCTAAGTGAGTCTTAGGTAGAAATTGCATTGGGTAAGTATTAAGTGATAGATTAAACAGGGTGGTTTAAGTCTAGAATTAATATTACTAATAGTGGATTTCCTCCTGGCTTGGTAGCCTCCAGATGTAGGTGTGGTTATACACTGAACTGGGTTAACAAACTTCTGTGTTGTTTACTTTTCTTGCTGTTTAAGTTTTGGTTAAATTTGTCAAATGTCCTATTAAGTGTTGGGACATCTCTTAGGACATCTCATACCTGATCACAGAATTTCAATTGGCATCAGAGCAGGCACCCTGCCTGTTTATACTGGGTGAGATCTAGGGAATACAAATTCTGTAACATGGACAGAGATTTAGGGTCAGTAAATAGACCACCTATTCTGGATGGATCTAATTATGACTACTGGAAGCCAAAAATGATTGCATTCTTAAGGTCACTTGACAACAGGGCATGGAGAGCAGTCAATGTTGGATGGGATCATCCTATCCAAGACACCAAAGATGGATCTAAAGTGCTGAAACCTGAAGAAGAATGGAGTAAGGAGGAAGAAGACTCAGCACTAGGCAACTCAAAAGCCTTAAATGCTTTATTCAATGGCATTGATAGGAATATTTTCAGACTTGTGCATCATTGTGAGCTGGCCAAAGATGTTTGGGATACTCTCAAAACAACTCATGAAGGAACATCAAAAGTAAAAATGTCAAGACTTCAACTTCTCACCACCAAGTTTGAAAACTTGAGAATGAAGGAAGATGAATCAATTCATGAGTTCTATATGAACATCTTGGATATAGCCAATACTTCTGGAGCTTTGGGAGAAAAGATGACTGATGAAAAGCTTGTAAGAAAGATTCTCAGATCTTTGCCAAAAAGATTTGATATGAAAGTCACTGCAATAGAAGAAGCTCAAGACATATGCTCCATGAAAGTTGAAGAACTCATTGGTTCCCTTCAAACTTTTGAGATGGGAATGAATGACACAAATGCCAAAAAGAACAAGAGCATAACCTTAATGTCAAATACAGATGAAGAAGAGGATGATGAATCAGCAAATGATAAAAGCTTATCAGAAAACCTTGCCTTGCTTGGAAAACAGTTCAAACAAATTCTCAGAGGAATGGAAGGCAAATCCAAACCTAGTGGAAGAAACACAAACTCTGAGAACAGAAGACCTTATGATGCTAACAAAAGATTAAAATATGCTGAAAAGACCAGCCAAGATAAAGGAGTCAAATGTCATGAATGTGAAGGATATGGACACATCAAGTTTGAATGCCCTACCTACTTAAAGAGGCAAAAGAAAGGACTCTCTGTGACCTGGTCTGATGAAGACTCAGGAGAGTCAGAAGAAGAATCAGCTAAGCATATTACTGCTTTAGCTGGACTGTGTGAATATGATAGTGATTCCAGTTGTGAAGAACTTACTTATGAAGAACTTGAGCAAGCATTCAAAGATCTATACAAAAGAAGCTCTGAAATATGCAGTGAAGTTATAAAGCTAAAGAAGCAGAATGAGACTTTAGAAGATGACAAAGCAAATGATCAGGAGATCATTGAAGCCTTAAAAAGTGAAGTAAGCCTTCTCAACTCTAAGTTGGAACATATGTCCAAATCTGTTAGAATGTTGAACAGCAGCTCAAACACACTGGATGTTATTCTCAGCAATAATAAACACTCAGGGGACAAAAGTGGACTGGGATATGACAGAGATGAAGCAAGCTCTAGCAGAACTACTTCAAAAACTACACAGTCAAACAAGATGTCCCAACAGATGCTCCAACATCAGAACACAAAGACAAACATAATGTTCCAACAGATGTCTCAACATTCTGGAAAGAACAAAATGAAGAAGAAATATCAAAGATGGAGATGCCATCACTGTGGAAGGTTTGGGCATATCAAACCTCACTGTTATAAGCTTCATGGATATCCAAATCAGATGTGTCAGCAACCTTCCAAGCAGAAAGTAGAAGGTACAAAAAAAATGCTGCATAGAAATCAGCAACCTCCTAAGCAGAAGACAGAGGTCATCAAGAAAGTTTGGAGACCAAAAGCTAACATTAAGACTGATCAAAGCCACATACCCAAGAACAAGATCAACAATCAAGCTTGGAGATCAGCTGAACAACACTCAGAGCAGAGGCATCAAAAGAAATCTCATCTCATCTGGTCAAAGAAAAGTACTGCATACATAGCACATACATCTCTGAGAGTATCAGCTAAAGAAGACTGGTACTTTGACAGTGGATGCTCAAGACACATGACTGGATTAAAGAATTTGCTAGTAAACTTAAAATCACATTCATCCAGGTATGTTACCTTTGGAGATGGAGCTAAAGGAGAAATCAAGGGAGTTGGAACCTTGGATTGTCAAGATGTTCCAAGACTAGATGATGTGCTGCTAGTTAAAGGTTTAACTGCTAACCTGATCAGCATAAGTCAACTATGTGATCAAGGATACAGTGTAAACTTTACCAAATCTGAATGTATAGTGACTAACAAAGAACAAGAAGTTGTCATGAAAGGAGCCAGATCTAAAGACAACTGTTACATGTGGGAATCCCAAAATCTTAGTCTCACTTCAACCTGCTCTCTAGCTAAAGAAGAAGAAGTGAAACTGTGGCATCAAAGACTAGGTCATCTTCATTTCAGAGGCATAAAGAAGATCATATCTATGGATGCTGTAAGAGGTATTCCTAAACTAAAGATTGATGATGGCAAAATATGTGGTGAATGTCAAATAGGCAAGCAAACCAAGATGTCCCATCCAAAGCTCCAACATCTGACAACTTCCAAAGTTTTGGAACTTCTACATATGGATCTTATGGGACCTATGCAGGTTGAAAGTCTTGGTGGTAAGAGGTATGCTTATGTGGTGGTTGATGACTTTTCAAGATATACATGGATAAATTTTATCAAAGAAAAGTCAGATGTATTTGATGTATTCAAAGAATTATGTCAAAGATTACAAAGGGAGAAATCCAGCTGTGTAATCAGAATTAGAAGTGATCATGGAAAGGAATTTGAGAATCAAAAGTTCTTAGATTTCTGCTCTTCAGAAGGAATCAATCATGAATATTCTTCACCTATCACTCCTCAACAGAATGGGATTGTTGAAAGGAAGAATAGAACCATTCAAGAATCAGCAAGAGCTATGATCCATGCTAAAAAGTTGCCTCTATACTTTTGGGCTGAAGCTATGAACACTGCCTGTTACATCCATAACAGAGTTACTTTAAGGAAAGGAACTTTGTCCACAATATATGAAGTCTGGAAGGGCAGAAAACCCACTGTGAAGTACTTTCATGTGTTTGGAAGTAAATGTTATATTCTGGCAGATAGGGAACAAAGGAGAAAAATGGATCCTAAAAGTGATGAAGGGATTTTCCTTGGATACTCTATAAACAGCAGAGCATATAGAGTATTTAATTACAGAACAAAGGTTATCATGGAGTCAATAAATGTGATAATTGATGATGCTTCTACAGATGTCCCAGAAGATGTTGGAACATCTGCTGATATCAAGATTGAAGCTGAAGAAAAGAATGATCAATATAACTTCACTCAAAATGATACAAGATCAGAAGATTCAAGCAAACCTCCCTCCATCAGAATACAAAAGGATCATCCCAAAGACTTAATAATTGGTGATCCCAACAGAGGTGTAAGCACTAGATCAAGAGAAGTAATTTCAGGTTCTTGTTTTGTTTCCAAAATAGAACCTAAAAATGTCAAGGAAGCTCTCACTAATGAATACTGGATTTGTGCTATGCAAGAGGAATTAGGTCAATTCACAAGGAATGAAGTGTGGAATCTTGTTCCTAGACCTGATGACATAAATGTGATTGGTACAAAATGGGTGTATAAGAACAAGTCAAATGAACAAGGAGTTGTTACAAAGAACAAAGCTAGACTTGTGGCTCAAGGATACACTCAAATTGAAGGGGTAGACTTTGATGAAACCTTTGCACCAGTAGCAAGGCTTGAATCAATAAGACTACTGTTGGGAATTGCTTGTATCTTAAAGTTCAAGCTATTTCAAATGGATGTGAAAAGTGCCTTTCTTAATGGTTATCTTAATGAAGAGGTATATGTAGAACAGCCTAAAGGATTTGTTGATCCAAGCTGTCCAAATCATGTATACAAATTAAAGAAAGCACTTTATGGTCTGAAGCAAGCTCCAAGGGCATGGTATGAAAGACTGACCACATTTCTTATCAAGCAAGGATACAGAAAAGGTGGGATTAATAAAACCCTGTTTGTTAAAGATGAAGAAGGAAATGTCATGATTGCACAAATATATGTTGATGACATTGTGTTTGGTGGGATGTCTGATAAGATGGTCAAACATTTTGTCAAGCAGATGGAATCTGAATTTGAAATGAGTCTAGTAGGTGAATTAACCTACTTTCTTGGTCTGCAAGTAAAGCAAATGGAAGACTCAATGTTTATTTCCCAAAGTAAGTACTCCAAGAACATAGTGAAGAAATTTGGAATGGAAAATGCTTCTCATAAAAGAACTCCTGCTCCCACACATTTAAAGCTGACTAAAGATGAAAAGGGTGAGAATGTAGATCAAAGTTTATATAGAAGCATGATTGGAAGCTTGTTATACTTGACTGCTAGCAGACCAGACATTGCATTTGCAGTAGGAGTTTGTGCAAGATATCAAGCTGATCCAAAAGTCAGTCATCTCAATCAAGTCAAGAGAATCCTTAAATATGTTAATGGTACTTGTGACTATGGCATAATGTACTTTCATGGTTGCAAACCAATTCTCACTGGCTTCTGTGATGCTGATTGGGCAGGAAGTGCTGATGACAGAAAAAGCACTTCAGGAGGATGCTTCTTTCTAGGAAACAATCTGATTTCTTGGTTCAGTAAGAAACAGAATTGTGTATCCTTATCTACAGCTGAAGCTGAGTACATAGCAACAGGTAGCAGTTGTTCTCAGTTGGTTTGGATGAAGCAAATGCTCACTGAGTACAATGTCCCACAGGATGTCATGACATTGTACTGTGACAACTTAAGTGCAATCAACATATCAAAGAATCCTATCCAGCATAGCAGAACCAAGCATATTGATATCAGACATCATTTCATTAGAGATCTTGTAGAAGAAAAGGTGATTTCATTGGAGCATGTAGCTACAAATCTGCAGTTAGCTGATATTTTTACCAAAGCATTGGATGCTACACAATTTGAGAACTTAAGGGGCAAACATGGAATCTGTTTATGTGATATTTAGCAGTTAATGAGATGTGCCAACATGTCATATGACATTGCATGGCATAAGGTCCAGATGGCAAAATCAGTCTGGACAAAATCCTTGGGAATTCCATCTCTCATCATTTGCACTGTAACGGTTACTTATTTAGTAACTACTTATAAGCAGCCATCAAGATTCTCATCATACTATCCCAAGCGAATCACATTAACCAGCAATCCTTCAGAAATCATAAACCCTAAAGCTGCACATTCATCTTTCTCAACAATGTCTCAAAACCCTAAAACAGCTGAGGAAATTCTCAACAAGGAAGACGTGGTTCATGCCACTCCAATCTCTGTTGTGCCAATGTCATCAACACCATTGGACGAGCTCAGGGGAAGCGCCTCTCACACTAAAAAGGCAAGAACACCAAAGAGATGTAAAGATCAAATCAGAAGCAAAGCTAAAGGCATTCCCTCTCCTGCTAACATGTCCTCAAAATACTCCAAATATGTTGATGATTCCATCAAGGAGATTGTCAACCAAGTTTTCTCTGAACAAAGAGTGGTGAAAGGGATCTCTGTTCCTTTGAACACCATTCCTGCACCTCAAGAAGCTCAAGATACAGAGGACACTGCTGCAGAACAAGATGTCCCAACAGATGTTGGAACATCTGAAGATAAGAAAAAGAACTCATCTGATGTTGATCTGGAACAAACTGAGGACAAAGCCTCAAAAGAAAATGATGAAGAGGTCTCTGAAGAACAGGCTCAAGGCTCAAATGAAGATCAAATCCCTGCTGATCAACCAGCTGAAGAGGAGGCTGCTCAATCTCCTCCAGTGGTCAATCTGGAGCAGGACTCTGATGCAGAGATCATAGCATCTGTGAAACCCAGCATTGCTAAAAGACTAAGGTCCAGGAAAGGAAAGATGCAAGCTGAACCTGTCATCCCTGAGAAGAAGAAGGCTAGTCCAAAGAAAGGCAAAGCTAAAGCTACCTTTGGTCCTACAAAACCATGGAGCAAAGTTCAAACCCAGAAGAGAAAAGCTGCAACACCATCAGATTCAGATGTTGGATCAGATGTCCCAACATCTCCTCCCAAGAAGAAACCAGCACCAGCTAGAGCTTCAACTGTTGTTCCAGAAGCTCCCTTGGACAACATATCATTCCATCATGTCTCCAGTGTCAACAGGTGGAAATATGTGTACCAAAGAAGGGTTGCCTTGGAAAGAGAACTAAGCAGCAATGCACTTGAGTGCACAGAACTGTTAGACCTCATCTCTGTTGCAGGACTATTCAAAACAGTCTCAGACCTATCTCCCTGCTATGAACTTCTTGTCAAAGAGTTCATTGTGAATCTTCAGGAGGATTGCTCAAATGGTAAGTCTTCTGAGTTTAGAAAAGTTTTTGTTAGAGGTAAATGTGTACAGTTTTCTCCTCAAATCATCAATGAGTATCTAGGAAGAGAAACAGATGGACCCAATGAATTAGGTAAGACAGATAATCAAGTCTGTAAAGTGATCACTGCAAACCAGGTCAAGGCATGGCCTGTGAAGGGAAAGCTCTCTGTGAGCATGCTTACCAGAAAGTATGCCATGCTGAACAGAATTGGAACTGCTAATTGGGTGCCTACAAACCACACTTCCTCAATCTCAACTGGTCTAGCCAAATTTATATATGCTGTTGGAACTCAAACCAAAATGGACTATGGAGCTTTCATCTTTGATCAAACCATGAAGCATGCCAGCTCTTCTGCAACAAAGCTACCAATAGCTTTTCCTTCATTGCTGTGTGGTATTGTTCTAAGTCAATACCCTAGAATTTTAAATGAGAAGGACACAGTCTGCAAGAGAGAGAGCCCCCTGGCTTTTCACTACAAATTATTCCTAAGTCACCATGCTGCAGATGTTGAAGCACCTTCTGGGACATCTGCTGGTCCCTCCACTGCTAAGAATCCAATCTCCAGGAAGACTTTAATTGCTGAACTCAAAAGCACCTGCAAAGAGCTTGAAGCTAGAAAGCAGAAGCTTGAGGAAATCATCAAAAGGTTGGAAAGTGAAGAAGATCAGAATGCTGCATCTGGTGAAGACAGTGAGGCTGATGAAGAAAGTGAAGCTGATAAAGATGAAGACACTGAGGTGGAGGAAGCAACTGAGAGTGATGAATCTGAGTGATCAATGTATGTGAGGCAAATGTATTGACAGCAATGTAATGACAGTAGTAGTGTCTTTGGCCCCTAATTTTGTGTCTACCAAGGGGGAGAACAACATCAAATGTAATTGCTGTTTTCAGTATGAATGAAAAAAAAAATCTGTTTGTTTGCTTCTGAACTGAATATGTTTTTTTCTGTTGCAACAAGACTGGATACATATTTGTTTGAGGGGGAGTAATCTCAAATAAGAATCAACAGAAAAATAATGATATACTCTGATAAAAAGATCTTCTGCTGCACTCTGATAACCAGAAAAGATGTTAGCCAAAAATTAGCCAAAGGGGGAGTTTGTAGATGTTTAAGAATTGGCAGAATTTTTGACCAAACAAGAAATGTTAAATTCAGTTCAGAATGTCCTATCAGATGTTGGGACATTAGCAAACAGAGTATATGAACTTATTTCAGGATGTCCTACCAGATGTTGGGACATTGTGTAAATAACTTAAGTTCAGTTTTTCAGGATGTCCCAACAGATGTTGAGACATCTCAGACCTGCTACCAGAATTAATTAATGATTAACTGATCAGAGATATTTAAGGAGAAGTATCTGGAATTAATTAATGATGGATAAAAACAGAACAAGGCGCATCTGTAGGGTGTTTTATATTGAAGATTCAGATTAAAACAGAAGACCTAAATCACCTAGAATATAGGAAGTAACAAACCCTAAATTCAAGGTGACAGCTGCTGCACATTAGGGCTGGATCATTCTACAGAAAGCCCAAAATTCAGATACCTATTTAAACAACAGAAACTCATAGAATTGAGCACGAATTTCAGAAGACCAAATAGGGTGTCTAGTGTTTTAATAGCAGGTTGTTTTTATTGTACCACTTTATGAGCTTTTAAGCAAAAGTGCATTTGTGACTTGATTGAAACTGTGAAGTAAGATCAAGCTGTATTGTTTGAAGGATGTCTTCAATTTCTGTAAACTTGTAAACTTGATCATTGTGTGATTGAGGGGGAGTGAGTAGGGTACTCTTATCTAAGTGAGTCTTAGGTAGAAATTGCATTGGGTAAGTATTAAGTGATAGATTAAACAGGGTGGTTTAAGTCTAGAATTAATATTACTAATAGTGGATTTCCTCCTGGCTTGGTAGCCTCCAGATGTAGGTGTGGTTATACACTGAACTGGGTTAACAAACTTCTGTGTTGTTTACTTTTCTTGCTGTTTAAGTTTTGGTTAAATTTGTCAAATGTCCTATTAAGTGTTGGGACATCTCTTAGGACATCTCATACCTGATCACAGAATTTCAAATTGTTTGGCACTTTGGTGCATAATTTTGTGGAATCCTTTTATACCATGTAAGATAATGACTATATCATTCCAGGGATTTAATTTCATAATTTTTAAAACATTTTTGCTATTTTTTCATGTCACTTATATTATAGATCCAAATATGTGTTTATTTGCTCCATAACCTAAATGTTAAGAAGGCATTCATGCCATTTGCTTGGAATACTTTTTGGTAACTTTTAGGAGTTGATTATAGGTCATTTATATGTCTTTAATTCCAGTAATAGGTAATTTTTTTGAACCATACCCATTTGGTTTGTTTTGGTGCTTTAAAGTGCATACTTATGTAAACCAACTTTAACCTAAACTAGTTTCTCTTCTCCTCTAAATAATAACTTCAATTATGTGGAAATCATTAATGCCTAGTCATGAATTCTAAGTTCATCTCATACCTTATATTCTACTGACCCATAATCATTTCATGCATATTCACATGTCATTCTTCCTTAACTTTCATCATGTGCGATCATATGCGATTTTTGTTCGTTTCTTCTCATATCTTCTTCTCATTGCTCCATATGCCTAATCCATTGCATCCATGATTGTATATTCAGTCATCCTCATTCATAAGCATTCACTACTGACTTTTATGTTCATTTCATGTATTCATTCATGCTTGTAAGCCATACACATTCATACTTCATCCATAAGCCCTAATTTGCATTCATGTGAACTTAGGTGAACTTTTTGTACATAGTTTGACATAGTTTGATCTTGTGAGGTATCCTAGCATACTTAGGGACCTATAGCATGTAGCTACTGACTTTAGAAGTCATGTAACCTTTAGGTACCTTCACCTTTAGACTTAGGTCTTATTTTGAACCCTAGTTCCATTCTAGGACGTTTATGGTACTTAATCGCTTTCATGCTTTGATTTTATTTTCAATATGAATTGTCATGCTAACTTTTGTTTTGTATGGGGAAGATTGAGGTAAGAATTAATTCATTCCCATCTCTTATGTATTTTAATTGTGTTTGCCTTAGCACCTTGTGCTTTGCTTTTAGGCTTTCCCTTTCTTTAGAGACAACTTAACTTCCTTAGGAAGTAAGTTAGTTTCTAATTCTCTTTTTCTTCTTTTCCTTTTCTTTCTTAGGATTAGAATACCTCATTAACCATAGGATCTCCCTCTTGTAAATAAACAAATAAAATTAGGGTTGTGTCTTAGTCCCCTTAGTTTGTCCTTTTTGCGATTTGAGTCTTCTTTCTCATCTTCAAACAAAATCCAAAAACACTTAACAAATAAATGAAAGGATCCTTTGTGTATAGCCTTATTCCATGAAGCACTTGCATTCATTCCATCTTAGAGTGGTGTAAGCTTGTCTATCATGATGCACAAGTCTCATCAAGGGATTGTTTCATAAAACAAATTAACTCAAAATATTTCTTTTAAAAGACAAAAACAAACAATAAGCGACTATCCTGCGGGAACTTCTCTTCTCATCTCATTCACTCACAACGCGAACTCGCGACGACTTGTCACACATGCAAGACGGTAAACGCACTCGTACCAGACGAGCATGCAACACCTGAGCATAGACATACGCAGTTCCAGCTGTAAAAAACACAAACAAATAGTTCCCGCCTTAGTTAGGCGAACTACGTCGACTCTGATCCTCATTATCCCGATGAGGTACGTAGGCAGCGGGGTAGGGCCCGTTCGAGCACATTCTTTATTTTCCCTACATTTCCCCTTTTTCATTTCTCATTCCAGTTCCAGTAGCAGTTTTATTCAGCAGCAATTATATTTTTCTCACCCTTTGAAACAAGCAAGCAAGCAAGCGTGGATCCCGTCGGGTACGGCAGACGGATTGGGGTGCTAATACCTTCTCAATTCGTAACCGACTCCCGAACTCAGATCTTTGGTTCGCAAGGCCTTGTCCTTTCCTTCTTCCTCAGGTTTGTGCAACATTACCTTTCCCATTCATTCGGGATAAAAATGTCTGGCTGGCGACTCTAACCTTTCCGCGCCACTTTCGCGTTTGTACTAGGATGAAAATCCCGGGAGCGACAGATACTCTGGATACAACCAGATATTCAAGGGCCTTGGACACCTATGAATGGGTAGTAATGCCTTTTGGTTTGAAAAATGCAGGGGCAATTTACCAAAGAGCAATGAATTCAATTTTCCATGATTTCATAGATACGTTTATGCAAATTTATATTGATGATATTTTTGTAAAGTCTATTTCAGGAATAGATCATGCCAATCATCTTCGATATTCTTTTGAAAAAATGAGAAAGCATGGTCTTAAAATGAATCCTCTTAAGTGTGCTTTTTATGTACAGGCATGGAACTTTTAGGGATTTGTGGTCCACAAGAAAGGGATCGAAATCAATCAAAATAAGACCAAAGCTATCATGGAAGCAAAAATGCCTTCGACTAAGAAGGAGTTGTAGTCACTGCTAGGCAAAATAAACTTTTTAAGGAGGTTTATATCAAACCTAAGTGGCAAGACACAAGCTTTCTCACATTTTCTACGAATGGGCAAAGAAGGATTTGAATGGGGGAAAGCTCAACAATAAGCCTTTGACAAGATCAAGGAATACTTGGGCCACCCTCCAATTCTTTCTCCACCTTGTAGGAAGAAAATTATGAGATTGTACAATGTTGCTTCATATAGAACTTTAGGGAGTATGTTAGCCCAAGAGGATCATAATGGTGTCGAAAGAGCCATTTATTACCTTAGTAGAGTTTTAAATAATGTAGAAACTAGGTATAGCATGATAGAAAAACTATTCCTATGCTTGTATTATTCTTGTACCAAATTAAAGCAATATATAAAACCAGTTGATGTTTATGTTTCTTCTCGCTTTGATGTTATAAAACATATGTTGTCCAAACCTATTTTGCATAGTCGAATTGGAAAATGGGCACTAGCATTAACAAAATATTCATTAACTTATAAGCCCTTAAAAGCTGTTAAGGGGTAAGTGGTTGCATACTTCATAATTGACCACTCTATAAATGAAATTCCTTTAACTTATCTGGAGATTGAGCCCTGGAAGTTGTACTTCAATGGGTCTAGTCATAGAGACGGGACTGGAATAGGGTTACTTGTTATTTCTACTAATAAAATTCCAATAACACTTAAGTATAAAATTAATGTCCATTGTTCTAACAATGAAGCTGAATATGAGGCTTTAATAGTTGGACTTGAAGTATTGTTGGAATTGGGGGCAACTCATGTCGAAATAATGGGAGACTCAAAGTTGGTAATAAAACAAGTCAGCAAAGAGTACAAATGCATAAAAGAAAATTTAATTATGTATTTTTTAGTTGTAAATAGACTGTTAAAAAATTCGAAGCAGTTACCTTTCGACACATTACTAGATTAGAAAATCAAGTTTCAAATGGCTTGGTTCAAATTGCATCAGGCTATAAAACTTCAAAAAAAAATTACAAAGTGTAATTGAGGTCAGAGGAAAACTTGTGTCAGTAGGATTGGCCCCATCAGATTTAGAAGAGACTAAGCCTGGATATACTGATAAAGATAGTTTTGCAATATTGGTAGTCGATAGCATAAGTGACAAAGATTGGAGAAAGCCTATAACAGACTACTTAGAAAATCCAACAGCTTCGACAGAAAGGAAGACCAAATACCAAGCTTTAAGTTATATTCTCTTGGGGAATGAATTATTTAAAAATACTCTTGAAGGAGTATTGCTTAAATTCCTTAGTGAAGATGAGATGTATTTAACTCTCTCGACAGTCCATAGTGGGGCATGTGGAGCACACCAAGTAGGCCATAAAATGGAGTGGTTGTTATTTCGACATGGTATGTATTGGCCTACCATGCTGAAAGATTGCATTGAATTTTCTAAAGGATGTCAAGAATGTCAAGTGCATGTTGGCATTCAACATGTTTCTAAAAGTGAATTGCATTCCATTGTGAAACCTTGGCCCTTTAGTGGATGGGCTTTGGACCTGGTTGGAGAAATTCGACCAGTATCTTCAAAGAATCATAAATACATTTTAGTAGGGATTGACTATTTTTATAAATAGGTCGAAGCTATTCCATTTCCAAATGTCGATCAAGAAGATATAATTGAGTTTGTTCAGAAGCATATCATCTATAGATATGGGATCCCAGAAACAATCACTACAGATCAAGGATCTGTGTTTACTGGTCGAAAGATTCAGGATGTTTGCCAAAGAAATGAGTTTTAAACTTTTGACATTTATGCCTTATTCTTCCTAGGCTAATGGCTAGGTTGAAGCAGCAAATAAAGTAGTCATTGGTTTGATTAAGAAACACGTGGGTAAAAAGCCAAGAAATTGGCACAAGACATTGGACCAAATCCTTTGGGCATGTCGAACTTCACTTAAGAAAGCAAATAATACTACTCTGTTTCGACTAACTTATGGGCATGATGCAGTGTTGCCTCTTGAAATCTACCTCCAGTCCACATGAATTCAAAGGAATCATGATATTCCATCTGAGGTTTATTGGAATATGATGATAGATGAGTTGGTGGATTTGGACAAAGAAAGACTTCGTGCCTTAGAATTATTGGAAAGGCAGAAGAAAATAATAGAAAAATCCTATAATAAGAAGTTAAAGTTAAAGACTTTTTCAATTGGTGAGTTAGTATGGAAGGTAATATTTCCCATGGATCGAAAAAGCAGATCTTTAGGGAAATGGTCACTCAAATGGGAGGGTCCCTTTCAAATTGCTAAGGTATTTAGTAACAATGCTTATGAGATACATGAGACTGAAGCTGATCTAAGAATCTTGAAAGTAAATGGGAAATATTTAAAGAGATATAATCCAATGCTTCAAGAGATTCAAACAAAAACATAATATTTCATTAAACATTAAGGGGGCCACAATTGGCCTACAAATCGATAAATTCAAAACATGGTTCAATAACCAGAAAAGAAAAAGCTACACTACTCATAATCTTTCCAGTCAATGGAATTGAGAAAAGTGATGTAGTCTTCATCATCTTCATCATCTAATTCTTGACCTTTTGGAGGTTCCTTCTTGGGAGCTTGTGACTTGATCTCTTTTGTTTTGGAGCGAGTAGTCACCCTAGTGAAAGTGCTAGAAGAGGCAGAACTCTTGCCTTCAGAAGTATTCACTTGCTTAACTGGTTTAACATCACCCACTTTCTTCATAGAACTACTCATGTTTGGTGTTTTGTGAAGAAGATGGACATAGTTGAGAGGTATTTATAGAAGAAATTCACATACGTTGATTTGCTAGTCAAAAGGCAGCTAAAAGCACGTGAATTATTCCTTGAGACTAGAACCCTAAAGGCACGTTGCAGGTATAGCCTTTAAATTGTAATTTGTGACATACAGTCACACAAGGCATTAAAAGCTGTAGCGTTACCACAATAACCAAGGTTAAGGAAACTTTTCTTTGGATCCAAGGTTAGAGTTGAGTTTTCGACTAAATGACGGTTCGACAATCTTTTAAAATTTTATTCATGCAGAGATATTTATGAAAAAATGAAAGTTAAAGAATAAATAATTGGTTTGAAGCCTGAAGTAAAAAAAGGCCAAATAACGCCCAAATTGTCATTATATAAGGGGTCTTGTTATGGCCAAGAAATTAATACACAAAGATGAAAACAAGAGTTCTAAATATTACCAACAAAAGCCATTGAAATCAGAAGGGGAGCCTCTGTTGAAGTTGAATAAAGTTGACCTTCTAGCTTTGGAGACGATTCTTACATAGAGCCTTATCAAGCTTGGCTGCTGCAAGCTCTTTGTCAAAACATTCAGCAATATCAATAAGGTCTATGGTACGTTTTAGCTCAACCTCCAATTCAGTGCCACTAGACTTGCTCAACTCAAGGTTGCGTTGTTCAGTTGCTGAGATTTTGCTTTGGAGCTCTTCAATCTCTTTCTTCCACATCTCAATGGCTAGTTCGTTTCCAGTTTTCTCTTGTTCCTCTTTTGTCCTGATGAGCTCTAAGCTTTCGACATGAGCCTCAGCTTCTTGTGCTTGATCCTAGGCTGAACTCCTCTCTGAGCCAGTTCTCTCATTAATGTTTTGAAATTTAGGGAGAGACCTAAAATCCCCAGACATTTGGTTTACAAGAGCAGTTAGTTCCATGAGGAAGCTAGAAACCTTGGGAACAAGAGTCAAAATATCCAGCCTTTGAATACTATCCTTCAGGAAGAGATGGGCAGTTAGACCTACACTCAAGAATCTATGGATGCCCCTTTTGAAGAATGTGTCCTTTATTTTCTTAAGGATGAGACCAACAAAGTCATCGGAAGGCGAATTCTCATGAGCTGTCGAAGAAATGCTCCCAGAAAAGCTAGGTCTCTTTCCAAGTTTCATTCAGGAATATTCTAGAGGATTCGACCACCTTAGAGTCACCAGTTGGTCCCCATTTGAGATTTCTTTTGGTATTGGAGTTTGAATAGTTGAAGGTTGTAGGAGATTCTTCTCAGCCACAGGCGAAGTTTGTTGAGACTTTTCAGGCTCTTTTTATTTGTTAACTTCACCATTGGTTTGGTTATCATTTTCTTCCTCTTCATCTTCTTTTTCATTTTCTTGATCATCCATCGGGACATCCTGAGCATCAGGTTGAGGCTCTCCCATATTCCTTGTCTCTTTATTTTTTGGACTAGAGTTATCAGGGTCCTGGATATTTTCAGGTTCTTCTTCCTCTTCTTCCTCAGCGAAAGCTTTATTTATCTCCCTGGAAATTCTGCTTGTCTGGCTTAGAAAGTCCTTGCTAAAAACATTGTCACACTCATGATCAGAATCATAAGTATGAGACTGTTGGGTGATGGTTCTAGCAGGCGAATCTTTATTTTCTTCGACAAATGGGGGAGGAACAACTGTTGTAGTAATAGTCTGTTTTAGGAGACTCTACAACGTCGTTGATTCTGATTCTATGTTCTTGTGTTATTGCTACGAAGTTGAAAACTGGATGAACCAATACAAATCGACGATGTTTGCCCTCATTGGATGAGACTTAGTTTTGATGATGATGGTTATATGGAAGGAGATAAACCGCTATCTTTAGTTTTCCCGCATAGGAAACGATTCAAGCAAGATTTTAGAAGACCGATGAAAACATGAAGCTACACATCAAAGAAGAATTGAGGAAGCTTTCTTTTCCTAAAACAACTGACATGATACCGACGTCTCAACCGGTGAAGACAAACTTATTTCCGGTACGAAGAACGATTCCCGCTCGAGTTCGAGGCGACCGTCCGAAGAACGGTCGATCAGATCTTAGAGACGTGCAAGCGTCCATCGGGGTATTGATCTAGGTATTATTTAAATTTATGTCGATAACGAACTGAATGTAATCCGATTTTATGGTATGAATGTGAGAAATGTTGAAATTCTATTACTCTGCACTAGTTTTCTTCTTGATTTGCGCATGCAAAATGTTTTTGGATATGCATATCTGGAAAAGACTGGAAAAAATGCATCTTGATTTGCACATCCAAAAAATAGAGGTATTTTTATAAGCACACAAGGTACCTAAATAACTCATGGGGTATATTAAGAATTTTCTTTTATCTCTTTAAAATTTAAATACAACAATAAATTCATATTAATTAACTTATTAGAAAAGTAGATCCAACAACTTCACCATGTAATTTGTACAAGTGGGTATAGAAGGATTGATTGAGAGAAAATAATGAGTTTTGACTAGGGATGGCAAAACGGGTCGGGGCCCGCCGGCCTTCCCCGCCACCCGCCAAAAAATGGCGGGCTGGGTTGAGATTTTGAGCCCGCCAACCCGTTTCTCCCGCCCCGCCAAAACAAAAAACCCCGCGGGCGAAATACATAATGGGGCGGGGTTGGCCCGTCAACCCACTAAAATTTTTGAAACCAAAACACTTAAAAATTTATTGTAATATGCATTTATATTTATATGTATGTCATAATCAAATTTAAATGAAATTATAGTAAACCAATTCAAACTTAAAATGAGTTATTGTTATATGCATCCATATAGAAAGTTTAGAAAAAGTATGTAGAGTTGTATACAATACCAATATAGATATTTATTTATATTGCGTATAAAAACTCTAACCAATAAAATATTGCAATGACAAATTCTCTATAATGCAATGTATACATAATATATAATACATAGTGCAGAGAAAAAAACACATGACATTGCTATACTGTAATACATATAGAATATTCTAATTTAATATTTCAATTATAATATGTAAATACTTTTAATTGTGAAATTACTAATCCATTTATATATACTGGAACATTCATATATATCAAACTATATGCAAAGTAGTTTTCACTATTTCTTAACATATACATCTATTTTTAAACTATATTATGTACTGAACATATTCAACCAGTAAGAATTTCTCTATTATCATATATGCGACACAATAATTTTATTAACATTTAAGTTACTTCTCTATATAGTTGGCTTTATTTCTTGTTAATCACATTATTTTGATTCCTCATCTCTTACAATTTAAAAATAGCTATAAAAAATACAAAAAATATAAACAAAAAAGAAATTTAAAATAACATATAAAGAAATGGAAAAAAATAAAAATAAAAAAGAAGGCGGACAAGCCCGCCAACCCGCCGGCGGGGCGGGGCGGACTTGAATTTCATGCCCAATTCACCTTGGCGGGCATGCCCGCCCCGCTCTTTTTTTGACTGGTTTTTGGCGGGGCGGGGTGGGGCGGGACGGGCGGCCCGTTTTGACATCCCTAGTTTTGACTGTTTTGTTAATAATAGTGTGAAAAAGTTGCTTTTTTATTTGTAACATAAATAATTTATTTTGATTTTGATTGTTTGAGGATGTAGAAAAGGATTTTGGTAAATAAATGCAGAAAATGAGATAATGAATACACAAAGAATGGTAAAATCTCATAAAGTAAAAAAAAAAAAAAAAATTAAAATCTAGTGCAATAATAAATAATCTAATGGACAAAATTAATGATACACTAGTGAGAAATTTAATTGAACTCTCACCTTAAAAGTTACTTAAATATTTAATTGTTATGAATTTTAAAAAATATGTGTCGCACCCGTCAAAACTTTGGATAAGATCCGTCACTTTAATGGAGCAACATAAGAGAATGAAATGAAGCAGAGCCTGAATATAAATTCCACTGTTATTTAGATGTTTTATTAAAAGTATTTAATTGGTATATACTAAATTATAAATTAATTTTATACTATCAGATAATCATAATCGTTAGAATTTAATTGCAATTTAAATTTAATTTTAATTATTTAAAAAATAATATTTATAAGTAGTTGTGATGTAATTAGTTAAAAAAATTTACACTGACAATATATAACAATTAATCTTTTATTAAAAATATTTCATTCCATTACTTACACTTCAAATTATATAAAAAATAAAGAATTTGATGAAATTTAAAATTATATAAAAAATAAAGAATTTAATGGAATGCGTTTCAAGTTTCATCTATTATTTACGATTTCAAATATACCATAAAATTAAAGTCATACTAAGAAATAAAATAAATTTATAAAATCGTTAAAGTCAGTGAATGTAAAATAAAGTCGATGTTATTAGTGTTGAAACGACATCTATATACTCCATAAAGATAGATATCTATGGAATCATTCAAAGTGGACCATATAAAGATAGAGATGTTATTAGTAATAATATCTCATTTGAACTAAAATCCTGCATTTATATATTTTATACATAATATTAATATTTGATTTAACTTTTTAAGGTAAAAATAGAAGAATTATAATGAATGACTGACTTCTTGACTGATATTTTATTTAATTTTAAAAAGAATAAGTGTCACTGTCCTTAATTTTAATCTATTATTTGGGTATGATTTTCTTGTCCATTTTCTTCATTAAATCTTATTAGAGTCTTTCCTCGGCAATTTATTTGTTTTTTATTAAAAAATAAATGATGAAAACATGACTTTTATAACATAAACGACAATAGTGTTAAGCATTAATATAATTTTTTGTTTTATATTTAATTAAGATTTTGGTATCTTAACTAAAATATAATTTAATTAACTTTTTTTATGATTTTTTTAAAGAAAAAATATTATTAATAATATATATCAAAAAGTAAAAAAAAGTATAATGGACAGACCATTGAAAATATAATTTATATAAGAAGAACTATCTATCACCCCACCTAATTGAAAATCCTATACCAAATAGTAGTAACTAAGTCACAAGTGACAAACATGTGAGCATCCGACTCAATAAAAGCACCGCATAAAGGACAATAGGTAAATACTAAGATCAACAATCAATTTTCTCTTGAATAAGTTTTCTCTAGATAAGAACGTATTGTTGGGAATAATCAAATAATCAGACTCTTTAAAACGAACTATTTTTCCCAAACTTGTGAAATTTAAACAAACAAACAACAAAACTAATTACATATTACAATAGTAATAAGATAAACAAATTTAAATAGAAAAGACATCAAACTTTTAATGTGGAAAATTTCTCTTAAAGTGCGATACGGGACCTAATATTGTAAAAATCTTCCACTATATAAATAATGGGTGTAAAAAGAGTCTTCTTAACAACATTGAAAAATAACAATTTTCACCAAAAACAATAAATATTGAAAACACACTCACTCTAAACAACACCTCCATAAAATTGTGAGTATATCAGAAATAATGATAAGAAAATGTAAAACCAATCTACAAGAATATAAATAAAATTAACTAAATGATAGAAACAACATACTAAATTTATAGCTCAAACCGATTTGCTATAGACACATCTACTTACTACTTAGAGCCAATTTTATCTTCTCTCAAAATAGTAGTCATGCCATTTCCACTTCTTTATTTTAATTTTTCTTGGAAACTCTTATTTAATTGATTTTTTTTTTCTTTTGTTTTTTCTTCTTACCCTTAAATAAATGGCGAACCCTAATTTATGAGTGAGCTCGTCCTACTAATCCCTCTCCCAACTTAAGTGAGAAAAAGTTGATCTATCATATTCGCCTTCTTTCGACAATTGATCATTTATCATGAGCAATTCTTTTGTCATCTTATATGAACCATTCTTGTCGGTATAAATTTTCTTAAGTAAAAACAACTTTCTCTCTTAAGAATAAAACAATATGAATACACAAGGTCATTTATCTTTCATGTTCATAAACACTACAAAATATTTCAAACCCAAAAGAATTATTTTAACTTGATAGACAACTTACATATTGTTAGGATGCTAATGGAAAACCATAACAAGACTAGAGAAATATGAGAAAAGACAATAAAACTATCTAAGAAAATTAAATGACTTTTTCATTTCATTTGATAATCTTTTATCTCTCAATAAGAGTATATATATATATATATATATATATATATATATATATATATATATATATATATATATATATATATATATATATATATATATATATATATATATATATATATATATATATATATATATATATATATATATATATATATATATATATATATATATATATATATATATATATATATATATAGAGAGAGAGAGAGAGAGAGAGAGAGAGAGAGAGAGAGAACTACTAATGGATAATATAATAAAAGGCCTAAAGGCTAAAATTCTCAATAAACAATAAAAGCCAAACTAAGATGATTATCTTTCTAACTTAAATAAATAAGCTATTTAGAAACTAATTCAACTTCCTATCATTACTCACCCCTTCAACATCAACCTTGTCCTAAATATTGTAGAAGTATGAGAGCCTTGTAGTGGCATCCCCAACATCAGTAGACTTATCCTTCACAATCACAGTTGCAGTCCCCAAACTTGTTTGGGCAGCCTTCAAGGCATCATAATCCATTATAACATCATCATATATATTTTTAGGAATTAGTGGAATAGTTGATCCTCTTGGAATCACAACATGTAAATTGTCTCACCCTCCTCTAACACCTCCACAGTGCCTCTCAATCAACTCCTTCAGTGGTATACTCATTTCATCCTCAACTGTGCAAGGCTTGTGCACATGTCGTGACACACAAAACAACTTTGTCCCAGAGTTGTTCTTCCTACCAAAATTGCAGAAAGGAAGAATCGAACCATCATGAACATGGTGAGAAGTATGTTGATGGAAAACATCTAACCAAAGAACTATGGGGAGAAGTTGTGTCGACTACAACATATATTTTGAACAGGTGTCTGACGAAGAATTTAGAAAGAGTTACGCTAGAAGAGTGTTGGTCTAATGTCAAGCCTAGCTTGATCCATCTGAAGGTGTTTGGATCTATAACACATAGACATATGCCAGATCAGTTGAGAAGAAAACTTGATGACAAATCTAGTCAAATGATTCTGATAAGATATCATTCGAACGGAGGTTACAAGTTGTTCGACCCAACGAACAAGCACGTAGTGATCAGTAGGGATGCGATCATATATGAGCTTAAAGAATTGGATTGTATTGAAAATGCCAAGAAAGATTCAATTAGAATCTTGTGTGAAGAACGAGTTAGTGAAGTCGAAAGAGATGTTCGAAAAGAAGAAGTTAGAGGTGAAATTGGCCTAAACAGACCTAAAAGAACAAGACACATGCCTGCAAGATTGCAAGAATGTGTGATTACATCAGATAATGTAGTCGATGAAGAAGGTGAGCTGGTACACTTTGCTTTCTATGCAGATGTCAAACTTGTCAATGCAGTTGAGGCATTGAAAGATTCGAAGTGGGTGAAAGCAATGAATGAGAAGATGAAGTCCATCGAAGTCAACAACACTTGGTCACTTAATGAATTTCCTAAGGTAAGAAGGCAAATAATGTGACGTGGGTATACAAGGTGAAGCAGAATCCCATAGGAGAAGTGACTCTACACAAGGGGAGACTTGTGGTGAAAGGATTTCTTCAGAAGGAAGGAATCGACTTCGATGAAGTATTTGCACATGTTGCTAGGATCGAAACAACGAGGTTGGTTGTTGGTCTAGAGAATATGAACAATTGCCACACATGCCAGATGGATGTGAAGTATGAATTCCTCAATGGTCCCTTAGACTCAGAAGTCTATGTTGCACGACCAACTGGGTTTGTGAAACAAGGTGACGGAAGTAAAATGTACAGGCTACATAAAGCCCTGTATGGAATTAAGCAAGCTCCAAGAGCTTGGAACAAGAAGATAAATGACTTTCTAAGGCAGAAGGAATTTCTGAAGTGCACAACTGAACATGGAATATATGTAAGAAGAAGCAACGGTGAATTGCTTATACTATGTCTCTATGTCGATGATATGTTGATAACAATAAGTTGCAAGAAGGAGATCGAAGATTTCAAACGTGACATGAGCGAGGAGTTTGAAATGTCAGACTTGGAAAATCTCTCATATTTCCTCGGCATCGAATTTTACAAGAATGGTAGAGGTTTGATGATGCATCAAAGAAGATATGTAGGAGAAATACTAAAGAGATTCGAGATGCAAGATTGCAACCCAACTTCGAATCCAGCTGAGCCTAAATTGCAATCGTCGAAAGATTTAGATGAAGATGATGTCGACCAAACCCAATACAGAATACTTATTGGGTCACTTTGATACCTTTATCACACAATGTATGAATTAGCATACAATGTTGGTATGGTGAGTAGATTCATGCAGAAGCCAAAGGTATCACACCTAGCAGCGACAAAGAGGATACTGAGGTATCTGAAAGAAACTCTCGACTATGACATTTTGTTTCCTATAATTTATGAAGGATAAGAATGCAAGTTAGTAGGATACACTGATTTAAGTTGGTTTAGTGATGCTAAGGATCGAAAATCCATAACTGAATATGTGTTTATGTTAGGTAGTGCACCAGTTGCTTGAATTTCGAGAAAGGAACCAGTTGAGGCATTGTCATCCTACGAAGCAGAGTACATAATTGCTTCTCTTTGTGCGTGTCAAGCAACATGAATGGTGAATCTGGTCGAAGAGATTACAGTGTAGAATAATGGAGTAATTACCATGAAGATTGACAACATGTTAGCTATCAATCTGGAAAAGAATCCGATTGCGCATGGTCGAAGCAAGCACATCGAAATAAGGTTCCATTATCTTTAAGAGCAGGTAGCAGACGAAAAGATGAACTTGGAATACTGCATAACTGAGAATCAGATTGCATATATCATGACGAAGGTAGTGTAGGTCGAAGTATTCAGAAGACTAAGAGCTGTAATGAATGTAAATAGCTTAGACACAATGAATTAGATGGTGTGTTGAAAGTGTAATTCATTATGTCATATTTGATTTAGATTAGATTTAGATTTGGTTTTAGATCTAGATTAGATTTAATTTCAAATTAGATATTTTGGGCTTTTATAGTTTTTGGGCTTTGGCTTGGGGTGTAAGCAAACATAAATCTATAAATAGGGAGTATCCTCTTGTAATCAAATATCATTATAACACATTGTAATTCACAGTTATGCAGGTTGCAGAGTGAATCAATAGAAGAAATCCCACAGTTTGTAGGTAGAAAAACTTTCTCTCCAAAAGAATCAAAATTCAACTATCAGAAGTATGGTCATTATTTTAGTGGTTGTCCAGAAAAGCAAAAGAATCAAGATTCTGATGCTACGCTGGCAAAGCATGAAGAAGAATAAATGTTGTTGATGGTCACTGTTGCACCCCAAAATTTTCCCTCACAATACAAGACTTTGTGTTCTAAGAAGGTTCACAAGGTTCACAAGTTCCCAACACTTACAAGACCTTTCATGAGGTTCATGAAGTCTACAAGTTACTTTATGAAGGTTCACAAGGTTCACAAGTTCCACAATACTTTCAATACCTTTCTTGAGGTTCATGAAGTCTACAAGCCACTTTATGAAGGTTCACAAGGTTCACAAGTTTCTCAACATTTGCAGGACCTTTCATGAGGTTCATGAAGTCTACAAGTCATTTCATGAAGGTTCACAAGGTTCACAAGCTTCACAATACCTCCCATGAGGTTCACAAGACATTTTATGATGGTTCACAAGGTTCACAAAGTTCACAATTGGTCAAAAGAGTTGACAATTCCCTCAGACAATGCACCTCCTAAGCAGTGCATCCAAAACTAGGGTTTTGACTTTAATCAGGCTAAATGGACTTCCAAGACCTCAAGTGAGCTTCATAACATCTTATATGTATATAATAACCCCCATGACAAGTTTCAAGACTTTTCTCAAAAGTTTGCTCAGTCAGATGATCAGATAAGTCAAAATCAGTCAATGTAGTTAAAAAGTCAAACTGAGGTCAACTGTGGTCAAACCAAAGTCAAACTTCATGATTTTTTGCCAACATCAAGTATATGAAGTAAAATTCATCATTTTATCAAGGGTTTAACATGATTCATCAAGGAGATTTCAGATCATCAAGAATCAGGAGTTTCTAAATTAGGGTTTCCTTAGTAAAAGTCAACTGAACTTTGACCAGCCATAACTTTCACATGCTTCATCACCAAGTCTCCACTCAAAGCTCATTTTGAATGAAATTGAATTCTCTACAACTTTGATATTGCAAGTCAAGCCCAAAAATGCTTCATTTGGAAGATATGAGCTAAGACATTATAGGTCATTTCAAAAGTCAACAAAAAGTCAACAACTTCAAAAGGGCATAACTTGAGATTGGTAAATGATATGGACATGAAACCAATGGGGTTGTTTATAGGACTCTTCAAGCTTTCCAAAATGTCCAAGAACACCCTCATACCTTTAAAATTGAGAGAGATATGCCCTTGCAAAGTTGGGAAATTTTATGATGGTTTATGATGAAAAAGGAGGTCTAGAACCAATTTTCTCCAAATGGGCTTGTCAAATTATGATCCAACCCATACACTATCATCATGCACGACCCAAATGACTAAAATTCAGAATTTTTATTATTTTGTTTTTATTTATTTTGATTTAAATCATTAAAAGTCATTTTAAATAAAAATAAAATATGAAAATAAGAGATTTTATGTGGATTAGGCTTCTAGAAAGTCTTAATTGATGATTGGAATTGAAAGGGAAGGAAATCATGGGATTGATCCAAAGATAGCAAGCCATAATACATAAATATTTGACTTTTAAGACATGATCAATTTCAATCTTTTTGAATCAAAATCTCCACACAACAATTCAATTTTCTTAACCTAATTCATTCACATATAAGTACTAAACTCATTGCCATTGCCCAAGCACGGATTGGCTGCCTCTAAGTGTAAGTTTCAAACCTCAAAAATCCATCCAAAACTCATATTCGGATTCTTTGATTCAGAGCACTAGAAGGTAAAATAAGAACATGGAGAGCTTCATTGGATATCACTGATCATAAACCATCATCCATACGCATCCAAATCGTGCTATAATAATGAACCCGTGGCTTGTTTATTCTTGAAAATTATTTTTTCGATTCTAATCTTTTATGCATTGCTAATGAATTTTGTTTGAGTTTTAGTGTTTGTGAGGTTCCAAGGATCGATTCTGGACAAGAAACTTGAAGTTTCATGACCTAATGGACAAACGGCCATAGTTAGGGTTTTGAGTTGAAATTAGGAACTTTCGATTTAGCCAACATAAATTGATTTTGAGACCATAATTGAATTGTATGCTGTATGGGGATTACAAATATGTGATCAATTTGATGGAATATTGTTGTTTGATGAGTGTTTGAAAAATACAGGTTACGTGCGCATGAAAATTCGCAGGTGTGTTTATAGCAAATTTCGCAGGTAATTTGGCCAGTCTCAAGGAAGAAGAAGACCTCTTCCCGCGCGTGTTTTAAATTCAAATATTTAGTATTATATTTGATGAATTGTTTGTTGTTTAAAATCACCACAGACTGAGTGGTCCAGTGGAAAGCCATGCGTATGTTTGACTATAGGGCCAGGGTTCGAATCCTGCCTTGTACCATTATTTTGCTATTTTTTTAGGTTACAAAGGAAACATAATATATTATGTTCTATTGCCATCATACTACCAGAAGGGCTCTCCCAGCCAGGCGGTTAAGCGTGCGTGTGAATGATCAAAGGTCCTGGGTTCAACACCACCCCAGGCCTTTTTGCTTTCTTGTATTTTCTGGATTTTCCAAGGCAAGGCACAAAACAAAGTTGATCCCTTCTATTATCACCAAAGCATGGCTGGCCTGGTGGTACGTTTTGATGGTTGCAGCCTGAGCGTCCTGGGTTCAAACCCAGCCAAGGTATGTTTTTTTTACTACTTTTTCTATTTTAATTTCTTATGTAATTAGCTTAATTGTTTTCTTGTTATTAATAAAAAATAAATCATATATATTCAAATATTTAAAATAACATCTTATTTTCTAAAGTTCTAAACTTTTTATTTTTTCTAATTCAAAAATTATTTTCTTCATTTTTTTTTTTTGTGAATGTAATATATGCATATTAATTAAATAATTTTGTATAGTTAAATTAGAAACCCTAAAAAATATTTTTCTAAACAAAACCCTAATTTTTGTGAAAACCTAATTTTATTTTCTAAATAATTTTTATTTTCTAATTCTTAATATAATTATCATGTATATATTTTGTTTAGTATAATCTTTAATATAATTAATTTTTTGTAAATATAATGATTAATAAAAATATAGTATTTAAATATAATCATAATTTATTGTCTTATATATAATATGTAAATACTTTTTATAACTTATTTTGTTTAAAAATAATTGAACTTATAATAATTAAATTTTGTAATTATAACACATTTAAAAATAATTTAATAATTTATAAATATAATTGCCTACATTAAAGAATTGTTAATCTTTTATTCTTATTTTGGCTAATTTTATTTATTTAATTATTGTTACTAACCATGTTATTATTTATTTTTGTCTCATTAATCTTATATATTTTATTATTTTTATTATTTACTAACCTTACTTATTTTTATTATTACTAACTTTTGATTATTATTTCACTAATATTATTTAATTTTTCATTATTATTTTAACTAACCCTATTTTTTAATTTTTATTATTACTAACCCATATTTATTTATTTATTGCTTATTTATTATTTTTGCTTATTATTTATATTTTGCTATTTATTTTTAATTTGCTTATTATTATAATTATGTAATTGCTCCTTGGTGTAAATTTTATAATATTTAATTTTATTTAATTTTTGCTATGGTTAGTAATTTAGGGAGTGCAAATATGTATTCTATTTAAAATTTAATTTAGATCATTTTTAATTAAAGATAAATAATATTGAACACTCACACACGTAAGTCGATTTCTAATCGCCATCTCACATTCCTAAGGTTATCCCTCAAATGTTGCCTAATCATAAGGTCAAGTGGGGTGTATAAAGCAAGTCCCTTAAAAGAAAAATCATCAAGTCCCTAATGGTTGCCTTTAAAGATCAAGTCCCTTTTCGAATAATGATGATAGTCCCTCCTAAATGCTTAGTACACCCCACAGTTGCCTTCATAAACAGATGTCCCTCACATGTCCCTTACATCCAAGGTAATGACTGCCTATTCCTTAATAATAGGGATAGTCTTACCACTTAAAGGATAAAGAACAGAAAAGACTTAAACTTTAGGGTAGGTTCCTCTTATGTACTTGCTCACTTCATTCCAAACTTTTCAAACTTTCCACAATTTCAAACAAATTTTCAAACACAAGTTTTTACGCATCCGTACATGGATCATTATCAACTATTATGAAAATTTTTCTATTCACACACTACACTTTCAAAAACAATTCAAAAGTGAGCTAAGTAACTAAGAGCCCATGGATAACCATGGATGTAAAGGGTGCTAACACCTTCCCTTTACATAACCTACCCCCCGGACCCAAAAATATCTCTTAAGGTCTTTCCTGTTCTTTTATACCCTTTCCTTTTGGATAAAATAAAAGTCGGTGGCGACTCTTGCTATCCGCAACATAACATAAAGTCAGTTCTCCCACCGTGTTACAGAACTGGCGACTCTGCTGGGGATTTAATATTAAAGAGGGGTACCCTTAGGAAATAGATCACTTTAAATTGTTTGCCTTGTTTGCTTTATATTATCTTGCTGGGGTGCCCTTATGTGAGAAAGATCCTAACCCGGATCTAGTGTACCTTAGGTAAATGGCAATAGACCAAGGAAACTGTACGACGTATATCGATACGGTTGATCTGGTGGCCATAGTTAGTGCGACTTCTTGGTTGGTGCTTATATTCCTTAAGTCAAGTTGAGGATAATATGAGGCTGCCATATGTTGTCAATGCACTAACTAACTTTTAGAACCCTAGTTAACTCATCTTGGCCTTTAGAAAGTAGTGAGGTAACCGGCTTTGGTGCAGACTGAAGTTGGTTGACACTCGATACTACACTCATTGAGATTCTAAACTTGGAGGGTTTTGGTTGGCAAGTAAGTTGCCTTCTGATCAACCACCCTTGTGAAGGATCAATGATATTGAGATCCCTTAGAACCTGGTTACTTTTGTAGGACAAGATGAACCATCTAACTTCAGGGGAGGGTACTCACCTTGGAACCTCATGCAAGCCTTTAAACCTAGGACTATGGTGTGACTTATTTGTGTGTGCCACATGTCTTTGATTGAACATAACATCATGACATCATCATGCATCATAAGCATAGCATTTTCACTAACCATTTTAAGGACCAAAGGATTTATCTTTGTTCTTTGTTGCAGGTCATGGCTTCTGCTCGTAGAAACACCATCAGGATCAACTTTGTGGGCATACCTGCTAAGCTTAAAGAGTTGGTTTCTCAAGTGTCTGATCATTCTCAGTTCATCAAGAGACATGGTCACCTATTGGATCTAGTCACTTCAGGGTTCAATGAAGACATGATGAGTGTGCTGTTTCAGTTCTTTGACCCTAAGCACCACTGCTTTACATTCCCTGACTACCAGCTGGTTCCAACCATGGAGGAGTTCTCTAAACTTCTGGGCATACCTGTTCTTGATCAAAGACCCTTCATAGGCTTGGAGAAGGAGCTTAAACCAGAAGTTATTGCTGCAGCTCTACATCTGAAGAAGTCTGACATTGTTCTAGAAACGAGAAGCGGAGTCAAGGGTATTCTTGCCAAGGTGTTGATAGAGAAAGCTCAGGTGTTCTTGAAGGCCATGAGCTATGATGCTTTTGAGGAGATCCTAGCCTTGCTGATATATGGCTTAGTATTGTTCCCCAATCCAGATCAGTTCATAGATGTTCATGCCATCAACATTTTCCTGAGTCACAATCCAGTTCCTACATTGCTGGGAGACATCCTACATTCTCTTCACACCCGTACTATAAGGGCAAGAGGAACTTTGATGTGCTGTATACCTTTACTTTCTAGGTGGTTTATTTCTCACCTTCCTCGCTCAGTAATGAAGAATGAGCAAGGGTTCAGATGGTCCAAGAGGATCATGTCACTTTCTCACTCAGATATCCATTGGTGCTCCAGATCTATGGAGAATGTCACCATCATTGACCGTTGTGGGGAGTTTCCTAATGTGCCACTTCTAGGCATAAGAGGAGGCATCACCTACAACCCCTCTCTAGCTTTACGACAGTTTGGTTATGCTCGGAGCGATGGCCCACATGACATGTTGATTCAGGGCATTGTGTTTGATTACGACAACGATCTTCAGGGTTACCGTCAGAGATTCATACGAGCATGGGGAAAAGTAAACAGGGTTGATAGCAAGACACTAGAGCCTAAGTACACTATTCCTATGGAGGCTTATCTCAGATGGGTACGATCTCGTGCTCAGACACTCATGATGCCATATCCTGCCATCCTACCAGTTACCATGGAACCTGTTGCTGAAGGAGACACAGCTTATACCATCCTTCACCCAGACATGCCTACTGATATGGAAGACTTGCAGAGATCATGGATCCAACTGAAGGATCAAAGGGATACTTTCGAGGCTCATTACAAAGCAAGCCAAGAAAGGATCCTGGAACTAACAAAGCAACTTTACGAGGAACGAAACCTCAACTCATACCTCAATACAAAGAGGAAACGTCCATGGGAGACTTAAAACCCCATCTTTTGTACTTATTTCATTTTCATTTTTGTAAGCCTAAAAGGCAAAACAAATTTATTACTAATAAAAATTTACCTTCATGTTTGTTTAAGCAAATTTAAATCCTGCGGTCCTTGAAAACATTGCATATGCATTCACATATCATTTCATTGCATCACAGGTTTATAATTGTGCACAGGTTTCTCATCTTCTCGCTGTTTATTTCAGCAATGGCTCTCGAACAATCAGTTAAGGATCTCCAGGCACAAAATGCACAGTTCCAAGAGCTGATCTTGAACCTGTCCAAGGGGCAAGATGAATTGAAGGCACTGCTGGCCAAGAAGACTAAGAAGACTAGAAGGTCTGCTGGTTTGATCAACATGGGAAGAAGGTTCAAAGGTCTTGCCAAGACCAAAGAACCAGCTGAAGACTATGAATCTGAGGAATCTGAAAAAGAGGGAGGCAGTCTCCACAACGCTATGGGGGACTCTGATTCTGAGGCTAATTACTACCATGAGCCTAATGAAGACAAATTCAAGATGCTGGTGGATAGGATGGATGCTATGGAGTTGCAGAAATCATCTGGGCTGGATTTTGAGGATTTGAGTTTGATATCTGTGGTAGTCATACCCATTGGGTTCAAAGTTCCTACATTTGTTGTCTATGATGGGGTCTCTTGTCCCAAACTGCATCTGAGGTCTTATGTTAGAAGAATTCAACCCCACACTGCTGATAAGAAGTTGTGGATCCACTTTTTTCAAGAGAGCTTATCTGGAGCTCAGTTGGAGTGGTATTATCAGTTGGAGAGTGTCAACATCAGAGACTGGAATGATCTTGCTGAAGCTTTCTATAAGCAGTACCAATACAATGCGGACTTAGCCCCCACTCGCATGCATCTTCAGAGCATGTCTATGGGTGCCAAAGAAAGTTTTAAAGAGTACGCTCAGAAGTGGAGAGATTTAGCTGGAAGAGTTCAACCCCCTTTGACTGACAGGGAATTAGTTGATATGTTCATGTGCACGCTGAATGGTCCATTCTACAGTCATCTCATTGGAAGCTCATCATCTGGCTTCACTGAGTTGATCATGACAGGAGAGCGAGTAGAGAATGGTATAAAGAATGGTAAGATCCAAGTGGGTGCTTCCTCATCAGGTGCTGCAAAGAAGCCTCCCACTGGGAAGAAAGAATCTAATGTTGTTTATGGTCAACCTGATCGTAACAGAAGACATCAGTCTGTTAGTGCAGTGCATATTTCAAATCCAACTCCTGCAACAACAGAGCAGCCACAAGGCAACCAATAGAGGGCTAGAAGGCAGTTCACGAAGATCAACATGTCAATGGCTCAGGCATTGCAACACTTGTTGAAGGCTGAACTCATTACCTTGAAAGAGGCTCCTCAGAATCCCAATGTTACCTCTCCCAGGTACAATCCCAATGCACGATGTGCATATCATTCAAACTGCCAAGGACATGATACTAATAAATGCTGGATCTTGAAAAACAAAATTCAAGATATGATTGATGCTGGAGAAATTGAATTTGATCCTCCGGGTACTCCCAATGTGATTACAGCTCCAATGCCAAATCACGAGAAGAATGTCAATGCTATTGATGAAGATCTACATGTCTATTCAGTTATGGAGTTGACCACACCACTGTCTGTTATCAAAAAGAGGTTAGTACAAGCTGGGATCTTTCCAGGTTGTCGTGAAGATTGTTTGTATTGTACCTATAAGCCAGATAGTTGCTTCATTTTGAGAGATGGAATTCAACATCTCATGGATAAGTATACTATAGTGTTTGAGAGGACTTCGTCGTCTGTAGAAAGTATGGTGGATCATCTGACTCAAAGTAAGAAGACTGAAGAGGTTGACATGGTTGACAAAGTACCAATAAGAATCACTTCAAAGGGCCCCATTAAAATCACTCATCAGGGTCCAATCAAAATTACTGCTGAAGGTCCCGTGAAAGTTGTTGCTGAAGCCAGAGTAGCTCCTGTGGTCATTACTACTCCTGGTCTTATCCCGTATACGTCTGACAAAGCTGTACCTTGGCACTATGGGTCTGATGTTTACATCCATGGTGTTAAGCAGGAGCCTTTAGCTGATGTGCCTGTTGACATTGATAATATTGCTGGATCTAGCAAGATCACTCGTAGTGGAAGAGTCTTCTCTCCTCCAGTTGCTTCTAAGAATGCAGTTACTCCTGCTGCTACCTCCACCACTGATGCTCGGGGCAAGGGTCCTGTTATTGAGCCTGTATCTACTGATGTGCCAGCTGCTGATGATCTCTCTAAGCAGATGGAAGAAGTATTGAAAATCATTCGCAAGAGTGATTATGACATTGTTGATCAGTTGGGGCATACTCCCTCGAAGATTTCTATGCTGTCCTTGTTGTTATGTTCTGAGGCTCATGCCAAGTCCTTGATCAAGTTTCTGAAGACTGCTCATGTACCCAGTGCAATTTCTGTTGACCAATTTGAGAACTGTGTTGCCCACCTGACCTATGACAATGGGTTAGGGTTTTCTGATGTTGATTTGACCCCTGCCAAGAGGGATCATAACAGGGCCTTGCATATCTCAATTGAATGCAGGGGCACTACCCTGTCACATGTACTGATAGACAATGGTTCCTCTTTGAATGTGTTGCCCAAGGAAGTCCTGAATAAGCTGAGTCCTGAAGATGCTGTGCTGAAGCCCAGCAACATTGTGGTAAAGGCTTTTGATGGTTCTAGAAGAGTAGTACATGGGGAAATTGATCTTCCAATCAAAGTTGGCTCCCAGGTGTTTACTGCTACATTTTTTGTGATGGATATTCGTCCTTCGTACTCTTGTCTGCTTGGTCGTCCCTGGATCCATGGGGCAGGTGCTGTAACCTCTACATTGCACCAAAAGTTGAGATATCCGGTGGATGGAAAGGTTGTTACTGTCTATGGAGAAGAAGAATACTTTGTCAGCCATGTGAATACCTTCAAGTATCTAGAAATAGAAGGTGAATACATTGAGACTCCGTGTCAGACATTTGAAGTGGTTCCCTAGGTTGTTAATGATTATGTAGCTCCTCCTGTTGTGAAGAAAGTTCCTGTGGTCACCAGAAAACCTCCAACAATGGCAATGGCTTCCCTCAATGATGCTAGAGCTGTGGTGGATAAAGGTGGTTGTACTATTTGGGGTCAGCTTCCTGATATTACATACAAGTCTGACAAGTTTGGTTTGGGTTTCACTGCAGAGTCCCAGAAAGCTGTTCGTCGTGCTCGTGCTGCTCGTATCACTAATCAAGGGGTTGTGAAGGACCAGATTAATGCTGTGGGAGATCAAGATGAAGACTACAACTTGGATGCATGGATTTTTCCTACTGTGGGTGCTGGACTCAATAATTGGAAAGCTGAAGATGTTATCCCTATCTCCTTTAGTCAGGAGTAAATACTATTACTGTGTTGTTATATTTTAAATTTGTAATTTCTTGAACAATAAAACTTTCAAGCCATGTGCCTTACCCGGGGCACAATGGTGTGCTTGTTACGGGCTGTCATTTCATTTGCATACTTCATTCAATAAAATCAGTGGACGTTTCGTTTTCGTAAATATTGTGTTCCTTGTCTTTCTTTTCTTTTTATTTTTGCTTTATCAGCTATGTGTTGTTACACACACCCACATCACTAAAATGCAGATCCTCATCCACTCTGGATCCTGTTGATAACAGTTCTACTATTGCCAATTATAATTTCGAGAATCCGATCTATCAAACTGAAGACGGAAATGAGGACGATTGTGAAATACCTGTAGAGCTTGCTAGGTTGTTACAACAAGAAGAGAAAGCTATACAGCCACATGAAGAGCCAGTCGAAGTTGTGAATCTGGGAACTGAAGAAAACAGAAAAGAGGTCAAGATAGGGGTTGATTTAGTGGACAGTGTCAAGAGCAGATTGGTTCAGATGTTACGTGACTATGTGGAGATCTTTGCTTGGTCTTATGAAGATATGCCAGGGTTGGATACAGACATTGTGGTTCACTGTTTGCCAGTGAAAGTAGATTGTCGTCCAAAGAAGCAGAAGGTTCGTCGTATGCGTCCTGAAATGTCAGAAAAGATCAAGGCAGAGGTAATGAAACAGTTCAATGCAGGGTTCTTAGCAGTGACTTCTTATCCTCAGTGGGTTGCAAATGTGGTACCAGTTCCTAAGAAAGATGGTAAGGTACGTATGTGTGTAGACTACAGAGATTTGAACAAGGCTAGCCCTAAAGATGACTTTCCACTTCCTCATATTGATATTCTGGTTGACAACACTGCTCAGCATAAGGTATTCTCTTTTATGGATGGTTTCTCTGGTTACAATCAGATCAAGATGGCACCTGAAGATATGGAGAAGACAACATTTGTGACACAGTGGGGCACCTTTTGCTATAAGGTAATGCCATTTGGTTTGAAGAATGCAGGGGCAACATATCAGCGTGCTATGGTGGCTTTGTTTCATGATATGATTCATCATGAGATAGAGGTATATGTAGATGATATGATAGCCAGATCTCAGAATGAAGAACAACATCTTGATCATCTGCACAAGTTGTTTGAGAGGTTGAAGAAATACAAGTTGAGATTGAACCCAAACAAGTGTACTTTTGGAGTTAGATCTGGAAAACTCCTGGGTTTCATTGTCAGTGGAAAAGGTATTGAAGTAGATCCTGCAAAAGTGAAAGCTATACGAGAGATGCCAGCTCCCCGTACTGAGAAGGAGGTTAGAGGTTTCCTGGGACGATTGAACTACATTGCAAGATTTATCTCCCAATTAACTACCATCTGTGAGCCAATCTTCAAGTTGTTGAAGAAAGATCAGGTGATGGAATGGAATGATGAGTGCCAGACTGCCTTTGATGAAATCAAGAGATATCTGTTAGAACCACCAATTTTGATGCCACCAGTTGATGGAAGACCCTTGATTATGTACTTAACAGTGTTAGACAACTCAATGGGGTGTGTGTTGGGGCAACATGACGAGTCTAGTCGAAAAGAGCAGGCAATATACTACCTTAGCAAAAAGTTTACCGACTGTGAAACAAGATACTCACTGCTCGAGAAAACTTGCTGCGCTTTGGCATGGGCTGCTCGCCGACTAAGACAATATATGTTGACCCATACTACCTTGTTGATTTCAAAGATGGATCCAATCAAGTACATATTTGAGAAACCTGCTCTCTCCAGAAGAATTGCGAGATGGCAAATGATCTTGACAGAATATGACATACAGTATACTACTCAGAAAGCCATTAAGGGAAGTGTTGTGGCAGATCATTTGGCTCATCAAGCAGTGGATAATTACCAGTCAATGAATTTTGAGTTCCCTGATGAAGACATCATGATTATTACCAAAGAACCTGGACAATATGACAGACCTGAACAAGGATCTCGATGGACTATGGTTTTTGATGGTGCCTCTAATGCACTTGGTAATGGTGTTGGTGTTGTGATTAGCTCCCCTGAAGGTTGTCATACCCCGATTACTGCCAGACTTTGTTTCCATTGTACCAATAACATGGCTGAGTATGAGGCATGTATCCTGGGTATTAAAGCTGCTATTGATATGAAGATTCAGTTCCTTGATGTGTATGGAGATTCAGCCCTGGTAGTGAGTCAGATTAAAGGAGATTGGGATACCAAACATGATAATCTCATTCCTTACAGAGAGAATGTGTTGTCTTTGATCCCACATTTCAAAGAGATTACCTTTGAACATATTCCACGAAGAGAGAACCAGTTGGCAGATGCATTAGCTACCATGGCATCTATGTTTGAGATCAGTTGGGATGATGAAGCTCCCAAGATTACTATTGATAGATTTGAAAAGCCTGCATATTGCAATGAGATTGACACTGAAGGGGCAGAGGAGAAGCCTTGGTTCTATGAAGTGAAAAGATATCTTGAAGCTCAGGAATTCCCTGAAGGGGCATCTGTCAAAGATAGGAAATTTCTGAGAAGATTTTCTGCTAAGTTCTTTTTGAGTAATGGCATTTTGTACAAGCGCAATCATGATTCAACTATGCTTCGTTGTGTGGATAAGAAAGAAGCAACTGAGATTATGGAAGATATGCATGATGGGATCTTTGGCACTCATTCTAGTGGACATACTATGGCAAAGAAGATTTTGAGAGCAGGTTACTATTGGTCTACCATGGAAGCTGATTGCTATCAACACTCCAGAACATGTCACAAATGTCAAATTTATGCTGATAAAGTCCATGTACCTCCATCGCCATTGAATGTGTTGACTGCTCCTTGGCCTTTCGCCATGTGGGGCATTGATATGATTGGGGAGATCAAGCCTACTGCTTCTAATGGACATCGTTTCATCCTGGTTGCTATTGATTATTTCACGAAGTGGGTAGAGGCAGCTTCATTTGCATCTGTTACTAAGAATGTTGTGGCTCGATTCATTAAGAATAATCTCATATGTAGGTATGGCATCCCTGAGAGGATTATCACTGACAATGGCTCTAATCTGAACAACACTATGATTACTGATCTCTGCACGCAGTTCAAGATTAAGCATCATAACTCTTCTCCGTATCGTCCAAAGATGAATGGGGCAGTAGAGGCTGCTAATAAGAACATTAAGAAGATCGTACAGAAAATGACTGTTACTTACAAGGATTGGCATGAGATGTTACCATTTGCTCTTCATGGTTATCGTACTACAATACGTACTTCAACAGGGGCAACCCCATTCTCCTTAGTCTATGGTATGGAAGCAGTTCTGCCCATTGAAGTTCAGATTCCCTCCTTAAGAATTATGAAGGATGCAGGCTTGGATGAAGATGAGTGGATTCAAACTCGACTTGACCAGATAAATTTGATTGATGAGAAGAGGTTAGCAGCAGTTTGTCATGGCCAGATGTACCAGAAACGAATGATCAAAGCTTTTAACAAGAAGGTTAAGCCAAAGGTATATCAGGCTGGTGACTTGGTAATCAAGCGTATCATATTACCACAGGGTGATCCTAGGGGCAAGTGGACTCCAACATATGATGGACCATTTGTAGTCAAGACAGTGTTCTCAGGAGGTGCCATGATACTGACTACAATGGATGGTGAAGACTTCCCACAGCCTGTAAACGCAGACATAGTTAAAAAATACTACGCATAAAAAGAGACCCGCTAGGTTGACAGGCCTAGGCAAAAATAAGGGCATCCCGGCAAACCAAAAGGGTTTGGGCAAAAATTAGGGATATATATAAAAAGATGTACACCCGGCAAGTCGAAAACCTGAAAAGGCGGCTTGGGAAAAAAAGGGTATCCCGGTGGATTGAAAACCTGAAAGGGCAATCCAGGCAAAAGTTAGGGATTAAAGCGTATGACTATGTCTCGTTTGGATCACCCATAAAACTACAACCAGTTGTACTACTTACTCAAGTTCGAACAGATAAAGCTCAATCCAATCGTTTCCGTCCCAACAGCAGAAGATGAGATACTTGAAGATAATGGCAATAGTAGAATTGAAACTCAATAGGATTATTTCCCACATAGCTGATTTTCTTTGTTTTGTAAAAAATTTACGACAAATTCCTCTTACTAGGATTTTTGTCTCCTTGTACAAACTTGCCTATGTATAGGTCACTTTTTGATATAAATAAATTCCATCTTTTGAATCCAGATTTACTTTTACCCTATTTACATAAGCGAAACGTCCATTGGTTGTGTTTGAAATGTATGTATGCGTTTGAATATGATTGATGTTTACAAGAAATGCATGTATTGCTTAATATGATTGATGTTTACCAGAAATGCATGAAAATGCAGTAATAGTATTTACTAAGGACGAACGAGGGAAGGATTTCAACGAAGCTTCGCCTGTTCATCTTTACAAGAAAACTACAAAACCCTCAGTAGGACGAATCCATCTTCATAAAGTCTTATCTCCCCTGGAATTTATATCCATCTCTTTTATCCTCATACGGATATTCGGGAATTTACTTTCCAATAAGGGCACGACGAACGAAGACGGGATGTTATATCTATCCTACCATCAAACGAAGACGAAGGTTATACATACCTTATTATCCCCAGCATCCGGGAGGTTGTATATACCTTGCTATCCCCAGCATCCGGGAGGTTGTATATACCTTGCTATCCCCAGCAGATGGAAGATTATGTATAATATATTCTTCAACAACGAATCAGGATTTATTTTCCCAGGCCAGCAGTTGTTATACAAAGACATCCAGACGCTTCCGGCAGTATCATATCATACATACACCATTTACACCATACCATAACATACATATCCATAGATACATAGTACATTATCTAAATGCATCATATTATACATGCATACATAAAGCATAAACTAATATTATTATACAGAATGTTACATTGTCTTCAGGTTAATTATCCAACAAAGAAACTTATGATCATCAGGATTACTCCAGTCTCCTGAAAGCATATCATATTATTACCTCAGGACTGCTTCATCCTCCTGAAGGCTTATAATCTCATCAGGACTGCTCCATCCTCCTGAAGACATGCTGTTACATCAGGATTACTCCAGTCTCCTAAAAGCATATCATATTATTACCTCAGGATTGCTCCATCCTCCTGACAGCTTTTTATACATCAGGATTGCTTCATCCTCCTGAAATCATATCATTACCTCAAGATTTCTCCATCCTCTTGACAGCTATCATCATTACTTCTGGACTGCTTCATCCTCCAAGACATTTTTCAGAAGAACAAATACTGACGTTCTTTTGACCCTTAAGGGCAAATCCTGACGCTCTTTTAACCCCTTGTTCAAGACTCTTTCAGAAGAACAAATCCTGACGTTCTTTTGATTCCTAAGAGCAAATCCTGACGCTCTTTTGGCCTCTTGTTCAAAATACATTTTTCAGAGGAACTAATCCTGACGTTCTTTTGACCCTTAAGAGCAAATCCTGACGTTCTTTTGGCCCCTTGAATAACAGACAAATGATCTGTACAAAAATCCATTCCCTAGTCCAAAATACTTCCAGAATATATAATCATCACAAGATTTATTTCTACTGGTCAATCCAACAACTCAAATCATGTTGCATAAATGATTCAGAGACGGCCTATACAAAGACCTAGTACTGATATCCAGTATCAACATAAAGACATCATCATATTCTGATACTTTAGATGGCATCTCTAAGCCCATCTCCCGTTCTTCCAAGTGGCATCTTTAAGCCCACTCAATCATATTCAACTAGCCATGCACTGGTGAGTGCAAATTTTTGGGCTTTTGTGTTCAATCCCCTTCAACCTTCCAGGTCACGACTGGCAAATATACCAATCTAACCCCTCAGGTTTCAGAAAATTGAACAGGGGCAGCTGTTGCACCCCAAAATTTGCCCTCACAATACAAGACTTTGTGTTCTAAGAAGGTTCACAAGGTTCACAAGTTCCCAACACTTACAAGACCTTTCATGAGGTTCATGAAGTCTACAAGTTACTTTATGAAGGTTCACAAGGTTCACAAGTTCCACAATACTTTCAATACCTTTCTTGAGGTTCATGAAGTCTACAAGCCACTTTATGAAGGTTCACAAGGTTCACAAGTTTCTCAATATTTGCAGGACCTTTCATGAGGTTCATGAAGTCTAAAAGTCATTTCATGAAGGTTCACAAGGTTCACAAGCTTCACAATACCTCCCATGAGGTTCACAAGACATTTTATGATGGTTCACAAGGTTCACAAAGTTCACAATTGGTCAAAAGAGTTGACAATTCCCTCAGACAATGCACCTCCTAAGCAGTGCATCCAAAACTAGGGTTTTGACTTTAATCAGGCTAAATGGACTTCCAAGACCTCAAGTGAGCTTCATAACATCTTATATGTATATAAGAACCCCCATGACAAGTTTCAAGACTTTTCTCAAAAGTTTGCTCAGTCAGATGATCAGATAAGTCAAAATCAGTCAATGCAGTTAAAAAGTCAAACTGAGGTCAACTGTGGTCAAACCAAAGTCAAACTTCATGATTTTTTGCCAACATCAAGTATATGAAGTAAAATTCATCACTTTATCAAGGGTTGAACATGATTCATCAAGGAGATTTCAGATCATCAAGAATCAGGAGTTTCTAAATTAGGGTTTCCTCAGTAAAAGTCAACTGAACTTTGACTAGCCATAACTTTCACATGCTTCATCACCAAGTCTCCACTCAAAGCTCATTTTGAAGGAAATTGAATTATCTACAACTTTGATCTTGCAAGTCAAGCCCAAAAATGCTTCATTTGGAAGATATGAGCTAAGACATTATAGGTCATTTCAAAAGTCAACAAAAAGTCAACAACTTCAAAAGGGCATAACTTGAGATTGGTAAATGATATTGACATGAAACCAATGGGGTTGTTTATAGGACTCTTCAAGCTTTCCAAAATGTCCAAGAACACCCTCATACCTTTAAAATTGAGAGAGATATGCCCTTGCAAAGTTGGGAAATTTTATGATGGTTTATGATGAAAAAGGAGGTCTAGAACCAATTTTCTCCAAATGGGCTTGTCAAATTATGATCCAACCCATACACTATCATCATGCAAGACCCAAATGACTAAAATTCAGAATTTTTATTATTTTGTTTTTATTTATTTTGATTTAAATCATTAAAAGTCATTTTAAATAAAAATAAAATATGAAAATAAGAGATTTTATGTGGATTAGGCTTCTAGAAAGTCTTAATTGATGATTGGAATTGAAAGGGAAGGAAATCATGGGATTGATCCAAAGATAGCAAGCCATAATACACAAATATTTGACTTTTAAGACATGATCAATTTCAATCTTTTTGAATCAAAATCTCCACACAACAATTCAATTTTCTTAACCTAATTCATTCACATATAAGTACTAAACTCATTGCCATTGCCCAAGCACGGATTGGCTGCCTCTAAGTGTAAGTTTTAAACCTCAAAAATCCATCCAAAACTCATATTCGGATTCTTTGATTCAGAGCACTAGAAGGTAAAATAAGAACATGGAGAGCTTCATTGGATATCACTGATCATAAACCATCATCCATACGCATCCAAATCGTGCTATAATAATGAACCCGTGGCTTGTTTATTCTTGAAAATTATTTTTTCGATTCTAATATTTTATGCATTGCTAATGAATTTTGTTTGAGTTTTAGTGTTTGTGAGGTTCCAAGGATCGATTCTGGACAAGAAACTTGAAGTTTCATGACCTAATGGACAAACGACCATAGTTAGGGTTTTGAGTTGAAATTAGGAACTTTCGATTTAGCCAACATAAATTGATTTTGAGACCATAATTGAATTGTATGCTATATGGGGATTACAAATATGTGATCAATTTGATGGAATATTGCTGTTTGATGAGTGTTTGAAAAATACAGGTTACGTGCGCATGAAAATTCGCAGGTGTGTTTATAGCAAATTTCGCAGGTAATTTGGCCAGTCTCAAGGAAGAAGAAGACCTCTTCCCGCGCGTGTTTTAAATTCAAATATTTAGTATTATATTTGATGAATTGTTTGTTGTTTAAAATCACCACAGACTGAGTGGTCCAGTGGAAAGCCATGCGTATGTTTGACTATAGGGCCAAGGTTCGAATCTTGCCTTGTACCATTATTTTGCTATTTTTTCAGGTTACAAAGGAAACATAATATATTATGTTCTATTGCCATCATACTACCAGAAGGGCTCTCCCAGCCAGGCGGTTAAGCGTGCGTGTGAATGATCAAAGGTCCTGGGTTCAACACCACCCCAGGCCTTTTTGCTTTCTTGTATTTTCTGGATTTTCCAAGGCAAGGCACAAAACAAAGTTGATCCCTTCTATTATCACCAAAGCATGGCTGGCCTGGTGGTACGTTTTGATGGTTGCAGCCTGAGCGTCCTGGGTTCAAACTCAGCCAAGGTATGTTTTTTTTACTACTTTTTCTATTTTAATTTCTTATGTAATTAGCTTAATTGTTTTCTTGTTATTAATAAAAAATAAATCATATATATTCAAATATTTAAAATAACATCTTATTTTCTAAAGTTCTAAACTTTTTATTTTTTCTAATTCAAAAATTATTTTCTTCATTTTTTTTTTTGTGAATGTAATATATGCATATTAATTAAATAATTTTGTATAGTTAAATTAGAAACCCTAAAAAATATTTTTCTAAACAAAACCCTAATTTTTGTGAAAACCTAATTTTATTTTCTAAATAATTTTTATTTTCTAATTCTTAATATAATTATCATGTATATATTTTGTTTAGTATAATCTTTAATATAATTAATTTTTTGTAAATATAATGATTAATAAAAATATAGTATTTAAATATAATCATAATTTATTGTCTTATATATAATATGTAAATACTTTTTATAACTTATTTTGTTTAAAAATAATTGAACTTATAATAATTAAATTTTGTAATTATAACACATTTAAAAATAATTTAATAATTTATAAATATAATTGCCTACATTAAAGAATTGTTAATCTTTTATTCTTATTTTTGGCTAATTTTATTTATTTAATTATTGTTACTAACCATGTTATTATTTATTTTTGTCTCATTAATCTTATATATTTTATTATTTTTATTATTTACTAACCTTACTTATTTTTATTATTACTAACTTTTGATTATTATTTCACTAATATTATTTTAACTAACCCTATTTTTTAATTTTTATTATTACTAACCCATATTTATTTATTTATTGCTTATTTATTATTTTTGCTTATTATTTATATTTTGCTATTTATTTTTTATTTGCTTATTATTATAATTATGTAATTGCTCCTTGGTGTAAATTTTATAATATTTAATTTTATTTAATTTTTGCTATGGTTAGTAATTTAGGGAGTGCAAATATGTATTCTATTTAAAATTTAATTTAGATCATTTTTAATTAAAGATAAATAATATTGAACACTCACACACGTAAGTCGATTTCTAATCGTCATCTCACATTCCTAAGGTTATCCCTCAAATGTTGCCTAATCATAAGGTCAAGTGGGGTGTATAAAGCAAGTCCCTTAAAAGAAAAATCATCAAGTCCCTAATGGTTGCCTTTAAAGATCAAGTCCCTTTTCGAATAATGATGATAGTCCCTCCTAAATGCTTAGTACATCCCACAGTTGCCTTCATAAACAGATGTCCCTCACATGTCCCTTACATCCAAGGTAATGACTGCCTATTCCTTAATAATAGGGATAGTCTTACCACTTAAAGGATAAAGAACAGAAAAGACTTAAACTTTAGGGTAGGTTCCTCTTATGTACTTGCTCACTTCATTCCAAACTTTTCAAACTTTCCACAATTTCAAACAAATTTTCAAACACAAGTTTTTACGCATCCGTACATGGATCATTATCAACTATTATGAAAATTTTTCTATTCACACACTACACTTTCAAAAACAATTCAAAAGTGAGCTAAGTAACTAAGAGCCCATGGATAACCATGGATGTAAAGGGTGCTAACACCTTCCCTTTACATAACCTACCCCCCGGACCCAAAAATATCTCTTAAGGTCTTTCCTGTTCTTTTATACCCTTTCCTTTTGGATAAAATAAAAGTCGGTGGCGACTCTTGCTATCCGCAACATAACATAAAGTCAGTTCTCCCACCGTGTTACAGTCACAACAAGAGATGAAGAGAGATTCCAGGACCAATGGTACTTGGACTCAGGATGCTCAACACACATGACTGGTAGGAAATATTGGTTTGTCAACATGAAGCCCTCAATGAAGAACATGATGAAATTCTAAAATGACAATAATCTAGCAGCTGAAGGTATTGGTGATGTTCTGATTAAGAGGAAGGATGGAAAGAGGTCAGTAATTTCCAACATTTTGTACATACCAAGCATGAAGAGAAATTTGTTCAGTATATGACAATTGGTCAAAAAGAACTACAAGGTGTCGGTCGAAGACAAGGTGATGAGAGTCTTCGAAGTAGGTGGTAGGTTGATCTTGAAGGCTTCAATGTCTCAAAATAGAACCTTCAAGATCGAACTAAATGTGATGGAGCATAAGTGCCTTGCAAGTGAAGCCAGCAAAATGAATGGTTATGGCACTATAGACTTGTCCTTCTCAATTTTAAAGACATCAGAGATTTGAAGAGAATAAATATGGTTTCAGGGTTGCCATAAGTCGAAATTCTAAACAAAGTGTGTGAAGAACATATTCAATTGAAACAACAAAAGAATAGCTTCAACAAGGATGCATGAAGCAGGTCGAAGGCAATTCTTGAAGTCGTATACTCTAATGTATGTGGTCCTATCTAGGTGGATTCGATTGGAGGTAACAGATACTTTGTCAGTTTCATAGATGATTTCAGTCGAAAATTATGGACATACCTGATCAAGAAGAAAAGTGAAGTGATCAAGGTATTTACCAAGTTTAAATCTATGGTCGAAAGACAAAGTGGTCAAAAGATCAAGATTTTGACGATTGATGGTGGTGGAGAATATGCGTCGAAAGATTTCAATGCATTATGTGTGAAAGAAGGGATTGTGCATAAGGTGGTGCCATCCCACACTCCACATCATAATGGAATTGCAGAAAGGAAGAATCGAACCATCATGAACATGGTGAGAAGTATGTTGATGGAAAAAATCTAACCAAAGAACTATGGGGAGAAGTTGTGTCGACTACAACATATATTTTGAACAGGTGTCTGACGAAGAATTTAGAAAGAGTTACGCTAGAAGAGTGTTGGTCTAATGTCAAGCCTAGCTTGATCCATATGAAGGTGTTTGGATCTATAACACATAGACATATGCCAGATCAGTTGAGAAGAAAACTTGATGACAAATCTAGTCAAATGATTATGATAAGATATCATTCGAACGGAGGTTACAAGTTGTTCGACCCAACGAACAAGCAAGTAGTGATCAGTAGGGATGCGATCATATATGAGCTTAAAGAATTGGATTGTATTGAAAATGCCAAGAAATATTCAATTAGAATCTTGTGTGAAGAACGAGTTAGTGAAGTCGAAAGAGATGTTCGACAAGAAGAAGTTAGAGGTGAAATTGGCCTAAACAGACCTCAAAGAACAAGACACATGCCTGCAAGATTGCAAGAATGTGTGATTACATCAGATGATGTAGTCGATGAAGAAGGTGAGCTGGTACACTTTGCTTTCTATGCAGATGTCAAACTTTTCAATGCAGTTGAGGCATTGAAAGATTCGAAGTGGGTGAAAGCAATGAATGAGAAGATGAAGTCCATCGAAGTCAACAAAACTTGGTCACTTAATGAATTTCCTAAGGTAAGAAGGCAAATAATGTGACGTGGGTATACAAGGTGAAGCAGAATCCCATAAGGGAAGTGACTCTACACAAGGCGAGACTTGTGGTGAAAGGATTTCTTCAGAAGGAAGGAATCGACTTCGATGAAGTATTTGCACATGTTGCTAGGATCGAAACAACGAGGTTGGAACAAGAAGATAAATGACTTTCTAAGGCAGAAGGAATTTCTGAAGTGCACAACTGAACATGGAATATATGTAAGAAGAAGCAACGGTGAATTGCTTATACTATGTCTCTATGTCGATGATATGTTGATAACAATAAGTTGCAAGAAGGAGATCGAAGATTTCAAACGTGACATGAGCGAGGAGTTTGAAATGTCAGACTTGGAATATCTCTCATATTTCCTCGACATTGAATTTTACAAGAATGGTAGAGGTTTGATGATGCATCAAAGAAGATATGTAGGAGAAATACTAAGAGATTCGAGATGCAAGATTGCAACCCAACTTCGACTCCAGCTGAGCCTAAATTGCAATCGTCGAAAGATTCAGATGAAGATGATGTCGACCAAACCCAATACAGAAGACTTATTGGGTCACTTCGATACCTTTATCACATAATGTATGAATTAGCATACAATGTTGGTATGGTGAGTAGATTCATGCAGAAGCCAAAGGTATCACACCTAGCAGCGACAAAGAGGATATTGAGGTATCTGAAAGAAACTCTCGACTATGACATTTTGTTTCCTATAATTTATGAAGGATAAGAATGCAAGTTAGTAGGATACACTGATTTAAGTTGGTGTAGTGATGCTAAGGATCGAAAATCCACAACTGAATATGTGTTTATGTTAGGTAGTGCACCAGTTGCTTGAATTTCGAGAAAGGAGCCAGTTGTGGCATTGTCATCCTACGAAGCATAGTATATAATTGCTTCTCTTTGTGCGTGTCAAGCAACATGAATGGTGAATCTGGTCGAAGAGATTACAGTGTAGAATAATGGAGTAATTACCATGAAGATCGACAACATGTTAGCTATCAATCTGGAAAAGAATCCGATTGCGCATGGTCGAAGCAAGCACATCGAAATAAGGTTCCATTATCTTTAAGAGCAGGTAGCAGACGAAAAGATGAACTTGGAATACTGCATAACTGAGAATCAGATTGCATATATCATGACGAAGGTAGTGTAGGTCGAAGTATTCAGAAGACTAAGAGCTGTAATGAATGTAAATAGCTTAGACACAATGAATTAGATGGTGTGTTGAAAGTGTAATTCATTATGTCATATTTGATTTAGATTAGATTTAGATTTGGTTTTAGATCTAGATTAGATTTAATTTCAAATTAGATATTTTGGGCTTTTATAGTTTTTGGGCTTTGGCTTGGGGTGCAAGCAAACATAAATCTATAAATAGGGAGTGTCCTCTTGTAATCAAATATCATTATAACACTTTGTAATTCACAGTTATGCAGGTTGCATAGTGAATCAATAGAAGAAATCCCACAGTTTGTAGGTAGAAAAACTTTCTCTCCAAAAGAATCAAAATTCAACTATCAGAAGTATGGTCATTATTTTAGTGGTTGTCCAGAAAAGCAAAAGAATCAAGATTCTAATGCTACGCTGGCAAAGCATGAAGAAGAAGAAATGTTGTTGATGGTCACAACAAGAGATGAAGAGAGATTCCAGGACCAATGGTACTTGGACTCAGGATGCTCAAAACACATGACTGGTAGGAAATATTGGTTTGTCAACATGAAGCCCTCAATGAAGAACATGATGAAATTCTAAAATGACAATAATCTAGTAGCTGAAGGTATTGGTGATGTTCTGATTAAGAGGAAGGATGGAAAGAGGTCAGTAATTTCCAACATTTTGTACATACCAAGCATGAAGAGAAATTTGTTCAGTATATGACAATTGGTCAAAAAGAACTACAAGGTGTCGGTCGAAGACAAGGTGATGGGAGTCTTCGACGTAGGTGGTAGGTTGATCTTGAAGGCTTCAATGTCTCAAAATAGAACCTTCAAGATCGAACTAAATGTGATGGAGCATAAGTGCCTTACAAGTGAAGCCAGCAAAAATGAATGGTTATGGTACTATAGACTTGTCCATCTCAATTTTAAAGACATCAGAGATTTGAAGAGAATAAATATGGTTTCAGGGTTGCCATAAATCAAAATTCTAAACAAAGTGTGTGAAGAACATGTTCAATCGAAACAACAAAAGAATAGCTTCAACAAGGATGCATGAAGCAGTTCGAAGGCAATTCTTGAAGTCATATACTCTAATGTATGTGGTCCTATCTAGGTGGATTCGATTGGAGGTAACAGATACTTTGTCAGTTTCATAAATGATTTCAGTCGAAAATTATGGACTTACCTGATCAAGAAGAAAAGTGAAGTGATCAAGGTATTTACCAAGTTTAAATCTATGGTCGAAAGACAAAGTGGTCGAAAGATCAAGATTTTGACGATTGATGGTAGTGGAGAATATGCATCGAAAGATTTCAATGCATTATGTGTGAAAGAAGGGATTGTGCATAAGGTGGTGCCACCCTACACTCCACATCATAATGGAATTGCAGAAAGGAAGAATCGAACCATCATGAACATGGTGAGAAGTATGGTGATGGAAAACATCTAACCAAAGAACTATGGGGAGAAGTTGTGTCGACTACAATATATATTTTGAACAGGTGTCTGACGAAGAATTTAGAAAGAGTTACGCTAGAAGAGTGTTGGTCTAATGTCAAGCCTAGCTTGATCCATCTGAAGGTGTTTGGATCTATAACACATAGACATATGTCAGATCAGTTGAGAAAAAAACATGATGACAAATCTAGTCAAATGATTCTGATAAGATATCATTCGAACGGAGGTTACAAGGTTTTCGACCCAACGAACAAGCAAGTAGTGATCAGTAGGGATGCGATCATATATGAGCTTAAAGAATTGGATTGTATTGAAAATGCCAAGAAAGATTCAATTAGAATCTTGTGTGAAGAACGAGTTAGTGAAGTCGAAAGAGATGTTCGACAAGAAGAAGTTAGAGGTCAAATTGGCCTAAATAGACCTCAAAGAACAAGACACATGCCTGCAAGATTGTAAGAATGTGTGATTACATCAGATGATGTAGTCGATGAAGAAGGTGAGCTGGTACACTTTGCTTTCTATGCAGATGTCAAACTTGTCAATGCAGTTGAGGCATTGAAAGATTCGAAGTGGGTGAAAGCAATGAATGAGAAGATGAAGTCCATCGAAGTCAACAACAATTGGTCACTTAATGAATTTCCTAAGGTAAGAAGGCAAATAATGTGACGTGGGTATACAAGGTGAAGCAGAATCCCATAGGGGAAGTGACTCTACACAAGGCGAGACTTGTGGTGAAAGGATTTCTTCAGAAGGAAGGAATCGACTTCAATGAAGTATTTGCACATGTTGCTAGGATCGAAACAACCAGGTTGGTTGTTGGTCTAGAGAATATGAACAATTGCCACACATGCCAGATGGATGTGAAGTATGAATTCCTCAATGGTCCCTTAAACTCAGAAGTCTATGTTGCACGACAAACTGGGTTTGTGAAACAAGGTGACGGAAGTAAAATGTACAGGCTACATAAAGCCCTGTATGGAATTAAGCAAGCTCCAAGAGCTTGGAACAAGAAGATAAATGACTTTATAAGGAAGAAGGAATTTCTGAAGTGCACAACTGAACGTGGAATATATGTAAGAAGAAGCAACGGTGAATTTCTTATACTATGTCTCTATGTCGATGATATGTTGATAACAATAAGTTTCAAGAAGGAGATCGAAGATTTCAAACGTGACATGAGCGAGGAGTTTGAAATGTCAGACTTGGAAAATCTCTCATATTTCCTCGACATCGAATTTTACAAGAATGGTAGAGGTTTGATGATGCATCAAAGAAGATATGTAGGAGAAATACTAAAGAGATTCGAGATGCAAGATTGCAACCCAACTTCGACTCCAGCTGAGCCTAAATTGCAATCGTCGAAAGATTCAGATGAAGATGATGTCGACCAAACCCAATACAGAATACTTATTGGGTCACTTCGATACCTTTATCACACAATGTATGAATTAGCATACAATGTTGGTATGGTGAGTAGATTCATGCAGAAGCGAAAGGTATCACACCTAGCAGCGACAAAGAGGATACTGAGGTATCTGAAAGAAACTCTCGACTATGACATTTTGTTTCCTATAATTTATGAAGGATAAGAATGCAAGTTAGTAGGATATACTGATTTAAGTTGGTGTAGTGATGCTAAGGATCGAAAATCCACAACTGAATATGTGTTTATGTTAGGTAGTGCACCAGTTGCTTGAATTTCGAGAAAGGATCTAGTTGTGGCATTGTCATCCTACGAAGCAGAGTACATAATGGCTTCTCTTTGTGCGTGTCAAGCATCATGAATGGTGAATCTGGTCGAAGAGATTACAGTGTAGAATAATGGAGTAATTACCATGAAGATCGACAACATGTTAGCTATCAATCTGGAAAAGAATCCGATTGCGCATGGTCGAAGCAAGCACATCGAAATAAGGTTCCATTATTTTTAAGAGCAGGTAGCAGACGAAAAGATGAACTTGGAATACTGCATAACTGAGAATCAGATTGCATATATCATGACGAAGGTAGTGTAGGTCGAAGTATTCAAAAGACTAAGAGCTGTAATGAATGTAAATAGCTTAGACACAATGAATTAGATGGTTTGTTGAAAGTGTAATTCATTATGTCATATTTGATTTAGATTAGATTTAGATTTGGTTTTAGATCTAGATTAGATTTAATTTCAAATTTGATATTTTGAGCTTTTATAGTTTTTGGGCTTTGGCTTGTGGTGCAAGCAAACATAAATCTATAAATAGGGAGTATCCTCTTGTAATCAAATATCATTATAACACATTGTAATTCACTGTTATGCAGGTTGTATAGTGAATCAATAGAAGAAATCCCACAGTTTGTAGGTAGAAAAACATTCTCTCCAACAGAATCAAAATTCAACTATCAGAAGTATGGTCATTATTTTAGTGGTTGTCCAGAAAAGCAAAATAATCAAGATTCTGATGCTACGCTGGCAAAGCATGGAGAAGAAGAAATGTTGTAATGGTCACAACAAGAGATGAAGAGAGATTCCAGGACCAATGGTACTTGGACTCAGGATGCTCAACACACATTATTGGTAGGAAATATTGGTTTGTCAACATGAAGCCCTCAATGAAGAACATGATGAAATTCTAAAATGACAATAATCTAGCAGCTGAAGGTATTGGTGATGTTCTGATTAAGAGGAAGGATGGAAAGAGGTCAGTAATTTCCAACATTTTGTACATACCAAGCATGAAGAGAAATTTGTTTAGTATATGATTATTGGTCAAAAAGAACTACAAGGTGTCGGTCGAAGACAAGGTGATGAGAGTCTTCGACGTAGGTGGTAGGTTGATCTTGAAGGCTTCAATGTCTCAAAATAGAACCTTCAAGATCGAACTAAATGTGATGGAGCATAAGTGCCTTGCAAGTGAAGCCAGCAAAAATGAATGGTTATGGCACTATAGACTTGTCCATCTCAATTTTAAAGACATCAGAGATTTGAAGAGAATAAATATGGTTTCAGGATTGCCATAAATCGAAAGTCTAAACAAAGTGTGTGAAGAACATGTTCAATCGAAACAACAAAAGAATAACTTCAACAAGGATGCATGAAGCAGGACGAAGGCAATTCTTGAAGTCATATACTCTAATGTATGTGGTCCTATCTAGGTGGATTCGATTGGAGGTAACAGATACTTTGTCAGTTTCATAGATGATTTTAGTCGAAAATTATGGACTTACCTGATCAAGAAGAAAAGTCAAGTGATCAAGGTATTTACCAAGTTTAAATCTATGGTCGAAACACAAAGTGGTCGAAAGATCAAGATTTTGACGACTGATGGTGGTGGAGAATATGCGTTGAAAGATTTCAATGCATTATGTGTGAAAGAAGGGATTATGCATAAGGTGGTGCCACCCTACAATCCACATCATAATGGAATTGCAAAAAGGAAGAATCGAACCATCATGAACATGGCGAGAAGTATGTTGAATGGAAAACATCTACCCAAAGACTATGGGGAGAAGTTGTGTCGACTGCAACATATATTTTGAACAGGTGTCTGATGAAGAATTTAGAAAGAGTTACGCCAGAAAAGTGTTGGTCTGATGTCAAGCCTAGCTTGAGCCATCTGAAGGTGTTTCGATCTATAACACATAGACACATGCCAGATCAGTTGAGAAGAAAACTTGATGACAAATCTAGTCAAATGATTCTATTAAGATATCATTTGAATAGAGGTTACAAGTTGTTCGACCTAATGAACAAGCAAGTAGTGATCAGTAGGGATGTGATCATATATGTGCTTAAAGAATTGGATTGTATTGAAAATGTCAAGAAAGATTCAATTAGAATCTGGTGTGAAGAACGAGTTAGTGAAGTCGAAAGAGATGTTCGACAAGTAGAAGTTAGAGGTGAAGTTGGCCTAAACAGACCTCAAAGAACAAGACACATACCTGCAAGATTGTAAGAATGCGTGATTACATCAGATAATGTGGTCGATGAAGAAGGTGAGCTAGTACACTATGCTTTCTATGCAAATGTCAAACTTGTCAATGCAGTTGAGACATTGAAAGATTCGAAGTGGGTGAAAGCAATGAATGAGAAGATGACGTCCATCGAAGTCAATAACACTTGGTCACTTAATGAATTGCCTAAGGCAAGAAGGCAAATAATGTGAAGTGGGTATACAAGGTGAAGCAGAATCCCATAGGGGAAGTGACTCGACATAAGGCGAGACTTGTGGCGAAAGGATTTCTTCAGAAGGAAGGAATCAACTTCGATGAAGTATTTGCACCTGTTGCTAGGATCGAAACAACCAAGTTGGTTGTTGGTCGATAGAATATGAACAATTGGCACACATGCCAGATGGATTTGAAGTGTGCATTCCTCAATGGCCCCTTAGACTCAGAAGTCTATGTTGCACGACCAATTGGGTTTGTGAAACAAGGTGACGGAAGTAAAATGTACAGGCTACATAAAGCCCTGTATGGAATTAAGCAAGCTCCAAGAACATGGAACAAGAAGATAAATGACTTTCTAAGGCAGAAGGAATTTCTGAAGTGCACAACTGAACATGGAATATATGTAAGAAGAAGCAACGGTGAATTGCTTATACTATGTCTCTATGTCGATGATATGTTGATAACAATAAGTTGCAAGAAGGAGATCGAAGATTTCAAACGTGACATGAGCGAGGAGTTTGAAATGTCAGACTTGGAAAATCTCTCATATTTCCTCGGCATTGAATTTTACAAGAACGGTAGAGGTTTGATGATGCATCAAAGAAGATATGTAGGAGAAATACTAAAGAGATTCGAGATGCAAGATTGCAACCCAACTTCGACTCCAGCTGAGCCTAAATTGCAATTGTCGAAAGATTCAGATGAAGATGATGTCGACCAAACCCAATACAGAAGATTTATTGGGTCACTTTGATACCTTTATCCCACAATGTATGAATTAGCATACAATGTTGGTATGGTGAGTAGATTCATGCAGAAGCCAAAGGTATCACACCCTGCAACGACAAAGAGGATACTGAGGTATCTGAAAGAAACTCTCGACTATGACATTTTGTTTCCTATAATTTATGAAGGATAAGAATGCAAGTTAGTAGGATACACTGATTTAAGTTGGTGTAGTGATGCGAAGGATCGAAAATCCACAACTGAATATGTGTTTATGTTAGGTAGTGCACCAGTTGCTTGAATTTTGAGAAAGGAGCCAGTTGTGGCATTGTCATCCTACGAAGCAGAGTACATAATGGCTTCTCTTTGTGCGTGTCAAGCATCATGAATGGTGAATCTGGTCGAAGAGATTACAGTGTAGAATAATGGAGTAATTACCATGAAGATCGACAACATGTTAGCTATCAATCTGGAAAAGAATCTGATTGCGCATGGTCGAAGCAAGCACATCGAAATAAGGTTCCATTATTTTTAAGAGCAGGTAGCAGACGAAAAGATGAACTTGGAATACTGCATAACTGAGAATCAGATTGCATATATCATGACAAAGGTAGTGTAGGTCGAAGTATTCAAAAGACTAAGAGCTGTAATGAATGTAAATAGCTTAGACACAATGAATTAGATGGTTTGTTGAAAGTGTAATTCATTATGTCATATTTGATTTAGATTAGATTTAGATTTGGTTTTAGATCTAGATTAGATTTAATTTCAAATTTGATATTTTGAGCTTTTATAGTTTTTGGGCTTTGGCTTGGGGTGCAAGCAAACATAAATCTATAAATAGCGAGTATCCTCTTGTAATCAAATATCATTATAACACATTGTAATTCACAGTTATGCAGGTTGTAGAGTGAATCAATAGAAGAAATCCCACAGTTTGTAGGTAGAAAAACATTCTCTCCAAAAGAATCAAAATTCAACTATCAGAAGTATGGTCATTATTTTAGTGGTTGTCCAGAAAAGCAAAATAATCAAGATTCTGATGCTACGCTGGAAAAGCATGGAGAAGAAGAAATGTTGTAATGGTCACAACAAGAGATGAAGAGAGATTCCAGGACCAATGGTACTTGGACTCAGGATGCTCAACACACATTATTGGTAGGAAATATTGGTTTGTCAACATGAAGCCCTCAATGAAGAACATGATGAAATTCTAAAATGACAATAATCTAGCAGCTGAAGGTATTGGTGATGTTCTGATTAAGAGGAAGGATGGAAAGAGGTCAGTAATTTCCAACATTTTGTACATACTGTCGCTCCCGCCAAATGGAGCTAAGTCAGATGGGGTACAGACGCGAACGGTCGGCGAAAAGAACAATGAGAACACACAGCCGTGAACTCACTGGAAAAGAAAAGAGTCGCCAGCTAGGCATTTTTATCCCGGAGGAAAGGTAATGCTGCATAGACCTAGAAAGATACGGATAAGACGGTTGCGAACCAGAGAGACTGAGAAAGGGGGTTGGTTACAACCTGGGAAGGTATTAGCACCCAGATTGTCCGCCGTACTCGACGGGATCCACGCTTAAAAGATTTGTGTTTTAAAGGGGTAGTGTCAGTGCAATCTGTGTATAAAAGAGCTGGAAACAAAATGGACAGGTGACCGGAAAATAGCAAGTGTACTATTTTTACTGATGTAGTAATAGAAGGGATTAACCCAAAATATCGATCACAAGGACTGCGTATTAAAATAAGTTCTTCGTGATAAATTTCAATTGGACAAAACTCATGGTTTGAGATTTAATTAAATAAATTGAACAGAATAAAACGTAAAAACAAATAATTTCACTTATATAAAAGTAATGCCAGGTAGGGTGTATGATTCGCAATGCAATGACTCATAGGTTCCTTAATTTTAGATATGTGCTTTAGAACGTGTCTTTCCTATGCCTACAATGTTTTTCCAAAATTCCTTTAAAGAAAAACCTTTGGTATTCTTCATAGACCATGATTCCTCAAAGGTCATAGAAGAATATCAAGCAATAATTCTGACATAAAAAGGTTCATATAAAAATATCCCAATTCCTCAGTAATATTTTTTTACGATAAAATTATGCAACAAGGTTAGAATGGTTGGTCAGACCAAATCCTAACCACGATCAGTTATCTTATTTTCCAATACCGATAAAGCATTAAGGACGTTGCGATAAAATAAAGAAACGAAACTAAAACATAATACCAAATTGAAGAATTCAACAAGTCATTACAAAATGCAAATCAGGGACACCCCCCTGGCATTGGGGGGTTTAGCCACTCATGTTCAAACTGGAAATAAAAACAGAGTAAGCAAATTTAGACATTACAATTAACGTTGGATTAGTCGGATCGTCAATTGCTTCCGCTCTTGATCAATCTTTCTTCTCCCGTGTTCGTTCTCTCCAAAAAGCCCCAATTCAAAAGTCCCCTCTTCACAGTCATCATGGGCAAATATAAATCAGTCTTCAAACAGCACCGCGAAATGTCCGGAATACCCTCGAAGCAGCAAAACACAAAATTCTCTCTGGTCTTCACAACACGGGCCGTGTTGTGCAACACGGGTGCCCGTGTTGTGACTCTGGATTGCAACAAAAACATTCTTTCCCAGTTGCCATGACACGGGCCGTGTTGTACAACACGGGTGCCCGTGTCACACCTCTGTCTTCTTATTTTCTGAGCTGAATTTTTGTTTCTTCTGGTCTTTACAACACGGGCCGTGTTGTGCAACACTGGCACCCGTGTTGTGTCTCTGAACTCTCATTTTCTATCTGTTTTTAAAAGCTCGGACCCTCTTTCGGACACCTCGAACAACCGATTACATATTTACCTGAAACACCACAAAGAAACAACCACATAACCCATTCCACTGATAAAAACAAAGTAAAGATGATAAATATCAACTTGCACGCAATAATGAGAAAACTAAAGCAAAACATGAACGAGACACTACAAACAAAATAAAAATAGACTCGAAAGACGCTGAAAACTGGCTTGAATATTACCACTAAATATCACTGATCAAACTCCCCCAAACTTGAATTCTTGCTTGCCCTCAAGCAAAAATCCTGCATTTACATCTTCAAAACTAGCAATATGAATTATGATACTCATACGTGGATCCTTCGTTCCAATTCACCCAATGAGTTCTTTTTGTACTTTTCTCTCAGTATAGATATCACACAAACACTACACCGTGGAAAACCACGGATCCGAATCTCCCTTTTCGGTAACCTCTCCGACTATGCTTCGTGCTTAGGTCTTATTTTTCCGATTTTCAACCCTTTTCATTCGGACAATCACTTTTAAGGCTTTTAATGATTTTCACTATGTGTGCAAGATTGATTCCTCTTTTTATCGTTGGCACCGATTTTTCTGTCCCTTCGGGAAACATTTATGTTCAACCGCCGTTAGGTTGAATAACCTTGTGAGAGTTACCCAACTTAGAAGGATCGATCGTTCTAATGTTTTTATTCATTTTTTTTTTCGGTGCCTTGAAGCCCCTTTTTTTCTTTTGGACCATCTTTGCACACATAATTATTATAGATAAAGCCAGATATATCAATATAAACTACTTCGGGTTTAATTCTCAAATCAAAGCACCATGGCACGAATCTACATGTCGAACTCGTTCCTAATTCCGAAGACTCAGTGTGCTTATGTAGTACCTATACATCAAAATTTTCCATATTTTCTCATCGGGATTCTTTTTCACTCGCATCCTATATACTTTTTCATAATTCACATGTAACGCACAACAGGTTAACTTAGGGGTGTTTTTACAGATAACATAAAGCTATAATCTTCAAGCCGACACTACGACACTATTAAAATAAACAAAGATTAACATAAAACAAACGAAAACATAAAAAACTAACCCCCCCCACACTTGAACTCAACAGTGTCCTCACTGTTGAAGAAACAATGTCGGAGGGGACTCACAACTATCACTGTTCGGGAGGAAATCCATGAAGCTTCATCTGCTGCATCCATGCATGCAGCTCATCGATTAAATCCCCTTGCCGGGTCTGCTCCCTGATTATTTCGTCCCACTGGTCCTTGGAAACATTCCACTGACCAGTTGCTTGGTTAGAAGAACCACCAGCAGTTTGCACCGGGACCTCTTCAGGTTGGTTCCCTGCATCCTCCTCATCTGAAAAATACTCATCAAACTGATCGGAACCACCCAGCATGGGGTCCTCATACAGCTAGTTAGCTCTATTATCTATGGTAATCATGTTAGGTGCAGGCAACGAAATCAAATGCTTGTTACGAGACATCACAGCATAATAATTATGAGCAGTTTTAATTATACCTTGGTTGACCAATGTTTCAAGGTCAATTTTTGTCTTACCTGCCACTGCAGGCACTTCAAGCAACCTCTCATTATACCCCAGATGCTGAGCAATCTGTGTAATCATCCCTCCAACAGAAATCTCACCCGAGGCAGCATTGGCTACCCGCTTCAGGTGGTCTGCTGCGAAGGTCGCAACATTAATCAGCTCATTGTTTGCCATTCCATATAGGAAGTATAACTCCCGCAGAGTTGCAACGCCTGTACTGTCGCCTCGGCAGAAAAGGGTATAAGCTAACCCTTTTTGAGCGTACCGGAATGACGGGTTATGAATGCATGAGGCCTTTGCAGCAGATGCGGCATACTCGGTGTTGCCGGTGATATCCTTCCAGAATGATCCTGCGTCGAATGTACTTGGCGGTGCACCAAGCCCATAAACTGGGAGATCTAAAATCTTCCCCAGATCAGCCACCGACATCACATGATCATTGTCATAAAGGCAGAACTTCAGAGTACCGAAATACTCCGTGTCGGATCCGGTCCAGGTATGCTTGAGCTGAAACTGTAAAGAACTCAAAAATTCCAAGGTTATGCGCTCAAAAGTTGGCGCTTCATACTGCATGAAATTTAACATCCCGATACTGTGAAACATTCTATGAACTTCAAATTTGAGCCCTAGATTTTCAAGAGTTTCGTTGCACATGTACCGGGCCGGTATCAACTTACGTCTTACCAACTTTGCATACTTAGCTTGATGCTCCGGGTCCTCGAATAAGATGCCATGAGCATTCGGCATCCGGTGTGCTCTCTTGCGAGGACGAGAAGATTCAGCAACATTTTTACCGGTATCCCTTCTAGGAGGCATTTTTCAGTCCTGCACAAATGAAGCACACAAAATTTTTTTTTTTAAAGATTAGAGGAAACGGTCACCGTAGAAGTGACAAGCAAGTGATGGGGAACAAATTTCGTGAATGGAGAAGTAGGTTTCGGTGAGTGGGTGCTTGAGAAAATGGAGGTTTTGAGAGGTATAACAATGGTGTTAGGGTTTTTAGAGAGAAATGGGGTTGGAGAAGATGAAAGAAAAGTGATAAATGGTAGGTTAATGAGCCTTTAATTGAAAATTATGGAATTAAACACGTGGGGCCCACAGGATAAAATTGGGAAAATTAAAAACATTTGAATTTTAGGATTCCCGCATGAGCAACACGGGCCGTGTTGCACAACACGGGCACCCGTGTTGTCTCCCTGGATGCTTCAATCTCTCTGGCTCAAAAAATCATGCCAAACAGCACTTGCAACACGGGCCGTGTTGCACAACACGGGCACCCGTGTTGCACCCCTGGTATCTCTTCTCAAAATGGCTGAAATCAAACAATCTCCAGACACTGCAACACGGGCCGTGTTGCACAACACGGGTGGCCGTGTTGCATCCCTGGAATCCATCAGAACTTCCCAAAAAACAACCATCTGTCAGCATCATGCAACACGGGCCGTGTTGCCCAACACGGGTGGCCGTGTTGCACCTCTGATTTTCTGTTTTCTGGCTCTTTTTTTTTTTTGATCTTCCTATTATGACTTCAAACCTCATTCATTCCTTCTTAAAATCCGTGATAAACAAAACCTACAAAACAGAAACACACAAAAGTCAGACTGAAAAACTTGTGGGTTGCCTCCCACGAAGCGCTGCGTTTAACATCGCATGGCTCGACGGTCCGTCGTACTACTGGGTAAGACGAATGACATGCACATCACCAGTGGGCTGGCCTTTGAAATAATGCTTTAATCTCTGCCCGTTCACTTTGAAAATATCTCCGTTGATCTGATTTTTAATCTCAACAGCTCCGTGAGGAAATACCTTGTGAACAACAAAAGGTCCCGACCATTTTGACCTTAATTTGCCTGGGAATAGCTTCAACCTTGAATTGTACAGAAGGACCAGTTGTCCTTCCCAAAACTCTTTTCTTTGAATCCTTTTATCATGCCATTTTTTCGTTTGCTCTTTGTATACCTTGGCATTCTCATACGCCCGATTCCTGAATTCTTCTAACTCATGCAGTTGAAGAATCCTTGAACTTCCAGCTTTTGACAAATCCATATTAAGATACTTAGATGCCCAAAAAGCTTTATGCTCAAGTTCCAAAGGTAAGTGACATGCCTTTCCATAAACCAGCTGATATGGTGACATACCGATAGGCGTTTTGAAAGCCGTCCGGTACGCCCATAAAGCGTCATCCAGCTTAAGAGACCAATCCTTCCTGGATGAATTCACTGTCTTTTCCAAGATTTGTTTCAGTTGTCTATTGGATACCTCGACTTGACCGCTCGTTTGGGGGTGGTAAGGAGTAGCTATTCGGTGTTTCACATTGTACTTTTGCAGCAGCTTCTCCATAAGGTGATTCAAGAAATGTGTCCCTTCGTCGCTTATCAACGCCCTCGGGACACCGAACCTAGCGAAGATGTTTTCTTTTAGGAATCTTACCACTACCTTAGCATCATTGGTGGGTAATGCCACAGCTTCTACCCATTTGGACACATAATCCACAGCCACCAAAATATAGTTTTTTCCGAACGATGGTGGAAATGGCCCCATAAAGTCTATCCCCCATACATCAAACAACTCAACCTCGAGCATAGAATTTTGGGGCATCTGATTTCTTTTTGATATATTCCCAGTCCTCTGACATCTGTCACACTCTTTCACTACCTCTTGCGCATCCTTAAATAAAGATGGCCAATAAAGTCCTGATTGCAGGACTTTAGCCGCTGTTCGATCACCACTGAAATGTCCCCCATACTCAGAGTCGTGACATGCTTTCAGCACATCTTTTTGTTCTTCTTCAGGTACACATCTTCTCACCAGGCCGTCCACCCCTCTTTTGTAGAGGAACGGATCATCCCATAAATAAAACCTGCAATCATGAACAAACTTTTTTTTCTTGTTAGAATCAAAATCGTCGGGTATAATACCGCCAACGAGATAGTTTGCATAATCTGCAAACCAAGGCACTCCTATAACAGCTAGGATGTGTTCGTCAGCGAACTCATCCTTTATAGGGCGTTGCTCTTCCGTCTCCTCAATGGGTGACATTCGAGAAAGATGATCTGCAACAGTGTTTTCACACCCTTTCTTGTCACGAATCTCCACATCAATTTCCTGAAGGAGTAAAATCCACCTCAACAACCTGGGCTTGGAATCCTGCTTAGCAAAAAGATATTTCAAAGCAGCATGGTCAGTATAAACAATCACTTTTGAACCCAACAGATATTGCCTGAATTTATCGAAGGCATATACAACTGCTAACAACTCCTTCTCGGTAGTTGCATAGTTTATCTGTGCAGGGTTCAGAACATGACTAGCATAGTAAATTACATGAAGCAATTTTCCTCTCCGCTGTCCAAGAACAGCCCCCACCGCAATGTCACTAGCATCGCACATAATCTCAAAGGGTAGGGACCAATCAGGGGCTATAACAATAGGTGCAGACACTAATTCTTTTTTTAGTGTTTCAAAAGCGTCGCTGCATTCCTTATTGAAAACGAAAGCCTTATCTTTAACCAACAGAGTAGTTAAAGGTTTGTCTATCTTTGAGAAATCTCTTATGAACCTGCGGTAAAATCCCGCATGTCCCAAAAAACTTCTTATTCCCTTTTCGTTGATTGGCGGAGGTAACTTAGAGATCACTTCCACTTTGGCTTGATCCACTTCGATCCCTTTTTGTGAGATCTTGTGACCAAGAACAATGCCTTCTTTCACCATGAAATGGCATTTTTCCCAGTTCAATATTAAGTTGCTTTCTTGACATCGCTGCAAAACAAGTGAAAGGTTAGATAAACAATGATCAAATGAGGATCCGAACACGGAAAAATCGTCCATGAACACCTCCATGTGTTTTTCCAGCATATCCGCAAAAATGGAAGTCATGCATCTTTGGAATGTAGCGGGGGCATTACATAGCCCAAATGGCATCCTTCTGTAAGCAAAAATGCCATAAGGGCATGTAAACGCCGTTTTCTCTTGGTCTTCCGGTGCAACAGCGATTTGATTGTACCCGGAGTATCCATCAAGAAAACAATAGTACTCATGTCCCGCTAGTCTTTCCAGCATTTGGTCAATGAATGGCAACGGAAAATGGTCCTTTCTCGTAGCCAAATTCAATCTTCTATAATCGATGCACACTCTCCACCCAGTAACGGTTCTAGTAGGAATCAACTCATTTTTTTCATTTGTTATCACAGTTGTTCCCCCCTTTTTGGGCACCACATGAACCGGACTCACCCAAGCACTATCGGATATGGGGTAAATCAATCCCGCATCCAATAGCTTAACAACTTCTTTTCGCACAACTTCCTTCATCACCGGATTCAATCTCCTTTGAGGTTGTACAACCAGTTTGTGATCTTCTTCCATCAGAATTTTATGCATACACACTGTGGGACTTATACCCTTTAGGTCTTCAATCTTCCACCCAATAGCTCCCTTGAATTTTTTTAGGACTTCAATTAACTTTCCTTCTTGCATGTCTTTCAAATTAGTGCTAATAATAGCGGGACATTTTTCTTCCGTGTCAAGAAAGACATATTTGAGATTCTCGGGAAGTTGCTTCAATTCAGATATTTTTGGTCTCTCTTTGCCTTCATCAACTGTCGTAGGCTGTCGCAACTCTTCCCACCGGTGCATTCTACTTCTTTTGAAGATAGGTTGATCTTCAAGCATAGCAACCACTTCCATATCCTTATCTCCAACTTCCTTATCACCTTCAAAAATGGACATACTCAACACCTTCTCTAGAGGTAACTTGGACACATTTTCTAAATGCTCACTAGCTTCCATTTGGTCTAACACCTGTATGTTGCTACTAGTGCCCACATCATCTTTGTACTTTAAAGTGTTCCTAACATAAATTTTTAACTCTTCATCATACACCTTCATTGTTAGCGTTCCACCTTCCATGTCTATCATAACTCTCCCGGTTTCTAGAAAAGGTCTTCCCAAAATCAAGGGAATTTCTTCATCTTCTGGCATTTCCAGGATCACAAAGTCAACCGGGAACACAAATTTGTCCACTCTAACCAATACATCATGGACAACTCCATAAGGTCGCTTCACCGAATGGTCCGCGAATTGGAGAGTCATCCTAGTGTCTTGTACAACACCAATACCTAACTTTTTGTAGATAGATAACGGCATTAAATTGATGCTCGCTCCCAAGTCGATGAGAGCTCTTTTGAACGATCGGTCACCAATAGTGCAAGGAATGGTGACAGCTCCTCTATCTTTTTTCTTCACCGGAATCTTTAATCCCTGCAAAATAGCACTACAAGTTTCGGTTAGAATAATAGGTTCAGCTCCCATAGTCCTCTTTTTAGCAATTATATCTTTCATGAACTTGGCATAAGTGGGCATTTGTTCAAGAGCTTCAAGCAATGGGATATTCAATTCCAGCTTTTTGAATAAGTCAAGAAATTTTTCAAAATTCTTCTCTTGCTGCCCTTTTTTCGTGTTTCTTGTAGGATACGGAAGTTTGACCACCGGTTTAGGATCAACCGCTTTTTCTTTGATGACCGGTGTTTGGGTAACTTCTTTGTCGTTGTCAACTTCTTCATTTTCTTTGATTTCAAGCTCAACTTCAATCAATTGACTTTCAACTTCAGAATTTTCTTGAACCTCTTCACTAACTTTACCTCTTCGCGTTGTGACTGCATTTACTTTATGATTATCTCTAGGATTTGTTACAGTAGCACTAGGAAGAGTCCCAGGAGCGTTTGGGATCGCAAGGTGTTGAGCAATTTGGCTCATTTGCACCTCAAGATTCTTTATGGAGGCTCCAGTGTTCTTGAAATTACTTCTGGTTTCTTCTTGAAATTGACAATTGTGAGCTGCCATCTTTTCAATGGCAATCTCCCAATCAGCTTTTCTTGACACAGGAGGCTGATAAGGTTGTTGTTGGGGCTGATACTGTTGTTGGCCTTGAACCGGTTTCTGGATGTTCCCTTGATGATCTTTCCAAGAGAAATTCGGGTGATTTTTCCACCCCGGATTATATGTGTTGGCATAAGGATTGTTCTGCCTCAACATATTAATCTGCTCAACCTGCTCTTGAGTTGCCAAACAGTGCATGGCAAAGTGTGGACCACAACATATCTCGCAAATCACCGCTTGAACGGGTTCAACCTGAGCAACTGTGTGAGTTCCCAGATTCATCTTCTTCAACCTTCTTTCAACTTCTGCGGCAATTTGATCTTCCATTTTTACAACCTGTTCTGTTAGCTTAAGATCTATTTTCCCGTCTGGTTGACTCACGGTGCGATCATATAACTCAAGGTGTTCATTGGCAGCAATAGCTTCTATGATTCTTTTAATACCTGTGGCTGTTGAAAAGTTTGTTGAGCCACCTGCAGCAGTATCAATCAGTTGCTTTGTCTTGAGTCGCAACCCATTCACAAAGTTTTGCATTTGCTCTGTTGCGTCCATGTTGTGAGTAGGACACGAAGTCAAACACCTTTTGAATCTTTTATAAGCATCTCCAAGGGATTCACCCTCTTTTTGTTTAAAATTGACTATATCATATCTTTTCCGGATGAACACTGAAGCAGGAAAGTATTCGTTTAGGAAGGCTGTTTCCATCTCTTGCCATGTTGTAATACTTGCTGCGGGAAGAGAATAGAACCACTCTTCAGCATCGTCAGTAAGAGTGAATGGAAACATCACCAGTCGTTTTGCCTCCTCTGAATGACCTTCGATCTTCAACGAAGTGGTAGTCGTAAGAAATCTCTGAAGATGCTTATTTGCATCCTCATTAATTCTCCCGGAGAAAGGCTTGCTCTCTAACTGGCGGATAGTAGATGGATGTAACTGGAAGTGTGCTACATTCACCGGTTGATTAACAATCGTCATCCTGTTAGGTTGAGCATTTGCCCCTCCGTAATCACCTAAGAGCCTCTCTGGAGCAGGTTGATTTCCTGCCATGTCGTTGACTTCAGGGTCAGTTTCTCTGTTTGAATCAGAGTCACTGTGCTCCGAGTGAACTGAAATATAGTCCTCAGTTTCCTGATACGGGACACTTGAACAAGTCTTAGCCAGACTATCAATTCTTGCCTTGCGGCGTCTCTCGTGCAAAGCTCTTTCTGGTTCTGTGTCAAAAGAAAATTTAGCTGAGGCCTGACCTCGCATAAACAGTTAGACACGAGTTAGAAAACAAAATTTCAATAACAGTAAAATGATATACAGAGAGTAAAGTAAAATTTTAGTCGCAGAGCAACAAAATTCCTATTGATATAACACAAAAAAAAAAAACTTAATTCTTTGGCAGTCCCCGGCAACGGCGCCAAAAACTTGACCGGAAAATAGCAAGTGTACTATTTTTACCGATGTAGTAATAGAAGGGATTAACCCAAAATATCGATCACAAGGACTGCGTATTAAAATAAGTTCTTCGTGATAAATTTCAATTGGACAAAACTCATGGTTTGAGATTTAATTAAATAAATTGAACAGAATAAAACGTAAAAACAAATAATTTCACTTATATAAAAGTAATGCCAGGTAGGGTGTATGATTCGCAATGCAATGACTCATAGGTTCCTTAATTTTAGATATGTGCTTTAGAACGTGTCTTTCCTATGCCTACAATGTTTTTCCAAAATTCCTTTAAAGAAAAACCTTTGGTATTCTTCATAGACCATGATTCCTTAAAGGTCATAGAAGAATATCAAGCAATAATTCTGACATAAAAAGGTTCATATAAAAATATCCCAATTCCTCAGTAATATTTTTTTACGATAAAATTATGCAACAAGGTTAGAATGGTTGGTCAACCAAATCCTAACCACGATCAGTTATCTTATTTTCCAATACCGATAAAGCATTAAGGACGTTGCGATAAAATAAAGAAACGAAACTAAAACATAATACCAAATTGAAGAATTCAACAAGTCATTACAAAATGCAAATCAGGGACACCCCCTGGCATTGGGGGGTTTAGCCACTCATGTTCAAACTGGAAATAAAAACAGAGTAAGCAAATTTAGACATTACAATTAACGTTGGATTAGTCGGATCGTCAATTGCTTCCGCTCTTGATCAATCTTTCTTCTCCCGTGTTCGTTCTCTCCAAAAAGCCCCAATTCAAAAGTCCCCTCTTCACAGTCATCATGGGCAAATATAAATCAGTCTTCAAACAGCACCGCGAAATGTCCGGAATACCCTCGAAGCAGCAAAACACAAAATTCTCTCTGGTCTTCACAACACGGGCCGTGTTGTGCAACACGGGTGCCCGTGTTGTGACTCTGGATTGCAACAAAAACATCCTTTCCCAGTTGCCATGACACGGGCCGTGTTGTACAACACGGGTGCCCGTGTCACACCTCTGTCTTCTTATTTTCTGAGCTGAATTTTTGTTTCTTCTGGTCTTTACAACACGGGCCGTGTTGTGCAACACTGGCACCCGTGTTGTGTCTCTGAACTCTCATTTTCTATCTGTTTTTAAAAGCTCGGACCCTCTTTCGGACACCTCGAACAACCGATTACATATTTACCTGAAACACCACAAAGAAACAACCACATAACCCATTCCACTGATAAAAACAAAGTAAAGATGATAAATATCAACTTGCACGCAATAATGAGAAAACTAAAGCAAAACATGAACGAGACACTACAAACAAAATAAAAATAGACTCGAAAGACGCTGAAAACTGGCTTGAATATTACCACTAAATATCACTGATCAACAGGTGTCAGTGTCAAAGAAGTGTAAAGTGTAATATATACAGTGTCAGTGTAAGGACAAAGAATGAGATGCTCAAGATCATGAGGCTTAAAAGAATGAAACTGGAAGGGAGGGGGATATACAGAGACTTTTGTTCGATAACAGTTAAGTTATGCCTACGTATCCTCTCGTGCAATGAGGAAGTCAGAACACCGTAGTTCGACCCAAAGAGACTGAAAGATGAATTGACTTGTGAATTGCTTACTAGCCTATGCTCAAGTGTATGATCTGTCTGGCACAGATGCAAACTGTCTTGCATTAGACGGAAGAAGCAAGTTCTCGGTTGTGAGTGAAGGTGATGAGAAAAGAATCCCGAAGGAGACGATTATTGTTTGTTTTGAGTTTTCAGTCTTTTATTGCTTTTGAAAGTTTGTCATAAGTTAATGAGCTTAAGCCTAAACCAATGGATTTAGTAAACTCATCACATCTTCCCTCTGATTAGGGGTAATGAGAATTACCTTAAGTGTGAAGTCAGATTCTCACACTTAAACACCTTTGCTGTAGGATTAAGATCATTAACCTACTTGTGATTATTTAGATATTTTTGTGGTTTTTGTTTAGTGTTAAGTAATGAGGTTAAGCCATAATCAGAGATTTAACAGACTCATTACACCATCCTAATAGAAGGATAATAGATGAGAATGTTTAAGCTGAGAAAAACTCCTCAACTTAATCCATGATTAGGGATTAAACTCATGACAAAACAAGCCTTTTCAGATGGATTTTATTTAATGGTATGATGATGAAGTGAGTTTTAGGGTTTGTAAGACAACTTGAGAGGGACTTGTCCATTAACACTAGGGTTAGTCCTTCTTAACCAATTAAGGAAGAATTAGAACCCTAATGCAAGGCCCAAGTTACAAGTGTGATGTCTTGATGATTATTAGATGGATTGATTAAAGGAGTTAAACACATTAAGGGTTTAACACTTAGGATTAAAGTTATACACTCCATCCTAAGAGAAGGATGCAGGCATAAGCTTAATCACAAAGCCTTAAAGCCTTTAGGGTTTAGTCCCTGATTATGAGATGAGAGGAGAAGACTCAAAAGAGACACAAAGGTAAGAAACTAAGTGGGGGACTAATCAAAACCCTAATCATTGTCATGCTTGGTTGTCCCTAAGGTTTGTGAGGTTTTCAAGAGAAGATCTTCAATGGAACCACCAGGAAGCAGATGAAAGGATCAGGAGAAGCAAAGTAACTTGCTTCATTCAAGAAGTCAAGTCACTTGAAGAAAGAAAGTAAGAAGAAGAAGAATGAGCAAGCTCAAACTCAAACACATATAAAAATGCAGCATGGATGCAAGAGAGATGAAAAGAAAAGTTATGAGAAGTGAAGGCAAATCCACTTCTCAAAGTCACTTACCACCTGAAAGGTTAGAAAAGGAATGCAATGCAATGCAAAATGGGATGAGATGACATGATGAGAAACAAAACCTGAAGCATATACATGATGCTAATGATGCTATGATATGCTACAAACATGAGGCAGCACATGGGAATGATCATACAAGTTCATGAATGCAAATGAAGCAAGCTAGGGACCATGAACATACATGAAAAGTTATGAAGTGCACATGGCATACAACATGGCAAATACAAGATGCAATGATCAAACATGCTTTCACTATGTCTTATGATGTCAAATGAATCACATGGAAGCATGGAATGTCATGGCAAGTCATGTTATGCAAGAGAATGCAAAATGGATGCATATGAAAGCCCAAATTAGGGTTTATGAACCATACATCAAACAAAAGTCAAAATCAGAAGCAAACCCTAAGATAAAAAATTGAAAATGCCACTCAAAGGACCCCTAATCCTATACTAAACCAATGCCCAAAGGAGAGGTCTCAACTCCTAACCACTTTCAAGTTATGATTTTTCTAAGATTTCTAGGGTTTTGGTTTCCAAACAAAAGAAATGCCAAACAAATTGAAAATGAAAGATCAAATCATAGCCATTTAATCTCACAAACTACATGCTAAACACAATGCAATGCAAAAATAATCAATGTCCAACTCTTCATGGATAGGCAGAAATGATTTTTTGAACTTTGGATCAAAATAATGCACAAAAATGATTTTAATTCAATGGAAAATTCTCAAAATGCATCAAGATCAAAAAATAAATTTGGTTTGAAGGTTGGACAATGTTTCTAAATGTCTTAGAACATTTCATGAATTTTTTGGTGATTTTTAAATACCTAAAAGCATTTTTAATAAATTAATTCTCATTAATCAATTAAAAATAAACTTTTAAATATTTAAAAATACTTTTTTAATGTAAAAAATGAAAACAAAAATATTTTTGTGTCATAAAAATTAATGAAATTCTTGAGAAAAAGTTTCATAATTTTTAGACAATTTTTACTATTTTAAATAAATTATGCAAATTAAATGAAAGAAAATGAAATAAAAATGAAAATAAATGAAAAGTAATCAGATCTAATGGCTGAGATTTGAACTGGGTTTAAAAGGGTTGACTGGCGCGCGAATCCAAGGGCTGTGGTTGGTCCTGATTAGATTTATTTAATTGTGATTAATTAAACTAATTAAAGGGGATTAGGGCAAATGAATAGATCTGAGCCATTCATGCGCGCGGGAGGTCAACGGAGTCAAGCAATCCAACGCCCAAGATTCAAATGGAATTAATGACCTGAGATTAGGGCTAACAACATTCAGGTGACCGGAGAGAAGCTCCGGTCATCTTCTCCGGCGGCAACACAACCCTAATTCATGATTCAGGCATCTAAACAACAAATTAAACACACCCAAATGATCCTCTAACAACCTAGGTCACGAATCCAGCCTCAAACATCATTTAAACACCAATAATCAAGCTAATCGAAAGAAACAAATTTCACGGGTGAAATTTCAGAGTGACCATACAAGCTCATTTCTCATCTATTTTCGATTCTAAAAGTATCCCCATGACCAGCAAAGCATAAGCAATTGATTTATAACTTAAAATGCAAGCTTTGGGAGAAAATGTTCATGTTCATACCTGAGCTGGAAAGCTTCAATATTGAGCTTCCAGAGCCTCCTTTGCGTGCAAATGAACTTCTTTGACTCCCTTGAACTCAAAGAGAAGCTCCAAAGTCCTTGTGGATGGCTGATTTGAGAGGAAGAGTTCTGATGTAGCAGATTGCACAGTCAGGATTTGTGAGGTTTTAAGCTATTCCAATGGTGGATTCTTGCTCCTTTGAATGTTTCTGACTTGTTGGTGAAGAGAGATGGGGTGTTTGATGGCTGGAAAGTGAGATTCGAAGAGAGAAGAGTTTTGGACAGTTTTGTGATATGCTATGTTCTGGCCAGCTTCAATGCTCAATGCTTTGCTATATCATCTCCAACTTGTGGGGATAGACTATGAGGCAGGTCAGTAGGGTGGCTGTGTACTGTGCCAAGAGTATGGGAGCCTTTTGCAAAAAAGTCAAGTTTGTGTCCTTGAGAGTATGGGTCATGGCAGCAACTGTGTGAGGTCATGTCTTGCTCCAGCTTGAGTTGAGGAGAGCCCTTGGATTGTTTGTAGCTGACTGCAACATATGGATGACAAGCTATGCTAGCTTTTGCAACTTGACAACTTGTGTTTTCTCATGAGTTTATGCTAAGTACATGAAACAATGCTTGCTGAATTTTGTCACATGATGTCTCAATTGGTCATGGCAATGTTTAGAGATCAGCTAGTGATCACATAATTCCTTGAAGCATGATTTTGCCAAGAATCCTCTTTTTGCATACTTATGAAAAATGCTTTATGGAACTTTGAAAATCAAGGCAAGCTATCCAAAATTCCTTGGGCCAAATCTGTTTTTGGGGTCATGTGTGATCATGTAATGCAACTTTGAAGTCACTTTGAAGTTACTAGAATGCTTGGTTCATGAAATTGCAAGTTTCCTCTTTAGTGCATAACTTGAAAATTAGTGATTTTTGCCAACTTTGTCACACCATAACTTTTGATCCAAGAAGAATTAGATCATGTTCTTGTACTTTTTGAAAAGGGAAAAATGTATTCTACAACTTTCATGACCAAAGTTTTTCCATTTGAAGCATTTTTGGATCAAAAAGCAAGGCTTGAAAAATGGCATAAAATGACATATTCTTGAAAAGTCAACCATGCCCTAAAAAGTCAACTTTGCAAAAACTTGTAATTCTTGAATTTTGTGAACTTCAACCTTCTTCCATGATCAAATAAAGATCATATACACTCAAAATGATGAAGGTCAACCCTTGGTTGGGTCATTGGGGGCCTCAGATGCCCTGATTTTGCACTGACTTGTCCAGAAAGTCAATTCTTGATCAGATGACTTCCCCATGGAATTTCTTCATGAAAATTGATATGCATACTCCCTATACCATATAGAGACCAATGGAAACAAGAATGACCAAAAAATTTGGAGTTATGGCCTCTGAAACCAAAACCCTAATTTTAGGTCAACTGTGCAGTCAAACTTGGCTCTGCATCCACACCAATCCCAGTTCTTGCGATCCTTTTGCATCTTTGACTTTGAGAGGATGTAATATGATATAAGAACACACATGGATCCCTTTGAAGTGATTGTTGACCTTTGGAGTGGCTCAAGAAGCTCTTGGATGGTTCAGATCACAAACCCTAGATGCAGATGACTTTGAATCTATGCAGTGAATCAAAAATGAGATATGAGATGATATGATTGTGTTTATGTATATGAAATGATCACCAGCCATGGTGTGAATGGGTGAGGGAAAATTTGGGGTGTTTACACATACCAAGCATGAAGAGAAATTTGTTTAGTATATGATTATTGGTCAAAAAGAACTACAAGGTGTCGGTCGAAGACAAGGTGATGAGAGTCTTCGACGTAGGTGGTAGGTTGATCTTGAAGGCTTCAATGTCTCAAAATAGAACCTTCAAGATCGAACTAAATGTGATGGAGCATAAGTGCCTTGGAAGTGAAGCCAGTAAAAATGAATGGTTATGGCACTATAGACTTGTCCATCTCAATTTTAAAGACATCAGAGATTTGAAGAGAATAAATATGGTTTCAGGATTGCCATAAATAGAAAGTCTAAACAAAGTGTGTGAAGAACATGTTCAATCGAAACAACAAAAGAATAACTTCAACAAGGATGCATGAAGCAGGACGAAGGCAATTCTTGAAGTCATATACTCTAATGTATGTGGTCCTATCTAGGTGGATTCGATTGGAGGTAACAGATACTTTGTCAGTTTCATAGATGATTTTAGTCGAAAATTATGGACTTACCTGATCAAGAAGAAAAGTCAAGTGATCAAGGTATTTACCAAGTTTAAATCTATGGTCGAAACACAAAGTGGTCGAAAGATCAAGATTTTGACGACTGATGGTGGTGGAGAATATGCATTGAAAGATTTCAATGCATTATGTGTGAAAGAAGGGATTATGCATAAGGTGGTGCCACCCTACAATCCACATCATAATGGAATTGCAAAAAGGAAGAATCGAACCATCATGAACATGGCGAGAAGTATGTTGAATGGAAAACATCTACCCAAAGACTATGGGGAGAAGTTGTGTCGACTGCAACATATATTTTGAACAGGTGTCTGACGAAGAATTTAGAAAGAGTTACGCCAGAAAAGTGTTGGTATGATGTCAAGCCTAGCTTGAGCCATCTGAAGGTGTTTCGATCTATAACACATAGACACATGCCAGATCAGTTGAGAAGAAAACTTGATGACAAATCTAGTCAAATGATTCTATTAAGATATCATTTGAATAGAGGTTACAAGTTGTTCGACCTAATGAACAAGCAAGTAGTGATCAGTAGGGATGTGATCATATATGAGCTTAAAGAATTGGATTGTATTGAAAATGTCAAGAAAGATTCAATTAGAATCTGGTGTGAAGAACGAGTTAGTGAAGTCGAAAGAGATGTTCGACAAGTAGAAGTTAGAGGTGAAGTTGGCCTAAACAGACCTCAAAGAACAAGACACATACCTGCAAGATTGTAAGAATGCGTGATTACATCAGATAATGTGGTCGATGAAGAAAGTGAGCTAGTACACTATGCTTTCTATGCAAATGTCAAACTTGTCAATGCAGTTGAGACATTGAAAGATTCGAAGTGGGTGAAAGCAATGAATGAGAAGATGACGTCCATCGAAGTCAATAACAGTTGGTCACTTAATGAATTGCCTAAGGCAAGAAGGCAAATAATGTGAAGTGGGTATACAAGGTGAAGAAGAATCCCATAGGGGAAGTGACTCGACATAAGGCGAGACTTGTGGCGAAAGGATTTCTTCAGAAGGAAGGAATCAACTTCGATGAAGTATTTGCACCTGTTGCTAGGATCGAAACAACCAAGTTGGTTGTTGGTCGATAGAATATGAACAATTGGCACACATGCCAGATGGATTTGAAGTGTGCATTCCTCAATGGCCCCTTAGACTCAGAAGTCTATGTTGCACGACCAATTGGGTTTGTGAAACAAGGTGACGGAAGTAAAATGTACAGGCTACATAAAGCCCTGTATGGAATTAAGCAAGCTCCAAGAACATGGAACAAGAAGATAAATGACTTTCTAAGGCAGAAGGAATTTCTGAAGTGCACAACTGAACATGGAATATATGTAAGAAGAAGCAACGGTGAATTGCTTATACTATGTCTCTATGTCGATGATATGTTGATAACAATAAGTTGCAAGAAGGAGATCGAAGATTTCAAACGTGACATGAGCGAGGAGTTTGAAATGTCAGACTTGGAAAATCTCTCATATTTCCTCGGCATTGAATTTTACAAGAACGGTAGAGGTTTGATGATGCATCAAAGAAGATATGTAGGAGAAATACTAAAGAGATTCGAGATGCAAGATTGCAACCCAACTTCGACTCCAGCTGAGCCTAAATTGCAATTGTCGAAAGATTCAGATGAAGATGATGTCGACCAAACCCAATACAGAAGACTTATTGGGTCACTTTGATACCTTTATCACACAATGTATGAATTAGCATACAATGTTGGTATGGTGAGTAGATTCATGCAGAAGCCAAAGGTATCACACCCTGCAGCGACAAAGAGGATACTGAGGTATCTGAAAGAAACTCTCGACTATGACATTTTGTTTCCTATAATTTATGAAGGATAAGAATGCAAGTTAGTAGGATACACTGATTTAAGTTGGTGTAGTGATGCGAAGGATCGAAAATCCACAACTGAATATGTGTTTATGTTAGGTAGTGCACCAGTTGCTTGAATTTCGAGAAAGGAGCCAGTTGTGGCATTGTCATCCTACGAAGCAGAGTACATAATTGCTTCTCTTTGTGCGTGTCAAGCAACATGAATGGTGAATCTGGTCGAAGAGATTACAGTGTAGAATAATGGAGTAATTACCATGAAGATCGACAACATGTTAGCTATCAATCAGGAGAAGAATCCGATTGCGCATGGTCGAAGCAAGCACATCGAAATAAGGTTCCATTATCTTTAAGAGCAGGTAGCAGACAAAAAGATTAACTTGGAATACTGCATAACTGAGAATCATTTTGCATATATCATGACGAAGGTAGTGTAGGTCGAAGTATTCAGAAGACTAAGAGCTGTAATGAATGTAAATAGCTTAGACACAATGAATTAGATGGTGTGTTGAAAGTGTAATTCATTATGTGATATTTGATTTAGATTAGATTTAGATTTGGTTTTAGATCTAGATTAGATTTAATTTCAAATTAGATATTTTGGGCTTTTATAGTTTTTGGGCTTTGGCTTGGGGTGCAAGCAAACATAAATCTATAAATAGGGAGTATCCTATTGTAATCAAATATCATTATAACACATTGTAATTCACAATTATGCAGGTTGCAGAGTGAATCAATAGAAAAAATCCCACAGTTTGTAGGTAGAAAAACTTTCTCTCCAAAAGAATCAAAATTCAACTATCAGAAGTATGGTCATTATTTTAGTGGTTGTCCAGAAAAGCAAAAGAATCAAGATTCTGATGCTACGCTGGCAAAGCATGAAGAAGAAGAAATGTTGTTGATGGTCACAACAAGAGATGATGAGAGATTCCAGGACCAATGGTACTTGGACTCAGGATGCTCAACACACATGACTGGTAGGAAATATTGGTTTGTCAACATGAAGCCCTCAATGAAGAACATGATGAAATTCTAAAATGACAATAATCTAGCAGCTGAAGGTATTGGTGATGTTCTGATTAAGAGGAAGGATGGAAAGAGGTCAGTAATTTCCAACATTTTGTACATACCAAGCATGAAGAGAAATTTGTTCAGTATATGACAATTGGTCAAAAAGAACTACAAGGTGTCGGTCGAAGACAAGGTGATGAGAGTCTTCGACGTAGGTGGTAGGTTGATCTTGAAGGCTTCAATGTCTCAAAATAGAACCTTCAAGATCGAACTAAATGTGATGGAGCATAAGTGCCTTGCAAGTGAAGCCAGCAAAAATGAATGGTTATGGCACTATAGACTTGTCCATCTCAATTTTAAAGACATCAGAGATTTGCAGAGAATAAATATGGTTTCAGGGTTGCCATAAATCGAAATTCTAAACAAAGTGTGTGAAGAACATGTTCAATCGAAACAACAAAAGAATAGCTTCAACAAGGATGCATGAAGCAGGTCAAAGGCAATTCTTGAAGTCATATACTCTAATGTATGTGGTCCTAACTAGGTGGATTCGATTGGAGGTAACAGATACTTTGTCAGTTTCATAGATGATTTCAGTCGAAAATTATAGACTTACCTGATCAAGAAGAAAAGTGAAGTGATCAAGGTATTTACCAAGTTTAACTCTATGGTCGAAACACAAAGTGGTCGAAAGATCAAGATTTTGACGATTGATGGTGGTGGAGAATATGCGTCGAAAGATTTCAATGCATTATGTGTGAAAGAAGGGATTATGCATAAGGTGGTGCCACCCTACAATCCACATGATAATGGAATTGCAAAAAGGAAGAATCGAACCATCATGAACATGGCGAGAAGTATGTTGAATGGAAAACATCTACCCAAAGACTATGGGGAGAAGTTGTGTCGACTGCAACATATATTTTGAATAGGTGTCTGACAAAGAATTTAGAAAGAGTTACGCCAGAAGAGTGTTGGTCTGATGTCAAGCCTAGCTTGAGCCATCTGAAGGTGTTTGGATCTATAACACATAGACACATGCCAGATCAGTTGAGAAGAAAACTTGATGACAAATCTAGTCAAATGATTCTATTAAGATATCATTTGAATAGAGGTTACAAGTTGTTCGACCTAATGAACACGTAAGTAGTGATCAGTAGGGATGTGATCATATATGAGCTTAAAGAATTGGATTGTATTGAAAATGTCAAGAAAGATTCAATTTGAATCTGGTGTGAAGAACGAGTTAGTGAAGTCGAAAGAGATGTTCGACAAGAAGAAGTTAGAGGTGAAGTTGGCCTAAACAGACCTCAAAGAACAAGACACATACCTGCAAGATTGCAAGAATGTGTGCTCACATCAGATGATGTGGTCGATGAAGAAGGTGAGCTAGTACACTATGCTTTCTATGCAAATGTCAAACTTGTCAATGCAGTTGAGACATTGAAAGATTCGAAGTGGGTGAAAGCAATGAATGAGAAGATAACGTCCATCAAAGTCAATAACACTTGGTCACTTAATGAATTGCCTAAGGCAAGAAGGCAAATAATGTGAAGTGGGTATACAAGGTGAAGCAGAATCCCATAGGGGAAGTGACTCGACATAAGGCGAGACTTGTGGCGAAAGAATTTCTTCAGAAGGAAGGAATCGACTTCGATGAAGTATTTGCACCTGTTGCTAGGATCGAAACAACCAGGTTGGTTGTTGGTCTATAGAATATGAACAATTGGCACACATGCCAGATGGATTTGAAGTGTGCATTCCTCAATGGCCCCTTAGACTCAGAAGTCTATGTTGCACGACCAACTGGGTTTGTGAAACAAGGTGCCGGAAGTAAAATGTACAGGCTACATAAAGCCCTGTATGGAATTAAGCAAGCTCCAAGAACTTGGAACAAGAAGATAAATGACTTTCTAAGGCAGAAGGAATTTGTGAAGTGCACAACTGAACATGGAATATATGTAAGAAGAAGCAACGGTGAATTGCTTATACTATATCTCTATGTCGATGATCTGTTGATAACAGGAAGTTGCAAGAAGGAGATCGAAGATTTCAAAAGTGACATGAGCGAGGAGTTTGAAATGTCAGACTTGGAAAATCTCTCATATTTCCTCGGTATTGAATTTTACAAGAGTGGTAGAGGTTTGATGATGCATCAAAGAAGATATGTAGGAGAAATTCTAAAGAGATTCGAGATGCAAGATTGCAACCCAACTTCGACTCCAACTGAGCCTAAATTGCAATTGTCGAAAGATTCAGATGAAGATGATGTCGACCAAACCCAATACAGAAGACTTATTGGGTCACTTTGATACCTTTATCACACAATGTATGAATTAGCATACAATGTTGGTATGGTGAGTAGATTCACGCAGAAGCCAAAGGTATCACACCTAGTAGTGACAAAGAGGATACTGAGGTATCTGAAAGGAACTCTCGACTATGACATTTTGTTTCCTACAATTGATGAAAGATAAGAATGCAAGTTAGTAGGATACACTAATTTAAGTTGGTGTAGTGATGCTGAGGATCGAAAATCCACAACTGAATATGTGTTTATGTTAGATCGACAACATGTTAGTTATCAATCTGGCAAAGAATCCGATTGCGAATGGTCGAAGCAAGCACATCGAAATGAGGTTCCATTATCTTTAAGAGCAGGTAGTAGACGGAAAGATGAACTTGGAATACTGCATAACTGAGAATCAGATTGCATATATCATGACGAAGGTAGTGTTGGTTGAAGTATTCAGAAGACTAAGAGATGTGATGAATGTAAATAACTTAGACACAATGAATTAGGTGGTGTGTTGAAAGTGTAATTCATTATGTCATATTTGATTTAGATTAGATTTAGATTTGGTTTTAGATCTAGATTAGATTTAGTTCCAAATTAGATATTTTGGGCTTTTATAGTTTTTGGACTTTGGCTTGGGGTGAAAACAAACCTAATTCTATAAATAGGGAGTATCCTCTTGTAATCAAATATCATCATAACACATGTTAATTCATAGTTATGCAGGTTGCAGAGTGAATCAATAGAAAAAATTCCATAGTTTGTAGGTATCAAAAATTTCTCTCCAAAATTCTTTTAGAACACTAATTTTTTTCTACTTCATATTTCTTCTTCTTTTTTGTTATTGTTCCGCAAGAACTTTTCTTGTTTATAAAGGGTCAGAATTCTCATAGATTTTGAGTTAATTCTAACAAAAATTGAGCATTGCAAACTGAATTTCAATTAGCAGATATTTCTAACAAAATCTTTGAAGTATATAAAATTTAGATGTCTTAAATGGTCATTTAGAATGAGAAGCTTAGAAAATCTGAATTAGAGAGGTATTTGAATATAATTCAATTTTTGAATATAACTATTGGTGACTTTTGAAAATGTTGCACTTGTAACTTGCAACACAAGAAAACTATCACAACTTAAATTTGTTAGTTGGTTACAAACTTTACGATCCATTTAAAAAAAGTATCTTCTCATTGTACTAATATTCATTCCATTTTAATAACATTTCTCTCAATTGCCTTTAGTTTTGTTTAAACTTCCTCAATGTGCAAATAACTTGAAACACATGTTACTCAAGAGACCCATTTTGAAGTAGGAATTAAACATTCTAAGTAGGGATTTTAGAAAAAATCAAAACAATCCAAGATTTTGAATTAGATAACTGATTATAAAATCTTATTTTGGAAAGAAGATAGAAAATATTGGAGAAGGAGATGAACAAATATGTCAATTGAAAAGGATGCCACAAAGAATAATTAAACGTTTTTCTTAGTAAATTTAATAAAAATAATCTAATTGACTAATATAATATTTTTGATAGACTTAGGACCACAGGTTTAATTAAACTTTTGTTTTTTTTGTATATGTTCCTTGTATATTATAGTTGCAAACAAAATTTAATCATAACACAAAAAAACCATAGTTCTGTATTCAAGATGGATCTTCAAATCCTATACTTTACATCATTTTTCTCCCTAATCACTTTGCTGTTTATAGCACACAGAATACTTGTAACCAAGAAATCTAACTCATCAACCCCAAATTTACCACCTGGTCCATCAAAATTACCTATAATAGGAAACATACACAACCTTATTGGTTCACTTCCCCATCACAAACTTAGAGAATTATCAACAAAATATGGACCCTTAATGCATCTAAAGCTAGGAGAGGTTTCAACAATTGTAGTATCATCACCAGAATATGCTAAACAAGTATTGAAAACTCATGATCTTGTCTTTGCTTCAAGGCCTGAAATCCTAGCTACAAAGATAATGAGTTACAACTCTCTTGGTATGTCTTTTGCACCTTATGGAGAATATTGGAGAACACTTAGAAAAATTTGTACACTTGAGCTACTAAGTTCAAAACGTGTCCAATCTTTTCAACCAGTTAGATTTGAAGAGTTAACAAATCTAATCAAGTTGATATCATCAAAAGAAGGGTCAGGATCACCAATCAATTTCACCAAAGAAGTTTTTTCAACAATATTTACAATCACTTCAAGAGTGGCCTTAGGGAAAAAGTGTAGGGAAAATCAGAAATTCATAGCAATTGTAAAGGAAGCCATGAGGGTTTCTGGAGGTTTTGAGTTGGGAGATTTGTTCCCTTCTTATGCATGGCTTCAACACTTATCCGGATTAAAGCCTAAGCTTGAAAAGTTACATAGAGAAGCTGATATGATTATGCAAAACATTCTTGATGAGCATAGGGAGGTTAGGAAATCAAGGATCAATGATGATCATGGTAAAGAAGTTGAGGAAGAAGATCTTATAGATGTGCTCTTGAATCAAGAATGTTTAAGTGATAATAGCATCAAGGCTGTGATCCTGGTAAGCAAATTTATTTTGATTTAATCACTTAATTCATTGCTTCTTCAAGTATATACTACTTTTTATCTTTTACTTTTAATCTATCTAGTATTTTTATTCACTTTTAATTTTTTAAAATTATTTTTATTTAATCACTTAATTCTATAATTATATTTCTTATATCACCAATATTGTATGAACAAAGAAAGATCAAAAGTAAAATAAAATATATTTAAATTATTAAAATTAAAATATAAAAATTTATTTGATTAAAAAAAATAATAATTTATTTTTAAAGATTGATAATATTTTTAAAACATTTATTAAATTATTTTTAAGGATTGATAATATTTTTAAAACATTTATTAAATTATTTTTAAAGATTGATAATATTTTTAATCATCATTTGTCAAGATTGATAATATTTTTAAAACAAAAAGAAATAGTTTAAGAAATTGAATAAGGTATTTTTTAAAATTTTTATTAAATGTTTAAACTAATTTTTTAAAGTAGGGTGTCTAAATTTTTAAATAATTTGTAGCTAATTAATTTCTTTTATTTTAGGCCAAAATAAAAATTATTTCAAAGTTTAATTACCTAATTAAAATTATTTAAAAGTATAGAAGGGATTTAATGATAGATTATTCCATTTAAATAACTAGATCTTTTGACTTTGAAGGATATGTATGGTGGTGGAAGTGAGTCATCAGCTGCTACAATCACATGGGCAGTGGCAGAGATGATAAAAAATCCAACAATAATGGAGAAGGTGCAAGCTGAGGTAAGAGAAATATTTGATAAAGAAAAACTACAACCAAATGAAAGTGACATGGAGAAATTAAAATATTTAAAAAAAGTTGTGAAAGAGACATTGAGATTACACCCTCCTGGTGCATTTTTGCTTCCAAGAGAATGTGGAGAAGCATGTGAGATAAATGGATATGATATACCTTATAAAAGCAAAGTGATAGTAAATGTTTGGGCCATTTCAAGAGATCCAACTTTCTGGTCTGATCCAGATAGGTTTTATCCTGAAAGATTTGATGAAAATAGTGTAGACTATAAGGGTAATAGTTATGAGTTCATTCCTTTTGGTTCTGGTAGAAGAATGTGTCCAGGAGTGACATTTGGTTTGGTGAGTGTTGAGTTTTCTCTTGCTTTGTTGATGTATCACTTTGATTGGAAACTTCCCAATGGAGTTAAGAAGGAAGATTTAGATATGAGTGAGAGTTTTGGAGTAAGTGTTACAATGAAAAATGATTTATACCTTATTCCATTCATTTATCATCCTTAGTCTACTCCTCCTTTTATGTTCAATGTCTAAACTATAAGGAGATAATTATATTATGAATTTGTGTGTATCAAGATTTTAAATCTAAGAAAAGATGCTATTAATATTATCATTGTTTAGAATAAAGTTGTCGATGTTAAGAATCTTTGTTTTTGCTGACTTTCATTTATTAGATTCCATTAATAATTTAAAGAATATTTACATAAAAAAGAACTTCAATTTGTTGATAATTTTTTTTTTTATGTCTAGGCAATTAAGGGTGGCTAAATGCTATTTTTGGTGAATTTTTTATTGGGGGACCAAACTTTTTATCGGAAGATTTTAATATATCTGTCATACGTTATTTTTATGGATTTTTATAGATGCATACACTAATAATTTTTTAAAAAAAATAAGTTTTAACTTTTATGAGACATTAACAAGAATTCTACTTGCTTTGATCTACATAAAAAAGTAGAATGTAGTAAGTTTTCTTCTCGTGTTCTGTCATATGTATTTTTCTCGGTTACGGGGATGTACATAAGGGCTATCATTTTTATGATCTTTGAGAAAGAAAACTTAATGTTTCCTCCATGCTTTTTACACTAAGTCTTTTGGATATCATATTACTAGTAGTTGAAAAGTCACCCATAGTGATCATTTTGATCTTAATGATAATGTTTTGAGTGATTGTAATTTTGAGAACAATAGAATTAATACTACTGCTTATTCTATGGCCGAACAACTCCCATGAATGTATATCCTTTTTCTAGTTATTCGTCTTATGATTGTATGTCTACTTTATTACCTACTTTTATTTATTCCACTTATCCTACTTCTTTTTCTTATTTGTTAACATGTACTCACAAATTGTCTATGTTTTCTTCTTATAAGGAGATTATACTTGATCCTCTTTGACAAGAGGCTAGGCCATAAGAAATTTATACTTTGCACAAGAGATGTGATTGGAAAATTTACCATTATTATTAATTACATCAATTAGTTTTCGCTCTAGCGATCATGATTCACCTTTATTTGTCAAACCATATATCATGATCGTATTTACTTTCATTATTTGTTGATGATATCACTATACAAGTGATGATATTAATGAGATTAATGATTTTAAATTACAACTAGTCAAGAAATTTGAGAAGAATTTAGGTACGATTTACCACTTCTTAAGAATTGAAGTTGCTACTCTCCTAGAGAATACATTCTCTCTCGATCTAATTAAATTAATTAACAACATACTTGAACAAGCTTGATTTTTTTGTACTAGAGAAAAAAATAGTCCTCTTAAAATGAATGTGAAATATGTTTCCTTTGATGATGTTCATTAACCATATCTCACTTTGTATCGTCCTTCGGTTGACAGTCAGGTGTATCTTACGATAATCATACCTGATATAGTTTATGATGTTCATGTTATGAGTTAGTTTATTGTCTTTCACACTACATTAAATTAAAAAATTGTTCTTTGTATTCTTTGTTATCTTTGGGGAACCCAATTTTAAAGATTTTATTTTACTTATCGTGATTATTCTAACATTGATTGGGTTGGTGACTCCACAAATTGTAAGTCTATCACATTTTTTTGTATACTTATTGAAAACTCTTATTTCACTTAAAAGATTAAATACATCATATGTATCTCGCTCTTCTATAGAAGTTAAGTGTTATGTTATAGCATATATCTTAACTAAATATAGTATGGTTGTGTTGATTACTTTTTGATATGGATGTTTGTCTTTTTGAACCATCTCTCATATATTGTGATGACAAAGATATCATTCCAATTGCTCATAGCTCATTATATCATGAATGTTATAAATATATTGAAATTATTGTCACTTGACTAGTTATTATTGTCGCTCCCAGGATTTTCATCCTAGTACAAACGCAAAAGTGGCGCGGAAAAGGTAGAGTCGCCAGCCAGGCATTTTTATCCCGAAGGAACGGAAAAGGTAATGTTGCACAAACCTGAGGAAGAAGGAAAGGACAAGGTCCTGCAAACCAAAGATCTGGGTTCGGGAGTCGGTTACGACCTGGGAAGGTATTAGCACTCCAGACCGTCCGCCGTACCCGACGGGATCCGCGCTTGCTTGTTTGTTTCAAAGGGTGAGAAATAAGATGCTGCTGAACAAGATTGCTAACTGGAATGAGAATGAAAATGAGAAAGGAACTGGAAAAGAGAGAATGAAAAGAAAGAATGGGGAAAATGTAGGAAAAATAAAGAATATGCTCGAACGGGCCCTACCCCGCTACCTACGTACCTCATCGGGAAAATGAGGATCAGAGTTGACGTAGTTCGCCTAACTAAGGCGGAAATTTTGTTTGTGTTTTTTATGCGCTGGAACTACGTATGTCTATGCTCAGGTGTTGCAGGCTCGTCTGGTACGAGTGCGTTTACCGTCTTGCATGCGAGACAAGTCGTCGCGAGTTCGCGTTTAGAATGAATGAGGTGAGAAAGAGAAGTTCCCTTATGATAGTCGCTTATTGTTGGTTTTTGTCTTTTATGAGAAATGTTTTGAATTTGTTTCTGAACATTCTCATACTAAGACCTATCCATCGTGGTAAATACTTACACCTCGCCTCGAAACAGGACGCGTATAAGTACTCTGTAACAAAGTCTCATGGCGTATAACAACGTTCAATTTTTATTAAGTATTTTTATTATTTTCTTTATGAGGTGAGAAAGAATGACTCAAGTTGCAAAAGGCAAACTGTCGCTCCCACCAAATGACACCTGGTCAGAAGGGGTACAGACGCGAACGGTCGGCGAAAGGAGAATGAAATGAATAGAGTCGCCAGCTAGGCATTTTTATCCCGAAGGAAAGGTAATGCTGCATAAACCTAGAAAGATATGGATAAGACGGCTGCGAATCAGAGAGACTGAGAAAGGGGGTTGGTTACAACCTGGGAAGGTATTAGCACCCAGATTGTCCGTCGTACTCGACGGGATCCACGCCTAACAGATTTGTGTTTTAAAGGGGTAGTGTCAGTGAAATTTGTGTAGCAAAGCTAGAAAAGAATGCTAGTGTCAGTGTAAAAGAAGTGTGAAGTGTAGTATTTACAGTGTCAGTGTAATAACAAGAGTATAATGCTCAAGACTATGAGGCTTAAAGAATAAAGCTAGAAGAGGGGGGAGTATACAGAGACTTTTGTTCGATAACTGTTAAGTTATGCCTACGTATCCTCTCGTGCAATGAGGAAGTCAGAACACCGTAGTTCGACTCAAAGAGACTGAAAGATAAAATTGACTTGTGAACTGCTTGCTTGCCTATGCTCAAGTGTATGACCTGTCTGGCTCAGGTGCAAACTGTCTTGCATTAGGCGGAAGAAGCGAATACTCGTTTGTGAGTGAATGAGATGAGAAAAGAATCCCGGAGGAGACGATTATTGTTTGTTTTTGTGTTTTCATTCTTTTATTTCTTTTTGAAAGTTTGTCATAAGAAAGTGAGCTTAAACCTAAACCAAGGGTTAATAAACTCATCACATCTTCCCTCTGATTAGGGGTAATGAGAATACCTTAAGTGTGAAGTCAGAATCTCACACTTAATTACCATGGTGCAGGGTTAAGATCATTAACCTACTTGTGATTATTTAGATGTTTTTGGTGTTTTTGTTTAGTGTTAAGTAATGAGGTTAAGCCATAATCAGGGATTAAACAGACTCATTACACCATCCTAATAGAAGGATAATAGATGAGAGTGTTTAAGCTGAGGAAAGCTCCTCAACTTAATCCATGATTAGGGATTAAGCTCATGACAAAACAAAGCCTTTATTAAGTGGATTTTAGTTAATGGTGAGATGAAGAAGTGGGTTTTAGGGTTTGTAAGACAACTTGAAGGGGACTTGTCCATTAACACTAGGGTTAGTCCTTCTTAGCCAATTAAGGAAGAATTAGAACCCTAATGCAAGGCCCAAGTTACAAGCTTGGTGTCTTAGTGATTATTAGATGGATTGATTAAAGGATTTAAACGCATTAAGGGTTTAACACTTAGGATTAAAGTTATACACTCCATCCAAATATAAGGATGCAGGCATAAACTTAATCACAAAGCCTTAAAGCCTTTAGGGTTTAGTCCCTGATTGTGAGATGAGAAGAGAAGACTCAATGATGACACAAAGGTAAAAACTAAATGGGAGACTAATCAAACCCTAATTATTGTCATGCTTGGTTGTTCCTAAGGTTTGTGAGGTTTATAAGAAAGATCTTCAGAGAAACCACCAGGAAGCAGATGAAAGGAGCAAAGAGAAGCAAAGTAACTTGCTTCATTTAAGAAGACAAGTCACTTTAAGAAAGAAAGTAAGATGAAGAAGAATGAGCAAGCTCAATCTCAAGCATAAGACAAAATGCATCAATGATGCATAAGAGAGATGAAAAGAGATTGTGAGAAGTGAAGGAAAATTCACTTCTCAAAACAACTTACCACCTGAAAAGTTAGTAAAGGAATGAAATGCCATGCAAATGAGATGCAATGTGATGATGCAAACCAAAACCAGAAGCATGAGTATGATGTTAATGATGCTAAGAGTTGATGCAAACATGAGGCAAGGCATGAGAATGATCAGACAAACATATGGATGCAAGAGAAGCATGCTTAGGACCATGAACATACATGAAAAGTTATGAAATGCAAATGACATACAACATGGCAAATGAATGATGCAATGATCAAACATGATTCTAACATGTCCTAAGATGTGTTGTGAACCAAATGGATGCACAAAATGTCATGGCAAGTCATGGTATACAAGCAAATGAGTAATGGATGCAAAGGAAAGGCCCAAATTAGGGTTTATGATCAATGCACAGAACAAAAATCAAAACCAGAAGAAAACTTCATGATTAAAAACTGAAACTGAAATCAAAGGAACCCTAAACCTATACAAACTCACTGCCCAAAGAAGGGGATCCAACTCTAAACCTAATGGAAGTTATGAATTTCCTAAGATTGCTAGGGTTTTAAGGTACCTCATCAAGAAAAATGCAAAACAAATTGAAAATGCAAGATCAATTCATGTCAATTTTACCCTATAAACTACATGATATGCAAGATGCAATGCAAAAAGAATCATTGTCTAACTCTCAATGGTTAGGCAGAAATGAATTTTTGAAGTTTGGAACAAAATATTGCCTTGAAATGAAATTAATTCCATTGAAAATTGTCAAAAGGCATCAAGATCAAAAAAGAAATTTGGTTTGAGAGTTGGACAATGTTTCTAAATGATTTTAAATGTTACATGAATTTTTTGTGATTTTTAAATACCCAAAAGTATTTTTAATTAATTAATTCTCATTAATCAATTAAAAATAAACTTTTAAATGATATAAATATTATTTTTGATGCAAAAAATAAAAATAAAAAAATTTTTGTGTTCTGAAAATTAATAAAATGTTTGATAAAAATTTTCAGAATTTTTTAAAGTGTTTTGCTATTTTTTATAAAATGTACAAAACAAATGAAATAAAATAAAAATGAAAATGAATAAATGAAGAAGTAATCAGATCTGAGGGCTGGTATTCAAACTGGACGCGCGGGAGTTGACTGCGCGCGTCATCCAGTGGTTGAAATTCAAACTTGATTAAAACTGATTAATTAATTTAATTAAGTGGAATTAAGGCTTAATGACAAATCTGGACCACACACGCGCGCGGGAGATTGACTTAGTCAACCAGATCAACGCTCCACATTCAAACCTGGACTAAAACCCTAATTAACATTAATGACCTTCAGACGGCCGGAACAGTGGTTCCGGTCGTCTTCTCCGATGAGCCATTTTCCTAACTCTCTCAAAACTCCACAAAAATGAAATCTAACTGCCCAGAATCAAACCCCACTTATCACTGAATCAAAACCCCCAAACAAAAACCATTTTTCATTCATTAATCATGCAAATCGAAGCAAAACAAATTTAGGGCAGAAATTGTCAGACAACTCATACATACTCAATATTCCACCATTTTCATTTTTAAACACATCATGATGATCAGGATAACATGTAGAATCAATTTATAACAAGTAAATGAAGTTCTGGAAAATTGGTTCTTGATGGATACCTGAACTGAAGTCCTTCGAACTGGAGCTTTCTGAGCCTTTCTCTTATGCAAACTGACTCCTCTGGTCCCCCTGAGCTCAATGGAATGCTTCAAAACTTTTGTTGATGGCTAATTAGGGAGATTGCAGAAGTTCTGTTCAAGGAGGGGTGATGATCGTGTTTTGATTTCAGTGACTTTCAGGCTGTTTCAATGGTTGGTTTGTGATCAGTGAGCCATGTTGAGATTAATGGTGAAGTTTGTTTGTGTGTTTGAAGCTTGTGGAGAGAGTTTCGAATGGTTTTGCACATGAGGTGAAAAATGAGAATGCTGTGTTCTTGGAGCTTTCAGGCTTGTGTCTTCTGTGGTTTGGCTTCCTTTTGATTTGTATAAACAAATGGGATTGGTTCAGAAAGTGGTTGTGGCATAGTGTGATTGGTATGGGCAAGTTGCCAAAATGTCAACTTGACTTGTACTTGAGGTATGGGCAATGGTGTAGCTAGCCATTTTGCTTGTCTTGGCTCAGCTGAGTTTACGGAGAACCATGGAATTGTTTATGAGATGAATCAACAAGTGGATCAAGACTTATGAGATGTTTTGCAATTTTCACAAAGTTTGGCCCCTTTGGAAATTCTTGAGATTCAAGGCATCAAAATGCAATATTCTTTGGCCCATTCTGATTTTTAGGGGTCATGTGATCATGTTGTGAAGAGTTTGTACACTTTTTAAGCCTTTAGAACACTTGATCATACCATTTTGCAAAATGCCTCTTTGGTAGAAAACTTCAAATTATGTGATTTTGGCCAACTTTGACAAGCCATAACTTTTGATCCAAAATGAATTAGAACAAGTTCTTGTACTTTTTGAAAAGGAAATGATCCATTCTACAACTTTCATGACCAAAGTTTTCCCATTTGAAGCTTTTTTGAATCAAAAAGTAAGGGTTGAAAAAGTTTCCCAAACTGACAATTTTCATTATAAGTCAACTTTCCCAAAAAGTCAACTTTGTAAATGGCTTGAAATTCCTCAAATTTGTGAACTTCCCACATCTTCTATGATCAAATAAAGATCATACACAATCAAAATGATGAAGAACACCCTTTGGTTGGGTCATTGGGGGCCTCAGATGCCCTGATTTTGCACTGACTTGCTCAAAAAGTCAACTCTTGATCAGATGACTTCCCCATGGAATTTCTTCATGAAAATTGATATTCATCATCCCTATACCATATAGAGAGCAATAGAAACAAGAATGACCAAAAAATTTGGAGTTATGGCCTTTGAAACCAAAACCCTAATTTTAGGTCATCTGTGCAGTCAAACCTGGCTCTGCTTCCATGCCAATCTCAGTTCTTGTGATTCTTTGACATTCTTGACTTTGAGAGGATATAATATGATTCTTGAACATACATGGACCCCTTTGAAGTGATTGATGACCTTTGGAATGGCTCAAAAGGCTCTTGCATTGATCAGATCACAAACCCTAGATGGAGATGACTTAGAAGCTATGTAGTGAATCAAAAAAATGCAATATGAGATGCTATGGTTGAGTTTATGCATATGAAAAGACCACAAGCCATGGTGTGAATGGGTGAGGGCAAATTTGGGGTGTTTACAGCTGCCCCTATTCAAACATGAGTTAGCTGTGCGGGATGTAAGCGACGGCTTAAACAAGCAAACAAGATAACTTGTGGTTGAATACCAAAGACAGTCCAAAATTTGCACTCACAGAATGAAGAAGAAAAGGGATATAGATTTTAAAGGAAAATAAAGTATATTATAAAGTGCGGGCGACGGAGGACGACCACCGAGCAGAGGACAACTGTTGGGGATAAAGAAATGACGGGGACGACCGACACGCTGGGGATGATGCGGGAAATCGAGCAATGATGGGGGCGGCCGACAAGCTGGGGATATAAGAAATTATGATGGGTGTCATCAGGACTCTCTGGGGATTATAGGTAGAAATAAATGATAAGGTACGGTTATCAGGTTCATAAAGTAACGCAAACCACGATGGGGACGACCATCGGGTTAAACTGATGAAGGGCGATCATCAGGACAAGGAAAAGGGACCACGACGGGGATGGCCATCGGGTTAAAGAATGAATGAAATATTGATGAGGGACGGTCATCCAAGGTGAAGGACGATCACCAGGAAAAGGAAAAGGGGCCACGACGGGGACGGCCATCGGTTTAAAGAATAAATGAAATAATGATGAGGGACGGTCATCAAAGGTGAAGGACGATCACCTGGCAGGGTACGGCTGCCGAAAGTATCGCGACATAGGACAAATGCCGGATGGAAGGTCGACGATGGGGACGGCCATCGGACGAGCATGACGAAGGACGATCATCAAGAGGTGAAGGACGAACACCTAGCAGGGGACGGCTGCTCTCAAGGTTTATCATGACATAGGACGAATGTCAGATAACAGGATCAACGATGGGGACGGCCATCGGATAAAATGATGAAGGACGATCATCAAAAGGTGAAGGACGATCACCTAGCAGGGGACGGCTGCTAAATATTACGACATAGGACGAATGCCGGATAAAAAGATCAACGATGGGGACGGCCATCAGATGAGCATGATGAAGGACGTTCATCAAGAGGTCAAGGACGATCACCTAGAAGGGGACGACTGCTCTCAGGGTTTATCATGACATAGGACGAATGTCAGATAGAAGATAAATTTTGCTTTGCTGGCGACCTACTGGGGAATAGTAAACACGGACGAGTGTTTATATCCAGGAAATAAAAGGTACAAGTGTTTTGACGCTGTGTATAGATTAAAGATGCGGACGAGCATCCCTAAGACTACGATACGGACGAGTATCGGGTAGAAACAAATACTGACACGTTCTGAGATGATGATACGGACGAGTATCGACTGGTTAACAAGGAACATGGACGAGTGTTGATTCTGAGGGGACTCTTCTGGGGAAAAGTGGACACAGACGAGTGTCTAAATTCAAGAAGACAAGAGTGTTTGACACAGTGTATGTGTTAAAGATGCAGACAAGCATCCCTAAGACTGTGATACAGACGAGTATCAGGTAGAAACAAACGCTTGACGCATGTTCTGAGATGATGATACGGACGAGTATCAACTGGTTAACAAAGAACATGGACTAGTGTCGAATCTGAGGGGATATAAGTGATATATACAAGATACGAATGAGTATCTGTATGAGTGAAATAAGTATGAGTGGTGTATAGATGAATGTTTAACTTGCTGGGGAGAGTGACACAGATGAGTGTCAAAAAGGAGAAAAGTATAGTATAAACAAGTATCCGATATACGAAGCGTTCAGGTGATTATGCTGGGGAAGGTGACACGGACGGGTGTCAGGGAATTTGTATAAAGATGTATCTGTGAGTGCAAAGGGGACGCTTTGGCTTTCTGCTGGAGAATCTGGGGAGTTTTTCTGTACATTGTTGATGGATTGTCAATATTCACAAGTGTTTGATTCAGAACATGGCTTATGATTATGCAATATGTTTGATTTTTGCCGTAATGCTCCGTATTAGACGGAATGCTACGCTTTGTGGGTGAATATGATGTGAATGTTATGTTTATGCAAAAGATAACGATCCGGGATTCGGATCCCGTTGCTAAGGAGATCTCTGGTTGATCTGCTTGAAGTGAACATCCCAGCTGGGGGTGAGATCGTTGGTAGATCTGGCATATGGGACTCTACTTGGTGATATAGGCTACTGATAGACCTATCTTTGGTAATGAGGGGCCCAACTGGGGTTTGTAGCAGCTTTCTTCACTCTGTTGTGAACCCTCCGGGCGTTGCTTTTCTGGATGGAGGCTGAAACTCTATGGGGGATGGTTCCCCGACTTTTGCACTTGGCTGTGGAGGAACAGTAAATGGCAACATGGCTGGGGAAGAAGAAAGACCATGGGAAGGTCTTCCTGGAGATTTCTGTAGAGGTCCTGCTGAGGATGGTACTTGACAACTCAGCTGGGGAAAACCATCTCTGGGGCTAAGGCTGAGTGGATAATGATTCGCCAGCTTGCTGGGATGAAGCTTCCATGCCCCATGTTGTGCTTTAAGTACCTGCAATCCTGAAAAGACAGAGAAACGTCCAAGGAATCCCGAGGTATCCCTTACCGGGTTCCATCATAGGAGTTCAGACACTCCCGGGAGTAAGCATATTTCCTGCAAACACGTATTTTTAGAAGAGAAGCATCTGTATTTGTGCAATCAGTACCTTAAAGACATCGGACATTTTGCAAATGAAAATAAAATGTACGAGACGAGACATGACTGAAAATCTGATTTTATTAATTCGTGTGCCCTGAATTGGCGAGATACAGTCGAGGAAACAGATCCCCTAAAATGAGGAGATTGTTACAAATTGAGAAACAAAAGGTTGGCAATGTTGGCGACGCTTCAAGGAGCTTCCCTTTTGCTATGACTCGTATGACTTTTGACGTTCTTCTAGTCCTGCTTTCTGAAGAAGGATGATTCTGAAAGAAGCTTGATCCTTTCGAAGCTTACCAAGTTGTAAGTGATATAGACGAATTCAGAATGTAGTTGTTCGCTTATTCCCTTATTTTGCATGGATCGCCCTTTCGGGTTTTCAATCCATCGGGATACCCATTTTTGCCTGAGTTTGTCCAATGCGGCTTTTCAACTCAGCGGGTGTACATTTTTTATTTATTTTCCCTTATTTTTGCCCGAGTCTTTTATTCTGTTTTTGACTCGCCGGGATGCCCTATTTTTTCCTGGACTTACATTCTGTTTTTATGTCCAGCGGGTCTTTTATGCGAAGTATTTTTTAACTCCATCTGAATTCATAGGGGACGGGAAGTCTTCACCATCCATAGTACTGAGCATCAGTGCTCCACCGGAGAAAACTTTCTTTACTACGAATAGCCCTTCATAGTTCAGAGTCCACTTTCCCCTGTGGTCTGTATGAGGAGGGAGGAGTCTTTTCAGCACAAGATCTCCTACTTGGTACTCTCGGAGCCTGACTTTCTGATCGAAGGCTTTCTTCATCCTTTTCTGATACAGCTGACCATGGCAGATTGCAGCCAATCTTTTCTCTTCAATCAGACTCAGTTGTTCGTATCGGGATCGGACCCATTCTGCTTCGTTCAGCTTAACATCCATTAGTACCCGCAGGGAGGGTTGTAGATGTTTAGAATTGGCAGAATTTTTGACCAACAAGAAATATTGAATTCAGTTCAGAATGTCCTATCAGATGTTGGGACATTATCAAACAGAGTATAAGAACTTATTTCAGGATGTCACACCAGATGTTGGGACATTGTGTAAATGACTTAAGTTCAGTTTTTCAGGATGTCCCAACAGATGTTGAGACATCTCAAACCTGCTACCAGAATTAATTATTGACTAACTGATCTGAGATATTTAAGGAGAGTTATCTAGAAATAATTATGGATGGATAAAAATAGAACAACGCGCATCTGTAGGGAGTTTTATTATGAGAATTCAGTTTAAACAGAAGAACTAAATCACCTAGAATCTAGGAAGTAACAAACCCTAATTCTAGGTGGAAGCTGCTGTGTTTTAGGACTGGATTAACCTACAGAAAGCCCAAATTACAAACACCTATTTAATCAACAGAAACTCACAGAATTGAGCACGAATTCCAGAAGACCAAATAGTGTGTTTATTGTTTTAATAGCAGGTTGTTTTTAATTGTACCACTTGATGAGATTTTAAGCATAAGTACATTTGTGACTTGATTGAAACTGTGAAGTAAGATCAAGCTGTTTTGTTTGAAGAATGTCTTCAATTTTATTAAACTTGTAAACAAGATCACTGTGTGATTGAGGGGGAGTGAGTTGGTACTCATATCTAAGTTGTGTCTTAGGTAGAAATTGCATTGGGTAGATATTAAGTGAAAGATTAAACTGGGTTGTTTAAGTCTAGAATTAATATTACTTATAGTGGATTTCCTCTGGCTTGGTAGCCTCCAGATGTAAGTGTGGTTATACACTGAACTGGGTTAACAAACTACTGTGTTGTTTAATTTTCTTGCTCTTTAAGTTTTGGTTATATCTGTCAAGTGTTGGGACATCTCATAGGACATCTCATACCTGATCACAGAATTTCAATTGGCATCAGAGCAGGCACCCTGCCTGTTTATACTGGGTGAGATCTAGGGAATACAAATTCTGGAAACATGGACAGAGATATAGGATCAGTAAATAGACCACCTATACTGGATGGATCTAATTATGACTACTGGAAACCAAGAATGATTGCATTCTTAAGATCACTTGACAACAGGGCCTGGAGAGCAGTCAACTTTGGATGGGAACATCCTATCCAAGACACCAAAGATGGATCAAAAGTGTTAAAACCTGAAGAAGAGTGGAGTAAGGAGGAAGAAGATTCAGCACTAGGAAACTCTAAGGCCTTAAATGCTTTATTCAATGGCATTTATAGGAACATCTTTAGACTTGTGCATCACTGTGAGCTGGCCAAAGATGTTTGGGACACTCTCAAAACAACTCATGAAGGAACATCAAAGGTAAAGATGTCAAGACTTCAACTTCTCACCACCAAGTTTGAAAATTTGAGAATGAAGGAAGATGAGACAGTTCATGAATTCTACATGAACATCTTAGAAATAGCCAATACTTCTGGAGCCTTGGGAGAAAAGATGACTGATGAAAAGCTTGTAAGAAAGATTCTCAGATCTTTGCCAAAAAGATTTGACATGAAAGTCACAGCAATAGAAGAAGCTCAAGACATATGCACAATGAAATTTGAAGAGCTCATTGGTTCCCTTCAAACATTTGAGATGGGAATGAATGACACAAATGCAAAGAAGAACAAAAGCATAGCCTTAGTGACAAATACTGATGAAGAAGAAGATGATGAATCAGAAACTGGTAAAAGCTTATCAGACAACATTGCTATGCTTGGAAGACAATTCAAAAAGATTCTCAGAGGGATGGAAGGCAAATCCAAACCCAGTGGAAGATACACAAACTCTTCTGAGAACAAAAGACCTTATGATGCTCACAGAAGGTCAAATTATGATGAAAAGACCAGTCAAGATAAAGGAATTAAATGCCATGGATGTGAAGGATATGGACACATTAGGAATGAATTTCCTACCTACTTAAAAAGGCAAAAGAAAGGACTTTCTGTAACCTGGTCTGATGAAGACTCAGGAGGTGATTCAGAAGAAGAATCAGCTAAGCATATCACTGCTCTAGCTGGATTATATGAATCTGAAAGTGAATCCAGTGAAGAGGAGCTTACTTTTGAAGGACTTGAGCAAACATACAAAGATCTATACAAAAGAAGCACTGAAATATGCAGTGATGTTATAAAGCTAAAGAAGCAGAATGAGGCACTAATAGATGAAAAAGAAAATGATCAAGAGATCATTGACACCTTGAAAAGTGAAGTAAGTCTTCTCAACTCCAAGTTGGAACACATGTCCAAATCTGTGAGAATGTTGAACAGTAGCTCAAGTACACTGGATGTTATTCTCAACAACAATAAGCATTCAGGGGATAAAAGTGGACTGGGATTCAACAAAGTTCATAAGGATGAAGCTAGCTCTAGCAAAACTAATCCAAAGTCCATACAGTCAAACAACATGTCCCAACAGATGTCTCAACATCATAAGAACACAAAGTCAAACATAATGTTCCAACGGATGTCTCAACATTCTGAAAAGAACAAAATGAAGAAGAAGTATCAAAGATGGAGATGTCATCATTGTGGAAGATTTGGACATATCAAACCTCATTGTTATAAGCTACATGGATATCCAAATCAGATGTATCAGCAACCTCTTAAGCAAAAGGTAGAAGTTACCAAGAAAGTTCTGCAGAGACATCAAAGAGATCAGCAACCTGCTAAGCAGAAAACAGAGGTCTTTAAGAAGGTATGGAGACCAAAAGCTAGTCTTCATGCTGATCAAAGCTACATACCCAAGAACAAGATCAACAAGCAACCTTGGAACTCTACTGATGAACAATACACAGAGCATAGGTATCAAAAGAAATCTCAACTCAAATGGTCAAAGAAAGGTGTTGCATATATAGCACATACATCACTAAGAGTATCAGCCAAAGAAGACTGGTACTTTGACAGTGGATGTTCAAGACACATGACTGGATTGAAGAATCTGCTAGTAGACTTAAAGTCACATTCATCCAGATATGTAACTTTTGGAGATGGAGCTAAAGGAGAAATCAAGGGAGTTGGAACCTTGGACTGTCAAGATGTACCAAGGCTAAATGATGTGCTACTGGTTAAAGGTTTAACTGCTAACCTAATCAGCATAAGTCAATTATGTGATCAAGGGTACAGTGTAAACTTTACCAAAACTGACTGTATAATGTCTAACAAAGAACAAGAAGTTGTTATGAGAGGAGCCAGATCTAAAGACAACTGTTACATGTGGGAACCTCAAGACTTCAGTCTCACTTCAACTTGTTCTTTAGCTAAAGAAGAAGAAGTGAAACTATGGCACCAAAGACTAGGTCATCTTCATTTCAGAGGCATAAAGAAGATTATATCTATGGATGCTGTAAGAGGTATTCCTAAACTGAAGATTGATGATGGCAAAATATGTGGTGAATGTCAAATAGGCAAGCAAACCAAGATGTCCCATCCAAAGCTCCAACATCTGACAACTTCCAAAGTTTTGGAACTATTGCATATGGATCTTATGGGACCTATGCAGGTTGAAAGCCTTGGTGGTAAGAGGTATGCCTATGTGGTTGTTGATGACTTTTCAAGGTATACATGGATAAATTTCATCAATGAAAAGTCTGATGTATTTGATGTATTCAAAGACTTATGCCAAAGAATACAAAGGGAAAAAGCCAGCTGTGTGATCAGAATAAGAAGTGATCATGGAAAAGAATTTGAGAACCAAATATTCTTAGATTTCTGTTCTTCAGAAGGAATCAATCATGAATATTCTTCACCAATCACTCCTCAACAGAATGGGATTGTTGAGAGGAAGAATAGAACTATTCAAGAATCAGCAAGAGCTATGATCCATGCTAAAAAGTTACCTTTGTACTTCTGGGCTGAAGCTATGAACACAACTTGTTACATCCATAACAGAGTTACTCTAAGGAAAGGAACCTTGTCCACAATCTATGAAGTCTGGAAAGGCAGAAAACCCACAGTTAAGTACTTCCATGTGTTTGGAAGTAACTGTTATATTCTGGCAGATAGGGAGCAAAGAAGAAAAATGGATCCTAAAAGTGATGAATGGATTTTTCTTGGATACTCTATAAACAGCAGAGCATATAGAGTATTTAATTCCAGAACCAAGGTTATTATGGAGTCCATAAATGTGATAATTGATGATGCTCCTACAGATGTCACAGAAGATGTTGGAACATCTGCTGATATCAAGATTGAAGCTGAAGACAAGAGTGATCATTATGACTTCACTCAAACTGATGAAAGGACAGAACAATCCAGCAAACCTCCCTCCATCAGAATCCAGAAGGATCATCCCAAAGACTTGATAATTGGTGATCCCAACAGAGGTGTAAGCACTAGATCAAGAGAAGTGATTTCAGGTTCCTGTTTTGTTTCTAAAATAGAACCTAAAAACATCAAGGAAGCTCTTACTGATGAATACTGGATTTGTGCTATGCAAGAGGAATTAGGTCAATTCACAAGGAATGAAGTGTGGAATCTTGTTCCTAGACCTGATGACATAAATGTTATTGGAACAAAATGGGTGTATAAGAACAAGTCAAATGAACAAGGAGTTGTTACAAAGAACAAAGCTAGACTTGTAGCTCAAGGATACACACAAATTAAAGGAGTAGACTTTGATGAAACCTTTGCACCAGTAGCAAGGCTTGAATCAATCAGACTACTTTTGGGAATTGCCTGTATCTTAAAGTTCAAGCTATTTCAAATGGATGTGAAAAGTGCCTTTCTAAATGGTTATCTCAATGAAGAGGTATATGTAGAACAACCTAAAGGATTTGTTGATCCAAGCTGTCCAAATCATGTATACAAACTAAAGAAGGCTCTTTATGGTCTGAAGCAAGCTTCAAGAGCATGGTATGAAAGAATGACTACTTTTCTTATCAAGCAAGGGTACAGGAAAGGTGGAATTGACAAAACCTTATTTGTTAAAGATGAAGAAGGAAATGTCATGATTGCTCAAATATATGTAGATGACATTGTCTTTGGTGGGATGTCTGATAGGATGGTCAAACATTTTGTCAACCAAATGGAATCTAAATTTGAAATGAGCCTAGTAGGAGAATTAACCTACTTTCTTGGACTGCAAATAAAACAAATGGAGGACTCCATGTTCATTTCCCAAAGCAAATATGCTAAGAACATAGTCAAGAAATTTGGAAGCAGTTATTCTCAGTTGGTTTGGATGATGCAAATGCTCACTGAGTACAATGTCCCACAGGATGTCATGACATTGTACTGTGACAACTTAAGTGCAATTAACATATCAAAGAATCCTATCCAACATAGCAGGACCAAGCATATTGATATCAGGCATCATTTCATCAGAGATCTTGTAGAAGAGAAAGTGATTTCACTGGAACATGTAGCTACAAATCTGCAGTTGGCTGATATCTTTACCAAAGCATTGGATGCTACACAATTTGAGAACTTAAGGGGCAAATTGGGAATCTGCTTATGTGAGATTTAGCAGTTATGGAGATGTGCCAACATGTCATATGACATTGTGTGGCATAAGCACCAGATGGCAACACCAGTCTGGTCAAGAACCTTGGGTATTCCATTCCTAATAATTTTCAATGTAACGGCTACTTATATAGTAACAGCTTATAATCAGCTATCCATATTCTCATCATACTATCAAAAGCGAATTGCATTATCTAGCTGTTCTTCAGAAATCATCAACCCTAAAACTCTTCATTCATCTTCTTTGAAAATGTCTCAAAACCCTAACATTCCTGAAGAAATTCTCAACAAAGATGATGTGGTTCATGCAACCCCTATTTCTGTGGTACCCATGGAGTCAACCCCATTGGACGAAATAAGAGGAAGTGTTCCTCATGCTAAAAAGCCAAGAACTCCAAAAAGAGCAAAAGATCAAGTCTGCAGCAAAGCCAAAGGCATTCCTTCACCAGCAAACATGCCTCAAAAATCTTCTGAATATGTGGATGCTTCCATAAAGGAGTTGGTTACCAAGATCCTATCTGAACAAAGAGTGGTAAGTGGCATTTCTATTCCTCTGAACACCATGCCTGCCCCTCAAGAAGATCAACAAACTCAGGATGCAAAGGACACTCCTGCTCAACAGGATGTCCCAATAGATGTTGAAACATCTGAGGATCAACAAAAGATTTCATCTGATGCTGCTGTAGAAGAATCTGAGGACCAGAAAAAGGCCTCAAATGAAAGTGATGAAGAAGAATCTGAGGATCAGACCAAAGCCTCAACTGAAGAACATATCTCTGATGATCAACCAGCTGAAGAAGAGACTGCTCAATCTCCTCCTGTGGTGAACCTAGAGCAGGATTCTGATACAGAGATCATTGCCTCTGTAAGACCTAGCATAGCCAAAAGGCTCAGGACTAGGAAAGAAAAGATGCAAGCAGGACATGCAATTCCTGAGAAAAATCAAGCTACCCCAAAGAAAGACAAAGCCAAAACTGTCTTTGGTCCTACAAAACAATGTAGCAAAGTCCAAACTCAAAAGAGGAAAGCTGTCACTCCTTCAGACTCAGATGTTGAAGCAGATGTCCCAACATCTCCTCCAAAGAAGAAACAAGCACCCTCTAGGGCTTCAACTGCTGTTCCAGAAGCTCCCTTGGACAACATCTCATTTCATCATGTTTCAAGTGTAAACAGATGGAAGTTTGTGTACCAAAGAAGGGTAGCACTTGAAAGAGAGCTGAGCAGTAATGCACTTGAGTGCACTGAACTGATTGATCTCATATCTGCTGCTGGTCTCTTCAAAACAGTCTCCAACCTCTCTCCCTGCTATGAGTTACTTGTCAAAGAATTCATAGTCAATCTTCAGGAAGATTGTGCCAATGGTAAGTCTTCTGAATTTAGAAAAGTCTTTGTTAGAGGCAGGTGTGTAGAGTTCTCTCCTCAGATCATCAACCAATTCCTTGGAAGAGAATCTGATGGACCAAATGAACTAGGGAAGACTGATAACCAAGTCTGCAAGGTTATCACTGCAAACCAGGTCAAGGCTTGGCCAGTTAAAGGAAAGCTCTCAGTGAGCATGCTGACAAGAAAATATGCCATGCTGAACAGGATTGGTACAGCAAACTGGGTGCCTACCAATCACACATCTTCAATATCCACTGGCTTGGGCAGGTTTATTTATGCTGTGGGCACTCAGACTAAGCTGGATTATGGAGCCTACATCTTTGATCAGACCTTGAAGCATGCTAGCTCATCTGCCACAAAGCTGCCAATAGCTTTTCCTTCCTTGCTGTGTGGTATAATGCTAAGTCAGTACCCTGGAATCCTCAATTAGAAGGACACAGTCTGCAAAAGAGAAAGCCCTCTGGCTTTTCACTACAAGTTGTTCCTGAGTCATCATGCAGCAGATGTTGAAGCACCCTCTGGGACATCTGCAGGTCCTTCAAATGCAAAGACTTCAATCTCCAAGGCTGCATTGATTGCTGAACTGAAGAGCACCTGTAAAGAACTTGAAGCTAGGAAGCAGAAGCTTGAGGAAATTATCCAAAGGCTAGAGAGTGAAGGTGATCAGAAAGCTGCTTCTGATGAAGAAACTGAGGAAGATGAAGAAACTGAATGTGATGAATCTGAGTGATCATTGTATGTGAGGCAAATGTAATGACATCACTGCATTGTATTTGCAGTAGTATCTTTGGCCCCAAAATTTGTGTCTAACAAGGGGGAGAACAACAACAACAAAATGTAATGCTGTTTAATTATGAATGAAAAATCTGTTTGTTTGTGTCTGAACTGAATCAGTGTGTTATGATAAATATTTCTGTTGCAACAACAATGGACACATGTATGTTTGAGGGGGAGTAATCTCAAATATGATTCAACAGAAAAGTAATGATATACTCTGATAAAAGAACTTCTGCTGCACTCTGATAACCAGAAAAGATGTTAGCCAAAAATTAGCCAAAGGGGGAGTTTGTAGATGTTTAGAATTGGCAGAATTTTTGACCAACAAGAAATATTGAATTCAGTTCAGAATGTCCTATCAGATGTTGGGACATTATCAAACAGAGTATAAGAACTTATTTCAGGATGTCACACCAGATGTTGGGACATTGTGTAAATGACTTAAGTTCAGTTTTTCAGGATGTCCCAACAGATGTTGAGACATCTCAAACCTGCTACCAGAATTAATTATTGAATAACTGATCTGAGATATTTAAGGAGAGTTATCTGGAATTAATTATGGATGGATAAAAACAGAACAAGGCGCATCTGTAGGGAGTTTTATTATGAGAATTCAGTTTAAACAGAAGAACTAAATCACCTAGAATCTAGGAAGTAACAAACCCTAATTCTAGGTGGAAGCTGCTGTGTTTTAGGACTGGATTAACCTACAGAAAACCCAAATTACAAACACCTATTTAATCAACAGAAACTCATAGAATTGAGCACGAATTCCAGAAGACCAAATAGTGTGTTTATTGTTTTAATAGCAGGTTGTTTTTAATTGTACCACTTGATGAGCTTTTAAGCATAAGTGCATTTGTGACTTGATTGAAACTGTGAAGTAAGATCAAGCTGTTTTGTTTGAAGAATGTCTTCAATTTTATTAAACTTGTAAACAAGATCACTGTGTGATTGAGGGGGAGTGAGTTGGTACTCATATCTAAGTTGTGTCTTAGGTAGAAATTGCATTGGGTAGATATTAAGTGAAAGATTAAACTGGGTTGTTTAAGTCTAGAATTAATATTACTTATTGATCGTACCTGGAGATCAGGATCCGATGTGGCTGGTCTCGAGAGTGGACGGACGTGGTCGTTTGAGGAAGAAAAAGGGGTGTACCTGCAAGGCACTCCGATGCTAAAGTAAGTATCCGAGCAAGAGTGAGCAAGTACTAGTGTAGGGTTGGAAAAAATGAATACCTGTCCCTCTCAAGTGAGAGGGTTTTTATAAGAGACCGGCTAGAACACTATTGGTTCGTTAGGTGCAGAGAGGATCGAGGGGTCCGTGAAGATAGGAAGCGGTTAATATTGGCCATTATAAGATTTCCTTAGGTCTGGATCATTGGTGGTCGACTGAGGACCATTTTTCCTGATTGTGCTCGACGTCGACCGAAGTAAATGGATCAATCTTTCTGGCCCAATAAGAAGAATTGGGCCGAGCCGGAACAGGAGCCCCCCAAGTTATTGCTCGTGCTATCGAGTAGTGACTTAAAAACGATGAAGTGATCGACGGAGTGTGACGTCGTGATCGAGGATCTATGCTGTCGGTCTTCCGGGCAGACGGTACGTTGCTCGGCAGAGGAATATGAAACGAAAAGCTGGGATATCTGGATATTCGCGCCTATTAATGATTTGACGGCTAGCCTAGGGGCTAGCGTATAGGGGTCACGTGTGCGCACACGTGTCTTCTTTCCTATAAATAGGATTCTCAGGGCCCATTTTGACCTTTTCGTTTCATCTTCTCTCTCAAGCCTCTGCTCGTTCAACCGCCGTTGTCTCAGCCGTCGACCACCGTCAGTTCTTGCCGACCACCCTTCGCAGAAGCTTAATCTCTTCCAAAATGTCTTCTCAAGCTCAAGGTACCATTCTTTTCCTCTCTCTTGAGTGTATATAGCGTAGTTTTTGTAGAATGCATGTGGTTTAGGGTGATTTTACCGGTAGTTTTAGGATTTAGAATTAGAAAACCTTAAAGTTCTTGCCACCGTAACTGGTCGGCTGTGAACCCTAACTTTAGGTTCGACGGAGACCTTGGTCGACTTAGACTTTAGATTTTTTTGATAGATTTATGTCATCTGTATTGTTGGGCGTCAGCTGTTGCCACGAGCAACGGTTAGCCAGGGCTACAGCTCGGAACATAGTTTCTGTGCTGAGGCGCGCCCTTTCACTTGTTGAGCGGTGGAAGGGTGGATTTGATATTCTTAATCGAATTCACTGATGCCTTTCCTCTGCTTTTCAGGTGATAACTTGCTCGGGAACCCGCTGGTTGTGCTTTCTGAGGATACGTCCTCGGAGAGTACGAAATCATATGCGTCCATACCCTCAGGCTCGGGAAGCCCTTCGGATAGTTCGAGTACAAGTACCACGGGGCAGTCGACAGAATAGCCTCAGTGTCCTACCCGGTCGAGGGTCTCGCCCGAAGAATGGGTGGTCGAAGACTTGCTGGACAAAGTGTCTTCCTTCTCGAGACCTCGGTCAGAGCCGCTGCCAGTTGTTGGGGATCCTGCTGACTGGGTCGTGACCTGCCCGGGAGACGACGACCGCATCTTCTCAGACTTTCGCGGTCGGGCATTTTCTATGTATGAATATGCTACTTCGGTCTTGGGGGTGACGCTGCCCTTCAGTGATTTTGTGAGCGCTGTGCTCGGACACCTCTGCATAGCCCCTTCTCAACTGCATCCTAACTCATACGCCTTCCTCAGGGCGTTTGAGATGACGTGCGCTTTCCTGGGCGTCGGGGCCACGCTTCCTCTCTTCTTTCGCCTCTTCTCCTTACAGCGCCAAGTCGGGCGGGGGACCGATCGGAAGGGGTTCATGTCTTTTAAACAGCGGACCAAGATCTTCAAGGCCTACTCAGAGTCCATCCGGGCTTTCAAGACCGACTACTTCTTAATAAAGCCTGCGAGCGATGCGGCCGTGAGAGCTACGAGTTTCTCGGGATTGATACCGATGAAAATGACGAGCCCAGGTTGGACAACCAAGGGGAAGTGATTCCGAGGAGGTTATGGATGTTCCCCTTCTCCTGGAGTTATGTGCATTATGAGCGACCAGTGGGGGAATTTGTTCAAGTGGGGGATACCCTGAATGATGATGATGCGGCCAGCTTCGAAGCTTTTAGGAAGTTGATAGCTTCTTTTACCCCGACCCCTCTATTGGACGGGGAAAGGAAAGTTATGGTCGATCAAGATGGGGGAGAAGCTTTGGAGCGTCCCCTGATCAATGTTACTGACCTGCTGGCCTGTAATAACGGGCAGGAGATAGCTGACTTTTTTGGTATCTGCTTGCTTATGCTCGTTAAGTTTTTTATTTGACTTTGTTGCTCGTAGCTAATTTTGGTTTTGTTCCTCTTTTCAGGTTCTTTGACAAATCCTCTGGACAAGATCCACGAGCGGCTGGTCCAGCCGCAGCGGAAGCGGTCGAGGGTCGTGCAGACCAGGCTGACTGAAGCAAGCGGTTCAGGCTCGGGTCTATTGGTCCAGGGCTCTCCGGGGGCCTCTACCGGCTCTTTAATGAAAAGACATAAAGCGGCGGCTACTGTGGATCTGACGGCCGGCGCTCCCCCAAAGCCAAGGCATGGGATACCCCCGTGTTTCGTTGTTCCGAACTTCTTCGAGGGGAATACAATGGATGTGGACCGGGCAGATTCTTTGTTTCTGGAGGGAATGGATCGTCCTGCTCGGCGGCTTTCTTTGGCCCAGGACGCGAGCGCGGTGATGCGGGTCCTGACTATGGCCTGGATGACGGCCGAGGGGTCTCCTATGCTGGAGCGGGAGAACAGCAAACTCAAAGAGCAATTGGCTGCTTCTGAGGCCAAACTGACGGCGTCTACCGAGGAGGTAAAAAAGGTCACCACAGAGTCGGCTGAGCGAGCAACGATCATCGCCAAGTTAGAGGTCGACAAGAGGAGGTTGCTCGATCAGAATAAAAAGCTAAAAGATGCCTTTTGCCCCAAGGAGGATGAGGACGAGGACACCAAACATTTGATGACGAGGGCTCAGCTTCTCGCTCGGATCGACCAAGATATGGAAGATCTGAACGCGTCTACTGAGTTCAGTTTTCAAAATGCGGTGGACCAAGTAAAAGCTCTCCACCCTGACCTCGCCTTGGATGTTGATCGAATGAACTATCTTTACAAGGTGGTGGATGGTCAGATTGTGGTGCCTGCGGACTTGGTGGTGGCCGACTCTCAGCCGGGGACGATTGTCCAGCCTGATCAGCCAGAGGAGCAGCCGGGCCAGGAGGAAGCTTGTGCAGAGGAAGACCGCCCGACAAATGAGGATAATTAATTGGTGGCCTGTGCGCCTTGTATTTTATAATGTATTGTTTTTTTTTTGGGGGGGCGTGGCCCCCTTTATTTGTAACTCCGAACAAGTCGGCCTTTTGTTGCCGCATTTCTTTTAAATGTTAAGTGTTTGACCCTGGAGGTCGGTTGTATAAATATTGTTTGCTCGCAATTATTCGTCCGTCGGAGGACATAATTTGTTATTATTTTTACTAAGTGTTTGACGCTCGTATTTACATCAATTAGAAGTGATTGGATAGACACGGGGGGTATGGACGACCTGTTGGTTAGGGGAACCAATCAGTCTTGGAGGGTTGTATCCTCGATCGGTGCCCGAGTCAAGGTAATGGCTCGGGCTCCATGGCGTGAACGTCCCATCGCGAGCTGGGGTTCTACCTGGTCGTGGTACTTAGACGACGTTGGACTCGTTTGAGTATCCGTTCGTGCGACAAGTCTCCCTTTTGCTCGAAAAGAGGTCTTGCTTGTTTTGTTATATTTAGGCTGACGTGCTCGTACCTAGGCACACAGTTTTTCGTTAGTCTCTTCTTCTCTTCGCTTGGTTGCTGAGCAAGGAGACTGATTTAACTATAGTACTGTTTGAGTTTCTCGGCGTTCCAAGGCCGAGCGAGCTCTTCCCCGTGTAAATTTTCTAAGTAATAAGCGCCGTTCTCGGTTTTCGCCCGGATGCGATATGGGCCTTCCCAGTTGGGCGTTAGTTTTCCCTCGCGGGGATCCCTGTGGTTTCTTCTGAGGACCAGGCTGCCTACTTCGAACGTTCGCTTGATGACTTTGGAATCATATCGAGCGGCTATCTTTTGTTTGAGAGCAATTTCTCGAAGAGCAGCTTCCGACCGAATTTCTTCGACCATGTCGAGCTCATCTCTCAAAGCTTCATCATTAATATCTTGTTCCATGGGGAATTTCGTGCGTCTTGATCGGACGTGCATTTCTATTGGAATTACCGCCTCGGTCCCATATGCTAATCGGAATGGGGATTCTCCGGTCGTTGAATGGGGAGTGGTCCTATATGCCCATAGTACGCTGTGTAACTCCTTGACCCAGTGTTTCTTATGCTCGTCCAACCTTCATTTCAGACCTCTCAGGATTACCCTGTTTGCGGCCTCTGCTTGCCCGTTAGTCTGAGGGTGCTCGACTGAAGCGAAGTGCTGTTTAGTCCCCATTGACGCAACGAACTCTTTGAAATGTCTATCCGTGAATTGGGTCCCGTTATCGGTCACAATGGCGAGGGGCACTCCGAATCGAGCGAGGATGTTTCTTTTAAAGAATCGAAGGATATTGAGTGCAGTGATTTTGGCCAGGGCCTCAGCTTCTATCCATTTGGTGAAATAGTCGACGCCTACAATTAAGTATTTGTTCTGACCAGACCCAACGACGAAGGGTCCTAGAATGTCCATTCCCCACCATGCGAACGGCCAGGGTGATGATAATGATTTTAGCTCGGATGGAGGTGCTACGTGTACGTCTCCATGTCGTTGGCATTTGTCGCATCTTCTTACGTGTTCCTTTGCATCGTGCTGTAGGGTGGGCCAGTAATATCCTGCCCTCAGAATCTTTCGAGCTAACGAACGTCCTCCAGGATGTTGTGCATTGATTCCCTCGTGAACTTCCCTTAGAACGTGTGGAATGTTTTCCTCTTCTACGCATCTGAGGAGGGGTGTAGAGAATCCTCGACGGTACATACGTCCTCCTACTAAAGAGTATGAGCATGCCCTCCGTCGTATGGTACTAGCCTCTTTTGGGTCGGTTGGTAATTCTCCTTTAGTTATATAGTTGAATACTGGGGTCATCCAGCAACCTGTGTCGCCCACTAGGTTAACGTGTATGCAGGGTGATGAGTGCCCGATACTTGGTCGGGGGAGCATTTTTTGTATGACGGACTTGTTGTTTCCTTTCCTTTTAGTGCTCGCCAGTTTGGACAGGATATCTGCGCGGGCGTTGCTTTCCCGTGGAACGTGTTTGATTTCCACACTCTTGAACTGCTTTATTTCGTCTTTTACGAGGGCTAGATATTCGGCCATGCTGTCACTTCTGGCCTGGAAATCTCCTCGGACTTGGCTCGCGACCGATTGGGAATCCGTGCAAATTGTGATCTCTTCTGCTTCTAGGTCATTCGCGAGCCGTATGCCTGCCAGGAAGGCTTCGTATTCCGCTTGGTTATTAGAAGTAGGGAAAGATAAAGTCAAGGATACTTCGATGACGTTCCCTTCTTCGCTCTCCAGAATGATACCGGCCCCACTGCCCGTTGGGCCAGATGCACCGTCTACGAAAATAACCCATTTGGACGAAGCTTGCGTGTTTTGCTCGGTGAAGGTAAGTTCGGCCACGAAGTCGGCCAGTGCTTGAGCTTTGAGGGCTTGTCTTCCTTCGAACATGATGTCGAATTCAGATAGTTCTAGTGACCATTTTAACATTCGGCCGGACATGTCTGGTCGATCGAGCAACTGTCTTTTGGGTTGATCGGTCCTTACGATGATGGTGTGAGCCAGGAAGTAGTGGCGTAGTCTTCTAGCCGCGAGAAGGAGGGCCAATGCGACCTTTTCTATCTGAAGGTATCGAACTTCTGGGCCGTGGAGAGCCTTGCTCGTGAAATACACAGGTTTTTGCCCTTCGGGTCATTCGCGCACAAGGGCCGCGCTTACTGCTTCATTCGCGACCGCGAGGTAGAGATATAGAGTCTCCCCCTCCTCTGGTCTGGATAAGACTGGAGGTTCACTTAATGCTTTTTTCAGGTGGGATAATGCTAACTCGCATTCTGCTGTCCACTCGAACGTCGCTTCCTTACGGAGTAGTTTGTAAAAGGGGAGAGCGTGTTGAGCAGATTTTGCCACGAATCGGGAAAGGGAAGTAATGACCCTGTTCAGTGATTGTATGGACTTTTTTGACGTGGGAGTTGGGAACTCCGCGAACGCTCGACATCTATCGGGATTTGCTTCAATGCCTCGTTCGGTTAAATAGAATCCGAGGAATTTTCCTGCTCGGACACCAAAGGTGCATTTCTCAGGGTTGAAACGCATTTTGCACTTTCGTGCCTGGTCGAAGACTTTTCGCAAATGGGACGCGTGATCCGTTTCCCGTTGAGATTTGACGATCATGTCGTCCATGTACACTTCGAGCATGTCTCCAATTTCGGTTTGGAAGACTTTATTCATCATGCGCTGATACGTCGCTCCTGCGTTTTTTAGGCCGAAAGGCATAACGTTGTAAAAATAATTGCCCAACTCGGTCATAAAGGCCGTGTATTTTTTGTCAGACACGGCCATGGGTATCTGATTGTACCCCGAGTATGCGTCCATGAAGGATAATAATTTGTATCTGGACGAGTTGTCGACCAACTTGTCGATGTTAGGTAAAGGGTATGCATCTTTCGGGAATGCCCGATTGAGATCGGTATAATCAACGCACATTCTCCATTTTCCACTAGATTTTTTCACAAGTACAACATTTGAGAGCCAGGTCGTATACCTGGCCTCAGTTACAAATTTAGCCTCTAGGAGGTCTTTAACGGCAGATTCGGCAGCTTCAATCTTCTCGCTCGACTGCTTTCTCCTGCGTTGAGCGACCGCTTTATGTGTTGGGTCGATAGAGAGGTGATGGCAAGCTGTTTCGGGGTCGAGCCCTAGCATTTCTGCGGCGCTCCATGCAAACAAGTCTGCGTTCCCTTTGAGGCAAGCTTCCAACTGTCGCTTCACTAACTCGGGCAAGTGTGCCCCAATCTTGACGCACCGAGCAGGATCTTCTCCCAAAGGAATTAGCTCGAAATCTCCGTCTGGTATTGGTCGGGCTAAGGCCTCTGCTGGTCTTTGGACGTTCTCGCTACTATTTGAAAACCTGCAGTCTAAGTCGATTGAATCGACTTGAGGGAAGGTCTTGGGCCCATCTGGTGGATCTAGTGTCGGGGAAACTGGTTGGTATGATATCGAGCTGAGGCCTTTTGATGCTGCCTCGAAACATCTGCGGGCAGCGTCGACGTCTCCGTGCAACGTGGCGACTCTGCCCGAAGTAGTATAGTACTTCATCTTCAAATGGACGGTGGACGACACAGCTATCAACTCGGCCAGGGTTGGTCGTCCTAATATGCATTGGTATAGTGACGGGCAATCCACGACAAGGAATTGGACTCTAACCGTTCTTGCTGTCTCGCCTGCCCCGAAAGTGACAAACAGGTCAACATAACCCCATGGTCGGGATACCGCTCCGTTGAAACCTTGCAGGTCTGATCCGACGTATGGAGTCAGATGTGTTTCGTTCAGTTGGAGTGTTGAAAATAGTTGGGAGTACATGATGTCGCATGAACTTCCTTGGTCTACCAATATTCTCCTTACGTCGAAGTTCGCCATGCGTGCTCGGATGAGTAAAGGAATGCTGGCGTTGGGTGCTCCTCCCAGGAGCTCTTCTCGATAGAATGCGAGGGGTACGGAACCTTCCCTCGGGGGATCTAAAGTGGCGTTTTGCGCGGGCCCTTTGGCGATTAACTGGTCGAATTTTCTCTTCACAGAACCGACCGTGATTTTATTGAAGCCTCCTCCTGATATGACCATTGCTGACGGGAAAGCTTCCCATGGACTGTGGGAGCAGAGGTACCCCGCGCTCTTGGTGTGGTCTGGTAAGAAGAAATCTTCCGGGCGACCTGCATGTTAGCGTCCGCAGGAATGGGCACGGCCTCTTCGATTTTCTGGGTCTCCTGCGTATCCTGCCGAGGATTATCTCTGGACTTTGTGAACTGTTTCAGGTGCCCGTCTTTGATGAGGATTTCGATCGCGTCTTTAAGGTGGATGCAATCCTCTGTGTTATGCCCATGGCTCTTGTGGAACCTGCAATATTTCGTTTTATCTGTGCCGGGCTTGCTAGGCTGTTGCCTCGGGAAGCGTACTCCTGCCTGTTTGAATTCTGAATTGGCGCATTCAGACAAAATTTTCTCCCTGGAGGCTAGGAGGGGCGTGTATTCGTGGAAACGACCGATGGGTCCCCGGTGCTCCCGCGGTTCACGGGAGCGTTCGTCCTTTCTTTTGTCTCCTCCTCGACGAGATGTCGAGGGTTTCTCGACTCGGGGAGGTTTGGATTCTTCACGGCGTCGAGCGTCTCTTACTGAACTGGCCGCTTGCTTTTCTTCATATTGGATGTAAGCTTGGGCTTTTAGCAAGAACGCGTCGAGGGTGGCTGGGGTTTCAATACCGACCGCCCGGTGGAAATCAGTCGAGGGGCGTAGCCCTCGTTCCAGCAGATACTTTTTCATGTCGTCGGTCGTGGATACTTGAACTGCCTCTTTATTAAACCTTTCGATGTAAGTTCGTTAAGGTTCGTCCCTCCCCTGGATTATTGCTTCGAGCGAAGCCTCTGTCTTAGGGTGTCGTCTTGATGCAGTAAAGTGCCTAGAAAACGTGCGTCCCAGTTGTTTCCACGATGTGATGGATTCGACCTCAAGGCTTTTGTACCATGTCATTGCCCCTTTCCTCAGCGTCGTGGGAAAGAGCCGACATTTAATTGCTCCCCGAACACCCCGATAGTCGAGCAAGGCATCGATGTTCTCGATGTGTTCGTCTGGGTCGGTAGTCCCGTCGTATGAACCTAAAGGAGGAGGTTTCTCCAAGCCTCTTGGTAGTTTGGCCGCCATAATCTCAGAAGATAAGGGACGCCGAGCGTCTTCGTCGTCACTGGAAACAAGTGATGATCTGTGATCGCGTTTCTTTGTTCTTCGAGGGGAAGCGGATCTTGATCTGCTCCTTCTTGATTTTCTTTTAGGAGAAGGTCGTGGAGATGACTGACGAAAGCGTTTGTTGCCTGTTGATTCGTCTGTGTTTCCTCTCTTTTTCTTCGGAGGAGACGGAGTGTGCTCCCCTTGGGGTCTCTTGGGAGAATGAGGTCGACGAGAGTTATTCTCAAGTCGGGCGATCTTTTCACCATGAGCGAGGAGTAGCAAGTTTGTTTGGTTTAGGATTTCGGCCAACACCGCGAAATCTGACCCGGAAGGAGTCGAAGGCAAAAGAGTTTCCGGGCGAATCTCCAAGGGTTGGTCGCGATCGGGTGAAGGTGATGTTGCCTTCCCTTCTGGTTGGTCGTGCACGGTATCATCATGTAGGGGAGGTTGGACGTTGCTCTCATGTTGCGTGAGAATCATGCCATCATTTGATCGATTTTCCTGGTTGTCCCGAGCAGCCATGGATCTTGTTAAAACTTTTGTTCTTTGAGGATCTTGAAATAAGAACGGGGAAGTCAGCTTTCCCACAGACGGCTCCACCTGATCGTACCTGGAGATCAGGATCCGATGCGGCTGGTCTCGAGAGTGGACGGACGTGGTCGTTTGAGGAAGAAAAAGGGGTGTACCTGCAAGGCACTCCGATGCTAAAGTAAGTATCCACGTAAGAGTGAGCAAGTACTAGTGTAGGGTTGGAAAAAATGAATACCTGTCCCTCTCAAGTGAGAGGGTTTTTATAAGAGACCGGCTAGAACGCTATTGGTTCGTTAGGTGCAGAGCGGATCGAGGGGTCCGTGAAGATAGGAAGCGGTTAATATTGGCCATTATAAGATTTCCTTAGGTCTGGATCATTGGTGGTCGACTGAGGACCATTTTTCCTGATTGTGCTCGACGTCGACCGAAGTAAATGGATCAATCTTTCTGGCCCAATAAGAAGAATTGGGCCGAGCCGGAACACTTATAGTGGATTTCCTCCTGGCTTGGTAGCCTCCAGATGTAAGTGTGGTTATACACTGAACTGGGTTAACAAACTACTGTGTTGTTTAATTTTCTTGCTCTTTAAATTTTGGTTATATCTGTCAAGTGTTGGGACATCTCATAGGACATCTCATACCTGATCACAGAATTTCAAGGGTAATTCAACTTCAATAGGTAGGACTGCTTCCATACCATACACAAGCTGATACGGTGTTGCCCCAGTGGATGTCCTGATTGACGTTCAATACCCATGCAAGGCAAACGGTAGCATTTCATGCCAGTCTTTGTAGGTGACTACCATCTTCTGCACAATCTTCTTGATATTCTTGTTAGCTGCCTCAACAGCGCCATTCATCTTTGGCCTGTAAGGAGAAGAATTGTGGTGTTGGATCTTGAAGTCCCGGCACAGCTCTGCCATCATTTTATTATTCAAGTTGGAACCATTATCAGTAATGATTCGCTCGGGAACTCCATACCGACAGATGATATCTCTCTTCAGAAATCGGGCTACCACTTGCCTTGTAACATTTGCATAGGAAGCTGCTTCAACCCACTTGGTAAAATAGTCAATGGCTACCAGGATGAATCTGTGGCCATTTGAAGCAGTCGGCTCAATCTTGCCAATCATATCAATGCCCCACATGGCAAAGGGCCAGGGTGAAGACATCACATTCAGAGGATTGGGAGGCACATGCACCTTATCCGCATAAATCTGGCATTTATGGCATTTTCTGGCGTAGGCACAACAGTCGGCGTCCATTGTGATCCAGTAATATCCTGATCTTAACAACTTTTTAGCCATGGCATGCCCTCCTGCATGGGTACCAAAGGATCCTTCGTGCACTTCGTGCATCAACAAGTCTGCTTCTGTTCTATCAACGCATCTGAGAAGTACCATATCAAAGTTTCTTTTGTACAGGGAACCATCGGTATTCAGGAAGAAACTACCAGCAAGCCTTCTCAAAGTCTTCTTATCATTGGAAGATGCCTCAGGTGGGTATGTTTGATCCTCCAAGAAGCACTTAATGTCATGAAACCAAGGCTTATCATCTTTTACAACATCTGCTGCAAATACATATGCTGGTCTGTCAAGTCTGGATACTAAAATCCGAGGAACAAAGTTGGCAGCTTGGACTTTGATCATTGATGAAATGGTAGCCAGAGCATCTTGTCGCTCCCGATAAATGGGACCAGGCCCAGATAAAGGTACAGACGCGAACGGTCGGCGAGGGGGACAATGAGAACACACAGCCGTGAACTCACTGGAGATGAATAGAGTCGCCAGCTAGGCATTTTTATCCCGGAGGAAAGGCAATGCTGCATAGACCTAGAAAAAGAATGGATAAGACGGTTGCGAACCAGAGAGACTGAGAAAGGGGGTTGGTTACAACCTGGGAAGGTATTAGCACCCAGATTGTCCGTCGTACTCGACGGGATCCACGCTTGAAAGATTTGTGTTTTAAAGGGGTAGTGTCAGTGCAATCTGTGTGTAAAATAGCTGGAAAAGAATGTACAGGTGTCAGTGTAAAAAGAAAAGTGATGTGTATCGGTGAAGTGTCAGTGTAAGAACAGGAGTGAAATGCTCAAGATCATGAGGCTAAAAGAATGAGGCTAGAAAGAGGGGGAATATACAGAGACTTTTGTTTGATAACTGTTAAGTTATGCATACGTATCCTCTCGTGCAATGAGGAAGTCAGAACACCGTAGTTCGACCCAAAGAGACTGAAAGATGAATTGACTTGTGAACTGCTTACTTGTCTATGCTCAAGTGTATGACCTGTCTGGCTCAGGTGCAAACTGTCTTGCATTAGACGGAAGAAGCGAGCTCTCGTTTGTGAGTGAATGAGATAAGAAAAGAATCCCGGAGGAGACGATTATTGTTTGTTTTTGAGTTTTCAGTCTTTTATTGCTTTTGAAAGTTTGTCATAAGTTAATGAGCTTAAGCCTAAACCAATGGATTTAGTAAACTCATCACATCTTCCCTCTGATTAGGGGTAATGAGAGTACCTTAAGTGTGAAGTCAGATTCTCATACTTAAACACCTTTGGTGTAGGATTAAGATCATTAACCTACTTGTGATTATTTAGATATTTTTGTTGTTTTTGTTTAGTGTTGAGTAATGAGGTTAAGCCATAATCAGGGATTAAACAGACTCATTACACCATCCTAATAGAAGGATAATAGATGAGAATGTTTAAGCTGAGGAAAGCTCCTCAACTTAATCCATGATTAGAGATTAAACTCATGACAAAACAAGCCTTTGATTAAGTGGATTTTATTAGTGATATGATGATGAAATGATTTTTATGGTTTGTAAGACAACTTGAGGGGGACTTGTCCATTAACACTAGGGTTAGTCCTTCTTAACCAATTAAGGAAGAATTAGAACCCTAATGCAAGGCCCAAGTTACAAGTGTGATGTCTTGATACTTATTAAGTGAATTGATTAAAGGAGTTAAACACATTAAGGGTTTAACACTTAGGATCAAAGTTATACACTCCATCCTAAGAGAAGGATGCAGGCATAAGCTTAATCACAAAGCCTTAAAGCCTTTAGGGTTTAGTCCCTGATTATGAGGTGAGAAGAGATGACTCAAAAGAGACACAAAGGTAAAACTATGAGGGGAGACTAATCAAAACCCTAATCATTGTCATGCTTGGTTGTTCCTAAGGTTTGTGAGGTTTTCAAAAGAAGATCTTCAATGGGACCACCAGGAAGCAGATGAAAGGATCAAGAGAAGCAAAGTGACTTGCTTCATTCAAGGAGTCAAGTCACTTGAAGAAAGAAAGTAAGAAGAAGAGGAATGAGCAAGCTCAAACTCAAACACATAACAAAAATGCAGCAATGGATGCAAGAGAGATGAAAAGAAAAGTTATGAGAAGTGAAGGCAAATTCACTTCTCAAAGTCACTTACCACCTGAAAGGTTAGAAAAGGAATGCAATGCAATGCAAGATGAGATGAAATGGCATGAGGCAAACCAAAACCAGAAGCATATGAATGATGTTAATGATGCTATGAGATGCTACAAACCAGAAACAACACATGTGGATGGTCATACAAGCTTATGAATGCAAATGAAGCATGTTAGAACACATGAACATACATGAAAAGTTATGGAAGGCACATGGCATACAACATGGCAAATGCAAGATGCAATGATCAAACATGCTTTCAATATGTCTTATGATGTCAAATGAATCACATGGAAGCATGGAATGTCATGGCAAATCATGGTATGCAAGAGAATGCAAGATGGATGCATATGGAAGCCCAAATTAGGGTTTATGAACCAAACATCAAACAAAAATCAAAATCAGAAGCAAACCCTAAGATAAAAAATTGAAAATGCCACACAAAGGACCCCTAATCCCATACTAAACCAATACCCAAAGGAGAAGTCTCAACTCTTAGCCAATCTCAAGTTATGATTTTTACAAGATTCTAGGGTTTTTAGGGTTCTTAAACAAAAGAAATGTCAAACAATTTGAAAATGCAAGATCAAATCATGGCCTTTTAATCTTACAAACTACATGCTAAACACAATTCAATGCAAGAAGAATCAATGTCCAACTCCTCATGAATAGGCAGAAATGATTTTTTGAACTATGGATCAAAATAATACACAAAAATGATTTTAATTCAATGAGAAACCCTCAAAATGCATCAAGATCAAAAAAGAAATTTGGTTTGAAGGTTGGACAATGTTTCTAAATGTCTTAGAACATTTCATGAATTTTTTGGTGATTTTTAAATACTTAAAAGTATTTTTAATAAATTAATTCTCATTAATCAATTAAAAATGATCTTTTAATTATTTAAAAATACATTTTAAATGCTAAAAATGAAAATAAAAATATTTTTGTGTCATAAAAATTAATAAAACTCTTGAGAAAAAGTTTCATAATTTTTAAGACATTTTTGCTATTTTAAATAAATTATGCAAAACAAATGAGAAAAATATGAAAATAAAATGAAAAATAAATGAATTAAAGAGAAGTCAGCTGATCCAAGGGCCTGGATTCAAAGTTACACGCGCGGGAGTTGACTGCGCGCCACATCCTACGGCTCAAATTCAAAAATGACTAATTAATGCTTAAACCCTAATTGCGCCGTTAAACACTTTCAGATGACCGGAACAGTGTTCCGGTCATCTTCTCCGTTCACTCCAAACCTCAAACTCACTCCATACGTTACGAAAATGAAATCTAATTGAACAGAAATGTTTCCCACTCACTCACGAATCATAACCCCCAATATAAACAAATTTATTTTTCCTGGAATGGCTGAATCGAAGCAAACAAGAACTAGGGCAAAAAAGTTTCAGGAAGCAAATAAATTCTCATTTCATCACCATTTTCAAAACTAAAAGCATCAGAACAATCAGTGAAGCATGGAGAACAAGTTTAGAACTTAAAAATCCATTTCTGGAAAAAAAGTTCTTGAGCTACCTGAGATTCGAAGCTTTCACTCCAGCAACTTTCTGACCTCCCCTCCTTGTGAAATCCACTCCTTATGACCTCTTGATGATGCTTGAATGCTTGAGAGAAATTTATATTGGCTGGTTAATGAGTTTGAACAGCTTTTGCTCAAGCTCAGTTGAAAATGGCAATGGTGATTCAGGCTGTTTCTGGCAATGGTGAAGGGTTGTTTGTGGTCAGGATGATGAGTGGAGAAGATTTGTAGAGTTTGTTTGAGTGTTTGTGAGCTGTGGAGTGAGTTTCGAATGAAACTGCAAGTTGGAGTGAAAATGGAGAAGCAATGTTTTTGTTTGATTCAGGCCTGGTTCTTTGTTGGTTTAGGCTTAATGGAGTATGGTGAGATGATTAGTGAAGCTGGTTTGAATGTTTGTGAACTGGGCATAGAGATTCGAAGAGAAATGCCAATGGGGTGTGTTTTGTGTATGTTGTGCTATGGCCTATTTCAGCTTGGCTTCTTGATATGTTTGGCTTGCAAATGGATAGTATAAAATAATCCTATAGGTCAGATGATTTGACCTGGCCTTTATTGATTGGTAAGTTCACTTTTACCAAAAGTCCACTCTTTGTGTAAGGAAAGCATGGGCTTGGTTCTAGGCTAGTACAAAGCATGGGGCTGCGCAGCAAGGGTGAGGGGAAGGGCTAGCAAGGTTCAGCATCCAATGTAGCAAGTGGTAGGAAGTGTGATCATGAGTTTTGCAACTTGTTCATCTTTGGTTCACATGTGACTATCTTGCTACACAAGCCATGAACATGAGAAATTCTTGGTCCAAATCTGATTTTTAGGTCACATAGAATGTTTGTGTAATGGTTTGATGTGAACTAGAAGTTACAATTTGCCTTGAAACATGATTTTGCAAACTTTCCATTTAGTGCATATCTTGAAAATCAATGATTTTTGCCAACTTTGTCACACCATAACTTTTGATCCAAAATGAATTAGATCATGTTCTTGTACTTTTTGAAAAGGGAAAAATGTATCCTACAACTTTCATGACCAAAGTTTTTCCATTTGAAGCATTTTTGGATCACAAAGTAAGGTTTGAAAAGTGACCTAAATTGACAAATTCCTTAAAAGTCAACCATGCCCTAAAAAGTCAACTTTGCAAAAACTTCAAATTCTTGAATTTTGTGAACTTCTAACTTCTTCCATGATCAAATAAAGACCATATACACTCAAAATGATGAAGAATGCCCATTGGTTGGGTCATTGGGGGCCTCAGATGCCCTGATTTTGCACTGACTTGTCTAGAAAGTCAACCCTTGATCAGATGACTTCCCCATGGAATTTCTTCATGAAAATTGACATGCACAATCCCTATACCATATAGAGACCAATGGAAACAATAATGACCAAAAAATTTGGAGTTATGGCCTCTGAAACCAAAACCCTAATTCCTAGGTCATCTGTGCAGTTAAACCTGGCTCTGCTTCCATACCAATCTCAGTTCTTGTGATCCTTTTGCATTTTTGACTTTGAGAGGATGTAATATGATATAAGAACACACATGGACCCCTTTTAAGTGATTGATAGCCTTTGGAATGGCTCAAGAGGCTCTTGGATTGCTCAGATCACAAACCCTAGATGCAGATGACTTAGAAACTATGCAGTGAATCAAAAATGAGATATGAGGTGATATGATTGTGTTTATGCATATGAAATGATTACAAGCCATGGTGTGAATGGGTGAGGGCAAATTTGGGGTGTTTACAGCTGCCCCTATTCAAACATGAGTTAGCTGTGCAGGATGTAAGCGACGGCTTAACAGGCAAACAAGATAACTTGTGGTTGAATACCAAAGACAGTCCAAAATTTGCACTCACAGAATGAAGAAGAAAAGGGATATAGATTGTAAAAGGAAAATAAAGTATATTGTAAAGTGTAGGCGACGGAGGGCGACCGTCGAGCAGAGGACGACTGCTGGGTAAAGAGCAATGACGGGGACGGCCGACATGCTGGGAAAAGTGTGGGAAATAAGGCGATGACGGGGACGGCCGACATGCTGGGGATAAAAGGTAAAGCCAAGACGGGGACGGCCGACTAGCTGGGAGAGGTAGGAAATTATGATGGGGACGGCCATCAAGGTAAAGCTGTAAAATTCTCTGGGGATTAATGAAACATGACGGGGACGGCCATCAAGTTCACAAAGTAAAGTAACCACCGATGGGGACGGCCATCGGGCTAAAAAGGAAAAGGGACCACGACGGGGACGGCCATCGGGTTAAAGAATAAATGAAATAAACAGATGATGGGGTACGGCCATCAAAGGTGAAGGACGGTCACCTAGCAGGGGACGGCTGCTCTGTTGGGGAATAAAGGAAATATGATGGGAACGGCCATCAAAGGTGGAGGACGACCACCTGGCAGGGTACGGCTGCCGAAAATATCAACGATGGGGACGGCCATCGGATGAGCATGATGGAGGACGACCATCAAGAGGTGGAGGACGACCACCTAGCAGGGGACGGCTGCTCTCAGGGTTTATCATGACATAGGACGAATGCCTAGATAACCAAAATCAACAATGGGGACGGCCATTGGATAAAGTGAAGAAGGACGATCATCAAAAGGTGGAGTACGACCACCTAGCAGGGGACGGCTGCTAACAATCAACGATGGGGACGGCCATCGGATGAGCATGATGGAGGACGACCATCAAGAGGTGGAGGACGACCACCTAGCAGGGTACGGCTGCTCTCAAGATTTATCATGACACAGGACGAGTGTCAGATAAGAAGAAAAGAAATGCCTTGTTGGCGATCTACTGGGGAGTAGTAAACACGGACGAGTGTTTATATCTAAGAAACAAAAGGTATAAGTGTTTAGATGCTGTGTATAGATTAAAGATGCGGACGAGCATCCCTAAGACTACGATACGGACGGGTATCGGGTAGAAACAAGCATTGACGCGTGTTCAAAGATGATGATGCGGATGAGTATCAACTGGTTAACAGAGAACACGGACGAGCGTTGAATCTGAAAGGATTCTTCTGGGGAATGATAGACACAGGCGAGTATCTATATTCAGTAAGACAAAGTGTTTGACACAGTGTATGGATTAAAGATGCGGACGAGCATCCTTAAAACTATGATACGGACGAGTATCATGTAGAAACAAACGCTGGACGCATGTTCTGAGATGATGATACGGACGAGTACCAACTGGTTAACAAAGAACAAGGACTAGTGTTGAATCTGTGGGGATATGAATGGTATATACAAGATACGGACGAGTATCTGTATGAGTGTAACATGAGTAACGAGTATGAGTATTGTATAGATGAGTGTTTAATTGCTGGGGAGGGTGACACGGACGAGTGTCAAGAGAAAAGAACAAATATCTGATATACAAAGTGTAGGTGACTATGCTGGGGATACGACACGGACGGGTGCCAAGAAAGTGTATATAAGTATATGTGAGTGCAAAGAGGATGTCTTTGGCTTTCTGCTGGTGATTTGACACGGACGGGTGTCAGGACGTATTTGCAATATGGGTGGTTTTGTTTGTAAGGAGTGTTCAGGCGACTTTACTGGGGAAGTGATGACACGGACGGGTGTCCAAAATGAGTATATACTGGTGTTTGTGATTGAGAGGAAGCTGTTTTTGCTGGGGACTCTGGTGGGATTTTTGATGAACTGTCAATATTCACAAATGCTGATTCAAAAACATGGCTTATGATTATGCTATGTGTTGGATTTTTGCCGTAATGCTCCGTGTTAAAACGGAATGTTACGCTTTGTGGGTAAATATGATGCGAATGCTATGATTGTGCATAGATACCAAACCAGGATCCGGGTCCCGTTGCTGCGAAGATCTTCGATCGATCTGTCTGAAGTAAACATCCCAGCTGGGAATGAGATCACTGGTAGATCTGATGAGATGTATCTGCTTGAGGAATCGGGTCATTGAGAGACCTATTCCAATAAATGAGAGACCCAGCTGGGGTTTGTAGAAGCTTCCTTCACTCTGTTGTGATCTTCTATGCGTTGCTCTTCTGGATAGAGGCTGCAACTCTGTGGGGAGATGGTTCCCTGACTTTTGTGCTCCGGCTGAGGATAAAAAGGCAACTCGGCTGGGGAGAAAGAGAGATCACTGAGAGACCTCCCTAAGGATTCTGTTGAAGAGGATCCTTGACTCAGCCGGGAATATAGGTGCCTTTTGATGGGGATAAGTAATAAGTGGCCAACTCAGCTGGGAGGAGTCATGAAAGGCAACTCAGCTGGGGAGAGAGCACTTCGGGTGCTAAAATTGAGTGTTGATTTGCCAGCTTGCTGGGATGAAGCTTACATGCCCCAAGTTACACTCTGGATACCTGCAATCCTGAAAAAGATAGAAAAACGCACAAAATAATCCCGAGGTATCCCTTACTGGATTCCGTCATAGGAGTTTAGATACTTCTGAGAGTAAGCATATTTCCTGCAAGCATGTTTTTGTTTGAAGATAAGCATCTGTATTCTTATGCAATCAGTTTTTTTCTTTTTCTTTTAAGACATCAGACATTTTTGCAAATAAAATGTACAAAACGAGACATGACTGAAAATCTGATTTTATTAATTCAAATGCCCTGAATTGGCGAGATACAGTCAAAGGAACATATCCCCTGAAATGAGGAGATTGTTACAAATTGAGAAACAAAATGTTGGCAGTGTTGATGACGCTTTAAGGAGTTTCCTCTTCCACTATGACTCGTATGACTTTTGACGTTCTTCTCATCTTGCTTTCTGAAGAATGTTGATTCTGATTGAAGCTTGATCCCTTCGAGGCTTACCAAGTTGTAAGTGATACAGACGAATTCAGAGTGCAGTTATTCGCTTATTCCCTTGTTTTGCATGGATCGCCCTTTCGGGTTTTCAATCCATCGGGATACCCATTTTTTCCTGAGCTGTCCAATGCGGCTTTTCAACTCAGCGGGTGCACATTCTTTTGTTTATTTTCCCTTATTTTTGCCCGAGTCTTTTATTCTGTTTTTGACTCGCCGGGATGCCCTATTTTTGCCTGGACTTACATTCTGTTTTTGTGTCCAGCGGGTCATTTTTATGCGAAGTATTTTTTAACTGCATCTGAATTCACAGGGGACGGGAAGTCTTCACCATCCATGGTGCTGAGCATCAGTGCTCCGCCAGAGAAAACTTTCTTTACCACAAATGGTCCTTCATAGTTCGGAGTCCATTTGCCCCTGTGGTCTGTATGAGGAGGGAGGATTCTTTTCAGCACAAGATCTCCCACTTGGTATTCTCGGTGCCTGACTTTCTGATCGAAGGCTCTCTTCATCCTCTTCTGATATAACTGCCCATGACAGATTGCAGTCAATCTTTTCTCTTCGATCAGACTCAGTTGTTCGAATCGGGATCTAACCCACTCTGCTTCACTCAGCTTAACATCCATCAGTACCCGTAGAGAGGGTAACTCAACTTCAACAGGTAGGACTGCCTCCATTCCATATACAAGCTGATACGGTGTTGCCCCAGTGGATGTTCTGATTGACGTGCGGTACCCATGCAAAGCAAACGGTAGCATTTCATGCCAGTCTTTGTAAGTGACTACCATCTTCTGCACAATCTTCTTGATATTCTTATTTGCTGCCTCAACAGCGCCGTTCATCTTTGGCCTGTAAGGAGAAGAATTGTGATGTTGGATCTTGAAGTCCCGGCACAGTTCTGCCATCATCTTGTTGTTCAAATTGGAACCATTATCAGTAATGATTCGCTCGGGCACTCCGTATCGACAGATGATATCTCTTTTCAGAAATCTGGCTACCACTTGTCTTGTAACATTTGCATATGAGGCTGCTTCAACCCACTTGGTGAAATAGTCGATGGCGACCAGGATGAATCTGTGGCCATTTGAAGCAGTTGGCTCAATCTTGCCAATCATATCAATGCCCCACATGGCAAAGGGCCATGGTGAAGATATGATGTTCAAAGGATTGGGAGGCACATGCACCTTATCTGCGTAGATCTGGCATTTATGGCATTTTCTGGCGTAGGCACAACAGTCGGCATCCATTGTGATCCAGTAATAACCCGATCTTAACAACTTCTTAGCCATGGCATGTCCTCCAGCATGGGTACCAAAGGATCCTTCGTGCACTTCATGCATCAACAAGTCTGCTTCTGTCTTATCAACACATCTGAGGAGTACCATATCAAAGTTCCTTTTGTATAAAGACCCATCAGTGTTCAGAAAGAAACTACCAGCAAGCCTTCTCAAAGTCTTCTTATCATTGGAAGATGCCCCAGGTGGGTATGTTTGATCCTCCAAGAAGCACTTAATATCATGGAACCAAGGCTTATCATCTCTAACACCATCTGCTGCGAACACATATGCTGGTCTGTCAAGTCTGGATACTGAAATCTGAGGTACAAAGTTGGCAGACTGAACTTTGATCATGGATGAGATGGTTGCCAGAGCATCTGCAAACTGATTCTCGTCCCGAGGGATATACTCAAGCTTGACTGTTGCGAAGAAAGTCAATAACCTCCTTGTATAATCCCTGTAAGGTATCAGATGATCCTGGTGGGTGTACCATTTTCCGTTGGTCTGATTGATTACCAGAGCTGAATCTCCGAATACAGTTAAAGTCTTGATCCTGAGGTTAATGGCTTCCTCAAGACCCATAATGCAAGCTTCGTATTCAGCTTCGTTGTTAGTGCAGTTGAAAGTAAGTTTTGCCGAGAAAGGCATGTGAACTCCTTTAGGTGTAATGAGTACTGCACCAACACCACGACCATTCATATTAACAGCCCCATCAAACATCATAGTCCATTCTTCTTCCGGGTCAGGCCCTTCAGTGTGAACAGGCTCTTCATGATCTTTTGCTTTTATGAACATGATGTCTTCATCAGGGAAGTCAAATCTCATAGGCTGGTAATCATCAATAGGTTGCTCAGCAAGATATTCAGACAATACACTGCCCTTGATGGCTTTCTGAGATGTGTATTGGATGTCATATTCTGTGAGGATCATTTGCCATCTTGCAACCCGTCCGGTAAGTGCTGGTTTCTCGAAAATGTACTTGACCGGGTCCATTTTTGAGATCAATAAAGTAGTGTGGGTCAACATATACTGTCTCAGTCGGCGAGCAGCCCACGCTAAAGCACATCAAGTTTTCTCGAGCAGTGAATAACGTTGTTTACAGTCGGTAAACTTTTTGCTTAGGTAGTATATTGCATACTCTTTTCGACCAGACTCGTCATGCTGGCCCAACACACACCCCATTGACTCTTCTAATACTGTCAAGTACATGATTAGAGGTCTTCCTTCAACTAGAGGCATAAGGATCGGAGGTTCTTGTAAGTATTCTTTGATCTTGTCAAAAGCCTTCTGACAATCTTCGTTCCACCTGACCGTTTGTTCTTTTCTTAACAATTTGAACAAGGGTTCACAGGTTGCTGTAAGGTGAGATATGAACCTTGAGATGTAGTTCAATCGACCTAAGAACCCTCGAACTTCTTTCTCTGTCTTTGGTGCAGGCATCTCTTGGATGACTTTGACTTTATCAGGGTCAACTTCAATCCCTTTCTCGCTTACAATAAAACCCAGCAACTTACCAGATCGCACCCCGAATGTGCATTTGTTGGGGTTCAACTTCAGTTGGTACTTCCTCAGACGCTTGAATAACTTCAGTAGATTCACCAGGTGATCTTCCTCTGTAAGGGACTTGGCAATCATGTCATCCACATAACATTCGATTTCCTTATGGATCATATCGTGGAATAACGTCACCATAGCCCGTTGATATGTTGCACCGGCATTCTTGAGCCCAAATGGCATTACCTTGTAGCAGAACGTGCCCCAGGGTGTGATGAAGGTCGTCTTCTCCATGTCTTCAGGTGACATTTTAATCTGATTGTATCCTGAAAATCCGTCCATGAAGGAGAATACCGAGAACTGAGCCGTGTTATCCACCAATACATCGATGTGAGGTAAAGGGAAGTCATCTTTCGGGCTAGCTCTATTCAGATCTTGGTAGTCAACACACATTCTTACTTTGCCGTCTTTCTTAGGCACAGGTACTATATTAGCAACCCACGGAGGATAGCTAGTCACAGCAAGGAACCCGGCGTCCCATTGCTTTTGTACCTCCTCCTTGATTTTCATTGCCATGTCCGGGCGAGTACGGCGCAGTTTCTGTTTAACCGGCGGGCATTCCTCTCTCAAAGGCAGCTTGTGCACAACAATGTCGGTGTCCAACCCTGGCATATCTTGATACGACCAAGCAAACACGTCCACATATTCTCGAAGCAGATCAATCAGTTGTCTATTCACTGAGTCTTGCAGGCAGGCCCCGATTTTAACCTCTTTCACGTCTTCATCTGTACCAAGATTAATCACTTCAACCTCCTCCTGGTGAGGAGTAATAACCTTTTCCTCTTGTCTTAACAACCTGGCTAGCCCTTCAGGAAGCTCATATTCTTCTTCAACCCCTTCATCAGCTTGACTGATTGGATTGTCAAAGTCATACGAAGTCATAGCCGTGCTGTTGTCGGTGCTGTCTGGAAGGCATACTCTGCAAGGGTTTAGTTTGTTCATTTTAGTGCTTTGATTTTAATCTTGTTTTAGAAAAGTGAAATAAAGTTGTCATTTTGAAAACACTGCCATTTATTTTTGTACAAAAAGAAAAATGGAAAAACAGTGAACGGAAGAGAAAAAGACTCATTTGCAAAAAAGATGTCTGATATTTCATTGATTAATCTTGTTTGCACAAAAAGTACAGATGGCCCGGTTACAAAATGAGTCTTGTCATCTTGGGCAAGATGCAAGACTTTGATGCATGCTATAAAAATGCAGGAAATAATAATTACTCTGCATGAGTAACTCTTATAATTTCCTGGGAAGACCAGTTTGAGATATTGCTCCCCGGGATCTTTGGACGAATCCAGCTTTCCAGGTTGCGCTCTTCTTCCAGCTCGTCTTCCACATTGTTGATAGCATCAGGGGTGAGCATCCCCCCACTCACAAAGTTAGGCTTTTTTGCAGCCTCTGCTTGATCTTGTTGAGTTGGTTTGTATCCCAACCCAAATCTGTCCTCTTTCTTCTCTACCGATAACAGTTTGCCCCAGCCTTGGGCGTTTCCTCCCTCAACAACCTTCCGGGCTTGTTGGTATGATGTCATTGAAGTTCCAGGCACAGCAGATGTTTCATTGACATTCAAGGCTTCGAAACCTTGGCTCATTGTTTCATGGATCTCCCCATCCATCTCAATATACTTATAGGTAGCCAGGTGGCTGACGAAAATATCCTCCTCTCCACAGATTATAACGATTTGACCCTCCCACTCATATTTTAGCTTCTGGTGAAGGGTAGAGGTCACGGCGCCAGCGGCGTGAATCCATGGCCTACCCAATAGACAGCTGTAGGCAGGATGTATATCCATCACGTAGAAGGTCGCTTTGAAAGTTTGCGGGCCAATCATTATGGGCAACTCAATCTCTCCCAGAACCGATCTCTTTGAACCATCAAAGGCTCTCACCACCAGGTTGCTGGGTCTCAACGCCAATCCGCCATATTCTAACTTCACCAGGGCCTTTTTAGGTAAAACATTGAGGGATGACCCCGTGTCTACCAGCACATGGGAAAGGACCGCACCTTTACATTCCATGGTTATGTGCAAGGCTTTGTTATGGTTGCGGCCTTCCGTTGTCAAATCAGTATTGGTGAATCCTAGTCCGTGACTAGCATTAACATTTCCAACTACAGCTTCTAGCTGATTGACAGTGATTTCTTCAGGCACGTAAGCTGCGTGCAAGACTTTGAGTAGTGCATTCCGATGGGCTTCGGAGCACATAAGCAATGATAGGGTTGAGATCTTGGAAGGCGTCTGATGAAGCTGATCCACTATTTTATAATCACTCTTCTTGATGATTCGCATGAACTCATCAACCTCTTGATCGAAGGGTGTTTTCAAAGCTTCTTTAACAGTCTGCTCTTCCTGCACCAAGCTTTTTCCTTTTGCTTTAGCAGCAGCTTCTGCTTCGGCAGTGGGTCTCTGAATTTGTGGAGCGAAAAGACGTCCGCTTCGAGTGAAGCCTCCGCCTCCTCCCACATTGTCAATTTGTGGTGCAGGGGTTGATGATTCAAAAGTGATTCTTTGTCCTTCGCAGTACAGGTCAGAGCCGTAATGCCAGGGGATGGCATTACTACTTTCATAAGGTATTGGTCCAGGCACCGTGATAGTGACTGGACTGGTTGCAGCTGCGGAAGGAATTGTGATAGTCTGTGGATCGTAATAAATTGTGACTGGTGCTCTGATGGGAGCAGCACCTTCTGAGTTGTAGACAGAGTTATTTTCTGGATCGTAAAATATTGTGACAGTTGAGACGTCTTCATGATTTGTTGCTGGTGTTGTAGGGGACATTGGTGGGAGGATGGATGTTGTTGTTGTAGGAGTTTCATAATGGAGTGGTGCTGGAGTTGTAGAAGAAAAATTTGTTGATATCTGATCAGTTGAGATAATAGATGAAGTACTTGTTGATGAAACCGAAGAATTGTCAGGAACAATGGTTGTTGCAGTTGTAGGAGGTTCTGGAGTCGTTGCTGATGAAATTGCTGGATTTGTAGGAAATGATGTGGTGATCTGAAGCTGGCCACTCTGAATGAGACCATCTATGCCATTTCTCAGGTTATCGCACCCATTGACTGAAATATTGCAGTAAGCACAACCCAACTCACACCCCGGGAACATTTGACATTCGAGGAGTTGAGCCTTGATTTCTACCAACGGTGTCCGGATCTGGCCCACACTGGTTATCAAATAAGACGGCTTGTCTTCTTCAATAGCGTTAATTCTGGGACCACCGTGATTTGGCATGGGGTTCTTATTGACATTGGGTGGTGGTGCGAAATTCAGAGCTTTCGAGTCTACCAGGTCTTGTACCTTCATGTGCAGAGCTCTGCACTTTTCTGTACTGTGGCCAGGTGCATTTGAATGGAAGGCACATCTGGCGTTGGAATCATAATTCCTGGGTAGACTGTTGGGATCTGGAGGTGCCAGCGTCCTTAGCTCAACTAGGTTGAGTTTCAAGAGTTGTGGCAGCAATGTAGCATATGGCATAGGGATCGGATCGATTACCCTATTAGCTTGAGATGGCCTCTGCTGAAATGGCCTTTGCTGGTTGTTGTTGTTGGTGTTGTTGTAATTCCTTGGAGGATACTGAGTTTGTTGCTGGTACTGAGGTTGTTGCTGATAGTTTTGCTGCGGAGGTTGATAAACTGGTTGAGGATGAGCTGGAGCGGGAATGGTGACTGCTGCCACTGATCTGTGAACATATTGGGGCCTGCCCTTGTTGGTGTGGATGGCATTGGTCTCGCCAGTTCTTCTCGGGCCTGCAAAAGGCTTTCTTGTATTACTGGACGAACTTGCACCGTTGTCTGAGATCTTACCCATTTTTAACAGGCTCTCAATTCTCTCACCAGCTATGACAACATCTGCAAAGCTAGTGGAAGAGAATGTAGCCAGCCTGTCAATATAGGTTCCCTGGAGGGTGTTCATGAACATATCTGCCATTTCCCTTTCGGACATAGGTGGCTGAACAGCAGCAGCCAATTGCCTCCATCTTTGGGCATATTCTCGGAAGCTTTCCCTTGACGACTGTGACATTCCCATTAGGAGAGTCTTGTTGGGTGCCATGTCTAAGTTGTACTGATACTGTCTGATGAAGGCCTCTGCCAGGTCCTTCCAGCATCTAATAGTTGCCCTTGTCAAGTGAGAGTACCATTCTCTTGACGCTCCAGTTAAGCTATCCTCGAAATAGAACATCCAGAGCTTCTCATCCATTGTATAGGCCTTCAGCCTTCCCAGAAATGACTGTAAGTGAGTCCGGGGGCATGAAGTCCCGTTGTATTTTTCAAAACAAGGAGGCTTGAACTTATGGGGGATCCTGACCCCGTCTACCAAGCCCATGTCCATGACGTCGAAACCCAGAGAGTTTTGAGACTCTAAGGACCTCAATTTCTCAGCTATCTCATCCAACCTTCTATCATAAGCTTCCTCCCCAGCACCCATTACTGTGAATTGATCCTCCTGGGGGTCTTCTTGAAGTACCCTGGCTGCAGTGGCAGTCCCTTGAACATTTGCAGGAATATTGACCTCAGGATGGAGGTGTGGTCCAAATACAGGGGGGTTAACATGAGGTTGGACCCTTTCATTATTGCTGGTGCCGGCAGTCCCTATATGTGGATCTTCTTGATTCTGCCTCTCCACCATGGCCCTCAATCTTTCCTGGCTCTGAGCCATGTTGTTCATTACTTCCATAAACTGCGTCATTTGATTCCTCATTTCTAGCCTTTCATTCGCCATTTGATTTCTGACCTCAGTAAGGTCCTGCTGCATCTGATCCATTTGAATGCCCGGAAGGTTGTTACGGGTCGGATAACGGTGCGGACGGTTGAGGGGAAATACTCGGCGCCGAGCAATAGTTCCTGAACATCACAACAGAGTTAGTGGCAATAAAACAAAAACCTACAAAACAAACAAAGGGTTAGCATGCAATGCAGTATGCTTATTTGCTTTTCAAGGTATCCGGTTTGGCATTCGGTTTTGACCCTTCCAGACCCTTGAAGCTGCTGTTGATGTTGCTTTTGAAGTGAAACTTGGATGGAACAAACTAATACATATATTACAAAAGCAAATGGTACATAGTTTGTTTACAAATACAAGCCCTCTAAGGGGTCAAAATACATTACAGGAAAATAAAAGTACATGGAATGAAAGCAACAACAAACAAATGGTCAAACACCAAGACCAAACTCATCCTCACGAACTTCCTTGAGAAGTGCTTCGGTCACAGGATCGGCCGGACGCTCCGTGAGATTCCTGATGAGGAGATTCCGGGTCGTAACAGCTGCTGTTAGCCTCTTGTGCTGACTTTGGTCCTTTGACCTCTTCACTCCTGCTTTGATCTTCAGCTCTGATATCTCCCTCTGGGCTGCTGCCAGGGCTTCTTGCTGCACTTTTGCACTAGCTTCCAGTTGCTCCATCTTGTCTTGAACTCTCTTGTCCTCCAGAGTACGAGCCTCGGTGATCTTGACCCACCGGGCCTGGCTCTCCTTCAGATACAAGTCTGTCCTTGCTCTCTGGAACTGGGCTTCTTTGCAAGCATTCTTCAGAATTTGTTCTCCAGCTTTGGACTTCTTGATATAATCCCCAGACTTCTCTATCTTAACCAGATGCTCCACTCTCAACTTCTCCAACCTCTCAATCTCCATCCTGCCATCATTCCTCTCCCGGAGAGTCTTCTGCAAAGCCTGAGTTAACTTCTCATTTCTTTCCTTCAAGCTCTCAAACTCCTCCAAACTGATAGTGGCAGGGGGTGGTGCTGAAGACGATTCAGGCATATCTTCTATGGTAAAGGGCATTCCAGAGAACTGAGCCCTGGCATAGGACCACTCATAATATTGTGCTGATGCCACATTGTTGCACTTCCCCAGAATGGTTATTCCCTTGGTTTGAACATTATCCCAGGCCCAGGCTGCCTGCCTAACAATAGCCAAATTAATCTTGTTCTCACAATAAAGAGTCTCAACCAAGTCCTGTGTCTTAGAAGTGTGGACCAGTGCATAGCCCAGTTGTCTTCTAAACAGTAGAGGGTTGTAATTGATACTACCCTTAACTCCTACTAGGGGCACATTGGGAAAATGCCCACAGCTGGTGATGATATCCCTACCCTTGGTGCTTTGAGTGCACCATCTGATATCGGCTGAAGTTAGAGCAGTGAGTCTCTTAGCCCAGTTGCTTTGCTGATGAGGATTCAAAAATGCATCTGTCCTGGGTAGATGCTTGAGAAGCCAAGCATGGAACAATGGAGCACAACACCTTACTAACCTTCCCCTTTGCTTTTCATTCCTCTGATGCACTGAGTAGTAGAGATCCCCCAATAAAGTGGGCACTGGGTTCTTCAAGATGAAAAGATGGATTTTATTCTTGTTAATGAATCGAGGCTCATCCGCAAACAATACAATTCCATATATACTCAAGGCCAGCAAAGCACAGACTGCTTTCCAATCTCCCACAGAAGCCTTCAGGGTAGCTTGAGAGATCAAGAAATCCAGATGGAAGCCAGGGATTCCAGCTTTAGAAGTCATATGCTGCTCAATCAGGACAGGTTCCAGATGCAAAGCCTTTGCTACTTCTCCATTGCCAGGAAAGACCATCTCAGGGTTGAAAGGGATTCCACCCCTGATAGGTATACCAACCAATGATGAGTATTCTTCTAATAGAGGACCCAACTGAAAGTCCTGGAAAGTAAAACATCTCAGTGGGGGATCATAAAACTGAAGGCAAGTGTGGATCAGGCTTCTCTGTGAAGGGTCCAGATCCATAACCATATCAAGTATATCTCCATAATGTTCCCTGAACAATGGTATGTGATCTGGAGTGATCAGGGTCTGAATCCTCCTGATGTCAGATAGCTCTGGCTGGAAGAAGTGGTAGGTGATGTTGCTCTTTTTAGGAGCCATGATGCTGAAGATGAGTAGAGACAAGTGCTGATGATAATACTGAAGAAATGGCCACTGATTGGCTGGTGCAGGTGATAGCTGAAGCAGATGCTGATGAAGATGGGTCAATGCTGAAGATGGGGTCAAAACCAGAACCAAATGAAAATGGATACCCTGAAACACAAATAAGCAAATGTCAATATGATGCAATGAGTATGTATGCAAATGATATGCAAGGGTTTGTGACTGAGCTGGATCTGATCAAAAGCTCTGATATAAGTCCAAGACATATTCAAGAATACCAGATGGAGGTCTACAAATCCAGTAACCAAGGTGGGGGGGCTCAAATAAAGAGCCACATGTCCAAGGTTTTAGAATCACAAGAACTGTCCCAAAATGGAGCATTCTTAATCAAGTCAAAGTAACAGGGTATTCTGAGGTCAAGGTACCTGCAAACCTGTAAACAGCCCAACCCCCTCACAGGTGGTGTTCTAAAACAAGGATCCTCAGACTTGGATCAGTTATGAGAAGTGTAAACACTTCTAACCCGGAGGTACAGTGTTTACAATAACCATAAAAGTTCCTCCTCTAATTCACCTCAGTTTCTGAAGGTCAATACTAAAAGGTCATCCAGACTTAGCAGGCTTCCCAGATAGCCCTAGCATTGCAGGAAATCTGCAACACAGAGTTCTCAAGAAGAAACCCATATCTGAACCGTGTTTCATATTCCCACACCAGACCGAGATGGAATGGGAAAGAATATGATTCACTCTAGCCTAGGTGTCACTCAGGTCCCAGGTATAGGACCTTAACTCTCAATGGAACACCCACCCACCAAAGCAAACAACAGATCCAGCCAGCAGCACAGTATGACAATATGATAATATATGCATAAAGCTATAAAGAAAGCAATAAACAAAACTGTACATAAAGCAAAAATAAATACAAATATACAAACACAAATAAGCACATAACACCCCCAATAAACACAAATCAAACAAGCGCTAGGAGGAACCCACAAAAAGAACCAGAAGCCCTGGTTGCAATATAAGATTCCCCAGCAGAGTCGCCAAGCTGTCGCTCCCGATAAATGGGACCAGGCCCAGATAAAGGTACAGACGCGAACGGCCGGCGAGGGGGACAATGAGAACACACAGCCGTGAACTCACTGGAGATGAATAGAGTCGCCAGCTAGGCATTTTTATCCCGGAGGAAAGGCAATGCTGCATAGACCTAGAAAAAGAATGGATAAGACGGTTGCGAACCAGAGAGACTGAGAAAGGGGGTTGGTTACAACCTAGAAAGGTATTAGCACCCAGATTGTCCGTCGTACTCGACGGGATCCACGCTTGAAAGATTTGTGTTTTAAAGGGGTAGTGTCAGTGCAATCTGTGTGTAAAATAGCTGGAAAAGAATGTACAGGTGTCAGTGTAAAAAGAAAAGTGATGTGTATCGGTGAAGTGTCAGTGTAAGAACAGGAGTGAAATGCTCAAGATCATGAGGCTAAAAGAATGAGGCTAGAAAGAGGGGGAATATACAGAGACTTTTGTTCGATAACTGTTAAGTTATGCCTACGTATCCTCTCGTGCAATGAGGAAGTCAGAACACCGTAGTTCGACCCAAAGAGACTGAAAGATGAATTGACTTGTGAACTGCTTACTTGTCTATGCTCAAGTGTATGACCTGTCTGGCTCTGGTGCAAACTGTCTTGCATTAGACGGAAGAAGTGAGCTCTCGTTTGTGAGTGAATGAGATAAGAAAAGAATCCCGGAGGAGACGATTATTGTTTGTTTTTGAGTTTTCAGTCTTTTATTGCTTTTGAAAGTTTGTCATAAGTTAATGAGCTTAAGCCTAAACCAATGGATTTAGTAAACTCATCACATCTTCCCTCTGATTAGGGGTAATGAGAGTACCTTAAGTGTGAAGTCAGATTCTCACACTTAAACACCTTTGGTGTAGGATTAAGATCATTAACCTACTTGTGATTATTTAGATATTTTTGTTGTTTTTGTTTAGTGTTGAGTAATGAGGTTAAGCCATAATCAGGGATTAAACAGACTCATTACACCATCGTAATAGAAGGATAATAGATGAGAATGTTTAAGCTGAGGAAAGCTCCTCAACTTAATCCATGATTAGAGATTAAACTCATGACAAAACAAGCCTTTGATTAAGTGGATTTTATTAGTGATATGATGATGAAATGATTTTTATGGTTTGTAAGACAACTTGAGGGGGACTTGTCCATTAACACTAGGGTTAGTCCTTCTTAACTAATTAAGGAAGAATTAGAACCCTAATGCAAGGCCCAAGTTACAAGTGTGATGTCTTGATACTTATTAAGTGAATTGATTAAAGGAGTTAAACACATTAAGGGTTTAACACTTAGGATCAAAGTTATACACTCCATCCTAAGAGAAGGATGCAGGCATAAGCTTAATCACAAAGCCTTAAAGCCTTTAGGGTTTAGTCCCTGATTATGAGGTGAGAAGAGATGACTCAAAAGAGACACAAAGGTAAAACTATGAGGGGAGACTAATCAAAACCCTAATCATTGTCATGCTTGGTTGTTCCTAAGGTTTGTGAGGTTTTCAAAAGAAGATCTTCAATGGGACCACCAGGAAGCAGATGAAAGGATCAAGAGAAGCAAAGTGACTTGCTTCATTCAAGGAGTCAAGTCACTTGAAGAAAGAAAGTAAGAAGAAGATGAATGAGCAAGCTCAAACTCAAACACATAACAAAAATGCAGCAATGGATGCAAGAGATATGAAAAGAAAAGTTATGAGAAGTGAAGGCAAATTCACTTCTCAAAGTCACTTACCACCTGAAAGGTTAGAAAAGGAATGCAATGCAATGCAAGATGAGATGAAATGGCATGAGGCAAACCAAAACCAGAAGCATATGAATGATGTTAATGATGCTATGAGATGCTACAAACCAGAAACAACACATGTGGATGGTCATACAAGCTTATGAATGCAAATGAAGCAAGTTAGAACACATGAACATACATGAAAAGTTATGGAAGGCACATGGCATACAACATGGAAAATGCAAGATGCAATGATCAAACATGCTTTCAATATGTCTTATGATGTCAAATGAATCACATGGAAGCATGGAATGTCATGGCAAATCATGGTATGCAAGAGAATGCAAGATGGATGCATATGGAAGCCCAAATTAGGGTTTATGAACCAAACATCAAACAAAAATCAAAATCAGAAGCAAACCCTAAGATAAAAAATTGAAAATGCCACACAAAGGACCCCTAATCCCATACTAAACCAATACCCAAAGGAGAAGTCTCAACTCTTAGCCAATCTCAAGTTATGATTTTTACAAGATTCTAGGGTTTTTAGGGTTCTTAAACAAAAGAAATGTCAAACAATTTGAAAATGCAAGATCAAATCATGGCCTTTTAATCTTACAAACTACATGCTAAACACAATGCAATGCAAGAAGAATCAATGTCCAACTCCTCATGAATAGGCAGAAATGATTTTTTGAACTATGGATCAAAATAATACACAAAAATGATTTTAATTCAATGAGAAACCCTCAAAATGCATCAAGATCAAAAAAGAAATTTGGTTTGAAGGTTGGACAATGTTTCTAAATGTCTTAGAACATTTCATGAATTTTTTGGTGATTTTTAAATACTTAAAAGTATTTTTAATAAATTAATTCTCATTAATCAATTAAAAATGATCTTTTAATTATTTAAAAATACATTTTAAATGCTAAAAATGAAAATAAAAATATTTTTGTGTCATAAAAATTAATAAAACTCTTGAGAAAAAGTTTCATAATTTTTAAGACATTTTTGCTATTTTAAATAAATTATGCAAAACAAATGAGAAAAATATGAAAATAAAATGAAAAATAAATGAATTAAAGAGAAGTCAGCTGATCCAAGGGCCTGGATTCAAAGTTACACGCGCGGGAGTTGACTGCGCGCCACATCCTACGGCTCAAATTCAAAAATGACTAGTTAATGCTTAAACCCTAATTGCGCCGTTAAACACTTTCAGATGACCGGAACAGTGTTCCGGTCATCTTCTCCGTTCACTCCAAACCTCAAACTCACTCCATACGTTACGAAAATGAAATCTAATTGAACAAAAATGTTTCCCACTCACTCACGAATCATAACCCCCAATCAAAACAAATTTATTTTTCCTGGAATGGCTGAATCGAAGCAAACAAGAACTAGGGCAAAAAAGTTTCAGGAAGCAAATAAATTCTCATTTCATCACCATTTTCAAAACTAAAAGCATCAGAACAATCAGTGAAGCATGGAGAACAAGTTTAGAACTTAAAAATCCATTTCTGGAAAAAAAGTTCTTGAGCTACCTGAGATTCGAAGCTTTCACTCCAGCAACTTTCTGACCTCCCCTCCTTGTGAAATCCACTCCTTATGACCTCTTGATGATGCTTGAATGCTTGAGAGAAATTTATATTGGCTGGTTAATGAGTTTGAACAGCTTTTGCTCAAGCTCAGTTGAAAATGGCAATGGTGATTCAGGCTGTTTTTGGCAATGGTGAAGGGTTGTTTGTGGTCAGGATGATGAGTGGAGAAGATTTGTAGAGTTTGTTTGAGTGTTTGTGAGCTGTGGAGTGAGTTTCGAATGAAACTGCAAGTTGGAGTGAAAATGGAGAAGCAATGTTTTTGTTTGATTCAGGCCTGGTTCTTTGTTGGTTTAGGCTTAATGGAGTATGGTGAGATGATTAGTGAAGCTGGTTTGAATGTTTGTGAACTGGGCATAGAGATTCGAAGAGAAATGCCAATGGGGTGTGTTTTGTGTATGTTGTGCTATGGCCTATTTCAGCTTGGCTTCTTGATATGTTTGGCTTGCAAATGGATAGTATAAAATAATCCTATAGGTCAGATGATTTGACCTGGCCTTTATTGATTGGTAAGTTCACTTTTACCAAAAGTCCACTCTTTGTGTAAGGAAAGCATGGGCTTGGTTCTAGGCTAGTACAAAGCATGGGGCTGCGCAGCAAGGGTGAGGGGAAGGGCTAGCAAGGTTCAGCATCCAATGTAGCAAGTGGTAGGAAGTGTGATCATGAGTTTTGCAACTTGTTCATCTTTGGTTCACATGTGACTATCTTGCTACACAAGCCATGAACATGAGAAATTCTTGGTCCAAATCTGATTTTTAGGTCACATAGAATGTTTGTGTAATGGTTTGATGTGAACTAGAAGTTACAATTTGCCTTGAAACATGATTTTGCAAACTTTCCATTTAGTGCATATCTTGAAAATCAATGATTTTTGCCAACTTTGTCACACCATAACTTTTGATCCAAAATGAATTAGATCATGTTCTTGTACTTTTTGAAAAGGGAAAAATGTATCCTACAACTTTCATGACCAAAGTTTTTCCATTTGAAGCATTTTTGGATCACAAAGTAAGGTTTGAAAAGTGACCTAAATTGACAAATTCCTTAAAAGTCAACCATGCCCTAAAAAGTCAACTTTGCAAAAACTTCAAATTCTTGAATTTTGTGAACTTCTAACTTCTTCCATGATCAAATAAAGACCATATACACTCAAAATGATGAAGAATGCCCATTGGTTGGGTCATTGGGGGCCTCAGATGCCCTGATTTTGCACTGACTTGTCTAGAAAGTCAACCCTTGATCAGATGACTTCCCCATGGAATTTCTTCATGAAAATTGACATGCACAATCCCTATACCATATAGAGACCAATGGAAACAATAATGACCAAAAAATTTGGAGTTATGGCCTCTGAAACCAAAACCCTAATTCCTAGGTCATCTGTGCAGTTAAACCTGGCTCTGCTTCCATACCAATCTCAGTTCTTGTGATCCTTTTGCATTTTTGACTTTGAGAGGATGTAATATGATATAAGAACACACATGGACCCCTTTTAAGTGATTGATAGCCTTTGGAATGGCTCAAGAGGCTCTTGGATTGCTCAGATCACAAACCCTAGATGCAGATGACTTAGAAACTATGCAGTGAATCAAAAATGAGATATGAGGTGATATGATTGTGTTTATGCATATGAAATGATTACAAGCCATGGTGTGAATGGGTGAGGGCAAATTTGGGGTGTTTACAGCTGCCCCTATTCAAACATGAGTTAGCTGTGCAGGATGTAAGCGACGGCTTAACAGGCAAACAAGATAACTTGTGGTTGAATACCAAAGACAGTCCAAAATTTGCACTCACAGAATGAAGAAGAAAAGGGATATAGATTGTAAAAGGAAAATAAAGTATATTGTAAAGTGTAGGCGACGGAGGGCGACCGTCGAGCAGAGGACGACTGCTGGGTAAAGAGCAATGACGGGGACGGCCGACATGCTGGGAAAAGTGTGGGAAATAAGGCGATGACGGGGACGGCCGACATGCTGGGGATAAAAGGTAAAGCAAGGACGGGGACGGCCGACTAGCTGGGAGAGGTAGGAAATTATGATGGGGACGGCCATCAAGGTAAAGCTGTAAAATTCTCTGGGGATTAATGAAACATGACGGGGACGGCCATCAAGTTCACAAAGTAAAGTAACCACCGATGGGGACGGCCATCGGGCTAAAAAGGAAAAGGGACCACGACGGGGACGGCCATCGGGTTAAAGAATAAATGAAATAAACAGATGATGGGGTACGGCCATCAAAGGTGAAGGACGATCACCTAGCAGGGGACGGCTGCTCTGTTGGGGAATAAAGGAAATATGATGGGAACGGCCATCAAAGGTGGAGGACGACCACCTGGCAGGGTACGGCTGCCGAAAATATCAACGATGGGGACGGCCATCGGATGAGCATGATGGAGGACGACCATCAAGAGGTGGAGGACGACCACCTAGCAGGGGACGGCTGCTCTCAGGGTTTATCATGACATAGGACGAATGCCTAGATAACCAAAATCAACAATGGGGACGGCCATTGGATAAAGTGATGAAGGACGATCATCAAAAGGTGGAGTACGACCACCTAGCAGGGGACGGCTGCTAACAATCAACGATGGGGACGGCCATCGGATGAGCATGATGGAGGACGACCATCAAGAGGTGGAGGACGACCACCTAGCAGGGTACGGCTGCTCTCAAGATTTATCATGACACAGGACGAGTGTCAGATAAGAAGAAAAGAAATGCCTTGTTGGCGATCTACTGGGGAGTAGTAAACACGGACGAGTGTTTATATCTAAGAAACAAAAGGTATAAGTGTTTAGATGCTGTGTATAGATTAAAGATGCGGACGAGCATCCCTAAGACTACGATACGGACGGGTATCGGGTAGAAACAAGCATTGACGCGTGTTCAAAGATGATGATGCGGATGAGTATCAACTGGTTAACAGAGAACACGGACGAGCGTTGAATCTGAAAGGATTCTTCTGGGGAATGATAGACACAGGCGAGTATCTATATTCAGTAAGACAAAGTGTTTGACACAGTGTATGGATTAAAGATGCGGACGAGCATCCTTAAAACTATGATACGGACGAGTATCATGTAGAAACAAACGCTGGACGCATGTTCTGAGATGATGATACGGACGAGTACCAACTGGTTAACAAAGAACAAGGACTAGTGTTGAATCTGTGGGGATATGAATGGTATATACAAGATACGAACGAGTATCTGTATGAGTGTAACATGAGTAACGAGTATGAGTATTGTATAGATGAGTGTTTAATTGCTGGGGAGGGTGACACGGACGAGTGTCAAGAGAAAAGAACAAATATCTGATATACAAAGTGTAGGTGACTATGCTGGGGATACGACACGGACGGGTGCCAAGAAAGTGTATATAAGTATATGTGAGTGCAAAGAGGATGTCTTTGGCTTTCTGCTGGTGATTTGACACGGACGGGTGTCAGGACGTATTTGCAATATGGGTGGTTTTGTTTGTAAGGAGTGTTCAGGCGACTTTACTGGGGAAGTGATGACACGGACGGGTGTTCAAAATGAGTATATACTGGTGTTTGTGATTGAGAGGAAGCTGTTTTTGCTGGGGACTCTGGTGGGATTTTTGATGAACTGTCAATATTCACAAATGCTGATTCAAAAACATGGCTTATGATTATGCTATGTGTTGGATTTTTGCCGTAATGCTCCGTGTTAAAACGGAATGTTACGCTTTGTGGGTAAATATGATGCGAATGCTATGATTGTGCATAGATACCAAACCAGGATCCGGGTCCCGTTGCTGCGAAGATCTTCGATCGATCTGTCTGAAGTAAACATCCCAGCTGGGAATGAGATCACTGGTAGATCTGATGAGATGTATCTGCTTGAGGAATCGGGTCATTGAGAGACCTATTCCAATAAATGAGAGACCCAGCTGGGGTTTGTAGAAGCTTCCTTCACTCTGTTGTGATCTTCTATGCGTTGCTCTTCTGGATAGAGGCTGCAACTCTGTGGGGAGATGGTTCCCTGACTTTTGTGCTCCGGCTGAGGATAAAAAGGCAACTCGGCTGGGGAGAAAGAGAGATCACTGAGAGACCTCCCTAAGGATTCTGTTGAAGAGGATCCTTGACTCAGCCGGGAATATAGGTGCCTTTTGATGGGGATAAGTAATAAGTGGCCAACTCAGCTGGGAGGAGTCATGAAAGGCAACTCAGCTGGGGAGAGAGCACTTCGGGTGCTAAAATTGAGTGTTGATTTGCCAGCTTGCTGGGATGAAGCTTACATGCCCCAAGTTACACTCTGGATACCTGCAATCCTGAAAAAGATAGAAAAACGCACAAAATAATCCCGAGGTATCCCTTACTGGATTCCGTCATAGGAGTTTAGATACTTCTGAGAGTAAGCATATTTCCTGCAAGCATGTTTTTGTTTGAAGATAAGCATCTGTATTCTTATGCAATCAGTTTTTTTCTTTTTCTTTTAAGACATCAGACATTTTTGCAAATAAAATGTACAAAACGAGACATGACTGAAAATCTGATTTTATTAATTCAAATGCCCTGAATTGGCGAGATACAGTCAAAGGAACATATCCCCTGAAATGAGGAGATTGTTACAAATTGAGAAACAAAATGTTGGCAGTGTTGATGACGCTTTAAGGAGTTTCCTCTTCCACTATGACTCGTATGACTTTTGACGTTCTTCTCATCTTGCTTTCTGAAGAATGTTGATTCTGATTGAAGCTTGATCCCTTCGAGGCTTACCAAGTTGTAAGTGATACAGACGAATTCAGAGTGCAGTTATTCGCTTATTCCCTTGTTTTGCATGGATCGCCCTTTCGGGTTTTCAATCCATCGGGATACCCATTTTTTCCTGAGCTGTCCAATGCGGCTTTTCAACTCAGCGGGTGCACATTCTTTTGTTTATTTTCCCTTATTTTTGCCCGAGTCTTTTATTCTGTTTTTGACTCGCCGGGATGCCCTATTTTTGCCTGGACTTACATTCTGTTTTTGTGTCCAGCGGGTCATTTTTATGCGAAGTATTTTTTAACTGCATCTGAATTCACAGGGGACGGGAAGTCTTCACCATCCATGGTGCTGAGCATCAGTGCTCCGCCAGAGAAAACTTTCTTTACCACAAATGGTCCTTCATAGTTCGGAGTCCATTTGCCCCTGTGGTCTGTATGAGGAGGGAGGATTCTTTTCAGCACAAGATCTCCCACTTGGTATTCTCGGTGCCTGACTTTCTGATCGAAGGCTCTCTTCATCCTCTTCTGATATAACTGCCCATGACAGATTGCAGTCAATCTTTTCTCTTCGATCAGACTCAGTTGTTCGAATCGGGATCTAACCCACTCTGCTTCACTCAGCTTAACATCCATCAGTACCCGTAGAGAGGGTAACTCAACTTCAACAGGTAGGACTGCCTCCATTCCATACACAAGCTGATACGGTGTTGCCCCAGTGGATGTTCTGATTGACGTGCGGTACCCATGCAAAGCAAACGGTAGCATTTCATGCCAGTCTTTGTAAGTGACTACCATCTTCTGCACAATCTTCTTGATATTCTTATTTGCTGCCTCAACAGCGCCGTTCATCTTTGGCCTGTAAGGAGAAGAATTGTGATGTTGGATCTTGAAGTCCCGACACAGTTCTGCCATCATCTTGTTGTTCAAATTGGAACCATTATCAGTAATGATTCGCTCGGGCACTCCGTATCGACAGATGATATCTCTTTTCAGAAATCTGGCTACCACTTGTCTTGTAACATTTGCATATGAGGCTGCTTCAACCCACTTGGTGAAATAGTCGATGGAGACCAGGATGAATCTGTGGCCATTTGAAGCAGTTGGCTCAATCTTGCCAATCATATCAATGCCCCACATGGCAAAGGGCCATGGTGAAGATATGATGTTCAAAGGATTGGGAGGCACATGCACCTTATCTGCGTAGATCTGGCATTTATGGCATTTTCTGGCGTAGGCACAACAGTCGGCATCCATTGTGATCCAGTAATAACCCGATCTTAACAACTTCTTAGCCATGGCATGTCCTCCAGCATGGGTACCAAAGGATCCTTCGTGCACTTCATGCATCAACAAGTCTGCTTCTGTCTTATCAACACATCTGAGGAGTACCATATCAAAGTTCCTTTTGTATAAAGACCCATCAGTGTTCAGAAAGAAACTACCAGCAAGCCTTCTCAAAGTCTTCTTATCATTGGAAGATGCCCCAGGTGGGTATGTTTGATCCTCCAAGAAGCACTTAATATCATGGAACCAAGGCTTATCATCTCTAACACCATCTGCTGCGAACACATATGCTGGTCTGTCAAGTCTGGATACTGAAATCTGAGGTACAAAGTTGGCAGACTGAACTTTGATCATGGATGAGATGGTTGCCAGAGCATCTGCAAACTGATTCTCGTCCCGAGGGATATACTTAAGCTTGACTGTTGCGAAGAAAGTCAATAACCTCCTTGTATAATCCCTGTAAGGTATCAGATGATCCTGGTGGGTGTACCATTTTCCGTTGGTCTGATTGATTACCAGAGCTGAATCTCCGAATACAGTTAAAGTCTTGATCCTGAGGTTAATGGCTTCCTCAAGACCCATAATGCAAGCTTCGTATTCAGCTTCGTTGTTAGTGCAGTTAAAGGTGAGTTTTGCCGAGAAAGGCATGTGAACTCCTTTAGGTGTAATGAGTACTGCACCAACACCACGACCATTCATATTAACAGCCCCATCAAACATCATAGTCCATTCTTCTTCCGGGTCAGGCCCTTCAGTGTGAACAGGCTCTTCATGATCTTTTGCTTTTATGAACATGATGTCTTCATCAGGGAAGTCAAATCTCATAGGCTGGTAATCATCAATAGGTTGCTCAGCAAGATATTCAGACAATACACTGCCCTTGATGGCTTTCTGAGATTTGTATTGGATGTCATATTCTGTGAGGATCATTTGCCATCTTGCAACCCGTCCGGTAAGTGCTGGTTTCTCGAAAATGTACTTGACCGGGTCCATTTTTGAGATCAATAAAGTAGTGTGGGTCAACATATACTGTCTCAGTCGGCGAGCAGCCCACGCTAAAGCACAGCAAGTTTTCTCGAGCAGTGAATAACGTTGTTCACAGTCGGTAAACTTTTTGCTTAGGTAGTATATTGCATACTCTTTTCGACCAGACTCGTCATGCTGGCCCAACACACACCCCATTGACTCTTCTAATACTGTCAAGTACATGATTAGAGGTCTTCCTTCAACTAGAGGCATAAGGATCGGAGGTTCTTGTAAGTATTCTTTGATCTTGTCAAAAGCCTTCTGACAATCTTCGTTCCACCTGACCGTTTGTTCTTTTCTTAACAATTTGAACAAGGGTTCACAGGTTGCTGTAAGGTGAGATATGAACCTTGAGATGTAGTTCAATCGACCTAAGAACCCTCAAACTTCTTTCTCTGTCTTTGGTGCAGGCATCTCTTGGATGACTTTGACTTTATCAGGGTCAACTTCAATCCCTTTCTCGCTTACAATAAAACCCAGCAACTTACCAGATCGCACCCCGAATGTGCATTTGTTGGGGTTCAACTTCAGTTGGTACTTCCTCAGACGCTTGAATAACTTCAGTAGATTCACCAGGTGATCTTCCTCTGTAAGGGACTTGGCAATCATGTCATCCACATAACATTCGATTTCCTTATGGATCATATCGTGGAATAACGTCACCATAGCCCGTTGATATGTTGCACCGGCATTCTTGAGCCCAAATGGCATTACCTTGTAGCAGAACGTGCCCCAGGGTGTGATGAAGGTCGTCTTCTCCATGTCTTCAGGTGACATTTTAATCTGATTGTATCCTGAAAATCCGTCCATGAAGGAGAATACCGAGAACTGAGCCGTGTTATCCACCAATACATCGATGTGAGGTAAAGGGAAGTCATCTTTCGGGCTAGCTCTATTCAGATCTTGGTAGTCAACACACATTCTTACTTTGCCGTCTTTCTTAGGCACAGGTACTATATTAGCAACCCACGGAGGATAGCTAGTCACAGCAAGGAACCCGGCGTCCCATTGCTTTTGTACCTCCTCCTTGATTTTCATTGCCATGTCCGGGCGAGTACGGCGCAGTTTCTGTTTAACCGGCGGGCATTCCTCTCTCAAAGGCAGCTTGTGCACAACAATGTCGGTGTCCAACCCTGGCATATCTTGATACGACCAAGCAAACACGTCCACATATTCTCGAAGCAGATCAATCAGTTGTCTATTCACTGAGTCTTGCAGGCAGGCCCCGATTTTAACCTCTTTCACGTCTTCATCTGTACCAAGATTAATCACTTCAACCTCCTCCTGGTGAGGAGTAATAACCTTTTCCTCTTGTCTTAACAACCTGGCTAGCCCTTCAGGAAGCTCATATTCTTCTTCAACCCCTTCATCAGCTTGACTGATTGGATTGTCAAAGTCATACGAAGTCATAGCCGTGCTGTTGTCGGTGCTGTCTGGAAGGCATACTCTGCAAGGGTTTAGTTTGTTCATTTTAGTGCTTTGATTTTAATCTTGTTTTAGAAAAGTGGAATAAAGTTGTCATTTTGAAAACACTGCCATTTATTTTTGTACAAAAAGAAAAATGGAAAAACAGTGAACGGAAGAGAAAAAGACTCATTTGCAAAAAAGATGTCTGATATTTCATTGATTAATCTTGTTTGCACAAAAAGTACAGATGGCCCGGTTACAAAATGAGTCTTGTCATCTTGGGCAAGATGCAAGACTTTGATGCATGCTATAAAAATGCAGGAAATAATAATTACTCTGCATGAGTAACTCTTATAATTTCCTGGGAAGACCAGTTTGAGATATTGCTCCCCGGGATCTTTGGACGAATCCAGCTTTCCAGGTTGCGCTCTTCTTCCAGCTCGTCTTCCACATTGTTGATAGCATCAGGGGTGAGCATCCCCCCACTCACAAAGTTAGGCTTTTTTGCAGCCTCTGCTTGATCTTGTTGAGTTGGTTTGTATCCCAACCCAAATCTGTCCTCTTTCTTCTCTACCGATAACAGTTTGCCCCAGCCTTGGGCGTTTCCTCCCTCAACAACCTTCCGGGCTTGTTGGTATGATGTCATTGAAGTTCCAGGCACAGCAGATGTTTCATTGACATTCAAGGCTTCGAAACCTTGGCTCATTGTTTCATGGATCTCCCCATCCATCTCAATATACTTATAGGTAGCCAGGTGGCTGACGAAAATATCCTCCTCTCCACAGATTATAACGATTTGACCCTCCCACTCATATTTTAGCTTCTGGTGAAGGGTAGAGGTCACGGCGCCAGCGGCGTGAATCCATGGCCTACCCAATAGACAGCTGTAGGCAGGATGTATATCCATCACGTAGAAGGTCGCTTTGAAAGTTTGCGGGCCAATCATTATGGGCAACTCAATCTCTCCCAGAACCGATCTCTTTGAACCATCAAAGGCTCTCACCACCAGGTTGCTGGGTCTCAACGCCAATCCGCCATATTCTAACTTCACCAGGGCCTTTTTAGGTAAAACATTGAGGGATGACCCCGTGTCTACCAGCACATGGGAAAGGACCGCACCTTTACATTCCATGGTTATGTGCAAGGCTTTGTTATGGTTGCGGCCTTCCGTTGTCAAATCAGTATTGGTGAATCCTAGTCCGTGACTAGCATTAACATTTCCAACTACAGCTTCTAGCTGATTGACAGTGATTTCTTCAGGCACGTAAGCTGCGTGCAAGATTTTGAGTAGTGCATTCCGATGGGCTTCAGAGCACATAAGCAATGATAGGATTGAGACCTTGGAAGGCGTCTGATGAAGCTGATCCACTATTTTATAATCACTCTTCTTGATGATTCGCATGAACTCATCAACCTCTTGATCGAAGGGTGTTTTCAAAGCTTCTTTAACAGTCTGCTCTTCCTGCACCAAGCTTTTTCCTTTTGCTTTAGCAGCAGCTTCTGCTTCGGCAGTGGGTCTCTGAATTTGTGGAGCGAAAAGACGTCCGCTTCGAGTGAAGCCTCCGCCTCCTCCCACATTGTCAATTTGTGGTGCAGGGGTTGATGATTCAAAAGTGATTCTTTGTCCTTCGCAGTACAGGTCAGAGCCGTAATGCCAGGGGATGGCATTACTACTTTCATAAGGTATTGGTCCAGGCACCGTGATAGTGACTGGACTGGTTGCAGCTGCGGAAGGAATTGTGATAGTCTGTGGATCGTAATAAATTGTGACTGGTGCTCTGATGGGAGCAGCACCTTCTGAGTTGTAGACAGAGTTATTTTCTAGATCGTAAAATATTGTGACAGTTGAGACGTCTTCATGATTTGTTGCTGGTGTTGTAGGGGACATTGGTGGGAGGATGGATGTTGTTGTTGTAGGAGTTTCATAATGGAGTGGTGCTGGAGTTGTAGAAGAAAAATTTGTTGATATCTGATCAGTTGAGATAATAGATGAAGTACTTGTTGATGAAACCGAAGAATTGTCAGGAACAATGGTTGTTGCAGTTGTAGGAGGTTCTGGAGTCGTTGCTGATGAAATTGCTGGATTTGTAGGAAATGATGTGGTGATCTGAAGCTGGCCACTCTGAATGAGACCATCTATGCCATTTCTCAGGTTATCGCACCCATTGACTGAAATATTGCAGTAAGCACAACCCAACTCACACCCCGGGAACATTTGACATTCGAGGAGTTGAGCCTTGATTTCTACCAACGGTGTCCGGATCTGGCCCACACTGGTTATCAAATAAGACGGCTTGTCTTCTTCAATAGCGTTAATTCTGGGACCACCGTGATTTGGCATGGGGTTCTTATTGACATTGGGTGGTGGTGCGAAATTCAGAGCTTTCGAGTCTACCAGGTCTTGTACCTTCATGTGCAGAGCTCTGCACTTTTCTGTACTGTGGCCAGGTGCATTTGAATGGAAGGCACATCTGGCGTTGGAATCATAATTCCTGGGTAGACTGTTGGGATCTGGAGGTGCCAGCGTCCTTAGCTCAACTAGGTTGAGTTTCAAGAGTTGTGGCAGCAATGTAGCATATGGCATAGGGATCGGATCGATTACCCTATTAGCTTGAGATGGCCTCTGCTGAAATGGCCTTTGCTGGTTGTTGTTGTTGGTGTTGTTGTAATTCCTTGGAGGATACTGAGTTTGTTGCTGGTACTGAGGTTGTTGCTGATAGTTTTGCTGCGGAGGTTGATAAACTGGTTGAGGATGAGCTGGAGCGGGAATGGTGACTGCTGCCACTGATCTGTGAACATATTGGGGCCTGCCCTTGTTGGTGTGGATGGCATTGGTCTCGCCAGTTCTTCTCGGGCCTGCAAAAGGCTTTCTTGTATTACTGGACGAACTTGCACCGTTGTCTGAGATCTTACCCATTTTTAACAGGCTCTCAATTCTCTCACCAGCTATGACAACATCTGCAAAGCTAGTGGAAGAGAATGTAGCCAGCCTGTCAATATAGGTTCCCTGGAGGGTGTTCATGAACATATCTGCCATTTCCCTTTCGGACATAGGTGGCTGAACAGCAGCAGCCAATTGCCTCCATCTTTGGGCATATTCTCGGAAGCTTTCCCTTGACGACTGTGACATTCCCATTAGGAGAGTCCTGTTGGGTGCCATGTCTAAGTTGTACTGATACTGTCTGATGAAGGCCTCTGCCAGGTCCTTCCAGCATCTAATAGTTGCCCTTGTCAAGTGAGAGTACCATTCTCTTGACGCTCCAGTTAAGCTATCCTCGAAATAGAACATCCAGAGCTTCTCATCCATTGTATAGGCCTTCAGCCTTCCCAGAAATGACTGTAAGTGAGTCCGGGGGCATGAAGTCCCGTTGTATTTTTCAAAACAAGGAGGCTTGAACTTATGGGGGATCCTGACCCCGTCTACCAAGCCCATGTCCATGACGTCGAAACCCAGAGAGTTTTGAGACTCTAAGGACCTCAATTTCTCAGCTATCTCATCCAACCTTCTATCATAAGCTTCCTCCCCAGCACCCATTACTGTGAATTGATCCTCCTGGGGGTCTTCTTGAAGTACCCTGGCTGCAGTGGCAGTCCCTTGAACATTTGCAGGAATATTGACCTCAGGATGGAGGTGTGGTCCAAATACAGGGGGGTTAACATGAGGTTGGACCCTTTCATTATTGCTGGTGCCGGCAGTCCCTATATGTGGATCTTCTTGATTCTGCCTCTCCACCATGGCCCTCAATCTTTCCTGGCTCTGAGCCATGTTGTTCATTACTTCCATAAACTGCGTCATTTGATTCCTCATTTCTAGCCTTTCATTCGCCATTTGATTTCTGACCTCAGTAAGGTCCTGCTGCATCTGATCCATTTGAATGCCCGGAAGGTTGTTACGGGTCGGATAACGGTGCGGACGGTTGAGGGGAAATACTCGGCGCCGAGCAATAGTTCCTGAACATCACAACAGAGTTAGTGGCAATAAAACAAAAACCTACAAAACAAACAAAGGGTTAGCATGCAATGCAGTATGCTTATTTGCTTTTCAAGGTATCCGGTTTGGCATTCGGTTTTGACCCTTCCAGACCCTTGAAGCTGCTGTTGATGTTGCTTTTGAAGTGAAACTTGGATGGAACAAACTAATACATATATTACAAAAGCAAATGGTACATAGTTTGTTTACAAATACAAGCCCTCTAAGGGGTCAAAATACATTACAGGAAAATAAAAGTACATGGAATGAAAGCAACAACAAACAAATGGTCAAACACCAAGACCAAACTCATCCTCACGAACTTCCTTGAGAAGTGCTTCGGTAACAGGATCGGCCGGACGCTCCGTGAGATTCCTGATGAGGAGATTCCGGGTCGTAACAGCTGCTGTTAGCCTCTTGTGCTGACTTTGGTCCTTTGACCTCTTCACTCCTGCTTTGATCTTCAGCTCTGATATCTCCCTCTGGGCTGCTGCCAGGGCTTCTTGCTGCACTTTTGCACTAGCTTCCAGTTGCTCCATCTTGTCTTGAACTCTCTTGTCCTCCAGAGTACGAGCCTCGGTGATCTTGACCCACCGGGCCTGGCTCTCCTTCAGATACAAGTCTGTCCTTGCTCTCTGGAACTGGGCTTCTTTGCAAGCATTCTTCAGAATTTGTTCTCCAGCTTTGGACTTCTTGATATAATCCCCAGACTTCTCTATCTTAACCAGATGCTCCACTCTCAACTTCTCCAACCTCTCAATCTCCATCCTGCCATCATTCCTCTCCCGGAGAGTCTTCTGCAAAGCCTGAGTTAACTTCTCATTTCTTTCCTTCAAGCTCTCAAACTCCTCCAAACTGATAGTGACAGGGGGTGGTGCTGAAGACGATTCAGGCATATCTTCTATGGTAAAGGGCATTCCAGAGAACTGAGCCCTGGCATAGGACCACTCATAATATTGTGCTGATGCCACATTGTTGCACTTCCCCAGAATGGTTATTCCCTTGGTTTGAACATTATCCCAGGCCCAGGCTGCCTGCCTAACAATAGCCAAATTAATCTTGTTCTCACAATAAAGAGTCTCAACCAAGTCCTGTGTCTTAGAAGTGTGGACCAGTGCATAGCCCAGTTGTCTTCTAAACAGTAGAGGGTTGTAATTGATACTACCCTTAACTCCTACTAGGGGCACATTGGGAAAATGCCCACAGCTGGTGATGATATCCCTACCCTTGGTGCTTTGAGTGCACCATCTGATATCGGCTGAAGTTAGAGCAGTGAGTCTCTTAGCCTAGTTGCTTTGCTGATGAGGATTCAAAAATGCATCTGTCCTGGGTAGATGCTTGAGAAGCCAAGCATGGAACAATGGAGCACAACACCTTACTAACCTTCCCCTTTGCTTTTCATTCCTCTGATGCACTGAGTAGTAGAGATCCCCCAATAAAGTGGGCACTGGGTTCTTCAAGATGAAAAGATGGATTTTATTCTTGTTAATGAATCGAGGCTCATCCGCAAACAATACAATTCCATATATACTCAAGGCCAGCAAAGCACAGACTGCTTTCCAATCTCCCACAGAAGCCTTCAGGGTAGCTTGAGAGATCAAGAAATCCAGATGGAAGCCAGGGATTCCAGCTTTAGAAGTCATATGCTGCTCAATCAGGACAGGTTCCAGATGCAAAGCCTTTGCTACTTCTCCATTGCCAGGAAAGACCATCTCAGGGTTGAAAGGGATTCCACCCCTGATAGGTATACCAACCAATGATGAGTATTCTTCTAATAGAGGACCCAACTGAAAGTCCTGAAAAGTAAAACATCTCAGTGGGGGATCATAAAACTGAAGGCAAGTGTGGATCAGGCTTCTCTGTGAAGGGTCCAGATCCATAACCATATCAAGTATATCTCCATAATGTTCCCTGAACAATGGTATGTGATCTGGAGTGATCAGGGTCTGAATCCTCCTGATGTCAGATAGCTCTGGCTGGAAGAAGTGGTAGGTGATGTTGCTCTTTTTAGGAGCCATGATGCTGAAGATGAGTAGAGACAAGTGCTGATGATAATACTGAAGAAATGGCCACTGATTGGCTGGTGCAGGTGATAGCTGAAGCAGATGCTGATGAAGATGGGTCAATGCTGAAGATGGGGTCAAAACCAGAACCAAATGAAAATGGATACCCTGAAACACAAATAAGCAAATGTCAATATGATGCAATGAGTATGTATGCAAATGATATGCAAGGGTTTGTGACTGAGCTGGATCTGATCAAAAGCTCTGATATAAGTCCAAGACATATTCAAGAATACCAGATGGAGGTCTACAAATCCAGTAACCAAGGTGGGGGGGCTCAAATAAAGAGCCACATGTCCAAGGTTTTAGAATCACAAGAACTGTCCCAAAATGGAGCATTCTTAATCAAGTCAAAGTAACAGGGTATTCTAAGGTCAAGGTACCTGCAAACCTGTAAACAGCCCAACCCCCTCACAGGTGGTGTTCTAAAACAAGGATCCTCAGACTTGGATCAGTTATGAGAAGTGTAAACACTTCTAACCCGGAGGTACAGTGTTTACAATAACCATAAAAGTTCCTCCTCTAATTCACCTCAGTTTCTGAAGGTCAATACTAAAAGGTCATCCAGACTTAGCAGGCTTCCCAGATAGCCCTAGCATTGCAGGAAATCTGCAACACAGAGTTCTCAAGAAGAAACCCATATCTGAACCGTGTTTCATATTCCCGCACCAGACCGAGATGGAATGGGAAAGAATATGATTCACTCTAGCCTAGGTGTCACTCAGGTCCCAGGTATAGGACCTTAACTCTCAATGGAACACCCACCCACCAAAGCAAACAACAGATCCAGCCAGCAGCACAGTATGACAATATGATAATATATGCATAAAGCTATAAAGAAAGCAATAAACAAAACTGTACATAAAGCAAAAATAAATACAAATATACAAACACAAATAAGCACATAACACCCCCAATAAACACAAATCAAACAAGCGCTAGGAGGAACCCACAAAAAGAACCAGAAGCCCTGGTTGCAATATAAGATTCCCCAGCAGAGTCGCCAAGCTGTCGCTCCCGATAAATGGGACCAGGCCCAGATAAAGGTACAGACGCGAACGGTCGGCGAGGGGGACAATGAGAACACACAGCCGTGAACTCACTGGAGATGAATAGAGTCGCCAGCTAGGCATTTTTATCCCGGAGGAAAGGCAATGCTGCATAGACCTAGAAAAAGAATGGATAAGACGGTTGCGAACCAGAGAGACTGAGAAAGGGGGTTGGTTACAACCTAGGAAGGTATTAGCACCCAGATTGTCCGTCGTACTCGACGGGATCCATGCTTGAAAGATTTGTGTTTTAAAGGGGTAGTGTCAGTGCAATCTGTGTGTAAAATAGCTGGAAAAGAATGTACAGGTGTCAGTGTAAAAAGAAAAGTGATGTGTATCAGTGAAGTGTCAGTGTAAGAACAGGAGTGAAATGCTCAAGATCATGAGGCTAAAAGAATGAGGCTAGAAAGAGGGGGAATATACAGAGACTTTTGTTCGATAACTGTTAAGTTATGCCTACGTATCCTCTCGTGCAATGAGGAAGTCAGAACACCGTAGTTCGACCCAAAGAGACTGAAAGATGAATTGACTTGTGAACTGCTTACTTGTCTATGCTCAAGTGTATGACCTGTCTGGCTCTGGTGCAAACTGTCTTGCATTAGACGGAAGAAGTGAGCTCTCGTTTGTGAGTGAATGAGATAAGAAAAGAATCCCGGAGGAGACGATTATTGTTTGTTTTTGAGTTTTCAGTCTTTTATTGCTTTTGAAAGTTTGTCATAAGTTAATGAGCTTAAGCCTAAACCAATGGATTTAGTAAACTCATCACATCTTCCCTCTGATTAGGGGTAATGAGAGTACCTTAAGTGTGAAGTCAGATTCTCACACTTAAACACCTTTGGTGTAGGATTAAGATCATTAACCTACTTGTGATTATTTAGATATTTTTGTTGTTTTTGTTTAGTGTTGAGTAATGAGGTTAAGCCATAATCAGGGATTAAACAGACTCATTACACCATCCTAATAGAAGGATAATAGATGAGAATGTTTAAGCTGAGGAAAGCTCCTCAACTTAATCCATGATTAGAGATTAAACTCATGACAAAACAAGCCTTTGATTAAGTGGATTTTATTAGTGATATGATGATGAAATGATTTTTATGGTTTGTAAGACAACTTGAGGGGGACTTGTCCATTAACACTAGGGTTAGTCCTTCTTAACCAATTAAGGAAGAATTAGAACCCTAATGCAAGGCCCAAGTTACAAGTGTGATGTCTTGATACTTATTAAGTGAATTGATTAAAGGAGTTAAACACATTAAGGGTTTAACACTTAGGATCAAAGTTATACACTCCATCCTAAGAGAAGGATGCAGGCATAAGCTTAATCACAAAGCCTTAAAGCCTTTAGGGTTTAGTCCCTGATTATGAGGTGAGAAGAGATGACTCAAAAGAGACACAAAGGTAAAACTATGAGGGGAGACTAATCAAAACCCTAATCATTGTCATGCTTGGTTGTTCCTAAGGTTTGTGAGGTTTTCAAAAGAAGATCTTCAATGGGACCACCAGGAAGCAGATGAAAGGATCAAGAGAAGCAAAGTGACTTGCTTCATTCAAGGAGTCAAGTCACTTGAAGAAAGAAAGTAAGAAGAAGAGGAATGAGCAAGCTCAAACTCAAACACATAACAAAAATGCAGCAATGGATGCAAGAGAGATGAAAAGAAAAGTTATGAGAAGTGAAGGCAAATTCACTTCTCAAAGTCACTTACCACCTGAAAGGTTAGAAAAGGAATGTAATGCAATGCAAGATGAGATGAAATGGCATGAGGCAAACCAAAACCAGAAGCATATGAATGATGTTAATGATGCTATGAGATGCTACAAACCAGAAACAACACATGTGGATGGTCATACAAGCTTATGAATGCAAATGAAGCAAGTTAGAACACATGAACATACATGAAAAGTTATGGAAGGCACATGGCATACAACATGGCAAATGCAAGATGCAATGATCAAACATGCTTTCAATATGTCTTATGATGTCAAATGAATCACATGGAAGCATGGAATGTCATGGCAAATCATGGTATGCAAGAGAATGCAAGATGGATGCATATGGAAGCCCAAATTAGGGTTTATGAACCAAACATCAAACAAAAATCAAAATCAGAAGCAAACCCTAAGATAAAAAATTGAAAATGCCACACAAAGGACCCCTAATCCCATACTAAACCAATACCCAAAGGAGAAGTCTCAACTCTTAGCCAATCTCAAGTTATGATTTTTACAAGATTCTAGGGTTTTTAGGGTTCTTAAACAAAAGAAATGTCAAACAATTTGAAAATGCAAGATCAAATCATGGCCTTTTAATCTTACAAACTACATGCTAAACACAATGCAATGCAAGAAGAATCAATGTCCAACTCCTCATGAATAGGCAGAAATGATTTTTTGAACTATGGATCAAAAGAATACACAAAAATGATTTTAATTCAATGAGAAACCCTCAAAATGCATCAAGATCAAAAAAGAAATTTGGTTTGAAGGTTGGACAATGTTTCTAAATGTCTTAGAACATTTCATGAATTTTTTGGTGATTTTTAAATACTTAAAAGTATTTTTAATAAATTAATTCTCATTAATCAATTAAAAATGATCTTTTAATTATTTAAAAATACATTTTAAATGCTAAAAATGAAAATAAAAATATTTTTGTGTCATAAAAATTAATAAAACTCTTGAGAAAAAGTTTCATAATTTTTAAGACATTTTTGCTATTTTAAATAAATTATGCAAAACAAATGAGAAAAATATGAAAATAAAATGAAAAATAAATGAATTAAAGAGAAGTCAGCTGATCCAAGGGCCTGGATTCAAAGTTACACGCGCGGGAGTTGACTGCGCGCCACATCCTACGGCTCAAATTCAAAAATGACTAATTAATGCTTAAACCCTAATTGCGCCGTTAAACACTTTCAGATGACCGGAACAGTGTTCCGGTCATCTTCTCCGTTCACTCCAAACCTCAAACTCACTCCATACGTTACGAAAATGAAATCTAATTGAACAAAAATGTTTCCCACTCACTCACGAATCATAACCCCCAATCAAAACAAATTTATTTTTCCTGGAATGGCTGAATCGAAGCAAACAAGAACTAGGGCAAAAAAGTTTCAGGAAGCAAATAAATTCTCATTTCATCACCATTTTCAAAACTAAAAGCATCAGAACAATCAGTGAAGCATGGAGAACAAGTTTAGAACTTAAAAATCCATTTCTGGAAAAAAAGTTCTTGAGCTACCTGAGATTCGAAGCTTTCACTCCAGCAACTTTCTGACCTCCCCTCCTTGTGAAATCCACTCCTTATGACCTCTTGATGATGCTTGAATGCTTGAGAGAAATTTATATTGGCTGGTTAATGAGTTTGAACAGCTTCTGCTCAAGCTCAGTTGAAAATGGCAATGGTGATTCAGGCTGTTTCTGGCAATGGTGAAGGGTTGTTTGTGGTCAGGATGATGAGTGGAGAAGATTTGTAGAGTTTGTTTGAGTGTTTGTGAGCTGTGGAGTGAGTTTCGAATGAAACTGCAAGTTGGAGTGAAAATGGAGAAGCAATGTTTTTGTTTGATTCAGGCCTGGTTCTTTGTTGGTTTAGGCTTAATGGAGTATGGTGAGATGATTAGTGAAGCTGGTTTGAATGTTTGTGAACTGGGCAGAGAGATTCGAAGAGAAATGCCAATGGGGTGTGTTTTGTGTATGTTGTGCTATGGCCTATTTCAGCTTGGCTTCTTGATATGTTTGGCTTGCAAATGGATAGTATAAAATAATCCTATAGGTCAGATGATTTGACCTGGCCTTTATTGATTGGTAAGTTCACTTTTGCCAAAAGTCCACTCTTTGTATAAGGAAAGCATGGGCTTGGTTCTAGGCTAGTACAAAGCATGGGGCTGCGCAGCAAGGGTGAGGGGAAGGGCTAGCAAGGTTCAGCATCCAATGTAGCAAGTGGTAGGAAGTGTGATCATGAGTTTTGCAACTTGTTCATCTTTGGTTCACATGTGACTATCTTGCTACACAAGCCATGAACATGAGAAATTCTTGGTCCAAATCTGATTTTTAGGTCACATAGAATGTTTGTGTAATGGTTTGATGTGAACTAGAAGTTACAATTTGCCTTGAAACATGATTTTGCAAACTTTCCATTTAGTGCATATCTTGAAAATCAATGATTTTTGCCAACTTTGTCACACCATAACTTTTGATCCAAAATGAATTAGATCATGTTCTTGTACTTTTTGAAAAGGGAAAAATGTATCCTACAACTTTCATGACCAAAGTTTTTCCATTTGAAGCATTTTTGGATCAAAAAGTAAGGTTTGAAAAGTGACCTAAATTGACAAATTCCTTAAAAGTCAACCATGCCCTAAAAAGTCAACTTTGCAAAAACTTCAAATTCTTGAATTTTGTGAACTTCTAACTTCTTCCATGATCAAATAAAGACCATATACACTCAAAATGATGAAGAATGCCCATTGGTTGGGTCATTGGGGGCCTCAGATGCCCTGATTTTGCACTGACTTGTCTAGAAAGTCAACCCTTGATCAGATGACTTCCCCATGGAATTTCTTCATGAAAATTGACATGCACAATCCCTATACCATATAGAGACCAATGGAAACAAGAATGACCAAAAAATTTGGAGTTATGGCCTCTGAAACCAAAACCCTAATTCCTAGGTCATCTGTGCAGTTAAACCTGGCTCTGCTTCCATACCAATCTCAGTTCTTGTGATCCTTTTGCATTTTTGACTTTGAGAGGATGTAATATGATATAAGAACACACATGGACCCCTTTGAAGTGATTGATAGCCTTTGGAATGGCTCAAGAGGCTCTTGGATTGCTCAGATCACAAACCCTAGATGCAGATGACTTAGAAACTATGCAGTGAATCAAAAATGAGATATGAGGTGATATGATTGTGTTTATGCATATGAAATGATTACAAGCCATGGTGTGAATGGGTGAGGGAAAATTTGGGGTGTTTACACATCTGCAAACTGATTCTCGTCCCGAGGGATGTACTCAAGATTGACCGTTGTAAAGAAAGTCAATAACCTCCTTGTATAATCCCTGTAAGGTATCAGGTGATCCTGGTGTGTGTACCATTTGCCGTTGGTTTGATTAACTACCAGAGCTGAATCTCCGAATACAGTCAAAGTCTTGATCCTGAGGTCAATGGCTTCCTCAAGACCCATAATACAAGCTTCGTATTCAGCTTCGTTGTTAGTGCAGTTAAAGGTGAGTTTTGCCGAGAAAGGCATGTGAACTTCCTTAGGTGTAATGAGTACTGCACCAACACCACGACGATTCATATTAACAGCCCTATCAAACATCATAGTCCATTCTTCATCCGGGTCAGGCCCTTCAGTGTGAACACGCTCTTCATGATCTTTTGCTTTTATGAACATGATGTCTTCATCAGGGAAGTCAAATCTCATAGGCTGGTAATCATCAATGGGTTGCTCAGCAAGATAATCAGACAATACACTGCCCTTGATGGCTTTCTGAGATGTGTACTGGATGTCATATTCTGTGAGGATCATTTGCCATCTTGCAACCCGTCCGGTAAGTGCTGGCTTCTCAAAAATGTACTTAACTGGGTCCATCTTTGATATCAATAAAGTAGTGTGGGTCAACATATACTGTCTCAGTCGGCGAGCAGCCCACGCTAAAGCACAACAAGTTTTCTCGAGCAGTGAATAACGTTGTTCACAGTCGGTAAACGTTTTGCTCAGGTAGTATATTGCATACTCTTTTCGACCAGACTCGTCATGCTGGCCCAGCACACACCCCATTGACTCTTCTAATACTGTCAAGTACATTATCAGTGGTCTTCCTTCAACTGGAGGCATAAGGATTGGAGGCTCTTGTAAGTATTCCTTGATCTTTTCAAAAGCCCTCTGGCAGTCTTCGTTCCACCTGACCGTCTGTCCTTTTCTTAACAGCTTGAACAAGGGTTCACAGGTTGCTGTAAGGTGAGATATGAACCTTGAAATGTAGTTCAATCTACCTAGAAACCCTCGAACTTCTTTCTCAGTTTTTGGTGCAGGCATTTCTTGAATGGCTTTAAATTTATCGGGGTCAACCTCAATCCCTTTCTCGCTTACAATAAATCCCAGCAGCTTACCCGATCTCACCCTGAATGTGCACTTGTTGGGGTTCTGCTTCAGTTAGTACTTCCTCAGACGTTTGAATAGTTTCAGCAGATTTACCAGGTGGTCTTCTTCTGTGAGGGACTTGGCAATCATGTCATCCACATAACATTCGATTTCTTTATGGATCATATCGTGGAATAGTGTTACCATAGCCCGTTGATAGGTTGCACCAACATTCTTCAGTCCGAATGGCATCACCTTATAACAGAACGTGCCCCAGGGTGTGATGAAAGTTGTCTTCTCCATGTCTTCAGGTGACATCTTGATCTGATTGTATCCTGAAAATCCGTCCATGAAGGAGAATACCGAGAACTGAGCTGTATTGTCAACCAGTACATCAATATGAGGTAATGGAAAATCATCTTTCGGGCTGGCTCTGTTCAGATCCCGGTAGTCCACACACATCCTCACTTTGCCATCTTTCTTAGGCACAGGTACAATATTAGCAACCCACGGCGGATAACTAGTTACAGCAAGGAAGCCGGCGTCCCACTGCTTTTGCATCTCTTCCTTTATCTTCATTGCCATATCTGGGCGAGTACGACGCAACTTCTGCTTTACTGGCGGGCAGTCTTCTCTCAAAGGCAGCTTGTGCATGACAATATCGGTGTCCAACCCTGGCATATCCTGATAAGACCAAGCGAAGACATCCACATATTCCCGAAGCATCTCAATCAGTTGTTCTTTCACTTAGTCTTGCAGGCAGGCCCCGATCTTAACTTCTTTCACATCTTCTCCCGTACCAAGAGTAACTGTTTCGACCTCCTCCTGATGAGGAGTGATAACCTTCTCCTCTTGCCTTAACAACCTGGCTAGCTCTTCAGGAAGCTCATAATCTTTTTCAACCCCTTCATCAGCTTGATTGATTGGATTGTCAAAGTCATACGAAGCCATAGCAGTGTTGTTGTCGGTGCAGTCTGGAAGGCACTCTCTGCAAGGGTTTAGATTGTTCATTTTAGTGATTGATTTTAATCTTGTTTAGAAAAAAGTGAAATGAAGTTATCATTTTGGAAAACATTGCCATTTTATTTTTGTACAAAAAGAAAAAATGAAAAACAGTGAGCGAAAAAGGAAAAGACTCATTTGCAAAAGATGTCCGATATTCATTGATTAATCTGTTTGCACAAAATTACAAGATGGCTCGATTACAAAATGAGTCTTGTCATCTTGGGCAAGATGCAAGACTTGATGCATGCTTAAAAATATAGGAAATAATAATTACTCTGCAGGAGTAACCCTTATAATTTCCTGGGAAGACCAGTTTGAGATACGGCTCCCCGGGATCCTTGGACGTATCCAGCTCTCCAGGTTGCGTTCATCTTCTGACTCATCTTCCAAGTTGTTCACTGCATCAGGGGTGAGCATCCCCCACTGATAAAATTGGGCTTCTTAGCAGCCTCTGATTGATCTTGTTGAGTTGGTTTGTAACCCAACCCAAATCTGTCCTCTTTCTTCTCCACGGGCAGCAACTTGCCCCAGCCTTGGGCAGTCCCCTCTTCAACAACCTTCCTGGCTTGTTGATAAGATGTCATGGAGGTTCCAAGTACAGCAGACGCTTCATTAATGTTTAAGGCCTCAAACCCCTGGCTCATGGTTTCATGGATCTCTCCATCCATCTCAATGTATTTGTACGTAGCCAGATGGCTAACAAAGATATCTTCTTCACCATAGATGGTGATAATCTGGCTTTCCCACTCGAATTTCAGCTTCTGGTGAAGGGTAGACGTAAACAGCGCCAGCGACATGGATCCAAGGTCTACCCAACAAACAGCTGTAGGCCGGCTGAATGTCCATCACATAGAAGGTAATTTTAAAAGTCTGCGGGCCAATCATCACAGGCAGATCAATCTCTCCTAGCACTGATCTCTTAGAGCCATCAAATGCTCTCACCACCAAATTACTTGGACGCAATGCCAAGCCATCGTACTCCAGCTTCACCAAGGCTTTCTTTGGTAGAACATTGAGCGAAGACCCAGTGTCCACCAGTACATGTGATAGAACATCACCCTTGCATTCTAGAGTGATGTGTAAAGCCTTGTTGTGGTTACGCCCCTCAGTTGTTAAATCAGCATTGGTAAAACCCAATCCATAGCTGGTATTGACATTTGCTACCACGGTTTCTAGCTGATTAACAGTGATCTCTTCTGGCACATATGCTGCGTGCAAGACTTTCAGTAATGCATTCCGGTGAGCTTCGGAACACATCAGCAGGGATAATATGGAGATCTTTGAGGGAGTTTGGTGAAGCTGATCCACCACTTTGTAATCACTTCTCTTTATAATTCTCATGAACTCGTCTACATCTTGTTCAAAAGATGTCTTCTGAGTTTCTTTGATAGTTGGCTCTTCCACTACCACACTCTTTCCTTTTGCTTTGGCAGCAGCTTCTGCTTCAGAATTAGGTCTTTGTACTTGTGAGGCAAAAAGGCGTCCGCTTCTGGTGAAGCCTCCGCCTCCCCCAACGTTATCAATTTGTGGAGAAGAAGTCAAAGAGTCCAAAGTGATTTTCTCCCCGTTGCAGTAAAGGTCAGAGCCATAATGCCAAGGTATGGCATTACTGCTTTCGTATGGAACTGGTCCAGGTACCGTGATGGTAACCGGACTGACTGCAGCAGAGGAGGGTGTCGAAATAGTGTGCGGATCGTAGTAGATGGTGACTGGTGACCTGGCAAGAGGTGCCGCTGTTTGTTGTTGAAAGTTGTTGTTTGGAGGAACACTTGACGGATCATAGTAAATAGTGACTGCTGAGATATCTGTTGGCGTTGTAGAAAAATCTGTTGAATGAATGGGTGTTGATGTTGTAGAAGAGATGGTTATTGACATCTGGTTTGTTGAAGTGATAGATGAAGCATTGGTTGATGAAATTGATGAATTGTTCGGAATGATTTTCGTTGCAGTTGTAGAAGACTCAGGAATTGTTGTCAAAGAAATTGCTAGATTTGTAGGTGCTGATGTTGTGATTTGAAGTATGCCACTCTGGATAAGACCATCTATGCCGCCTCTCAAGTTATCACACCCGTTGACCGAAATGTTGCAATAACCACAACCGAGCTCACACCCGGGGAACATCTGGCATTCTAGGAGCTGAGCTTTAATTTCTACCAGAGGTGTCCGAATCTGCCCAACACTGGTGATTAAGAAAGATGGCTTATCTTCCTTAATGGCATTAATTCTTAGTCCTCCATGGTTGGGCATGGGATTCTTGTTGACATTTGGCGGGGGTGCAAAGTTGAGGGCTTTGGAATCCACTAGATCCTATACTTTCATTTGTAAAGCTCTGCATTTTTCTGTACTGTGGCCAGGTGCATTGGAGTGGAAAGCACATCTGGCGTTGGCATCATAATTTCTTGGAAGACTGGAGGGATCTGGTGGTGCCAATGTCCTTAATTCAACCAGGTTGAGTTTCAGGAGTTGTGGCAATAAAGCGGCATAAGGCATAGGGATTGGATCAATCACCCTATTTGCCTGTGAAGGTCTTTGCTGAAAAGGTCTTTGCTGTTGATTGCTGTTGCTATTGTTGTAGTTTCTTTGTGGCGGATACTGAACTTGCTGTTGATAATGTGATTGTTGTTGTGGTTGTTGATATGTTGGTTGCTGAGGAATCGGAGCTGGAATAGTGACAGCTGCCACTGATCTGTGAACATACTGAGGTCTGCCCCTGTTGGCATGAATAACATTAGTCTCACTGGTTCTTCTAGGCCCCACATAAGGATTTCTGGGGTTGCTTGACGAACTTGCACCATTATCGGAAATCTTACCCATCTTCAGAAGGCTCTCAATCCTTTCTCCAGCTATGACTACGTCAGCGAAGCTGGTGGAAGAAAAGGCAGCTAGCCTATCAATGTATGTCCCCAGCAGAGTCGCCAAGCTGTCGCTCCCACCAAATGACACCTGGTCAGAAGGGGTACAGACGCGAACGGTCGGCGAAAGGAGAATGAAATGAATAGAGTCACCAGCTAGGCATTTTTATCCCGAAGGAAAGGTAATGCTGCATAAACCTAGAAAGATATGGATAAGACGGCTGCGAATCAGAGAGACTGAGAAAGGGGGTTGGTTACAACCTGGGAAGGTATTAGCACCCAGATTGTCCGTCGTACTCGACGGGATCCACGCCTAACAGATTTGTGTTTTAAAGGGGTAGTGTCAGTGCAATTTGTGTATCAAAGCTGGAAAAGAATGCTAGTCTCAGTGTAAAAGAAGTGTGAAGTGTAGTATGTACAGTGTCAGTGTAAGAACAAGAGTATAATGCTCAAGACTATGAGGCTTAAAGAATAAAGCTAGAAGAGGGGGGAGTATACAGAGACTTTTGTTCGATAACTGTTAAGTTATGCCTACGTATCCTCTCATGCAATGAGGAAGTCAGAACACCGTAGTTCGACTCAAAGAGACTGAAAGATAAAATTGACTTGTGAACTGCTTGCTTGCCTATGCTCAAGTGTATGACCTGCCTGGCTCAGGTGCAAACTGTCTTGCATTAGGCGGAAGAAGCGAATTCTCGTTTGTGAGTGAATGAGATGAGAAAAGAATCCCGGAGGAGACGATTATTGTTTGTTTTTGTGTTTTCAGTCTTTTATTTCTTTTTGAAAGTTTGTCATAAGAAAGTGAGCTTAAACCTAAACCAAGGGTTAATAAACTCATCACATCTTCCCTCTGATTAGGGGTAATGAGAATACCTTAAGTGTGAAGTCAGAATCTCACAATTAATTACCATGGTGCAGGGTTAAGATCATTAACCTACTTGTGATTATTTAGATGTTTTTGGTGTTTTTGTTTAGTGTTAAGTAATGAGGTTAAGCCATAATCAGGGATTAAACAGACTCATTACACCATCCTAATAGAAGGATAATAGATGAGAGTGTTTAAGCTGAGGAAAGCTCCTCAACTTAATCCATGATTAGGGATTAAGCTCATGACAAAACAAAGCCTTTATTAAGTGGATTTTAGTTAATGGTGAGATGAAGAAGTGGGTTTTAGGGTTTGTAAGACAACTTGAAGGGGACTTGTCCATTAACACTAGGGTTAGTCCTTCTTAGCCAATTAAGGAAGAATTAGAACCCTAATGCAAGGCCCAAGTTACAAGGTTGGTGTCTTAGTGATTATTAGATGGATTGATTAAAGGATTTAAACGCATTAAGGGTTTAACACTTAGGATTAAAGTTATACACTCCATCCTAATAGAAGGATGCAGGCATAAACTTAATCACAAAGCCTTAAAGCCTTTAGGGTTTAGTCCCTGATTGTGAGATGAGAAGAGAAGACTCAATGATGACACAAAGGTAAAAACTAAATGGGAGACTAATCAAACCCTAATTATTGTCATGCTTGGTTGATCCTAAGGTTTGTGAGGTTTATAAGAAAGATCTTCAGAGAAACCACCAGGAAGTAGATGAAAGGAGCAAAGAGAAGCAAAGTAACTTGCTTCATTTAAGAAGACAAGTCACTTGAAGAAAGAAAGTAAGATGAAGAAGAATGAGCAAGCTCAATCTCAAGCATAAGACAAAATGCAGCAATGATGCATAAGAGAGATGAAAAGAGATTGTGAGAAGTGAAGGCAAATTCACTTCTCAAAACAACTTACCACCTGAAAAGTTAGTAAAGGAATGAAATGCCATGCAAATGAGATGCAATGTGATGATGCAAACCAAAACCAGAAGCATGAGTATGATTTTAATGATGCTAAGAGATGATGCAAACATGAGGCAAGGCATGAGAATGATCAGACAAACATATGGATGCAAGAGAAGCATGCTTAGGACCACGAACATACATGAAAAGTTATGAAATGCAAATGACATACAACATGGCAAATGAATGATGCAATGATCAAACATGATTCTAACATGTCCTAAGATGTGTTGTGAACCAAATGGATGCACAAAATGTCATGGCAAGTCATGATATACAAGCAAATGAGTAATGGATGCAAAGGAAAGGCCCAAATTAGGGTTTATGATCAATGCACAGAACAAAAATCAAAACCAGAAGCAAACTTCATGATAAAAAACTGAAACTGCAATCAAAGGAACCCTAAACCTATACAAACTCACTGCCCAAAGGAGGGGATCCAACTCTAAACCTAATGGAAGTTATGAATTTCCTAAGATTGTTAGGGTTTTAAGGTACCTCATCAAGAAAAATGCAAAACAAATTGAAAATGCAAGATCAATTCATGCCAATTTTACCCTATAAACTACATGATATGCAAGATGCAATGCAAAAAGAATCATTGTCCAACTCTCAATGGTTAGGCAGAAATGAATTTTTGAAGTTTGGAACAAAATATTGCCTTGAAATGAAATTAATTCCATTGAAAATTGTCAAAAGGCATCAAGATCAAAAAAGAAATTTGGTTTGAGAGTTGGACAATGTTTCTAAATGATTTTAAATGTTACATGAATTTTTTGTGATTTTTAAATACCCAAAAGTATTTTTAATTAATTAATTCTCATTAATCAATTAAAAATAAACTTTTAAATGATTTAAAAATAATTTTTGATGCAAAAAATAAAAATAAAAATATTTTTGTGTTCTGAAAATTAATAAAATGTTTGATGAAAATTTTCAGAATTTTTTAAAGTGTTTTGCTATTTTTTATAAAATGTACAAAACAAATGAAATAAAATAAAAATGAAAATGAATAAATGAAGAAGTAATCAGATCTGAGGGCTGGTATTCAAACTGGACGCGCGGGAGTTGACTGCGCGCGTCATCCAGTGGTTGAAATTCAAACTTGATTAAAACTGATTAATTAATTTAATTAAGTGGAATTAGGGCTTAATGACAAATCTGGACCACACACGCGCGCGAGAGATTGACTTAGTCAACCAGATCAACGCTCCACATTCAAACCTGGACTAAAACCCTAATTAGCATTAATGACCTTCAGACGGCCGGAACAGTGGTTCCGGTCGTCTTCTCCGATGAGCCATTTTCCTAACTCTCTCAAAACTCCACAAAAATGAAATCTAACTGCCCAGAATCAAACCCCACTTATCACTGAATCAAAACCCCCAAACAAAAACCATTTTTCATTCATTAATCATGCAAATCGAAGCAAAACAAATTTAGGGCAGAAAGTTTCAGACAACTCATACATACTCAATATTCCACCATTTTCATTTTTAAACACATCATGATGATCAGGATAACATGTAGAATCAATTTATAACAAGTAAATGAAGTTCTGGAAAATTGGTTCTTGATGGATACCTGAACTGAAGTCCTTCGAACTGGAGCTTTCTGAGCCTTTCTCTTATGCAAACTGACTCCTCTGGTCCCCCTGAGCTCAATGGAATGCTTCAAAACTTTTGTTGATGGCTAATTAGGGAGATTGCAGAAGTTCTGTTCAAGGAGGGGTGATGATCGTGTTTTGATTTCAGTGACTTTCAGGCTGTTTCAATGGTTGGTTTGTGATCAGTGAGCCATGTTGAGATTAATGGTGAAGTTTGTTTGTGTGTTTGAAGCTTGTGGAGAGAGTTTCAAATGGTTTTGCACATGAGGTGAAAAATGAGAATGCTGTGTTCTTGGAGCTTTCAGGCTTGTGTCTTATGTGTTTTGGCTTCCTTTTGATTTGTATAAACAAATGGGATTGGTTCAGAAAGTGGTTGTGGCATAGTGTGATTGGTATGGGCAAGTTGCCAAAATGTCAACTTGACTTGTACTTGAGGTATGGGCAATGGTGTAGCTAGCCTTTTTGCTTGTCTTGGCTCATCTAAGTTTAGGGAGAACCATGGAATTGTTTATGAGATGAATCAGCAAGTGGATCAAGACTTATGAGATGTTTTGCAATTTTCACAAAGTTTGTCCCCTTTGGAAATTCTTGAGATTCAAGGCATCAAAATGCAATATTCTTTGGCCCATTCTGATTTTTAGGGGTCATGTGATCATGTTGTGAAGAGTTTGTACACTTTTGAAGCCTTTAGAACACTTGATCATACCATTTTGCAAAATGCCTCTTTGGTAGAAAACTTCAAATTATGTGATTTTGGCCAACTTTGACAAGCCATAACTTTTGATCCAAAATGAATTAGAAAAAGTTCTTGTACTTTTTGAAAAGGGAATGATCCATTCTACAACTTTCATGACCAAAGTTTTCCCATTTGAAGCTTTTTTGAATCAAAATGTAAGGGTTGAAAAAGTTTCCCAAAATGGCATTTTTCATTATAAGTCAACTTTCCCAAAAAGTCAACTTTGCAAATGGCTTGAAATTCCTCAAATTTGTGAACTTCCCACATCTTATATGATCAAATAAAGATCATACACAATTAAAATGATGAATAACACCCTTTGGTTGGGTCATTGGGGGCCTCAGATGCCCTGATTTTGCATTGACTTGCTCAAAAAGTCAACTCTTGATCAGATGACTTCCCCATGGAATTTCTTCATGAAAATTGATATGCATCATCCCTATACCATATAGAGAGCAATAGAAACAAGAATGACCAAAAAATTTGGAGTTATGGCCTTTGAAACCAAAACCCTAATTTTAGGTCATCTGTGCAGTCAAACCTGACTCTGCTTCCATGCCAATCTCAGTTCTTGTGATTCTTTGACATTCTTGACTTTGAGAGGATATAATATGATGCTTGAACATACATGGACCCCTTTGAAGTGATTGATGACCTTTGGAATGGCTCAAAAGGCTCTTGGATTGATCAGATCACAAACCCTAGATGCAGATGACTTAGAAGCTATGTAGTGAATCAAAAAAATGCAATATGAGATGTTATGGTTGAGTTTATGCATATGAAAAGACCATAAGCCATGGTGTGAATGGGTGAGGGCAAATTTGGGGTGTTTACACAAACACTAAGGGAACTAAGACACAACCCTAATTTAGTTATTATATTCAAAAAGTGGTCCTAATGGTTTGTGAAGTAATCTAAACCTAAGGAAAAGAAAAGCAAGTTAGAGTTCAACTTACTTCCTAAGGAAGTTAAGTTGAATCTAAAGAACAAAAGGGAAGCCTATGAACAAAGCACCAAGTGCTAAGGAAAACACAATTAAAATGCATAAGAGATAGGAATGAAGTGAGGCTTACCTCAATCTTCCCCCCTACAAAACAAAATTTAGCATGACAATGCATATTGAAAGTAAAATCAAAGCATAAAAGTGATTAAGTACCATAAACGTCCTAGAATGGAACTAGGGTTCAAAATAGGACCTAAGTCTAAAGGTGAATGTACCTAAAGGTTACATGACTTATAAAGTTAGTAGCTACATGTTATAAGTTCCTAATTATGCTAGGATACCTCACAAGATCAAACTATATCAAACTATGTACAAGAAGTTCACATAAGTTCACCTAAATGCAAGTTGGGGCTTATGGATGAAGTATGAATGCATATGACTTACAAGCATGTATTAATGCATTAAATGAGCATCAAAGTCATTATTGAATACTTATGAATGTGGATTAATGAACATACCATCATGGATGCAATGGCTTAGTACTATGGAGCAAAGAGAAGAAGATGCGAGAAGAAGTGTAGCAAACATCACATATGATCACAAAGAATGCAAATTAAGTATGAATGGCATGTGAATATGTATGAAATGATTATGGGTCAGTAGCATACAAGGTATGAGATGCCATTATAATGCATGGCTTGTCATTAATGATTCCCACATAATTCATGTTAATATTTAGAGGTGAAGAGAAACTAGTTTCAAGCAAAATTAGTTCACATAAGTATGCACTTTGAAATACCAAAACAAACCAAATGAAACATGGTTCAAAAAGGGACCTATAACTGGAATTAAAGACCTATAAATGATCTATGATTAACTCCTAGAAGTTACCAAAAGGTGTCTCAAGTAAATGGCATGACTGCCTTCCTAACATCTAGGTTATGGAGCAAATAAACACATATATCAACCTATGATCTAGGTGACATGGAAAAATAGAAAAAAGGCTTTAAAAATTATGAAATTAAATCCCTGGAATGATGAAGTCATTATATAACATAGTCTAAAAGGAATTTACAAAATTATGCACCAAAGTGCCTATTAGAAGAAAATAGGTAAAAGCTGTTGTGTTTTTATTCCTCAGCCTTAGGCTGGTTTATATAGAAGAGTTATAATGATTACAATAATATTCTCCTTAATGGAGAATAAAGAGAAATAATGACAAATAAAGGCAATATTAAAAACAATAATAAAACCGGTAAATAATATATTTTCCAACACCTCCCTCAAGTTGGTGCATAGATATCTATCATGCCCAACTTGTCTATCAAATGCTCAAAAGTAGGCCTTGCCAAACTTTTAGTTAGGATATCTGCAGTTTGCTGACTTGAAGTCACGAAGGGTAGACATATGATTCCAGCATCTAACTTCTCCTTTATGAAGTGTCGATCAATCTCGATATGTTTGGTTCTGTCATGTTGAACTGGATTATGAGCTATGCTAATAGCAGCTTTACTGTCGGAGTACAATTTCAATGGAAGCTCAATTTTCATCTTAAGTTCTTCAAGGACTCTAAGGATCCATAATCCTTCACAAATACCTTGAGACATAGCTCTAAACTTGGCTTCTGCACTACTCCTTGCTACAACTCCTTGTTTCTTACTCCTCCATGTCACAAGATTACCCCAAACATAAGTACAATATCCAGAGGTTGATCTTCTATCTGTAACAGAACCTGCCCAATCAGCATCGGTGAAGATAGACACATTTCTTTCCGCAGTCTTCTTAAAAAATAATCCTTTTCCAGGATTTCCCTTCAAATATCTTAGTATCCTATAAACTGCCTCAAGATGTTCCTCAAAAGGAGAATGCATAAACTGACTTACTACACTAACAGAGAAAGCAATATCAGGTCGGGTGTGTGACAAATAAATTAGTTTCCCAACCAATCTCTGATATCTTCCAGTATCAACAGGAACATTACCTTCTCCCCAAAGTTTAGCATTAGGATCCATAGGGGTATCTGTAGGACGACATCCACTCATTCCTGTTTCTTTCAACAAGTCTAGAATGTATTTCTGCTGTGAAACCACAATACCATTCTTTGACCGAGCGACCTCCATGCCTAGGAAATATCTCATGAATCCCAGATCCTTGATTTCAAAGTCTACAACCAATTTTTCTTTTACTCTTGCCATTTCCACTGTATCGTCTCCAGTAAGGACAATATCATCAACATAAACAATCAGGACAACAACTTTTCCATCATGGGAGAACTTTGTGAATAAGGTGTGGTCAGCCTGTCCTTGGATGTACCCTTGTTTCTTCATGGACTGAGTGAATTTTTCAAACCAAGCTCTAGGAGACTGCTTTAATCCATACAAAGACTTATTCAGTTTGCACACATTTGCTCCAAATATTTTTTCAAAACCAGGAGGAATGTCCATATATACTTCTTCTTCCAGATCGCCATTAAGAAAGGCATTCTTAACATCTAACTGATGTAGGGGCCAATCCAGGTTAGCAGCAAGGGACAAAAGAATTCTAACAGTATTCAATTTTGCAACAGGAGCTAATGTTTCTGAATAATCTATACCATAGGTCTGAGTAAAGCCTTTAGCCACCAAACGAGCCTTGTACCTTTCAATTGTTCCATCTGAATTGTACTTCACAGTAAAGACCCATTTGCACCCAACTGTCTTTTTTCCATCTGGTAGTGACATAACACTCCAAGTTTTGTTCTTTTCAAGGGCTTTCATCTCCTCAAGCACAACTTCCCTCCACTTTGGAATTTCTAGAGCAACCTGTACACTTTTTGGAATTTCTACACTAGACAATTTTGATGTGAAAGCAGACATAGATGAAGAAAAATTTGAATATGATATAAAATTGGACATGGGATGTTTAGTGCAAGATCTGACAGGTTTTCTAATGGCAACAGGATCATCTATATCAGGATACAAAATACGACTCTCAGAAATAGAGATAGACTTACCTTTCTGTTTGTTAGGAGGTTGATCAACCCCCGGTTCAGATTCCTGGCAGTGTTGAGATGTGGACTCATCCCTTCCTTTATGGTGCTTTTTTCACAAAAACCTTTCCTTTCCAAGTCCTGTTTCCTAATTCAAATCTATTTTCTTGAAGAGATTCATTATATTGTGGCATTTCAATTAGATCATCATTATTATTATTTTTAGGATTCTCATTGTCTTCTACAAGAGAAAATGTAGGCTCAGATTCACAAGATTCCTTACTCATAACAGGAATAAGATCAGATAAAGAATCATGGCCATTTTCTGTTGGTGCAAGTGTAAAAATCTCAGAATTTTGTGATACTGGCAAAGATAAGTTATTTAAAAAACTCATGTCCTCAATTTGAAACGAATCTTCGTTTATCTCCCCCCCTTGAAGATGAGTGTCATCAAAAAAAGGTTTATTTTCAAAGAATGTAACATCCATAGTGACAAACATTTTCTTATTTTTTGGATCAAAACATTTATACCCTTTTTGGGTTGGGGAGTATCCAACAAAGACGCATTTTATAGCCCGTGGCTCAAGTTTTCCAACATTTTTATGCTCATGAACAAAGGTTGTGCAACCAAATATTTTTAAAGTCAAATCAGATAAAACACGAGTACTAGGAAAACAATCTTTGAAGACATTAATTGGAGTTTGAAAATTGAGAATTTTGGAGGGCATTCTATTAATTAAATATGCAGCTGTTAAAACAGCTTCTCCCCACAAATAATTTGGAACTTTATTTGAAAAAAGTAGAGCTCTAGCAACCTCTAGTAAATGTCTGTTTTTCCTTTCGGCCACTCCATTTTGTTGAGGAGTATTAGGACATGAACTTTGATGTACAATTCCATTTTTTAGAAAAAAATCATCAAGAATAGTATTAAAATATTCTTTGCCATTATCACTTCTAAAGACTTGGATATTTGTTTGAAATTGGTTTTGCACCATTAAAACAAAATTCTTTACAACCTGACAAACATCTGATTTCCCCTTTAACAAGTACACCCAACATACTCTTGTGTGGTCATCTATAAACGTGATAAACCATTTTTTGAGAGAGAGTGTACTTGTTCGGTTAGGGCCCCAAACATCACTATGAATAATAGAAAACGGTTTTGATGGTTTATAAGGTTGCATTGAAAATTGGGAACGATGATGTTTTGCAAACTCACATGCTTCACATTTAAACGAAGAAAAATTCTTATTGTGAAATAACTTAGGAAACAAGTGTTTTAAGTAACGAAAACTAGGATGACCTAACCTTAAATGCCATAACATAATGTTGTCATCTTTATTATTCAAAATAGAAAAAGACTCAAAGCAGGAACTTATTGTTTTTGAAGGTTGTTGTGATGCAGATCCAATGTCAAGGTAATAGAGTCCTCCACTCTCCTTAGCACTGCCAATCATCTTCCCCGAGTTCAAATCCTGAAAGACACAGTGAGATCGGAAAAAATTAGTTTGACAATTTATATCTTGGGCTAATTTGCTTATGGAGATTAAATTACACGATAAGTTTGGAACATGAAGGACATTTTTAAGAGTTAACATTGGAGACAACACAACTGACCCTTTACCTGCAATGGCTGAAAAAGAGCCATCTGCAATTTTTATTTTTTGATTACCTGCACATGGACTATATGAAGAGAACAAAGTAGATTCACCTGTCATGTGATCTGAGGCACCAGAATCTACTATCCAAGTATGACTGGGACTGACACTAAGAAATGCAGAATTACCTTTTGTTGCTATAAAGCAAGAAGGGGTTGGAGACTCGAGAAGTTTGTACAGTCTGTCTAGTTGTTCCGTAGTGAGTGGAAGTTGAGTTTGAGAGGATTGCTGGCCTTGATCAGAATTACTCGCCTGAAATGCACGACCACCTTTTCCGCGGCCACCACCGTTTCCGCGGCCGACACCGGACTCATGTTGTTCGCCTTGGTTGGATCCGGTGTAGGCTTGTGATGGGAAAGGCCACTGGTTGTTGTTATTCGCCATAGGAAGGAAAACGGGTATGTGGAATGGGTCGGGTAATAAAGCGGGTCGAACCCCACTAGTTGTAGAAAACTTTACAGGAAACCCTAACCCAGTGCTCTCGATACCATATTAGAAGAAAATAGGTAAAAGCTGTTGTGTTTTTATTCCTCAGCCTTAGGCTGGTTTATATAGAAGAGTTATAATGATTACAATAATATTCTCCTTAATGGAGAATAAAGAGAAATAATGACAAATAAAAGCAATATTAAAAACAATAATAAAACCGGTAAATAATATATTTTCCAACAGTGCCAAAACAATTACTTGATGATCAAGATAGCAAGGCATGATCGCCGAGAAAACAACTCCACAAAGTGGATAAAAAAGGGCACTAAAAATTATGAAAAAAATTCCTAAGTAGGATCATAATGTCACAAATTCCAGTGGTTAATCACACACAAAATTAGGTCCCACACCTATGGGGAAAAATGCTTTTGGTCCCTTATGTCAATACCATTCCTTTTGGGACAGCTTGGAATGAAAAATCCAAATTAATTGCTAAAACCAATCAAACCTGGAATCAAAAAATATGAAAAATTAATTAAGAGAATGAGGATCATTCATGAATTTTTCCTGAATTTTATTACACCCGAAACTATTTTTAATAATTGTGACGAAACGGGAAAAAACGATGTTTTAAGGGAAAGCGAGAGGAAGTGAATTCTACAATCCGTAACCTAATCCCTAAGCTCCGAAATCGACACATATAATCAAAAATCATAAATAAATTCAGTGTCTCAGGTGGGAGGGCTCAATATGCACCTTAAGTTATATGATCCTAAGCCGCATATAACTAGAATGATGCGTAAAAGTGGAGCATCGAGATTACTTACTTGATCGAAGTACCGATTCTTCATATAAAAGAAATCCAAAAACTTCTTGCCAAGTCTTGTAATCTCCCATGAGAAAAATAAATGCTTATCTTCCATATTAGCTTTGTGAAGATCCACTATAATCGAAACAAAAACAACGACACAAAATATCATTTGAATCCAAAGGTATCCCACAAATAAAGTGGAATACCAACCAAACGACCGTCGTTAAGATCTTTGCGAGAACCTTGCATGAAATCAACAAACGCATTAGAAACCAAAAAGAGGTGCAACTGGAAGTTGCACCTATGCCTCACAACTCAAAATCAAGTAGAAAGATGAATATACGAGTCATGGACATGCATTGAAATTTACGTTTCAAAACGGGGCAGCACTTATGCTCTAACATAAACAACATGCAAACTCAAACCGAAATCGAACAAATTTACATGCAATGAATGGAAAATGATCAACAAACTTAAGTACAAGTCAAAAAAAGATCAATGCATCAAAATCGCACCAAACCGAACTTAAAAAGCCTTAAAACAGAAAAAACGCGTCAAAAATCACCGACTCGGAATTGAACGAAAATCGCATGGTAACTAGCAAACGTGTCAACGAATTCAAATATGCAATCAGTTTTTGAAAATTTCGCTCGGAAGTGATACTTTTTGGCCAATTTCGTCGGCTGACAGTAGCGAAATAGCCGAAAAAATTGTGCGAAATCGACTAAAAAGCTTACCAATGGCTCCGGAATAATCAACAAAGTCAATTTACACAATTTACATTTGCGAAAACGCGCTACGGTTAGAAAGTTATGATCAAAACATATTCTCGACACGCGATACATTTACAACATCATCGATTAGACATCAATCTATCCTATTCCGGATTTGCACATTGAAACAAGCATGAATTCAAAAGTCAAGCACTTCAATCAATATCAAGTCACAATAATTAACTCTCCTAAGAATTTTTTCAAACACCTAACATGCACCGATTATTCCATGTCAACTTTACCAAGCATTTTCAATTATGCACCACAACAATTATTAGGATCAATTAATCAAGCATCAATCAACAATCAAATCATGAATCAATGCACATAATCTCTACAAGATTAATTCAACTTGAAAATTCAATTCAAGAAACAATGCAACAATTATTCATGAATTAAAGTTTAAGAAGCTTACCGAATGAAGAATCGACGAAGAAATTGCGAATCCGAAGTAAGTGAGACGTGATCGTGAACGGAGGATAGGGGGGCGGTCGTGTGGCTTCCGGCGATGGAAGATGGTGGTCGCACGATGGTGAAGTTGACCGGAGGTGATGGTTTGTGGAGGCTCGGCTACCAGAAGCTTGATCAGAATTATTGTGTTCTTGAGTTCTTGATAACGTTGTTGTTGTGTTCTTGAGAAAAAGTTGAGAGAATGAACTTCGATCCTTTAGAGAGAGTTTGTGAGAGTTTTTTGGTGTTTGTAAATTATGATTGATGTTTTGAAACAAATTATGGGTCAAAAGAATATATAGTGGAGTGTAAAATGAAAGGCAAAAGGTAGAATTTCGGCTTAAGTGAAAATAACAATATCTTCGGCAAGAAATTTCGACTCTGAGCCTTCCACAACATCGTTCGCCTCTGAATCACAGTTGCAACGCAAAAATAACGGACGTCATGTGATCAAAATCGAGTGCGATCGATACGTTTAAGCTGCAAGACATCACTGAATAAGTTGTTTTTTCGGCTTATTTGGTGTCCGCTACTCGAAAAAGTGACGAGGTCAACCTCTTCGGAGCATAATATCGACTCGACTTTATCAGTAAAGTTGTAGATCTATGAGTCATTGACCTGGTGTTAAAATGTGAGCTCAACCGGACAAACGACGAGGGAGATATGAATTTTCTCGTGAAACCACTTTCAGTCTTTTTCTTCGGTCAACACTTCAGTTTTGTGAAATAAACCAAAATGACAATCTTTGTAGCACCGTTCGAACTCGTGTTTGTCTTTGAACTTGTAGAGGATAAAATTTGTGAACCAACGCTTCAAAAACAGGTGAAATTCGATGAAAATTGACCGAGTTATGAATTTTACAAAATCTGACAGACAGTGCACTGCATCAAAGAACCTTACTGGTAATTCGCGTTTTCGGGATCCTTCCGCTCGGACCTAACCAAACTGAATTCACATAATGAAGATAACATCTAAAAAGAATTTTAGGCACCGGAATGACATCAATCCAATGAACGAGCCACGAGTTATGAATTTTTTTAGTGTTCAAAACTCATCGATTCAACACTGTTTTTCACTATGTCGACTCTAAAAACTCGCACATTCAGAGATATTCTTCAAAGAATTAGTTCTCGGCCAAAACCAAAAATTTGGAAAGGATAGCAAGATGAAACTTTTGGCATATGAATCTCTCAGACATGTTGACCCAATGAGAAGTTACAAACTCTTGAATACCGCTAGCACAATTAATCGGCGAAACCGAAATTTCATAAACAAATAATTCCCACCATTTTCCTTGATGAATTAGCCTCCGAGCCAAACATAAAAGTTGTAGAGAATACCGAAACGGTCTAAACTATTGAGTTTCAAGGAAAAATGAGTTTCCGAGCATAAGTTACAACTTTTGCAAACTGCACCATAAAACCGATACTCTGCTTAAACTCCTCTGAATCAACCGAGAACTTTTGGCTTCTTCTGAGATTCTTGTGCACGTGCCGCATGAAGAAATAAAAGTCAGTCGCAACCTATGAAAGCTCAAATGGAGATGTATGTTCATGTATGTTTATGATGCAATTGTGATCTAAATGCAATGCAATGTATGAAAGGATATGCTAAATTACATGAAAATGAGAGGGCAAATTTTGAGGTATTATAATTATCTCCTGCATATAACAATAATTTTATTATTTATCTCATCCTCCTTAAAAATTGATAATTTGTTTAACACATTTTATTAAATGTATTTGTCTTCCTACTGGCATACTTTCTATATTAATGTAATATGTGTTTAAAGGGAGATGTTGTAAAATATCACTATTATACTATATTATTCTATATTTATTATATATTATTAAGAATAATTTGGTCTTTTAAAGTTTACAATATATAAATTTATGTCATTATAATGAAAATGCTAGCATCCTTATTTTTCCTCTCTTTTTTCTCTTTGTCAAACTAAGAGGTTTCCATGTGGAATAATTTATTTTTAAGGGATTAGTTATTTCTTGTTGAGATGAGCATATAGGTGCCTTGAAGTATATAATGAACTAGAGAATAAGGTTTTACTAAAAAATCCACCACAATTTGCTTTTGCCCAAAAGCCTATCTCAGAGCCACAAGATAGGAGAGTATGAACAACGAAAAATCCTTTGAGACCCTAATCACCAATTTATTGAGTGATCTTGTTGATCCCCTTTTACATGTATCAATACCTTTGTAGCTTAAGAATACTCAAAATCCTCTCATTGTCTTGAAGAACTCTTCTTCCTCTTTGACTGATGAAAACCAAGGTGCATTGATCCCAAGTCTTAGAACCAATGCAATGCATGAATGATTATGACATAATGAATGAAGAATAAATCAAGTAAGGTTAAAAATTATAGGTAAAATTTTAGGGTGTAACACTTCGGAAAATGTGATATTGATTTGTAACAGACTAAATATATCCAAGAATCGAGCATAATACCTAGCATTATCCTTTTTGGAAGGAGGATGAGGATGTGGAAAATTTTGAATTGAAATATTATTCATCTTTTCCTTCCTCTTTTGATTCTTTTTCTTATTCTTCTCTCTCTTTTTCTTTTCTACTTCTTCTTTCCCACTTTTCTCTTTGTCAACTAAGTCTCCTTCTACATTCTTTTCTACTTCAATCTCATCTTTTTCCTTTTATTTTTCTACTAAAACTTCTTCTTACTCAACTTCACCACCATTTCCCATGCCAATTTTTCTACCACTACAAGTTAAAATAGACTTATAATGCTCCCTCAGGTTTTCTTGAGTGGTTGCGGAAAAGTTCCCTTGTGTTGATCGACTAGTTGTTTAGACAACTGTCCAACTTGAGTCTCAATATTATTGATGGCCACATTGGTACTCTTATGTGTAACACCCCAAATTTTCCCTCTCCTTTTTAGAATCATCATCATATTATAATCATCCTAAGCATGGCATATCCTTAGCATCTTTGCATAGAAAAATGAAACATAACATTTTCATGTTTTGGCATTGGGCATATGATCACTCATTGGTGCATTTGAAGCCTTACAAGTCAAAGCAAGAGGTTAAGTGACATTTCAAGAGTCTCATAAGGTGTTCTTATGTTCTATACAAGCTCAATATTCTTTACAAGAGCCCAGAAGGTTGAGAGATTATCAGATAATCCAAGAGGGAACAATCTCCTACGCAGATGACTTCAAAGTAGGGTTTCATGTTCAAGCAGGGATTCTTTGAGACTTTGGCCATTTCATGTGGGAAAAGTCCTTCATATAATATGTGAATGCTATGGATGAAGTTTGGTGAGAAGATTCATTGAGGAAGGCAATTATTTCATCAGTTACTTGCATAAGAAGAAATTGGTCAAACTGATTATTTGAAAAGTCAATTGTGGCAATTCAAGGGTTCCAATACTATTTTTCAAGCCAAGGGATGTTCTTAAGGTCATAAAAGAGGTTTGACAAAGTCAAAAGTCAAGAATTTAGGGTTTTGGCAAGGGTTTCCATTTTTGGCATATGGCATGTAACTACACTTTCCAAATTTTAGTATGTTTTGCCCTAATCTTCAAAGCTTTCTTTCATGACCAAAATGACTCCAAATGAATTTTTCTTGAACATGAAAGTTGTAGGGTATGATCTCCCATTTTCAAAAAGTATATTAACATTATCATAGCCTTCATAGTTTGAAAGTTATGGCCAATCAAAATTTACTTGTTTTTAGGGTTTACATGAATTTTTCATTTTCTACCAAGTTGCAAAATGGCATGTAATTTATTTTCAAGCTGTTTTAGGAACCAATTGAGGTCATATTACTCCAAAGCATTGCATAAGAGTCATGTTTTCCCAAAGAAGCCAAGGAATTCGTGGGTGGATTGTAAGTTATTTTCCAAAATGCAATGATGCAAGATCACCCACAAGGCATGATAAAAAGCAATCCAAGGGCTAAGATTGATTCAACTAACATTTATGAGTGAGATTGAAGCTGAGCATGTGCATGAGAGAGGGATAACACGCATAAATCATGCACTCTAACAATTTTTGAAAATTTTGAAAATTCCCTCCTCCCACTCATTCCTCACGTGCATTCCCTTTCATTCTCCCAGCATTGATCATTGGCATGATATAAAAGAGAATTAAGGTTTCCATTTGCTCAGAACCATCACCATTTGCTCACTCCAAACGTTTTGCTCTCTTTGCACTTTCCTTCGAATCTCCCATTTCTACCACACATTAGCCAAACAAATTACATATTCTTGATCCTGAGAGCACAAGGATCACAAATCCATCACTCATTGGAGTTGAATCCTCAGATTTCATCAAGTGCCATTCAAGTGCAGTTCAGTTCGAATCTCAAGATCTAGGAAGATGCAAGGCTTTTTATGCATTTATTTTGCAAATAGAAGTTAAAAGGAGTGGATCTGCAACTGGAGGAGTCTTTTCTTGGTGTTTTGAAGGATCTTCAACTTCAGGTAAGCTCTGAAACTTTTGGATCTGTAAATTAAATTGAATGTTTGCATTGAGTTCTACTTGTTTCACTGGTGATGCTGATGTGCTTAGAATTGAAAATGCATGCCTATTGAGTGAGATATGTTGAATTTCAGTTTGATAGGTGAAAATGATTGCGTTCGATCTGCATTGTTCATTGATCTATTGTGATTTCTGATGGTATATTCATGATCTCCATTCTCTGATTAGTTGATCTGGAGTTTTGTTTTAATTTCTGTGAAGTTTTGTTCATATGGATGAGTTTTCCGGCGCCGGAGCTAAGGCTCCGGTCGCCGGTTTCTGGAAATGTTATTTGTGTGTTTGAACGAAGAAAATGATGTTTTAGCCCTTGGATGCTTGGATCTGGATGGTGTACACGCTGCCAGCACATTAAAATGGACCCTCCCAATCACTTGATCTCATTTTGTGTTTTATTTCTGAATTAATCTTCATGTTGCGCACCTCATGGTTACTAATATGCACTCACACGCTGGCTTGTTGTTTGGTTGACTTAGGGTTTTGTGGACTTGAATCCTGAACATTGCCTTGATCTAATGGTTCTCTATTTTCCTGAATTTTTGTGAATTTCCACCATAATTATTGTGAAACCTGCACAGACCATTGAGCTTCCCATTCTAATTGCACCCCTCTCCTTTTGGCCCATTCCATTTGAACTGAATAACTTACTGATTGCACCCCTGGCCTAGTTCTTTTATATATTATTTTTATTTTATTTTCAGTTTGGTTTTTGATTTTTAAAAATAGTAAAATGCATCTAAAAATTCTGAAATAATTTATGACTAATTCTTTTAATTTTCTTTAATTTTTTGATATTTTTATTTTCCATTTTTTTTTATTTTCCACGTAGGTATTAATTTTCACTTTTATTAATTATTTTTAATTCTTTTTGAATGCATGCTGACTTGTGGATTTTCTATCCTGATCATTAATTTGAGTTTTGAGTTGGTTCGTTTTGCATTTGATTCATATTAGGATGTAGTTTGTTGATGATTTTTCGTCTGATATTTAGAAGCTTTCATGAATATTTTTGGAAATTGACTTGAGCTTGAAGTTTCAAAACCTTATTGGTGTTCTTGAGGTCCTTTGACCTAGTTTGCTTTTGATTCTGACTTTACTATTTTGGCATGATGCTATCACTTGGTTAAGGAACATTTGAGTTTAATTGTGGAAGTTTTGCATAAGTTTTTGATTTGATTTGATTTTTTTATGTGAGATTGCTTTAATTTTGTTTCTTTTTGTTAGCATGCTTAGTTCTTAGGGTAGGAGGGCACTTGTGACAACTCCTATAGGTTGTTTAGGGTTCTTTTTGTATGAGGATAGGTCCCTGGTCATTGATGTATGTTTGTACTTTGAAAAGTTTGGTGTTATTTGTCTTTGAAGTTTCCCACAATCGTATGTATGTTCACTTCACCTTCTTTGTTCATCCCCTATCTTTGATGCTTATGATTGAGTTTGTATGCTTCTTCCCCATGCTTGATCATGCTTCGTAGGCACATTTTAACATGTTTAGGTCCCTTGTTTTTATATGATGTTTAGGCCTTGATTTGATTTGTATTTGTTTGTTCTTACACTTATGTACAAGTCCACTAAATTTCTCCTTCTCATGATGTTCATGATGGAACTTGTATGATGTTTTCCTTGAACTTTTATGTTGTTTGTGCTCATTCTTGTGATGATAAGGTTTTGATCTTGTGTTGCTTAGTGCTTGTTTAATTTGTGGGGTCCTTTGGGTTTTATTTGTGTTTTGCTTTCTTCATAAAAGCTTGTGAAACTTGGTAATAGTTTGTTTGCTTACATCTTGCTTGATTTGCTTTGATGAATGCATCTTAGTGCAATATATGGGTACTTATGCTTCTGGTTTTGTGAGTAGAGTTGATGTTTTGTTTTGCTTATCATTTCATTTGGTTCAAGTTGTTTCAGCTAAGTGTGTACTAACCATTTCAGGGGCTTATGGTAAGTGAAGTGTGGATGTTATCCACATTTCAATTCTTTGTCTCCTCTCTTTCTTTGTTTCTTATTTGTTGATGTGCCTTATTCCATCTTGTGTTTCAACTTGTTATCTTCCCTCTTTAGGAGCAACTTACCTCCTTTAGAGGAGTAAGTTGTTCTATAACTTCTTTCCTCCTCTTCCTTATCTTCCTTTTGTTTTCTCCTTCTTTCTTAGGATAGGTAAGCCTCACTAACCTAGGGTATCCTTTGCATGTTAATATTATGAGTAGTCTTTCCCCATTAGATTTTTACCTTTAGATCTTTTTGGTTCTTTCTCTTCTCATCTTCAAACAAAATCTAAAAAAACATTAATAATAGTTGAGATGACTTCTCCCTTTTGTCACTCTCTCAAAGAAAAGCATAAAAAACATTTCTTCACTTTAATTCATAAAATCACTTAATAATACAAACAAGTTAGTAAATTTAAATCCTAATCTTAGGAAACAAGTTTGAGGATCTTCCTCATTCTTGATGGACTTGTAACTCATTCTATTTTGGGATGTGGTATCCTTGGAGAAGGATTTAACTTCACTTCTTTGTACCACACTCTCTAAAAGACTTCTAAAAAACACAAACAAACAATAAGCATCTCTCTTTCGGGAATTCTCTTCTCATCTCCCTCACTCTCATCGTACGAACTTGCTCCTACTTGTCACTTTGCAAGACGGTTACACACTCGTTGTCCGAGCCTGCAACACCTGAGCATTGACATAGGTAGTTCAAGCCTTAAGACACAAGAAATATTTCCACCCCTAGTTAGGGGAACTACAGCGACTCTGATCCTCATGTCCAGATGAGGTACGTAGGCAGTGGGGTAGGGCCTGTTCGAGCACACTCTTTTATTTTCCCTACATTTTCCCCATTTCTTTTCCTTTCTTATCCAGTTTCAGTCTTTCTTTTGCAGCAACTTTCTTTTCTTCACCCTTTGAAACAGTTTCTTTGCAAGCGTGGATCCCGTCGGGTACGGCGGACGATCTGGGGTGCCAATACCTTCCCAGGTCATAACCGACTCCCGAACCCAGTCTCTTTGGTTCGCAGGACATGTGTCCTTCCTTTTCTTTTCTTCTGGTTTGTGCAACATTACCATTCCCGTTCCTTCGGGATAAAAATGCATGGCTGGCGACTTTACCTCTTCCCGCGCCACTTTCGCGTGTGTACCAGGATGAAAATCCAGGGAGCGACAGCTGGCGACTCTACTGGTGACCGAACCCAGAATCTATGGTTCCCCTTGAGAGTCTCTTCTAGCGCTTGTTTTTTTCTGTTTTATTGGGTGTTGATTTTTTTGCTGTTGTGTGTATATTTTGTTGTTGTTTATTTACAATTTATTTACAGCTTTATTTACAGTTTTCATTATTTATTTTCATGCATCATATATTATACTAGACTGTCTAGAATGGTTTTTCTGTTTGGCGGGACTTGGGTATTACTTGTGGGTGGTGAGATGAGACTAGCCAAATACCCGGCTTGAGTGCACTATAGGATTTAGCGTGAACAATCACTTTGGCCCTATGTCATCTTGTCATGGGGGTATTAGTGCGTTCACACCCAGATTCGCGATCGTCTTGGAAGTTTCTTGATATAGGGATCTTCCCTACTTCACTACATAACCTTGATAATTGAGACAGTGGCAGACCACATTCTTTGGCAAACCCATTCGCACCCGAGGGCCCACTTAGAACTCGCATAGGATGGTCATGTTCTCTTATAGGAACTCAGTTAAAAACATCTGGTCGTATGACAATAGTACAATATCCTAAGGGCTGAATGTACTGTTGTTTCTCGATTTCAGCGCTCGAAGCTGGGGACTTATAAGGGATACTTGTTTTTTCCGGACTCACGCTGAGACCTCCCTGAGTAGTACATAATGCCAAACCGATTCCCTGATTTGGTCATGAGCCATTTCTTGAAAATGGTGAAAGTATTATAGTTATTCGGCTTTGAGAGTCCGTGATGTTTGACCCGGGGCACACCAATGAGATTGGGAGGGGTTTACAGGTTTGCAGGAACCCTTTAACCTCATCATACCCACTGCCAGTACAGTCTTATGTGTTGATATGATATTTTGACCTTTGGAGTTCTTGATCTAGTTGGTTTGAAAGTTTGATTTGAGGATATTTGTGACTCATCCAAGTGTATATGGGTTGTTATTCAGAGGAATTATAGTTTGTGATCACTTGACTCTTACAAACAGTACCCAGATAGTTCCAGATTGATCATATTTGTCTTGCATTTGCATTTGCATCATATCATAGCATCCTTAACATCTTAGTGTTTTCATTTTTCAGGTTACATTTGCACACCTTGTTCTGGTATCTGTTAACTTCTCATATCCAGATGGAAAGCATCATCACAGCTCTCAAAAAGAACAATGCACATTACACATTTCCACAACCAGAGGTAAAGAAACTACACCAGTTGAAGGGTCTGATGAATGACAAGATTCTAGGAGATTTCAGGGCTAGGTTTGGGCAGATTCTCAGGTACATGGACAAGCCAACAGAAGACCAAAAGGATAACATTCATACTCTACTTCAGTTCTATGATGCTCCATTACATTTTTTTGTATTCCAAGATTATATCTTAGCACTTACACTGGAAGAAATTGCTAGTTTGTTGTATATCCCCCTTAGTGGAAGACAACCTTATTACAACTCTGGGAGAGTACTTTAGGAAGAGGAAATTGCTCAAAGGTGTCATTTGCCTCTAAGCAGGGTAGAGCAGGGCTTGAGTAGTAGCAAAGGGAAGGGGTTGTCTTGCAATATGCTGATTCAGGAAGCCTTGGTATATGCTCAAGATGATCAATGGGCACAGTTCAGTGTACTCTTAGCTTTGATGGTCTATGGAATTAGTATTTTCCCAAGTGATCAAGGGATGGTAAGCCTAAAGGCTATTGCCATTTTCTTCAGAAGGAATCCCACACCTACCTTGTTAGGTGACTTTTATTATGGGGTTCACTACAGGAATGAGAAGAAGGGAGGTCATGTGAGTTGTTGTGTGCCTCTGTTTGCTGACTGGTTTTCTATACAATTGCCTAAGGTTGGGCCCTTTAAGGATTTGAAGGGAGAATGGAAATGGTCTCGTAGATTGATGGGGTTGATTGCAAGTGATATAAGCTGGGGGTATGATAGGGATGTGTTGGGAAAGGAGATGTTTGTAAAGTGTTACTGGTTTCCCAATGTTCCTCTGATGAGGATGTGAGAGAGTCTTTGTATCTTCCTATTGAGGGGAATATTGACATGGCTATCCAGGTATTTGAAGCTTGGGATATCAGAACTCAAAAGGGAAAAAAGGAATTTGGGAGAGTAGATCTCAACATGTATGAACCTTTTGCAGGATGATTGAAGAAGCGTGTCAAGATTACTTTATTGCCTTTTTCCTTGGAGCTTCCTCTCTACCCAAAGGAAATAATTTCACAGATCCTTGTAGCACCAAGCAAAGTTCCTTTAGAAGACTATCAAAGACTTGAGGCTCAGCGGAAAGAGTTAAAGTTGGAACACACATAAATGGTTAGCTTGCATCATTAGTTGGCCCTCTCCAAGTTGATCATAGAAGAGAAGTTGCACAAGCTACTGGTAGAACAAGAGGCTAAGAACAAAGAGTTGAACTGTTCAAGAAAAACAAGAAATCTCTCAAGGATGCTAAAAAATCTCTCACTTGGGTGTATGGTCAAAGAGAGCAAGATCAAGCAGAATACAAGAAGAAGGAAGAGGCGTTCAAGCTGCAGATTGCTGCTCAAGGAGAAGAGTTAGAGTAGGCTTACATGAGGCAACAAGAGGTGTCTCAGCAGCTGCATGAGGCTCTTGAAGTGGTAGCAGATCTCAGAAGAAACGCATATATGAAGAGAACTCGAGTAGAGATGGGGCTTGCAGAGGAAGATGTAGAGTCTTCTTATAGCTTGGAGTTTTAGTTTATTTCCTTTGTATTTATGATTACCTACAAAATTGTTGTGGGAATCTAGCTTGTTTGCTGTATTTTGTGATTTGTAAAACTTGAAACTCTATGAGGATATTGTTTGTGCCTTAGGGACTTTGTCTTATTGCATCTTTATTTCGTCAAACTCTTTGAGTTGTATGTTTCTTTTCATAGTTTGGTGGTTAGAAGTGGTGTGGAAAACAATGAAAGAAATGTTCACAACAGGTTACTCCCAAAGGCCATCTAGATTCCTCATGAGATACCAGAACTGGGGGAAATAAAAGCTTGATGATGAAAGCATGAAGATTGCATTGCATATAACGTGTTTGTTGTTTTACAGGTAGTTCATTAGTTTTCTAACATTTATGTCACTTTCAGGCACTATAGCTCCCAAGAAGTTTCAGAGACAGCCAACTGTACACAGATACCCTACAAAGGTAAACAGAGAGAGAAAACAATGGATCAGATGCAAGTGGATCTGGCTGATTTAAGGAGAAGAATGGACAACTTCATGACCTTCATGGCTGGGACGGGTCAAACACAAGAGCGCTTGCACGAAATGGTGGAGAACAATCAGGCTAGGAACAATGGGACATCAGATGGAGGTAATCATAATGGGGCCGACGCCCGTCACATTGAAATCCCTGTGGTGCAACCAGGGGTCACTATTATCAATGATGGAGTGCATAACATGCAGTTGGATTGGCAGGATGAACAATTCATTTTGCTGGATGAGGCAGAAGGCCAGGGAATTGACATGAATAGGAGATTTAAAGAAATGACTGAGCAAATTTGTGTCATTAAATCTCAGAGTTCTTTAGGGGTTGACATCACTGATCTGGGCTTAGTGCCAGGGGTGAGAATTCCCTACAAGATCAAGGTCCCTACTTTTGATAAGTTCAACGGAACGGCTTGCCCGAAAACTCACCTTCAGTCTTTTGTGAGAAGGATTGCTGCGCATACAGATGATGAGAAGTTATGGATGTATTACTTCCAGGATAGTCTTGTAGGAGCTTCCTTGGAATGATACATGAAGCTGAGTAGGGTCAATATTCGAAGCTGGAAGGATTTAGCTGAGGCGTTTGTGAAACAGTATCAGTATAATTTGGATATGGCTCCAAATCGTACCCAATTGTAGACAATGTCTCAGAGTGCTAAAGAAGGGTTCAAAGAGTACGCCCAGAGGTGGCATCAGCTTGTTGCTCGAGTACAACCTCCCTTGTTAGAAAATGAAATGGCAGACATGTTTATGGGAATGTTGTAGGGCGTGTTTATTGAGAGACTGGCGTATTGTTTAGCAACAAAGTTTAACGACATTGTGATAGCTGGAGAAAGGGTTGAAACTCTTCTGAAAATGGGGAAGATCCAAGACAGTGGTGCAGGTAGCTCAAGTGGTGTTAGAAAAGCTTTAATGGACCTCCAAGAAGAAGGGAGGGAGAAACTAATGTTGTGTACGGCCGAGGCTGGGGCCGTAGATATAGGGGATCTTACAAGCAGGTGGCAACTTTCACCATTCCAACAAGTCCTGTGCAACAAACATAACAACAACAGCAACAACAATAGCCATAGCGCAATAACTATCAGCAGAGACCCTATCAATAGAGGCAAGCTCGTCCAGCTAACAGGGTGCTTGAAACAATCCTTATGACATACACAACACTACTCCAAAGATTGTTAGATTTGAATTTGGTGCAGTTGAGGACATTGGCACCACAGCCACCTGGAGAACTTCCAGTGGGGTATGATGCTAATGCAAGATGTGCATTTCACTCAGGAGCTCCCGGGCATTCAATGGAGAAGTGCAGGGCATTAAAACATAAGGTCCAAGACTTGATTGACTCGAAAGCAATTAACTTCGCACCGCCTCCAAATGTTACATCAAAACCCATTCCAAATCATGGAGGGGCCATGATAAACGCTGTTGATGGTGGCGAGAGGTTAAACTTGATTTTGAACATAGAAGAAGTGAAAACTTCATTGCTAGTGGTAAAAGACAGATTGCTGAAAGGACAGGTTTTTCCAGGTTGTGATTTTGTACTGTGAGGGTTGTTTGAATTTAGTTAATGGTTGCGGGGATTTGAAAGCTGGGTTGTAGTGTTTGATTGATGAGGGGTCTCTACAGTTTGATAAGGTCGACAATAGAAGTGAATGTGTGTCTACAGTGACAATTTATTTTGATCATGCTAAAGTTCCTGCCCGGAGAGAGCCGGTGACTATCTATGTTCCAGAAGTGAGTCCAGTAACTATTACAGTTTCAGGGCCAGTTCCCTATGTTGATGACAAGGCCATCCCTTGGCACTATGGCTCAGACGTGTTGTCAATGTCGGAGGAGTTGGTGGGTTTACACATAATGGGCGTCTCTTTGCTCCTCAAGTTCTTAGAGGTGATCCTGAAGCTGAAGTTACTGCAAAGGATAAGGGTAAACATATAGCAACTGAAGAGGTGACAACTCATGTCACTAGTTAGGGCACTTTTGAAAAAGAAGTTGAGGAATTCATGAGAGTAATTAAGAAAGGTGATTATAAGGTGGTTGAACAGCTGAATCAGACCCCGTCCAAGATATCCATTATATCGTTGTTAATGTGTTCTCAAGCTCACCGGGAGGCTTTACTGAAAGTTTTGCAAATGACATATGTACCACAAGAGATAATTGTTAACTAGTTAGAAGTTGTAGTAGCCAGTGTGAACGCCAGCCATGGGTTAGGATTCACATATAGAGATCTCACTTCCGAGGGACGTAATCACAACAAGGCCTTACACATCACCATGGAGTGTAAGGGTGTTGTTCTATCACATGTCTTGGTAGATACAGGCTCTTCCCTCAATGTACTCCCTAAGAAGACCTTAATGAAGCTGAATGTTGATGGCATTGTCTTGCGACCCAATGATTTGATTGTAAAAGCCTTTGACGGGTCACGGAGGTCTGTGGATTCATGCTGCTTGCATAGTAACATCCACGTTGCATCAAAAGTTAAAGTATGTGGTAGACGGCCAAGTTGTTACTGTATGCGGTGAACAGGATATTTTCGTAAGCCATCTGTCGACCTTTAAGTACGTGGAAATGGACAGGGAGATCCATGAAACACTTTGCCAAGCTTTTGAGACAGTCAATGCTAGTACTTAGTCTCCGGATGCTGCATTTCAAAGTCATGAGAAGGAAGGGACTCCCATCTACTCCTACAAGCAAGCTAAGGAAGTAGTCCAATCCGGAAATGCCCAGGGCTGGGGCAAGCTATTAGAAGTAGAAAAGAAAGATGACAAGTTTGGTCTTGGATATCAACCTGGTGGGTCTAGCTGGTCTCAGGGTAGTAAGTCCATAACGTTCACTAGTGCTTGAATGCTCGACTACAACAACATTTGTGCAACAAATGAAGATGGGGATAGTGACTGCGACTTGGATAACTGGATTCACCCATGTGTACCTGGGGAGGTGCTCCGAAACTGGTCTGCTGAAGATTTTGTTCAAGTTACTTGGCAGTCGAAGTAAATTTCTTGTTTCCAAACAATGTAATTAAATGAAAAATAAAAATGAATTTAACTGAAATAAAGAAAAGTATGCCAATCTGAAGGTCCAGATTCCAACTCACACGCGCGCGCATTGACTTGGCGCCATATCCAAGGGCCAGCATTCAAACTCACTAACCCTAATTAATTAGCCCTAATCAGCCCTTAATGACTTTCAGGTGACCGGAACAGTGTTCCGGTCATCTTCTCCGATCACTCCAAACTTCAAACTCCCTCTACACGCATCTAAAACAAATTCTACTTAAACAGAAATGATCCCCACTCAAAAACGAATCAAAACCCCCATTCAAACAACATTTATCTTTCCTAAACAAAGAGAATCGAATCAATCTAGTTCTAGGGCAAAAAGTTTCAGAGACTGCATACATACTCATCTCTTCACCATTTCCAAAACCAACAACATATTCATGATCAGGGAAGCATGTAGAAGCTATTAAGAACTTAAAAAAACATTTCTGGAAAAAAAGTTCTTAAGCTACCTGAGTTTTGAAGCTTTCAGTTCACAGCTTTCTGGCCTCTCCTCTTTGTGCAATCCACTCCCTTTGGTCCCTTGATGATGTCTGGATGCTTAGAAGGAGTTTGTATTGGCTGGTTTGAGAGTTTGAACAGCTTCTGTTCAAGCTCAGGTGAGAATCGTGTTTGGCTTATGTGAGGTTTCAAGGATGAATGAAGGCAGGGAAATGATCAGAAGGATGTGGTGATGAGTTCTATGAAGTTTGTTTGTGAGTTTGTAGCTTGTTTTCTGAGTTTCGAAAGCTTTTGCTTTTGAGAGTGAAAATGAGAAAGTTATCTTCTTGCTGGTTTCAGGCTTGTGTGTCATGTTGTTTGGCTTGCCATTTGTTTGTATAAACAATGCTGATTGGTCAGAAGATGTGACATGCCCTTTTGTGATAGGTGTAGCTACTTTTGCAAATTGTCAACTTTGTGTAAGAGAAGGCATGGGTCTTGTTCTAGCCAAGTACAAGGGCTGTGGGCTGCGCAGAATGGTGAGGGGAAAGGCTAGGGTGGTTCAGCATCCAAGGCAGCAAGTGGATGAGAAGTGATCATGAGCTTTTGCAACTTGACTTTACTTTTGCTTTTCATGAAAATGTCTTGCTCCAAAGGCCAAACAAATGAGAAACTCTTGGCCCATTCTGATTTTTAGCTCACATGTGATGTTTGTGTAATGGTTTGACATCAATTAGAAGTCACAAATTGCCTTGGTACAAGATTTTGCAAGTTTCTCATTTGGTGCATAATTTGAATTTTAGTGATTTTTGCCAACTTTGATGAACCATAACTTTTGATCCAAGATGAATTAGGTCATGTTCTTGTACTTTTTGAAAAGGGAAAGATCTATTCTACAACTTTCATGACCAAAGTTTTTCCATTTGAAGCATTTTTGGATCAAAAAGTAAGGATTGAAAAGTTGCCTAAAATGACAAATTCCTTAAAAGTCAAACTTGCCCCAAAAAGTCAACTTTGCAAAAACTTGTAATTCTTGAATTTTGTGAACTTCCAACTTCTTCCATGATCAAATAAAGATCATACACACTAAAAATGATGAAGATCACCCCTTGGTTGGGTCATTGGGGGCCTCAGATGCCCTGATTTTGCACTGACTTGTCCAGAAAGTCAACTCTTGATCAGATGACTTCCCCATGGAATTTCTTCATGAAAATTGATATGCATACTCCCTATACCATATAGAGACCAATAGAAACAAGAATGACCAAAAAATTTGAATTTATGGCCTCTGAAACCAAAACCCTAATTTCAGGTCACCTATGCAGTCAAGCCTGGCTCTGCTTCCATACAAATCCCAGTTCTTGTGATTCTTTGGCATTCTTGACTTTGAGAGGATATAATATGATACTTGAATACACATGGACCCCTTTTAAGTGAGTGTTGACCTTTGGAGTGGCTCAAAAAGCTCTTGGATTGCTCAGATCACAAACCCTAGGTGCAGATGACTTTGAATCTATGCAGTGAATCAAACATGCAATATGAGATGGTATGATTGTGTTTATGCATATGAAATAATAACAAGCCATGGTGTGAATGGGTGAGGGCAAATTTGGGGTGTTTACACCGAGCTCACACCCGGGGAACATCTGACATTCTAGGAGCTGAGCTTTAATTTCGACCAGAGGTGTCCGAATCTGCCCGACACTGGTAATTAAGAAAGATGGCTTGTCTTCCTCAATGGCATTAATTCTGGGTCCTACATGATTGGGCATGGGATTCTTGGTGACACTTGGAGGGGGTGCAAAGTTGAGGGCTTTAGAATCTACCAGATCTTGTACCTTCATTTGTAAAGCCCTACATTTCTCCGTATTGTGGCCAGGTGCATTGGAGTGGAAAGCACATCTGGCGTTGACATCATAATTTCTCGGGAGATTAGAGGGATCTGGTGGTGCCAATGTCCTTAATTCAACCAAGTTGAGTTTCGGGAGTTGTGGGAATAAGGCGGCATAAGGCATAGGGATAGGGTCAATCACCCTATTTTCCTGTGATGGTCTTTGCTGAAAGGGTCTTTGTTGTTGATTGTTGTTATTGTTGTTGTAGGTTCTTTGTGGCGGATACTGAACTTGTTGTTGATAATGCGGTTGTTGTTGTGGTTGATATGTTGGTTGCTGAGGAATCGGAGCTGGAATAGTGACAGCTGCCACTGATCTATGAACATACTGAGGTCTGCCCCTACTGGCATGAATGGCATTCGTCTCACCGGTTCTTCTAGGTCCCACAAAAGGCTTCCTGGGATTACTGGACGAACTTGCACCATTATCAGAAATCTTACCCATCTTCAGAAGGCTCTCAATTCTTTCTCCAGCTATAACTACGTCAGCGAAGTTAGTGGAAGAAAAGGCAGCTAGCCTATCAATATATGTTCCTTGCAGAGTATTCATAAACATGTCGGCCATTTCTCTTTCTGACATGGGTGGCTGGACAGCAGCAGTAAGCTGTCTCCACCTCTGGGCATATTCCCTGAAGCTTTCTCTGGAGGATTGATACATTCCCATCAAAAGGGTCCTGTTAGGATCCATGTCCAGATTGTATTGGTACTGCCTGATGAAGGCTTTAGCTAGGTCCTTCCAACATCTGATAGTAGCTCTGGTCAAGTGTGAGTACCACTCCCTTGAGGCCCTAGTCAAACTGTCTTCAAAATAGAACATCCACAGTTTTTCATCCATGGTGTATGCTTTAAGTCTCCCCAGAAAGGACTGCAGGTGAGTTCGTGGACAGGAGGTTCCGTTGTACTTCTCGAAGCACGGGGGTTTAAACTTGTGGGGAATCCTTACCCCATCCACTAACCCCATATCCATGACATCAAAACCTAGGGAATTTTGAGACTCCAGAGATCTCAACTTCTCAGCAATTTCATCAAACCTCCTATCATAGACTTCATCACCAGCTCCCATGACAGTGAATTGCTCCTCTTGGGGGTCTTCTTGTAAGATCCTCCCCCCAGTAGTATTTCCTTGCACATTAGCCGGGATGTTGACTTCCGGATGTAGATGAGGCCCATATACTGGTGGGTTAACATGAGGCTGACCCCTTTCATTGTTACTTGTTCCTCCAGTCCCTAGATGGGGTTCTTCCGGGGTTTGTCTTTCTACCAATGCCCTCAACCTTTCTTGACTTTGGGCCAAGCCATTCATTACTTCCATGAATTGGGTCATTTGGTTTCTCATCTCCAGCCTTTCATTAGCCATCTGAGTTCTGACCTCTGTCAGATCTTGCTGAACTTGATCCATTTGGATACCAGGAAGATTGTTGCGAGTAGGATACCTGTGCGGACGGTTGAGAGGGAACACCCGACGGCAAGCAATAATTCCTGAATCACAACAGAGTTAGTAACAAACAAAACAAAAACCTACAAAACAAAACAAACGTCAGTATGCAATGCAGTATGCTTATTTATTTTCCAAGGTATCCAGCTTGGCTTTTGGTTTTGACCTTTTCCAGACCCTGAGGAAGATGCTTTGATGTTGCTTGAGAAAAGAAACTCAAATGAAACAAACTGACAAATACATTACAAATGATAGATCATACATAGTTTGTTTTTACAACACATGCCCCTGAGGGGTCAAAATACAGCATAAAAAGAAAATTACATGAAATGGAAATAACAACAAGCAAAGAAATCAAACATCTAATCCAAAATCATCCTCCTCAACCTCCTTCAGAAGTGCTTTAGTTACAGGACCAGCCGGATGCTCTGTAATGTTTCTGATAAGAAGGTTTCTGGTGGCAATAGCAGTGGTCAGCTTCTTGTGCCTGTCTTGGTCCTTTGACCTCTTTACACCAGCCCTAAGTTTCAACTCTGAAATCTCCTTCTGGGCTGCTAACAGAGCCTCCTGTTGTTTCTTTTCATTGGCCTCTAATTGCTCAATCCTGTCTTGAGTTCTCTTATCTTCTTGAGTACGAGCTTCAGTGATCCTGACCCACCTAGCTTGACTTTCTTTCAGATAGAGATCAGTCCTAGCCTTCTGAAACTGGGCCTCTTTACAGGCATTCTTCAAAATTTGCTCCCCAGCTCTTGATTTCTTGATGTAGTCCTCTGCTTTCTCAATCCTGGCCAGATGCTCCACCTTAAGCTTTTCCATCCTCTCAATGTCTAGACGACCATCACTCCTTTCCCAGAGGGTCTTCTTCAGAGCTTGAGACAGATTCTCATTCCTCTCCTGCAGTTTCTCAAATTCTTCCAGGCTGACAGTGGCTGGAGGTGGTACTGTGGATGGTCCAGGTGCATCCTCAATGGTGAAAGGCATCCCAGAAATATGAGCCCTAGCGTGAGACCATTCATAATACTGAGCTGAAGCCACATTATTACACCTCCCAAGAATGGCCATCCCTTTGGTCTGGATGTTGTCCCAAGCCCAGGATGCTTATATGACAACAGCTAGATTAGGCTTTATCTCACAATACATGGTTTCAGCCAAGTCTTGCTCTCTAGGAGGGTGAACCAAAGCATAGCCCAACTGTCTCTTGAACAACAAAGGATTGTAGTTGATGCAACCCTTCACTCCTACCAGAGGTACATTGGGGAACTGTCCACAACTAGTAATTATGTCCCTGCCTTTGGTGCTTTGGGTGCACCATCTGATGTCATCTGAAGTCAGAGTAATAAGCCTCTTAGCCCAATTCTTCTGTTGGTGGGGATTCAGGAAGGCATCAGTCTTGGGTAAGTGTTTGAGCAGCCAGGTATGAAACAGGGGAGCACAGCATCTCACCAACTTCCCTCTTTGCTTCTCATTTCTTTGATGGACAGAATAATAGAAATCTCCCAGCAATGTGGGTACTGGGTTCCTCAGAATGAAAAGATGAATGGCATTCTTGCTTATAAACTTGGGCTCATCTGCAAATAGTATAACCCCATATATACTGAGGGCTAACAATGCACAAACTGCCCTCCATTCTCCCAAGGAGGCCTTCAGGATAGCTTGAGAAATCAGAAAGTCCAAGTGCAAACCAGGGATCCCAGCCTTTGTAGTCATGTTCTGCTCAATCAAGATAGGTTCCAGGTATAGTGCTTTTGCCACTTCTCCATTGCTGGGAGAAGTCATCTCTGGGTTGAAAGGGATATCACCCCTGACAGGTACTCCAATAAATGATGAGAACTCCTCCAGCAAAGGTCCTAGCTGAAAGTTCTGGAAAGTGAAGCATCTCAAAGGAGGGTCATAAAACTGTAGGCAAGTGTGGATCAAACTCCTCTGAGAAGGGTCCAAGCCCATAACCATATCAAGGATGCCTCCATAATGCTCTCTGAATAATGGGATGTGGTCTGGAGTGATAAGTGCCTGGACCTGCCTGATGCCACCCAGCACAGGCTCAAAGAAATGATATGAAATGTTGCTCTTCTTGGGTGCCATGACTGCTGGTGAAGAGCTGAAAAAGGGTGCTGATGATGAAGACTGATACTGGAAATGAGCCATTGATAGGCTGAGGCTGGTGATAAGAGTAGTTGAAGCAGGCAATTGATGAAGATAGTTGAAGCAGGTAACTGATGCACAGAGGTCTATGCAGATGAAGGGGTCAAAACCAAGCCAGATACAATATGGATACCCTGAAAAACAAATAAACAAATGTTAAATGATGCAAATGATGAGTATGCAAATGATATGCAAGGGTTTGTGTTCAAGAAGTCCAGATGGGGGTTTTAGAAATCCAGTAACCAAGGTGGGGGACTCAAATAAAGAGTCACATGTCTAGGGTTAAATCACAAGAACTGTCCAAAGTGAAGCATTTTTAAACAAAACAAATATCAGGGTATGATGTGGCCAAGGGTACCTGCAAACCTGTAAACATCCCAACCCCCTCACAGGTAGTGTTCTAGAACAAGGATCCTCAGACTTGGATCAGTTATGAGAAGTGTAAACACTTCTAACCCGGAGGTACATTGTTTACAATAACCATAAAAGATCCTCCTCTAATTCACCTCAGTTTCTGAAGGTCATAGTAAAGGTCATCCAGACTTAGCAGGCTTCCCAGATAGCCCTAGCACTACAGGAAATCTGTAGCACAGAGTTCTCAAGAAGAAACCCACATCTGAAACGTGTTTCATATTCCCGCACCAGACCGAAATGGAATGGGAAAGAACATGAACCACTCTAGCCTAGGTGTCACTCAGGTCCCAGGTATAGGACCTTAAACTCTCAATAGAACCCCACCCACCAAAACAAAAACCAGATCCAGCCAGATGATAATATGACAGTATGATGTATAAAGCTGTAAAGAAAGCAATAAAAAACTGTACATAAAGTAATAATAAATACAAATATACAAACACAATTAGCACATAACACCCCAGTAAACACAAATCAAACAAGCGTTAGAAGGAACCCACAAAAAGAACCAGAAGCCCTGGTTACAGTATAAGGGTCCCAAGCAGAGTCGCCAAGCTGTCGCTCCCACCAAATGACACCCGGGTCAGAAGGGGTACAGATGCGAATGGTCGGTGAAAGAGGAAAAAGAAAAGAGTCGCCAGCTAGGCATTTTTATCCCGAAGGAAAGGTAATGCTGCATAGACCTAGAAAGATATGGATAAGACGGTCGCGAACCAGAGAGACTGAGAAAGGGGGTTGGTTACAACCTGGGAAGGTATTAGCACCCAGATTGTCCGCCGTACTCGACGGGATCCACGCTTAAAAGATTTGTGTTTTAAAGGGGTAATGTTAGTGCTATCTGTGTATCAAAACTGGAAAGAATGCAAGTTTCAGTGTAAAAGAAATGTGAAGTGTATAAGAGAAGTGTCAGTGTAAGAACAGGAGTATAATGCTCAAGACTATGAGGCTTAAAGAGTAATGCTGGAAGAGGGGGGAATATACAGAGACTTTTGTTCGATAACTGTTAAGTTATGCCTACGTATCCTCTCGTGCAATGAGGAAGTCAGTACACCGTAGTTCGACCGAAAGAGACTGAAAGATAAATTGACCTGTGAACTGCTTACTTGTTTATGCTCAAGTGTATGACCTGTCTGGCTCAGGTGCAAACTGTCTTGCATTAGACGGAAGAAGCAAGTTCTCGTTTATGAGTGAATGAGATGAGAAAAGAATCCCGAAGGAGACGATTATTGTTTGTTTTTGTGTTTTCAGTCTTTTATTGCTTTTTGAAATTTGTCATAAGTTAATGAGCTTAAGCCTAAACCAATGGATTAGTAAACTCATCACATCTTCCCTCTGATTAGGGGTAATGAGAATACCTTAGGTGTGAAGTCAGCATCTCACACTTAATCACCATGATGTAGGATTAAGATCATTAACCTACTTGCATTTATTTAGATGCTTTTGGTGTTTTTGTTTAGTGTTAAGTAATGAGTTTAAGCCATAATCAAGGATTTAATGGACTCATTACACCATCCTAATAGAAGGATAATAGATGAGAACATTTAAGCTGAGAAAGACTTCTCAACTTAATCCATGATTAGGGATTAACCTCATGACAAAACAAAGCCTTTATTAAGTGGATTTTAGTTAATGATAAGATGAAGAAATGATTTTTATGGTTTGTAGGACAACTTGAGGGGGACTTGTCCATTAACACTAGGGTTAGTCCTTCTTAACCAATTAAGGAAGAATTAGAACCCTAATGCAAGGCCCAAGTTACAAGCTTGATGTCTTGATGATTATTAAATGAATTGATTAAAGGATTTAAACACATTAAGGGTTTAACACTTAGGATTAAAGTTATACACTCCATCCTAATAGAAGGATGCAGGCATAAGCTTAATCACAAAGCCTTAAAACCTTTAGGGTTTAGTCCCTGATTATGAGGTGAGAAGAGAAGACTCAATGATGACACAAAGGTAAAACTAAATGGGGGACTAATCAAAACCCTAATTATTATCATGCTTGGTTGTTCCTAGGGTTAATGAGGTTTGCAAGAGAATCTTCAGAGAAACCACCAGGAAGCAAATGAAAGGAGCAAAGAGAAGCAAAACAACTTGCTTCACTTAAGAAGACAAGTTGCCTGGAGAAAGAAAGTAAGATGAACAAGAATGAGCAAGCTCAATCCAAAACACATACAAAATGCAGCAAGGGAAGTATGAAAGAGAATGAAAAGAGATTGAGAGAAGTGAAGGCAAATCCACTTCTCTAAACAACTTATCACCTGAAAAGTTAGCAAAAGAAATGAAATGCAATGCAAATGAGATGAAATGTCATGATGCAAACCAAAGTCAGAAGCATTTACATGATGTTAATGATGCTAAGAGATGATACAAACATGAGGCAAGACATGAGAATGATCAAACATGCATAAGGATGCAAAAGAAGCATGCTTTGAACCATGGATGTTCATGAAAAGTTATGAAATGCAAATGACATACAACATGGAAAATGAAATATGCAATGATCAAACATGATTCTAATATGTCCTAAGATGTATTATGAATCAAAAGTATGCACAAAATGTCATGGCAAGTCAATGGATGCAAGCAGATGAGAAAATGGATGCAAAAGAAGGCACAAATTAGGGTTTCATGCATCACACAAGGAAAAAATCCAAAACCAGAAGCAAACAACATGATAAAAATTTGAAAATGCAAACTCACTTCCCAAAGGAGAGGATCCAACTCTTAACCTAATGAAAGTTATGAATTTCCTAAGATTGCTAGGGTTTTGGGGTACTTCATCAAGAAAAATGCTAAACAAATTTAAAATGCAAGATCAATTCAAATCAATTTTATCTTAGAAGCTACATGTTATGCAAGATGCAATGCCAAAAGAATCATCATCCAACTCTCAATGGTTAGGCAGAAATGAATTTTCAAAGTTTGAACCAAAATATTACCTCAAAATGAATTTAATTCCATTGAAAATGATCAAAAGGCATTAAGAACAAAAACGAAATTTGGTTTGAGAGTTGGAAAATGTTTCTAAATGTTTTTAAATGCTATGTGAATTTTTTGGTGATTTTTAAATACCTAAATGTATTTTTAATTAATTAATTCTCATTAATTAATTAAAAATAAACATTTAAATGATTTAAAAATAATTTTTAATGCAAAAAATAAAAATAAAAATATTTTTGTGTTCTGAAAATTCATGAAACCTTTGACAAAAATTTTCAGAATTTTTTAATGATTTTAGCTATTTTAAAATAAATGTGAAAAACAAATGAATAAAAATGAAATGAAAATATAAATAAAAAGAAAGTCAGCGCATCCTAAGGCTGATATTTAAACTGGGAATGGAGGGAAAGATTGGCGCGCTATCCTACGGTTGGCATTCAAACTGGGCCAATTAAATTAAACTGGATTAATTAAATTAATTAAGTGAGATTAGGGTTTTAATGAAAGATCCAGGCCATTGAAACGCGCGGGATTCAGACTTAGTCAACCAGATCAAGGGTCCACATTCAAACTTGGATAACCCGAATTAACAAACCCTAATTATTTTCAGGTCACCGGAGACGAGCTTCGGTCGTCTTCTCCGGTGACCCCCTTCCCTGAAAAACTCAAACTCACTCCCTAGGTCATTTCTGGAGCTCTAAAGCTCCAGATCACTTCCTCTCACCTTTCTAAACTCATCCCTGCCCTCAAATGGAATTTATTTCTCACCATTAACAAGATTCAAAGCAAAGTTCAAAAATGGCAGAAATTTCAGTCAGATCATACACACTCATTTCTTCATCATTTTCAAAAATAAAAGGTTCATTGAACTCAGGGAATCAAACTTAACCATTTAACAAATTAAAATAAAGCTTCTTGAAAAATGAATTTCAGTGGCTACCTGAATGGAAGCTTTCAATCCAAGAGCTTCTGGGCCAGTTCCTTGCTTCCAATCAACTCTACTGACCTTCCTCAAGTGTTTGCAAAGCTTATCTGGAGTTTATTTTGGCTAGTTTGTGAGATTGATTGAGTTCTATTCATAGAGGGGAAGAAATCATGTTTGGTTTATGTGAGGTTCTTGGCTGTTTTGATGGATGGTTTTGGGTCAGTGAGTCATTTTGAGATCAATGGTGAAGTTGGTTTGAAGAATGGTTGGGTGAGCTGAGAGATTCGAATGGTTTTTGCAAGTTGGAGAGTTTTTGACAACTATGGAAATCTGAGGTTTTAGCTTGTGTTGGGTGGTGTGTTATGTTGCATTTGGTCCACTTATCACTACTAGAGAGGTCAGAGGAGTTGGTGTGCCCTATTGTGATTGGTATGGGTCTTTATGCAAAAAGTCAAGTTTTGTGTAAGAGAGGTATGGGTCAATGGTAGGCCAAGTACAAGAGGGGTGTCCTGCGCAGCAACGAATGAGGAGGGCCATGGGATCAGTTTTGAAACCAGCCAGCAAATGGATTAGGGTTTGAATGATGTTTTGCAACTTTAATCAACTTTGGCCCTTTTTGAAGTTTCTTGATCCATAAGTCATGAAAATGGCCAAACCTTTGATGCAATCTGAATCTTAGGCCTTGGTGTATGTTTGTACAAAGATTAGAAGTCACTTTGAGGTATCATTTTGCCTTGGCAAGGGATTTTGCAACTTTGCCTCTTTGGTGCATAACTTGAAATTATGTGATTTTTCCCAACTTTGACAAGCCATAACTTTTGATCCAAAATGCGTTAGAATGAGTTCTTGTACTTTTTGAAAAGGGAATGATCCATTCTACAACTTTCATGACCAAAGTTTTCTCATTTGAAGCATTTTTGAATCAAAAAGCAAGGGTTGAAAAACTTTCCCAAAATGGTAAGTTTCCATTACAAGTCATTTTCCCAAAAAGGCAACTTTGCAAATGGCTTGAAATTCTTCAATTTTGTGAACTTCCAACATCTTCTATGATCAAATAAAGTTCATACACATTCAAGAAGTCAACTCTTGATTAGATGACTTCCCCATGGAATTTCTTCATGAAACTTGATATGCATGATCCTTATAACATATAGAGACCAATAGAAACAAGAATGACCAAAAAATTTGGAGTTATGGCCTTTGAAACCAAAACCCTAATTCTAGGTCATCTGTGTAGCTAAACCTGGCTCTGCTTCCATGCCATTCTCAGTTCTTGTGATTCTTTGACTTTCTTGACCTTGTGGGGATACAATATGATGCTTGAACACACATGGACCCATTTGAAGTGATTGATGACCTTTGGAGTGGCTCAAATGGCTCTTGGATTGCTCAGATCAAAAACCCTAGGTGCAGATGACTTGGGAACAATGCAGTGAATAAAAAATGCAATATGAGATGCTATATTGAACTTATGTATATGAAGAGATCACAAGCCATGGTGTGAATGGGTGAGGGCAAATTTGGGGTGTTTACAATATGTCAAGAAATTGCAACTCATACAGCCAAGATTACAAGTGTGTTGTAGTTCGAAATTTAAAAGGGGAAAAGGATTCGAAGACCATGTTCAGATCGTTCATAAAAGACATCGTTTGCTGCAGTTGGATTCTCCACAAATTGGCGGGATTATTTTAGAATGAAGCAAAATTCATAATCAATTACAGAAAAATTATTCATATACTAAAGATTGAGTGTATCTTATGTGGATAATTATAGGCCCTAAGGAGGGATATATATAAATTTGGAGAGGGGATTTGCCGTGTGTAATCTACCTGTTTATGGAGGTAGAAATTATCTGGTTACACCAGATCCATTATCAGTTACTTCATCAATATTGGCACACTACAATCTATCACATAGCATACTGAGTCAAATAAAGTTCATAACATAAAAACGGAAATGCGAGAAAGTCATAAGAGTAAATTCAACAATTCATTCAGAAAAAATACATTCAAAGTTCAAGCTAAGCTATCTAACCAAGGTTCAATATTAATTGATTCTAATTAACAGAATTACAAAGAAAATTCAGCCACGGAATTATGGCTAATTATGGCGGTATGCTCGCTAATTTCAGAAGATATAAAGGGCTTGTGCGCTGCAAAACAGCTTTTGAAGGATGTTTCAGCCAATACCTTTCAATCCCCATGAAACTTTAATACCTCCAATAAACTCTCCAACCTTCATTCTATGTATTCCCGCGACGGCTATCCCACATAAGGGCCTTGATTCGGCTGCAATTTAGCAACAAAAATATAATTCAGAAGCAAGAAAATCCAGCTGAAAGAAAAGGGATTCACAACAGAAGACTCAGAACTGGAAAAGGGGCAAGGAAATGAGGCCACAACAGAAAACTCAAAAAATGTTTCACATAACAAATATCAGTTGCCAAATCCCTAAATTCAGTTACAATCCTAACCGATTTCTAACAAAATTCATAACAGAAAGGTTCTGGAAGATTCACCTGAATTTCTTCACACAGTCCTCTCTAATCTTCTATAAAAGGGCCCTCAATCACTCTTCCATTTTTCTTCGACAACTATCTTTCTCAAATCTTTTCTTCCTCATTCTTCTTCTTCTCTTCATTATTCTTCACTTTCTTCCAATCTATGAATCCTCCTCTTCATATCTTCATCACCTACCATCCTCAATTTCACTTCCTCTTCCATAGCCCTTGAACCTCCAACATTCTTCATCACTCTTCCATAGCCCTTGAACCTCCAATCACTCTACACCCTCATCAATCGATCTGTGAAAATTTTCAGATTAGCAGGACAAAAGGGCAATGCAGAGCATAAGCAAAGAATTGCAAGGGAGAGAGGAGAATAACTCACGGATTGAAAATAACAAGAAGGGTCCAAGAGTGTAGCTTCATCAACCTCGAGCTGCATCACGAATCTCCTGCAACCACCTTCTTCAAGCTCCTGCTTCACTCACCTCAATCTCTCTGATTTTTTTTTCTCTCTTTAGTTCCGCCTTCATCATATCAGTGTTCATCGCTTCATTTCGCTAGTCTCGGCATTCGTCAATAATCGTCGCTACCTGCATAACAACCAACCAAGTCAGGGATTCGAAATCAAGCATAAACGCGTGATCAGAAGAGAGGAAGAAGAGCTTCGTCAAACCGTGACAATAGCAAAGACGCGAAAGAACAAGGATGTACTACGCCTCAGAATCTCCATCATCATCGTAGATGCAAATTCTACACCAAGACCGCCGACGCGATTCCTTCATTTTCATCGCATAACACCGATCGTCGTCTCCAACCTCGCGGGATTGTCATCGGCACGATCGTCATCCTCATCAAATAACCTGCAACAGTTTGCATCACAACCATTCAACATCGTAGTAAAATCCAGAAAAATTAGAAGAAGAAGGTCACGCAACTTACCGGCTCCGTTGTTTTTCATCGAGCAAAGGCCGTAAGCATCGTCTTCGACGCTCGACTCACAAGCTCCATTTCCGATCAAAGGTGATTTTGTTTAGTTCTGTTTAATGTGTTTCCGACATGCTTCGATCTATGGATTTAGGGCGAGTTAGTTGAAATTGTTTAGGGATTTGAGATGAGATGGGAGAGGGGATGAGGTTGTGTTCAGGATATTGGTGGATTATAGAGGTAGTGGAGGAGTCGTCGCGGCGGATTTAGGGCTAGAGTTTCCATGTTGAAGAAAATGAATAATAAAAATCCCAAAAAATTACAATAGAATATTAATTAATTTTAGAACTTTTCCCATTTTTTTACTTTCTGAATTTGGTCATTTTTCAATTTAATTTCGATTTTTTCATTTTTATTGATTCATATTGAATTCCTTCATAAACACATAAATTTGTGCAATTTATTTCTGCCACTTCCCATAACATTTTTTGCCCATTCTTTTTGATATGATTAGAGGACAAATTAAAGTACCTAGAATATTTTTGGTGTATTTTTTAGGGCATTATTTCTACTGTTTTGGTAGTGTGATTTGTATAAATTTAGGATTGAACCTTATGTGAGTTTAGGTGACCATTTAGCATAGTTAGATTTAGAAATTTTAAGATATTTTTTAATACAATAATATATTCAAGTTAGAGACCCTAGGGAATTAATTTCACATTTTTTCCATGACTTTTGATATTTTTTGTCATTTTAATTCATGTCCATCATATTATGCATATTCATGATTCATCTCATTTACTAACTATTTTCTTTTTGTGCAAGGTATCTTCCGAGAATTTGCTTATGGACTTGGATATTTTTATGCCTCGATTGTATTTTTGTGATTTGTACTTTGTGATGTGACACATGTATGCTTTTATCGTTTCTATGATTAGGGTAGAAAAGATAAAATGAATCGATAGAAAACAAAATCTCAAAAATGAAATAAATAAGACTTGATCCAACGTCGAGTAAATTTTCAAAAATAAATAAAGTTGCATGTGACTTTAGGGTTCTTCGATTACCATCGTTCCACTCCATTCAACCAAAAGCAAGCCTTGTATGTTGCACACCATAAGTCGTGCGTCTCAGCACCACGCAACTGAGCCACCCGATCCATCGTTTCATCCTGTTTATGTTTCATTCACGTTTTTACCCACCATGACTTAGGAGGACCATATTGTTCACTATTAACTCTTTTACTTGCATTTCTAGTTTAATATCTCTTAGGTATATTTAATTTCAAACCTCACTAACCATAGGTTATCTTCAAATTCAAACTAACTTAGGGTAAGTCTAGTTTCCCTTAGAATTTTTTCCCTTTTATAACTTGAGTCTCACTTCTCATCTTAAAAGAAAGTCAAAAACACTTAATAAAGGAAAGGTGTACAATGCGCCACGAGCCTTAAGCTATACGGGAAATGACTAGTGGAGGTCTCCTTCACTCTTCTAGGATGCTTTACAAACGTTCCATTGGGGGCGATCTTGGAAAGTATTCGCTCCTGTGTCATAGTCTTTAGTTTTGTACATACCATAAACACAAACTCAAAACACTTCTTCTAAAAGACAACAAACCAAGAAGTCACGTCTTCTCATCTCATCTCATACTCTTTGCGGACGAATGTGACTTGTCTCAACAGTTCAAACAGCGATACGGTAAACACCCTCGAGTCAGAGCCGGTAACACCTGAGCTAGAACTATGGCAACGTCATCCTAAAAACCACAAACAAGTGTAAGCCTTAGTTAGACGAACTACGGCGTATCTGATCCTCATTTATCCCGATGAGGTACGTAGGCAGTGGGGTAGGGCCCATTCGAGCACAATCTTTCTTTTTCCCTACATTTTCCCCCTTTATTCCCATTTGTTAATTCCATTTCTTTTCTCACTTCCTTTTCATTCTAGATAGTCATTCTTTCCTTTGAACAACATAATATTTCACACCCTTTGAAAACAGACTTTTAAGTGTGGATCCCGTCGGGTACGGCGGACAGATTGGGGTGCTAATACCTTCTCAATTCGTAACCGACTTCCATATCCAGATCTTTGGTTCGCAAGGCCTCATCCTTTTCCTTCTTCCTTAGGTTTGTGCAACATTACCTTTCCCATTCCTTCGGGATAAAAATGTCTGGCTGGCGACTCTAACTTTTCCGCGCTACTTTCGCGTTTGTACTAGGATGAAAATCCCGGGAGCGACAATGTGCATGTTTTCTTTCATACAAAATCAATGTCGTATCTTAACCAATGATTCGCTCACAAAGGTTTGTGACATCTTTTCAATAAAAACTTCAAGGTTAACACGCGTGTTGCATTAGAGTTATCATTCTTTGAATAAACATTTTCTGCTTGCATAAATTTGGTCGACATCAAAAGAAGCTTACATATGGAACCTTAGTCCAAAAACTTAATATTGTCGAGTTGAGAAGCTTGAAAATCCAGAAAGGAAATCATGTCAATGGGCCCTTTTCCAAAATACCTTGTTGGGCAGAAGCTTACCCAGTAAGTTGTGTTAAATTGTGACCAATATGGGGCAGTTACATCAATCAATCTCTTCAAATTTCAGCCAAGCTGGGGCAATCACTTAGAGGTACAAATCTCTTCAAGATCCATTAGTCCAGGGCATTCACTTAAAGTTCAGCCAATTTGGGGAAGTTATGTCGAGAAATCTCTCTAAAGATGGTTAGTCTGGGTATTCCCTAGAAGATCAGAAGTCAGAGGAAAATCACTTCAAACATCATTCTGGGGAAGGCTACCCAAGAGCCCGAGAAGTCTATTCCTTTAGAAGACGGTTAATCGGAAGTATCTATCCAGGGTTCAAAATATTGGGGCAGAATATCTCACGTGATATGAGATTGTTCATGAATCTTATCGAGGCAAATTCCTTCGTGGAGCATATACTCTGATGCAATTAATTCGAGATCCAATGAATCTCTCCAAGAGATCGAAGACACTAAAGCATTGAGGGTGCCAAGTCTTCTGTAAAATCCTCTTGAGACGACTTCTTATAATAGTCCATGCAGTACATGGAAAGTGGAAAGTTAAAGGAATCTTTGCTCAATCATGATGATTAGTATGGCCCTTTTCCTTGGCAGATTTCTATAACCTTGTTTCCCTAGTAGATTGCCATGTATTTCCTTTCTCCATCAGATCTCAAAAGGTTCCTCCAAGCAAAATCATCAGAGGATTTTCCCAGGTAAGTCATTGTACCCAACAGGACGAAGGATGTTTACTTCTTGCATCCAGAACATCTCAGATCTTAATTACCCATTAGCCAGGTCAGAAGGTTGTAATATACCTAACGAGATTTATATCCCTAGTAGATTTCATCATCGTGGGTGTCCCCAAGGACTCTGAAGGTTATCGTACCACCAATAGAGCTCTCTAGTTATAGTTCTTCCCCAAAGTTGTTGCAAATGGTGTGTGCTCAGTAATGTCATCATTCTTCTATAGTAAATTTACCAATAATCTTTAGTAAGGTTTTTACCTCGTTTGGTAATCCCCTGCAAAGTTGGTAGCTTAATGTTCAAATCATGTCAACAGTATTTCCCAACTGAGGTGTTTCTATCCCTACAGAGAATTAGAAGATTAGATAAGCATAAACTTTTCCTCAGCTGAATACTGACAAGTCATTCCCCAACCGAATCAGAGGGTTGTCTTTTCCCTAGCGGAGTTCTGTAATCATGGTCCTTCGCCAAGTAGATTTATCTCAGTATATTCCCCAATAGGGTCATTAATCTTTTACATGTATAAGTCTAATTTATTTTTACCAAGTGTGACAATTCAGAGCCGACGTATTGTTCACATCGTCCCCAACGAAGATGAAATCCCCATAGGAATCTAAGAAATCAAATTAGTGGTTATGTTTCCCTAGTAAAATCATCTAGGATACTTGTGTCCTCCTCGTATAGAGATACCCTTTTGCATTTACATATAGAGAGCATCATTGCATCTGCATCCTCATAGCGTAGCATTTCTATTGATATGGAACATTGTGCCATGAAACTTAAACATATGCATATAGAACATAAGCCATACATAATCATTCACCAGCAAGCCAAACCCCTTTTTAGACAAAGCATTTTTATAAAATTCCCAACGAAGCTTTCTACAACACTCGTCCGTATATGCCTTGGATTCAAGCACTCATCCATGTTTTATTTCATACCTTTTTATACTCGTTCGTATCATAGTTTGATACCCTTCCGTATTGTCGACTTGAACACTCGTCCGTTTTATTTCGCGATTCTAATCACTCGTCCATGTTTATTATCGTCCTATTGATCATTGTATGATACTTGTCTATATTGTCGATTTGAACAGTCATTCGTGCACTTTTTCTATTCTAAACACTCATTTGTGTTTATAATTGTCCTTTTGAATATCCTCTGATACTCGTCCGTATCGTTGAATTGAGCACTCATCAATGTTTCTTTGATGATCGTTTGATACCCATTCGTATCGATGACTTGAACACTCGTCTGTGTTCCCCTTTTGATCATCATTTGATACTTCTATGTATCGTCAACTTGAACACTCGTATGTGTTTCTTTGTTGATTGTTTGATACTCATCCGTATTATTGACTTGAACACTCGTTCATGTTCCTCTTTTTATCATCGTTTAATACTCATCCATATCGTCGACTTGAACACTCATCTGTGATTCTTTGATGATCGTCTGATACTCATCTGTATCGTTGACTTGAGCACTCGTCTGTGTTCCCCTTTTGATCATTGTTTGATACTCCTCTGTATCATTGACTTGAACACTCGTCCGTGTTTCTTTGATGATCGGTCGATACTGGCCTGTGTCTTTGACTTGAACACTCTTTCGTGTTCCCTTTTTTATCATTGTTCGATACTCGTCAGTATCATTGAATTGAACACTCATCCGTGTTTCTTTGATGGTCTTATGATACTCATCCTTATCATTGACTTGAACACTAGTTCGTGTTCCCCTTTTAATCATTGTGTGATACTCGTCTGTACCATAGAATTGAACACCCGTGTGTTTTTCTTAGGTAATTTTATGATACTCATCCGTATCATTGACTTGAACTCTCGTAAGTGTTCCCTTTTTTATCATTGTCTTATATTCATCTGTATCTTTGACCTGAACACCTATATGTGTTTCTTTGATGATCGTTTGAAGCTCTTCCGTGTCGTTGACTTGAACACTCTTATGTGTTCCATTTCGATTAGAGACACTCGTCCATGTTTATTGTCTTTCTTTTGATACTCGTGTGTATCATTTTTCGGATCTTGTCACTCGTCGTGTATGTGGTTCTTTCGATATTCGCTCGCATCCCACTTTCGATACTCGTCGTATTGGTCTCGGTTCCCTTAGCATAGTTCTCACTTTTACTGGTAATCATAGTTTGGTTTATATCCCTTTTCTTATTTATATCTATTTTCTTCTTCCAATAGAGTGCAAATTTTCTAGTTATTTGGTATTCAGCCCCTGCTTACCTTGAACATCCAAATAGCCTTTACTTTCATCCTTTTTAGGTTAACAGTTGATTGAATATGGGAATCTGTAATACCCCAAAATTATCCCTCTTGTTTCATATCTCATTTGGCTTATGTTTCCATTCTTTGCATTGCATTTAATACATACAAGAACAAACATACATCATTGGTTGTGCATAGGGCATGTGATCAGTTGATTTCAAAGTATTAGCAATCCAAATCAAGATGACAAGAGCCAAGTCTCTCTAAACAATACTTAATGGTATCTTACATCTCATATAATATCATTTGATCCTTTAAGTCATCTGAGGATAAGGGTTCAACAAGAAGTTGGGACAGATCATCATCTCCTAGCAAAACAACCCCAAATATGGGTTATGGATTAAAGCAGTGTTCTTGCAACTTTTTGGTCCAAACTTGATCTCAAGGGTTTCCACATGCTCTTAAGTATCTAAGGATAAAATATTGTTCATTGTTTCATTTCAAAAGGTCTTCAAATGATTAGTTGCTTGAGAATCAATCAAATTGGGGAAAAGTCAATTATGCATAGGAAAAGTCAACTCTTAACTTTTTGAGGTCAAATCCTTTCTCCTCAAGTCAATTATGTTCATTGGTGAATATTTTATCAAGAAATGTCATGGGATTCATCAAAAATCAAGAAATGTGCAAAGTTTCTAAAAAGGGAGAATTAGGGTTTTCATATTTGGCAAGCTTTGACCAATTGAACACCTAACTTTGAGGCTCTCTTTCTTCAGATACAAGCTTTAACTGAAAAACTCCAAGTCCCAAAATGAAGTTCATATCCTAAGCTTCAAAATTGAGGGTTTTCAAAGCAAATTTGATCAGTTAGCTAAGTCATGGGAGAGCCATCACGCATGAATTTTAACAAACACCTTGTGTGCATGAAGTGACCAAGTTCCAAGCCATTTATCTCTATGATGGAGGCTCTAAATGGAAAAATGTTCAACACCAACCATGTTACCCTTGATCTCCTCTACAACTTTAATGTTGGACAATTTTTCATATGAACAACATATTAAGAGATATGAGGGATCCAAGTAGTATAATCAACACATGAATTTCATAGGCATGATTGAGGCAGGCACGATACACTTGCTTGCCCAAATTCAGTTGCAATCTAGTCATTTTATTTTCATGTTTTTAGTGTCTTAGTGGGTTCCATTTCACTTGAGTGCAACATTAATCTTGTTCTACTTTACTCCCTCTTTCATTTTCCCCCAAGAGTGCGTCATTCCATCCACCATACATGAAGCATTCTTCCATCAACGATCATTATTTTCATGGTGTTCTTGCTGCCAAATAAAAGTATTGTTGAATTGATGTCCTTATTTTCCATGCATACACATACAATACTATTACTTTACTTCATTTGGCCAAACAAACATCTATACATTCGTGCATACTACACCATGCCATGCATAAAAGAGGAAAATTGTTTTAAAAATAAACTTGCATAGCAAGTTATTACTGCTACTGCATCAATATAGTGTCATCACCACACATCATCAATATTCCACCATAACATAGCATGCTTCCATACCCACATGAACATAACAACAACCGTACGAGCTCATTCATTCTTCACTCACCCTTGCTCAATTCACATTCCCTCTCTCATTGCAATCTTGATCAACCATAGTTCGAACTATTAACTATAGTAGTTAACAGTTAACTAGGGATATAAAAGGATTCTTCTAACTATATTTCCGACTAACAAATTCATTTTACACATTTCACATTCTCACACTCTCATTTTTTTCTCCATGAATCTTCTCTCTCTCTCTCTCTCAAAACTTCATCTTCACCTTTCCATCATGCGTTGTTCTTTAATCTTCATCAGCAAGCATGAATGGAATACCAAGTGCCTTTACTTCATCAAGCTCAGTTTCTTCATTGAATATCTCAAGCAATAAGCAATATTGATTTCCTCTATTTGGCCATGTAACAGCCCGGACCCCCCACTAGGCGATCCCGACATTGCCACCTCACGATCTTCTCTACCCCCTCTCTAATAGAGTTTTTACCTTATGTGGGAATCGAACCATGTACCATGGGGTTCAAGTACATGTTCATTCAATTCCCACTAACAATACCAAATATAAATTATATAAATAAATTGAAATAATTAGAGTAACTCATAGAAGGTGTCACATTTCTTCATAAAACATCAATTCAAAATATTATATTAAAAATATTCGTTTCCCTAAAAATCAAAACTATCGCAGCGGAATCATATATTCAAAAATATTTTCTTCATCTTTCATTAAAATGTAAAGACTTTTTGGTCAAAGTCAACAATTATCATCATTCTCAATTCAACATTTAACAACTCATGAAACTCATAATAAAAAAGCGACAATCCAATCATATAAGCATTCTATTTCCCCCCGATGTTACATCTATCAGAGCAAGACACCAGACACTCTAGAATTAAGCTATACAACTTCCAGCTAAGACTTCACGCTACGCAAACTCATCTCGGATATCTGCAAGTTTCCCACAAAAGAGGCAACATTTCTAAGCAGGTAGGGTGAGAAATCATAATTTATTATAATAATATAAGGGTATGGAAAATAAATAAATTAAGTACAACAGTATCATAACATCGTCAACAACAAAATTCAGCAACAATACAATCATAAACACATTCTTTAAAATGCGATGTCAACTATAATGAAATGCATAATATGCGTGTGGTACCAATTTTTCTCTATGTGATGGAAACTTTTCCATAAACCCTCCACAAGGGAGCACACCAAAATCACCAAATTAGTTCAATCCTCATGATGGGATTGAAGCTACCAATAGGCCGAAGCCCCACCAAAATATGCCATGAAATGCAACGATGCGATACTCCTCATAAATCACCAAAAATCAACAGTGCATCATTCATTTCATGTTCAGCAAACAATCATCAAATAATCATTTCTTTCACCACAATATCACATCAATAATACTTATTTATCGATAATACAACAAAATAACTCCTTTGATCAACGAGATAACAAAACAACTTCTCTCATCCACATCAACAAATCGTCAATTCACAACAACCTCATGTTTATAAGCATAAAACCAATTTTCAACAATACAACAAAAGAACTTCTTTTATCAACAACAAAAAATCATCAATTTACAATATAAATCAGGTTTATAATCATAAAACTAATCCCAACAATACAACAAAACAACTTCCTTCATCAACAACAACAAATCATCATCTTACAATAAAATCATGTTTATAATCATAAAACCAATTCAACTTTTTGTAAATATTCATCATTACAAAATTTCTCACTTCACTCATTTTATTTGATCAAATTAATGTTCATCTCGTTAGCTTTCCGAAGCTTCAAACGGGACCTAAATCGGAGTTACAGATCAAAAGTTATGAATTTTTCAAAATTAAAAAGTGCCACTGTTACAGTGTTAACCCGTTAACCCATAGCGTTAACCGGTTAACGCCTCATTTATTTGCCCAAAACGCATATTTTTCACTTGTTAACCGGTTAACACCTATGGTTAACCGGTTAACACCTGGACATAAGCAGTTTTCTACTGTTTTTACAAATTCTACACCAAAATACCCCAATTTTCATACGAATTCATCCCAATGTAACCCAAAACTTCTTACCAATCAATAATTAATCACATACAACAATAATGCATCAACTTAAACATCAAACACACCATTCTAAATTATCTTATCAACCCTAATTCACCAATTCATACTCTTATAACTCAATCTATGTCATCAAACCTAACAATCACAAAAATCATACAAAACTTAATCTATTCATAAACCAATTCTTATAAAACAATAATAAGCTATGAAAACACCCCATACCTTAGAGAATTATGTTGATTGAAACTCTTCTCCAAGGTTTCTAGCAATTTCAATACCTTAAGCTTCTCTCCTCTACTTCTCCTCTTTAGCGTTCTTCACAATTTTCACGATGAAAATTAGAAAAGTGATCGATCTTCTCTTCTTAGACAAAACATCCCAGTTAATGATTTTCCAAACTTATCCTTACTCTTTTCTAATAAATACCACCTTGCCCTTTCTTTAATATACTTTTATTAATAATAATAGTATAATAATACACTAATCATTCATATTATATAAAAATACTCTTTATACTCCCAAATGACAAACATAACCTCCATACCCCCACATCTATTATTTTAAATAATAAGCAATAATTCGAATATTACTACATGATTATTCTTATTATTAATATTATTAAAACAAATTCACCACAATGCATAGGGCCACATAACCACCTATTGTCAAAATCATCATATATCCTCAAATAAGCAACAATTACTCATAATGGAATTTGAGGTGTTACATCTCTCCCCCACTTAAAGAATTTTTATCCTCAAACATTTATCTGATTCAAATATTTCATCTACTCATTCCATCTGACTAATCACCTCTCTACTAAGAAAGGCAACTCCATATAAAATACAAACCATAACTCATAACAACAACGACAACAACAATGTGAATACTACACAAGTGATACACTGGACAACTAGAATCGCAACACAAGATAGTACCCAACTCAAGAATTCAATGATTAAAGTATTAACATATCACAACATAGGAACACACAACTCCAACACGACATTAATACAACCAACCTCAACATCATTGTTACTCACATATGAGCAATCGCACTATGCCACGCGTTCGTTGCGCACTCTGATTACCTGTAAGGTAGTTACTCCACCGAGTTCAACTTCCAACTCCCAATCACCAAAACCGATGTAGTAAAAGACTTCAAATTAACTCTTCAAAATTTTCATCCCACATGTATCCTACACTGTCGTAGTTATTGTATACTTCAACTCAGATCTGTAGGACAACACCTTTGACATTCAACCTGAATACAACGACGACTACTTCCAAATCTTGGGTAAGATGTACATGTACTCCCACGAATTTCCAATTATCCTCAACACAACTACAACTTTACCATCTTTTAATAACATGTCCTTCAAAAATCATCTTAAACACACAACATCACTACAACAACATAAGGTATTGTCGCTCCCAAAGATTTGCATCCCGATACAAGTGCGAACGGTCGGGGAAAGGAGAAATGAAGGTGAAATGAATAGAGTCGCCAGCTAGGCATTTTTATCCTGAAGGAAAGGTAATGTTGCATAAACCTAGAAAGATATGGATAAGACGGTTGCGAACCAGAAAAACTGAGAAAGGGGGTTGGTTACAACCTGGGAAGGTATTAGCACCCAAATTGTCCGTCGTACTCGACGGGATCCACGCTTAAAAGATTGTGTTTAAAGGGGTAGTGTATGTGCTATCTGTGTGCAAAAGCTAGGGAAAGAAAGTACAGGTGTCAGTGCAAAAGTGAGAATTACTCAGGAACTGAGGCTCAAAAAAGAATGCTGAAAGAGGGAGATGACAAAGAGACTTTTGTTCGATAACAGTTAAGTTATGCCTACGTATCCTCTCGTGCAATGAGGAAGTCAAAACACCGTAGTTCGACTCAAAGAGACTGAAAGAAATGACTGTGAACTGCTTGCTTGTCTATGCTCAAGTGTATGACTCGTCTGGCTTGAGTTCTAACTGTCTTACATTAGACAGAAGAAGCAAGGTCTCGCTTATTAATGAGTGTGATGAGAAAAGAATCCCGAAGGAGATGATTATTGTTTGTTTTTGTGTTTTCAGTTTTGTTATTGTTTTTGGTATTTTGCATAAGTTAATGAGCTTAAACCTAAATCAAGGGTTTGTAAACTCATTATATCCTCCCTTTGATTAGGGATAATGAGAATACTTAAGTATGAGATAAGCATCTCAACTTAATTACCATGATGATGTAGGATTAAGATCATTAACCTACTTGTGATTAATTAGGTGTTTTTTGGGTTTTGTTTAGTGTTAGGTAATGAGTTTAAGCCATAATCAAGGATTAGTGAACTCATTACACCATCATAATAGAAGGATAATATATGAGAACACTTAATCTGAGGAAGATACCTCAACTTAACCCATGGTTAGGGATTAAATTCATGACAAAACAAGCCCTTTATTAAATTGATTTTAATTAAGAAGTGAGATTAAGAATTGGATTTTATGTTTGTAAGACAACTTGAGGGGGACTTGTCCATTAAACACTTGGGTTAGTCCTTCTTAACCATAAAGGAAGAATTAGAACCCTAATGTAAGGCCAAAGTTACAAGATGAAGTCTTAGTGATTATTAGATGGATTTATTAAGAGGTTTAAACAAATTAAGGGTTTAACACTTAGGATTAAAGTTATACACTCCATCCTAATACAAGGATGCGGGCATAACCCTAATTCCAAAGTCCTAAAACCTTAAAGGTTTAGTCTCTAATGATGAGATGAGAAGAGAGACACAACGAAGACTCAAAGGTAAAAACTAAGGGGGACTAATCACAACCCTAATTATTATCATGCTTGGATGTTCCTATGGTTTGTAAGGCTTGAGAAAGATCTTCAAGGAAACCACCAATGGAAGAAGGAGATGAAAGGAGGAAGAAGCAGAAGAAATAAGTTACTTACTTCATTGAAGAAGATAAGTAACTTAAAGAAAGAAAGTGAGAGATGATCACAAGTGAACGAGTTCACTTCAAAGAAACCAGCAAGATACATATGAAAGAGATGAAGAGAAATGAGAAGTGAAGGCAAATCCACTTCTCAAAGTAACTTACCACCTGAAAATGTTAGCATGAATGCATAAAGTTCAAAGCATAAAGGAATGAAATGAAATGAGATGCAATGAGGTGAGATGATCAAATTCAGAAGTGTTTATGCAAGTTCAATGTCATGTGAGATGATGCAAGGGCATACAAAGTGCATATGAATGATTATACAAAGAATGAGATGTCATGTAGGCATGCTTTGAAGTTTGAAAGTTCATGAAAGTTAATGAAAGGAAATGAATGCAAATCATAGCAAATGAATGAATAAATGATTGATCAAGGTTCTAACATGTCCTAAGATGTCTAAGATGACATATGAATGCAAGAAATGTCTTGGCAAGTTCATGTATGAATGCATATGAAAGATGAATGCAAAATTGGAAATGCACTCAAAGGAACCCTAAACCTATACTAGGTTACCATCCAACGGGGGAGGTCAGAAGCTAAACCTAGAAGGAGTTATGAATTTCCCAAGTTTCTAGGTTTTTTTTGGGTGATCCTCAATGTAAAATGCCAAACAAATTGAAACTAAAAGGTAAGTTCATGCCAAATATATCCTAGATACTACATGATGTGTGTGAAACAATGCAAAAAGAACCAATTTCAAACCCTTCATGGTTAGGCGGAATAGATTTTTCAAAGGTTAGGGTTAACAAATGTGATTTTATGAACCCTAAATTCAAAGAAAATTGTCAAATGATGATCAAAATCAAAAAGAAATTTGTATGAGGGGTATGAAAATGTTTTTAAATGTGTTAAGATGTAACATGAATTTTTTGGTGATTTTTAGAAACTTAAATGCTATTTTAATTAATTAAGTTTAATTAATTAATTAAAATAAACATTTAAATATTTTAAAAATACAATTTTTATGCAAAAAATAAAATAAAAATCATTTTCTGATTAAGAAAAATATTTGAAACAAAAATGCAAAGGGAAATATTTTTAGGATTTTTCTAAGTACTTTAAATTAAATATGCAAGATAAATGAATAAAAATGAAATAAAAATGAATTTAAATGGAAGTATGCACATCTGGTGGCTGAGATTCAAAGGGAAAATGGAGGGAATTGAATGCGCGCCAGATCTAGTGGTCCACATTCAAACTGGCCTAATTTCTTAATTAATTTAATTAATCTGTAATTAAACTTAAGTGAAATGATCCTAGCCATCCGTTCCTAATCTAATCCAAATCCAAAGGCCTAGAACACGTCTGGCAAATAAAACCCTAATTAAGCCCTAATCACATTCAGATGACCGGAACAGTGCTCCGGTCATCTTCTCCGGCAATACCTTCACTCTATCTTCTTCCCTAGGCCAAATCAAAGCCTCTAAATCTCCAGAAACAATCCCCTAACCTTCCTAAGCATGAATCTACCCTCAAAACACATTTATCATTCCTTAAAAACAAGATTCGAAGCAAAACGTGAAACTGAACAGAAATTTCAGAAACTCAATACATGCTTAATACTAAACTATTTTCGAAACAAATTACATCAGCATGATCAGTGAAGCATGAAGAATCATTTAGGAACTTAAAAATAAATTTCTGGAAAAAAAGTTCTTGATGATACCTGAGCTTGAGCTTTCTTAGTCTGAGCTATCTGGGCCTCTCCTTGGTGTCAATCAACTCCAATGGACCTCCTGAGTATGCTTTAATGCTTGGAATGAATTTATTTGGGCTGTTTTGAAGTTTCAGTTTTGAAATGTGAGAAATCGTGTTTTTGTTTTGTGATGTTCCAGGCTATAATGGAGGGTGGGAAATGTTCAATGAGTGATGCTGAGTTGAATGGTGAAGTTTGCTTGAAGTTTTTGTGCATGTGTTATGAATTTTGAAAAGGGAAAACTTCTTGAGGATTTTTGTGTTCTTGAGTTGTGGGATGATTCAGGGCAATATGTTGTATGAAATGAGTCCCTTGAGGCATGTATGTAAAGTTGTGATAGGTCAGAGTAGTTGTTATGGCCTATGCTGATTCGTATGGGTGATTTTGCAAAAAAGTCAAGTTTGGTTGTACTTGAGGTATGGGTCATGGCAGGACTGGTTGCAAAGGGGTGTCTGGCCTCAACTGAGTTCAAGGAGGTCCATAGAAACAGATTTGGCATGCTGGCACAAGTGTATGGGAAGATTCATACCATTTTGCAAATTTGAGAAGTTTTGGCCCTTTTGGAATTTCTTGAAGTTCAAGGCATTAAAATGCATGATTCTTGGGCCAATTCTGATCAACATGAGTTGCATTATGAGGGTATGATGTATAGAGATGCCTTAGAGGTCATGAAATTGCTTGGCAAGTGGTTTTGCAAAAAGTCCTCTTTGGTGCATTCTTGAAAATTATAGGATTTTTGCCAACTTTGAAGGATCATAACTTGAGTTCCATAATGAATTAGAATATGTTATTGTACTTTTTGAAAAGGGAAAGACCTAATCTGTAACTTTCTTGACCAAGAATTTTTCATATGAAGCATTTTTTATTAAGAAAGAGGAGGTTGAAGAACTTTCCCAAAATAGATAGTTTCCATTACAAGTCATTTCCATTTTTGGCAACTTTTGGTTTAGCTCAAATTTATTCAATTTTGTGATCTTCCAAGCACTTCAATGATCAAATAAAGATCATATAACTTCAATTTGATGAAAATACCCCTTTGGTTCCATTGTTGGGGGCCTCAGATGCCCTGAATTTGACTTAACTTGCTCAAAAAGTTACCCAGTGAACATATGACTTCCACAATGAATTCCTTCATTAAACTTGGTACACATGATCCCTATAACATCTTAAGAACATTAGAAACAAGAATGGTCGAAAAATTTGGAGTTAAGGACTCTGAAACCAAATCTCTAATTTTGGTCATCTGTGTAGTAAAAACCCTAGCTCTGCTTCCATGCCTTGCCAGTTCTTGTGATCTCTTGACTTCCATGAACTTTGAGGAGTATAATATGATGGTAGAACCCACATGGAACCTCTTGGAATGATTTAAGGCCTTTGGAGTGGCTCAGCTGTATCCTTGGATTTCTTAGATCACAAACCGTAGATGCAGATGAACTTGAGCTATGCAGTGAAGCAAAAAATGCAATATGAGATGTAATGTTTATGGTTATGCAACAAATGAAAGATCACAAGTCATGGTGTTAATATGAGTGAGGGAAAATTTGGGGTGTTTACAGCTGCCCTTATTCAAGCATGAGTTAGCTGTGCAGGATGTAAGCGCCTGGCTTAACAGACAAGCAAGATAACTTGTGGTTGAATACCAAAGACAGTCCAAAATTTCCACTCGCCGGGGAGAAGAAGAAAAGGGATATAAAGTGTGAAAGATAGTATAGTATGTTTATCAAATGAAGGCGATGGAGGACGACCATCGAGCAGAGGACGACTGTTGGGGGTAAAGCAATGACGGGGACGGTCGACAAGCTGGGGAAGTAAAGATACCATGATGGGGACGACCATCAGGTAAGGAAATAATATTCTCTGGGGGATTAAGGTAAATGATGGGGACGGCCATCAGGTTTGCAAAGTAAAGTAAACAACGATGGGGATGGCCATCGGTTTAAAGAATAAATGAAATAATGATGAGGGACGGTCATCAAAGGTGAAGGACGATCACCTAGCAGGGGACGACTGCTCTTTATCACGACATAGGACGAATGTCGGATAGAAAAGGTCGATGATGGGGACGGCCATCGGATAAGCATGACGAAGGATGATCATCAAGAGGTGAAAGACGATCACCTAGCAGGGTACGGCTGCTCTCGGGGTTTATCACGACATAGGACGAATGACGGATAACAAAATCAACGATGGGGACGGCCATCGGATAAATGATGAGGGACGGTCATCAAAAGGTGAAGGATGATCACCTAGTAGGGGACGGATGCTAAATATCACGACATACAACGAATGCCGGATAGGAAAGGGTTCCAATAATGGAGACTCCACTGGGGAAAGGATGAGGGACGGTCATCCAAAGGTGAAGGACGATCACCTGGCAGGGTACGGCTGCCGAAAGTATCACGACATAGGACTAATGTCGGACAAAAGAAAAGTTGTTTTCCGGGAAATGGTAAACACGGACGAGTGCGTACGCTCAAGAATAAAAGGTATAAGTGTTTGACGTTGTGTGTAGATTAAAGATGCGGACGAGCATCCTTAAGACCATGATACAGACCAGTATCGGTAAAAACAAACGCTGACGCGTGTTCAGAGATGATGATATGAACGAGTACCAACTGGTTAACAAAGAACACGGACGTGTGTCGAATCTGTGGGGAATAATAATATATATACAGGATACGGACGAGTATCAGAGACTTCTGTATAAGTATGAGTGAGGATTGTTTTTAGTGAAGTATGAGCAAGATACAGACGAGTATTCAACTTGCTGGGGAATGTATGACACAGACGAGTGTCAAAAGAGAATGTATAGGTTATGAACAAATATATGAGAGTGAAAAAGGTGTTTCGGCGACCTGTGGGGATAGGATGACACGAACGGGTGTCGACAAGAGTGTGTTATAAAGAAGTGCTTGGTTTGCAACAACTGATTTGGCAACCGTGCTGGGGGAAGGGTGATACGGACGAGTGTCAAAAGAGCATGTATAGGTATCTGTATTTGAGGGTGTAATGGAGATGCTTTGGCTTATATATGTGGGGGATGTGAGCTTTTATATTCATTGCTGATGAAGTACTCATGGTAATTACAGGTGACTGGCTCGAACCTGGCTTGTGATCATGCGAATGTTTGATTTTTGCCGTAATGTTCCATATTAGATGGAATGCTATGATCTGTGGGAAAAAATGATGCGAATGCTATGATTATACAAAGGGAAACCGATCCGGGATTTGGATCCCACTGAAGATTGGATCTCTAGCTGATCTGCTTGGAGGGATATCCCAGCTGGGGGAGATCATTGGTCGATTTGTTAGGATATATAGCTCTGCTTGAGGAAATAGATCATTGATAGACCTATCCTGTAAGGAGAAACCTAGCTGGGGATTAGGAAGCTTCCGTCACTTTGTTGTGTAAGAGTTTCAGGCATTGCTCTTTTGGGAGAGGCTGGAACTTCTGTGGGGAGATTGGATGGGGATGCTCCTGTGCTAGGGATGAGTGTAAACACCACAAATTTTCCCTCACTCATTTCACCATGGCTTGTGATTCTTTTCATATTGCATAAGTTCAATCAGGTCATCTCATAGAGCATTTTTGCTTCACTGCATTGGTTTAAAGTCATCTGCATCTAGGGTTTGTGATCTGAGCAATCCCTGAGCTATCTGAGCCACTCCAAAGGTCTTCAATCATCTCTAGAGGGTCCATGTATGTTAAAGAATCAAATTATATCCTCCCAAGATCAAGAAAGTCAGAAAATCACAAGAGCTGAAGAAGGCATGGAAGCAGAGCCAGGCTTAATTGCCCAGATGACCTAAAATTAGGGTTTTGGTTTCAGAGGCCATAACTCCAATTTTTTTTTGGTAATTCTTGTTTCTATTGGTCTCTATATGATATGAGGATCATGCACACCAATTTTCATGAAGAAATTCAATGGGGAAGGCATTTGATCAATAAATGACTTCTTGAGCAAGTCAATGCAAAATCAGGGCATCTGAGGCCCCCATCATCCAACCAAAGGGTCTTCTCCATCATTTTTGGTGTATATGATCATTGTTTGATCTTAGAAGAAGTTATAAGTTCACAAAATTGAAGAATTTCAAGCCATTTGCAAAGTTGCCATTTTGGGAAAGTGACTTGTAATGCAAACTTGCCATTTTGGGGAAGTTTTTCAACCTCCTCTTTTTGATTCAAAAATGCTTCAAATGAAAAATTATTGGTCATGAAACCTGTAGATTGGATCATTCCCTTTTCAAAAAGTACAAGAACTTGATCTAATTCATCATAGAACTCAAGTTATGGCCTTGCAAAGTTGGGAAAAATTACAAAATTTCACTTATGTACCAAAGAGGGAAACTTGCAAAAACTCATACAAAGGCAGTTTGTGATCTCTAATTGACTTCTAACCATTACACAAACATTATACATGACCTATAATTCAGAATTGGCCCAAGAATTTCAAAGTTTCATGCCTTACACATCAAGAAATCACAAAGGGGCCAAAGTTGCACCAATTTGCAAAAGCTCATGTAACCATACCTCCACTTGTTACAGCTCATCAAATCTGATCCATAATCCTTCCTTGATCTTTGCTACGCACAGCCATACCCAAATCCCAGCCTGCCACTTGCCCATACCTCAAGTACAAGTCATGTTGACATTTTGGCAACTTGACCATACCAATCACCACAGTCCACCACCCACTCTCTGGCCTATCCAGACTTTACAAGCATGCTTCAAGGATTGATTTTCATAAGACACATAAGCCTAACACTCCAAGAACTCAGCATTCCACAAAAACTCTCCAACTTGCAAAACCCTTCGAATCTCTCAGCTCACTCACTCAATCTTCAAACAAATTCCACCATTCATCTCTAAATCACTCACTGATCACAAACCAACCATTGAAACAGCCAAAAGCACCTCACAAACCAAATACGATTTCTGACCAGTTGGGTTGCAAACTCACAAACTAGCCACAAAACACTCCAACCAAGCATCAAAGCTTCATCAGGAGTTCAAGGGGAGTGGTTTGCACAAAGAGATAAGGCCTGAAAGTCCCAAACTGAGAAAGCTCAAGCTCAGGTACCTCCCTGAAACATTTTTCCAGAACTTGTTTCTTTAGTTATAGAATGGTAGAGTGTGTTCCACTGATCACAATGAGCCTTGAATGATGAAAAATGATTAAGAAATGAGCTTGTATCGTGCTTCTGAAATTTCTGCAGTTTTTGATGTTTGATTCGAATCTTGTGGTTGAGGCATGATAAATTTGTTTTGGTGTTTGATTCTTATTTAGAATTGTTAGGGGAGTGATTCTGGAAAGTTAGAGCATTTGAAATTGCCTAGAGAGGAAGTTATGAATTTGGGTGATCGGAGAAGATGACCGGAACACTGTTCCGGTCACCTGAGTTTGATTAGGGCACAATTAGGGTTAATTACGTGGTTAAGCTGAGTTTAAATGTGAGCCCTCAGATTCGTTTTCCCGCGTGCGTTCAAGGGTCCAGAATTTGTGATTAAACCCTAATCTCTGATTAATTAGGCTAAACATAATTAATGAAATTCAAATCTCTAGGATTGATCCCAGCCCTCCAAATCCGCGCCAGTCTTTCCCTCCACCTTGAGTTTAAATGTTAGCCTTTGGATGCGCTGACTTTTTCATTTAAGTTGATTTTCTTTTATTTTTCTTGCATTTTCTTTATCATTTTATTCAAAATAGCAAAACTCATCTAAAACATTTTATTTTTTGCATCATGGTTCTAAATATTTTTCTCATTCTGAAAATAATTTTTATTTTATTTTTTGCATAAAATTTGTATTTTTAAAACATTTAATTGTTTATTTTAATTAATTAATGGAAATTAATTAATTAAAATACCATTTAAGTTTCTAAAAATCACCAAAAAAATCACATTGCATCTTGGTACATTTAGGGACATTATCAAACCATTCATACAAATTTCTTTTTGGTTCTTGATCCATTTTGACATTTTTCTTGGGATTTAGGGTTCTTAAAAATCAATATTTTGACCCTAACTTAGAAATATCTTTTCTGCCTAATCATGAAGGGTTTGATAGTGCTTCTTTTTGCATTGCACCCCACATATCATGTAGTTTCTAGGATAAAATGGGCATAAATTTATCTTTCATTTTTTATTTGTTTTGCATTTTCCCTTGTGAGGTACCTTAAAACCCTAGCAAACTTAGAAAATTCACAAATTCCTTAGGGTTAAGAATTAGGTCTCCTCCTTTGGGGTGTGATAGCATATGGGTTTAGGGTTCCTTTGATCCTATTTTCAATTTTTTATCTCATGTCTTGCTTCTGATTTTGAATTTTGCATTGCATATTGTATGTAAACCCTAATCTTTGCTTTCATTTGCATTCATTCTTTATATACTTGCATACATGAACTTGCCATGACATTTTGTGCATCCACATGACATATAAGACATCTTAGGACACATTAGAATCATGTTTGATCATTGCATCATTCATTGGCCATGTTTTGCATCCATTGCATTTCATAAGTTTTCATGAACTTTCATGCCTCCTTTCATGTCTCATTTGCATCTTCATTGCTTGTATGATCATCCTCATCTCTTGACATGCTTTCATACCATCTCATAGAATCATTTACATCTTGATCATGCTTCTGGTTTTGGTTTGCATCATTGCATTCATCTCACTTTCATTTCATTTCATTTCTTGTTGCTAACTTTTCAGGTGGTAAGTCATTGAGAAGTGAATTTTCCTTCACTTCTCATAATCTCTTCTCATCTCTTTTATGCATTCATTGCTGCATTTTTTACTTATGAATTAGATTGAGCTTTCTCATTCATGCTCCTTCTCCCCTTTCTTTCTCCAAGCAATTTATCTTCTTAAGTGAAGTAAGTTGTCTTGCTTCTTGCTGCTTCTTTTCCTTTCATTCTGCTTCTTCCTTGGTGGCTTTTCCTGAAGATCTTCTTGCAAGCTTCATAAACCCTAGGAACACCCAAGCATGATAGCAATTAGGGTTTGTTTAGTCCCCCATTAGTTTTACCTTTGTGTCATCTTTGAGTTTTCTCTTCTCACCTCTTAATCAAGGACTAAACCTTAAAGGTTTTAAGGCTTTGTGATTAGGGTTATGCCTGCATCCTTCTATTAGGATGGAGTGTATAACTTTAATCCTAAGTGTTAAACCCTTAATGTGTTTAAATCCTTAAATCAATTCACTTAATAATCACTAAGACATCAAGCTTGTAACTTGGGCCTTGCACTAGGGTTCTAATTCTTCCTTAGATGGTTAAGAAGGACTAACCCTAGTGTTAATGGACAAGTCCCCATCAAGTTGTCATACAAACCATAAAATTCATTTCTTAATCTTACCATTAACTAAAATCCACTTTAATAAAGGCTTTCTTTTGTCATAAGGTTAATCCCTAATCATGGAGTAAGTTGAGGAGCCTTCCTCAACTTAAATGTTCTCATCTATTATCCTTCTATTAGGATGGTGTAATGGGTCCATTAAATCCTTGATTATGGCTTAAACGCATTACTTAACACTAAACTAAAAAATCCAAAAACATATAAATAATTACAAGTAGGTTAATGATCTTATTCCTACATCATGGTGATTAAGTGTGAGGTGTTTACTTCATACTTAAGGTATTCTCATTACCCCTAATCAGAGGGAAGATGTGATGAGTTTACTAACCCTTGGTTTAGGCTTAAGCTCATTTCCCTATGACAGACACAAAAAGCAATAAAAGAATGAAAACACAAAAATAAACTATAATCGTCTCCTATGGGATTCTTTCCTCACCTCATTCACTCACAAACGAGAACTTGCTTCTTCCGTCTAATGCAAAACAGTTTTCACCTGAGCCAGACAGGTCATACACTTGAGCATAAACAAGTAAGCAGTTCACAAGTCAATTTATCTTTCAGTCTCTTTGAGTCGAACTACGGTGTGCTGACTTCCTCATTGCACGAGAGGATACGTAGGCAGAACTTAATAGTTATCAAACAAAATTCTCTGTATATCCCCCCCTCTTCCAGCTTTATTCTTTAAGCCTCATATACTTGAGCTTCACATTCTTTCTTTACACTGACACACTTTACTTAACTTCACACTTCTTTTACACTGACACTTGTATTCTTTTCCAGCTTTGGGCACACAAAATAGCACTGACACTACCCTTTTAAGCACAAATCTTTCAAGTTTATATCCCGTCGAGTACGACGGACAATCTGGGTGCTAATACCTTCCCAGGTTGTAACCAACCCCCTTTCTCAGCTTCTCTGGTTCGCAACTGTCTTATCCATATCTTTCTAGGTTTATGCAGCATTACGTTTCCTTCGGGATAAAAATGCCTAGCTGGCGACTCTTTTTAGTTCACCCATTGTTCTCTCTTTCGCCGACCGTTCGCGCTTGTACCAGGATGCAAATCTTCGGGAGCGACAGCTTGGCGACTCTGCTGGGGACCCTTATAATGCAACCAGGGCTTCTGGTTCTTTTTTTGGCTTCCTCCTAGCGCTTGTTTGAATTGTGTTTACTGGGGTGTTATGTGCTATGTTTGTTTATTTATTTTGCTTTATTTACTGCTTTATGTACAACTTTATTTATTGCTTTCTTTACAGTTTTGCTAACTTCATATTGTCATTGTCGGATCTGGTTTTCTTTGGTGGGTAGGGTTCCACTGAGTGATTAAGGTCCTATACCTGGGACCTGAGTGACACCTAGGCTAGATTGGTTCATGTTCTTTCCCATTCCATTTCGGTCTGGTGCGGGAATATGAAACACGGTTCAGATGTGGGTTTCTTCTTGATAACTTTGTGCTACAGATTTCCTGTAGTGCTAGGGCTATCTGGGAAGCCTGCTAAGTCTGGATGACATTTATTTTGACCTTCAGAAGCTGAGGTGAATTAGAGGAGGATCCTTTATGGTTAGTGTAAAACATTGTACCTCTGGGTTAGAAGTGTTTACACTTCTCATAACTAATCCAAGTCTGAGGATCCTTGTTCTAGAACATTACCTGTGAGGGGGTTTGGTTGTTTACAGGTTTGCAGGAACCCTTGGCCACATCATACCCTGTTACTGTTTTGTTTAAGAGTACTCCACTTTGGATAGTTCTTGTGATTAACCCTGGACATGTGACTCTTTATTTGAGTCCCCCACCCTGGTTACTGGATTTCTGAGCCTTCATTTGGACTTTTTGAACATACATGGGCCTTATATCAAGACAGATAATCAGATCCAGCTTGATCACAAACCCTTGCATGTCATTTGCATATATCATCATTGCATCATTCAACATCTGTTTATTTGCTTTTCAGGGTATCCATTTCATTGTATCTTGGTTTTGGTTTTGACCCCTTCTTCTGCATAGACCTCTGCTTCAGCTGTCTTCTTCAGCATCTGCTTCAGTTATCTTCATCAGTCTGTCAGAGACTTACTGTCAGCTTCTCAGTTTGTGATCTTCATCAGCATCTGTCTACAGCTTCTTCAGCAGCACTCATGACTACTCCCAGGAAGAACAACATATCCTACCACTTTTTTGAGCCTGTGTTGACTGGCATCAGGCAGGTCCAGTCACTCATCACCCCTGACCATATCCCACTGTTTAGAGAACACTATGGAGGTATCTTGGATATGGTTATGGACCTTGATCCTTCTCAGAGGAGCATGATCCACACATGCTTGCAGTTTTATGACCCTCCACTGAGATGCTTCACATTTCCAGACTTCCAGTTAGGGCCTCTGCTGGAAGAGTTTTCTTTATTGATTGGAGTACCTATCAGAGGTAGAATCCCCTTCAACCCAGAGATGACTACTCCCAGAAATGAAGAAATAGCAAGGGCATTGTGCTTGGAGCCTGCCCTTATTGAGCAAAGTATGACAACAAAAGCTGGGATTCCTGGTTTGCATTTGGACTTCTTGATTTCTCAGGCCATCCTGAAGGCTTCATTGGGAGAGTGGAGGGCAGTCTGTGCACTTTTAGCCCTCAGCATATATGGGGCTATACTGTTTGCAGATGAGCCAAAATTTTTCAGCAAGAATGCCATCCATCTGTTTCTTCTGAAGAACCCAGTGCCTACATTGCTAGGAGATTTGTACTACTCCATTTATCAGAGGAATGAGAAACAAAGGGGGAAGTTGGTAAGATGTTGTGCTCCTTTGTTTTACACCTGGCTGCTCAGACACCTGCCTAAGTCAGATGCTTTCTTGAACCCCCACCAGCAAAAGAATTGGGCCAAGAGGTTCATTGCCTTGACTTCAGATGATATCAGATGGTGCACCCAGAGCACCAAAGGCAAGGACATTATCACCAGTTGTGGGAAATAACCAAATGTGCCTCTGATATGAGTGAAGGGTTGCATCAACTACAATCCTTTACTGTTTAAGAGACAATTGGGATATGCCTTAGTTCACCCTCCCAGAGGACAAGATTTAGCTGAGACCCTATATTGTGAAGTGCAACCTAATTCAGTTGTTGTCAGACAAGCATCCTGGGCTTGGGACAACATCCAGACAAAAGGGGTGGCTATTCTTGGAAGATGTAACAATGTTGCTTCAGCTCAGTACTCAGACTGGTCCCGTACTAGAGCTCAGATTACCAGAATGCCTTTCACCTTGGAAGACATACCTGGACCATCCATAGTACAACCTGCAGCAAAAGTTAGCCTGGAGGAATTTGAAAAGTTGAAGGAAAGGAATGAACAGTTATCTCAAGCCTTAAATAAGACTCTTTGGGAAAGGAGTGATGGTCGTCTGGACATTGAGAGATTGGAAAAGCTCGGGGTTGAGCATCTTGCTAAAATTGAAAGGACAAAAGACTACATAAAGAAAGCAAGGGTTGGGGAATAGATATTGAAGAATGCCTGCAAGGAGGCCAAGATTAAGAAAGCTAGGGCTGAGCACTATCTGCAAGAGAGTCAGGCTAGGTGGGTCAGGATCACCGAAGCCCGTACACAAGAAGACCAGAAGACTCAAGCCAAGATTGAGCAGTTGGAAGCCAATAAGAAGAAGCAGCAGGAAGCTTTGTTGATTGCACAGAAGGAGATATCAGAGCTGAAGCTCAGAGCAGGATTAAAGAGATCAAAGGACCAGGACATGCATAAGAAGCTGACCACTGCCATTGCTACCAGGAACCTCCTCATTAGGACCATTACAGAGCACCCAACTGGTCAGGTGACTAAGGCACTCCTGAAAGAGGTCAGAGAAGATGAGTTTGGACTGGATGTCTGACTATTTGCTTGTTGTTTGTTTCCATTTGATGTACTCTTCCTTTTGTTGTATTTTGACCCTCCACGAGCATGTATTGTAAAACAAACTATGTATTGTTCATCATTTGTAATATATTTAGTTTGTTTTCATTTGGGCTTTTCTCTCAACAACATCAAGCATCTTCCTCGAGGTCTGGAAAGGTCAAAACCAAGAACCAAACCGGATACCTTGGAAAAAAATAAGCATATTGCATTGCATACTAACTTTGTTTTTGTTTTGTAGGTTTTGTTATTATTGTTTCTAACTTTGTTGTGATCTCAGGAAACATTGCTCGTCGCTGAGTGTTCCCTGTCAACCGCGCGCACCGGTACCCGACTCGTAACAACCTTCCCGACATTCAAATGGAACAAGTACAGCAGGACCTGACTGAGGTCAGAAATCAGATGGCCAATGAGAGAGTGGAGATGAGAAATCAGATGTCTCAGTTCATAGCAGTGATGACTGGCTTAGCCCAGAGTCAAGAAAGGTTAAGAGAGTTGGTGGAAAGACAAACTCCTGAGGAACCTCATCTAGGAACAAGAGGAACTAGCAACAATGAACGGGGCCAGCCTCGTATTGATCCACAGGAGTATGGACCTCACTTGAATCCAGAAGTTAACATCCCGAGGAATGGTCAAGGTAATGTTGCTGGGGACCAAATCCTGCAGGAGGATCCCCAAGGAGAACAGTTTACTGTCGTTGGGGCTGGGGATGAGATATATGACAGGAGATTGGACGAGACTGCTGAAAAGTTAAGATCTTTGGAATCTCAGAATTCTTTGGGCTTCGATGTGATGGATATGGGACTAGTGGATGGGGTGAGAATTCCCCACAAATTCAAACCCCCATGCTTTGAAAAGTACAATGGTACCTCCTGTCCTCGCACTCATCTGCAGTCTTTCTTGGGAAGGCTCAAAGCTTATACCATGGATGAAAAGCTATGGATGTTCTACTTTGAGGACAGTCTGACTAGAGCTTCGAGAGAATGGTATTCGCATTTGTCTAGGGCCACCATAAGATGTTGGAAGGATCTGGCCGAAGCTTTCATCCGGAAATATCAATACAACCTGGACATGGCTCCCAATAGAACTCTTCTAATGGGCATGTCTCAGTCTTCCAGAGAGAGCTTCCGGGATTATGCTTAAAGATGGAGACAATTTGCTGCTGCTGTCCAACCACCCATGTCAGAAAGAGAAATGGCTGACATGTTCATGAACACATTGCAAGGGACTTATATTGATAGATTGGCTGCTTTCTCCTCTACCATTTTTGATGATGTGGTCATAGTTGGTGAGAGGATTGAAAGTCTCTTGAAGATGTGCAAAATCTCCGACAGTGGTGCAAGTTCCTCCAGTAATCCCAGAAAACCTTTTGCGGGACCCCGAAGGGCAGGCGAAACAAATTCCATTCATACAAGCAGGGGTAGGCCTCAATATGCTCACCGGTCAGTAGGAACTGTTACCCTCCCAGCTCTAATTCCACAACAATCATCATATCCTCAACAACAACAACCACAATATCAACAACAAGCTCATTATCCGCAACAAAGGTCGTACAACAACATCGTCCTTCCCAACAGAGGCCATCACAAGCAAACAGGGTAATTGACCCAATCCCAATGCCGTATGTTGTACTCTTGCCACAACTCCTAAAGCTCAACCTAGTTGAGTTAAGGACGTTGGCTCCTCCAGATCCTCTCAATCTGCCAAAGAACTATGATGCAAATGCCAAGTGTGCATTCCACTCAAACGCACCAGGGCATAATACTGAAAAATGTAGGGCCCTACAGATGAAAGTCCAGGATTTGGTGGACTCAAAAGCTCTCAATTTTGCGCCTCCTCCGAACGTCACAAGAAATCCAATGCCTAATCACAACGGGCCTAGGATTAATGCTATTGAGGAGGGCAAACCATCCACATTAATTAACAATGTTGCACAAATCCGAACACCCTTGGTTGAAATCAAAGCTCAGCTGTTAGCATGCCAAGTGTTCCCCGGATGTGAGGTTGGTTGTGGATATTGCAACATTGCAGTTAATGGATGTGAGAGGCTGAGAAATGGCATAGATGGCCTCATTAGAGATGGCATTCTTCAGATTACGACAATAACAACTGCAACTCCAACAATTCCTTCATCAACAATCACAGATACTCCTACAACGTCAGCAACCATTATTCCAACAGATTCTGCTACAACTCCAACGAATATTCAATCAATCACTTCAATGGATACAAGTTCAGTCACAATTCCTTCTACAATGACAACACCCATTATTCCATCAGTTCCTGCTACATCTTCAACACCCGTCCAGTCAATAGTACCGTCTACAACATCGGCAACAGTTAATGAAAGCGTCTCAACGGTTACGATATACTACGATCCCGCAAATGTTCCTTCCAACAACTCACAACAAAATGCTACTCCTGTCAGAGCTCCAGTTACCATATATTATGATGCACACACCATTGTGGTCTCCTCTGCAGCTGCTATCAGTCCGGTCACTATCACAGTGCCTGGACCAGTTCCTTACGAAAGCAATAGTGCCATCCCTTGGCATTACGGCTCAGATCTATACTGCGAGGGGCAGAAAATCACTTTAGAGTCATCAACTTCTTCACCTCAGATAGACAATGTGGGGGGAGGCGGAGGCTTCACTAGAAGCGGACGTCTCTTTGCCTCGTAAATACCATGACACATTGCTGAAGCAGAAGCTGCTGCTAAGGCAAAAGGGAAGAGCGTGGTGCAAGAAGAATCAGTTGCTAAAGAAATTTTGAAAACTCCTTTTGATCAAGAGGTTGATGAATTCATGCGGATAATCAAGAAGAGCGATTATAAGGTGGTGGACCAGCTTCCCCAGACACCTTCCAAAATCTCCATACTATCATTGCTAATGTGCTCCGAGGCTCATCAGAACGCACTATTAAAGGTCCTGCACGCAACTTATGTGCCGAAGGAGATTACTGTCAATCAGTTAGAGGCTGTGGTTGGAAATGTCAACGCTAGTCATGGACTAGGATTTACCAACACTGATCTGACAATGGAAGGTCGCTATCACAACAAGGCTTTGCACATTACCTTGGAGTGTAAGGGTGCAGTTCTTTCTCACCTATTGGTGGACACTGGGTCATCACTCAATGTTCTACCCAAGAAAGCCCTTGTGAAGCTGGAGTATGATGGATTGGCACTACGCCCAAGGAACTTGGTAGTGAGAGCCTTTGACGGTTCTAAAAGATCAGTTCTGGGAGAGATAAAATTGCCTTTAATGATTGGCCCACAGGTTTTCAAAACGACCTTCTTTGTGATGGATATACAGCCTGCCTACAGCTGTCTATTGGGTAGACCATAGATACACGCCGTTGGCGCTGTGACGTCAACCCTTCACCATAAGTTAAAATTTGAGTGGGAGGGCCAAGTCATTACCATTTGTGGGGAAGAAGATATCTTCGTTAGCCAGCTGGCTACCTTCAAATACATTGAAATGGATGGGGAGATCCATGAGACCATGAGTCAGGGGTTTGAGGCCCTTAATATCAATGAAGCATATGATGTGTCTGGGACTTCCATTACGTCATATCAACAAGCCCAGAAGGTTGTTGAGGAAGGTACCGCTCAAGGCTGGGGCAAGCTGCTGCCAGTTGAGAAGAAAGAAGACCGATTCGGTTTGGGTTACATACCAACTCGACAAGATCAACCAGAGGCTGCAACGGAGCCCAAGTTTATCAGTGGGGGATGCTCACCCCAGATGCTGTGAATAGTTTGGAAGATGAGTCAGAATACGAGCGCAACCTGGAAAGCTGGATACGTCCAAGGATCCCGGGGAACCATGTCTCAAACTGGTCTTCCCAGAAAATTATAAGAGTTACTCCTGCAGAGTAATTATTATTTCCTGTCTTTAATCATGCATCAAGTCCTGCATCTTGCCCAAGATGTCAGGGCTCATTTTGTAATCGGGCCATCTTGTATTTTGTGCAAACGATCAATTAATGAATATCAGGACATCTTTTGCAAATGAGTCTTTTCTTTTCCGCTCACTGTTTTTCATTTTTCATTTTTTGTACAAAAATAAAATGGAAATGTTTTTCAAAATAATAACTTCATTTTCACTTTTTCTAAACAAGATAAAACTGATCACTAAAATGAACAACCTTGCAGAGAGTGCCCTCCAGACTGCACCGACAACAACACTGCTATGACTTCATATGACTTTGACAATCCGATTAATCAAGCCGATGAAGGGGTTGAAGAAGATTATGAGCTACCTGAAGAGCTAGCCAGGTTGTTGAGACAAGAGGAGAAGGTTATAACTCCTCATGAGGAGGAAGTTGAGACGATTAATCTTGGTACAGAAGAAGATGTGAAAGAAGTTAAGATTGGGTCCTGTCTGCAAGATTCAATAAAAGAGCAACTTATTGACATGCTTCGGGAGTATGTGGATGTTTTTTCTTGGTCTTATCAGGATATGGCAGGGTTGGACGCCGACATTGTTATGCACAAGCTGCCTCTGAAAGAAGACTGTCCGCCAGTAAAACAGAAGTTGCGCCGTACTCGCCCAGATATGGCAATGAAGATAAAAGAAGAGGTACAAAAATAGTGGGACGCCGGTTTCCTCGCTGTGACTAGTTACCCGCCGTGGGTTGCTAACATTGTACCTGTGCCTAAGAAAGATGGAAAAGTACGGATGTGTGTGGATTACCAGGATCTGAACAGAGCCAGCCCGAAAGACGAATTTCCTTTACCTCACATTGATGTATTGGTCGACAATACGACTCAGTTCTCGTTGTTCTCCTTCATGGATGGATTTTCAGGATATAATAAAATCAAGATGTCACCTGAAGACATGGAGAAGACAACCTTCATCACACCCTGGGGCACATTCTGTTATAAGGTAATGCCATTCGGACAGAAGAATGCTGGTGCCACTTATCAACGGGCTATTGTAACATTATTCCATGACATGATCCATAAAGAAATTGAATGTTACGTGGATGACATGATTGCCAAGTCCCTCACAGAAGAAGATCACCTGGTGAATCTGTTGAAACTATTCAAGTGTCTGAGGAAGTACCAATTGAAGCTGAACCCCAACAAGTGCACATTCGGGGTGCGATCCGGTAAGCTGCTAGGATTTATCGTAAGTGAAAAAGGGATTGAAGTTGACCCTGATAAAGTCAAAGCCATTCAAGAAATGCCTACACCGAAGACTGAAAAAGAAGTTCGGGGGTTTCTAGGTAGATTGAACTACATTTCACGGTTCATATCTCACCTTACGGCAACCTGTGAGCCTTTGTTCAAGTTGTTAAGAAAAGAGCAGACGGTCAGGTGGAACGAAGACTGCCAAAGGGCTTTTGACAAAATCAAGGAAGACTTACAAGAACCTTCAATCCTTAGGCCTCCAGTCGAAGGAAGACCTCTAATAATGTACTTGACAATATTAGAAGAGTCAATGGGGTGTGTGTTGGGCCAGCATGACGAGTTTGGTCGAAAAGAGTATGCAATATACTACCTAAGCAAAAAGTTCACCGACTGTGAACAATGTTATTCACTGCTCGAGAAAACTTGTTGTGCTTTAGCGTGGGCTGCTCGCCGACTAAGGCAGTATATGATGACCCACATTACCTTATTGATCTCAAAGATGGACCCAGTCAAGTACATATTTGAGAAGCCAGCACTTACCGGATGGGTTGCAAGATGGCAAATGATTCTCACAGAATATGACATTCAGTACACATCTCAAAATGCCATCAAAGGCAGTGTATTGTCTGATTATCTTGCTGAGCAACCCATTGATGATTACCAGCCTATGAGATTTTACTTCCCCGATGAAGACATCATGTTCATAAAAGCAAAAGATCATGAAGAACCTATTCACACTGAAGGGCCTGACCCGGAGGAAGAATGGACTATGATGTTTGATGGGGCTGTTAATATGAATGGTCGTGGTGTTGGTTCAGTACTCATTACACCTAAGGGAGTTCACGCCTTTCTCAGAAAAACTCACCTTTAACTGCACTAACAACAAAGCTGAATACGAAGCTTGTATTATGGGTCTTGAGGAAGCCATTGACCTCAGGATCAAGACTTTAACTGTATTCGGAGATTCAGCTCTGGTAATCAATCAAACCAATGGCAAATGGTACACTCACCAGGAGCATCTGATACCTTACCGGGATTATACAAGAAGGTTGCTCACATTCTTCACAACAGTCAAACTTGAGTATATCCCTCGAGATGAAAATCAGTTTGCAGATGCTCTGGCTACCATTTCATCCATGATCAAAGTTCAAGCTGCCAATTTTGTGCCTCGGATTTCAGTATCCAGACTTGATAGACCGGCATTATATTCTCTGCAGGCCTTGCTAAAGATGATAAGCCTTGGTTCTATGACATCAAATGCTTCTTAAAGGATCAAACATACCCACCTGGGGCATCCTCCAATGATAAGAAGACATTAAGAAGGCTGGCTGGTAGTTTCTTCCTGAATGTTGATGGTTCCTTGTACAAAAGAAACTTTGATATGGTACTTCTCAGATGTGTTGATAAGACGAAAGCGGACTTGTTGATGCACGAGGTGCATGAAGGATCTTTTGGTACCCATGCTGGAGGGCATGCAATGGCTAAAAAGTTGTTAAGATCAGGCTACTACTGGATTACAATGGATGTCGACTGTTGTGCTTATGCCAGGAAATGCCATAAATGACAGATTTATGCAGATAAAGTGCATGTGCCTCCGAATCCTTTGAATGTGATGTCTTCACCTTGGCCCTTTGCCATGTGGGGCATTGATATGATTGGCAAGATTGAACCAACTGCTTCAAATGGCCACAGATTTATCCTGGTAGCCATTGACTATTTTACCAAGTGGGTTGAAGCAGCTTCCTATGCAAATGTCACCAGGAAAGTGGTAGCCCGATTCCTAAAGAGAGATATCATCTGTCGATATGGAATTCCCGAGCGAATCATTACTGATAATGGTTCCAACTTGAACAACAAAATGATGGCAGAGTTATGCCGGGACTTCAAGATCCAACACCACAATTCTACTCCTTACAGGCCAAAGATGAATGGCGATGTTGAAGCAGCTAACAAGAATATTAAGAAGATTGTGCAGAAGATGGTAGTCACCTACAAAGACTGTCATGAAATGTTACCATTTGCCTTGCATGGGTACCGTACATCAACCAGAACATCCACTGGGGCAACACCGTGTCAGCTTGTGTATGGTATGGAGGCAGTCCTACCTGTTGAAGTTGAATTACCCTCCTTGCAGGTACTAATGGATGTTAAACTGAATGAAGCAGAATGGTCCGATCCCGATACGAACAACTGAATCTGATCGAAGAGAAGAGATTAGCTGCAATCTGTCATGGGCAGTTATATCAGAAGAGAATGAAGAAAGCCTTCGATCAGAAAGTCAGGCTTCGAGAATACCAAGTGGGGGATCTTGTGCTGAAAAGACTCCTTCCTCCTCATACAGACCACAGCGGCAAGTGGACTCTGAATTACGATGGACCATTCATAGTAAAGAAAGTTTTCTCTGGTGGAGCACTGATGCTCAGGACTATGGATGGTGAAGACTTCCTGTCCCCTGTAAATTCAGATGCAGTTAAAAAATACTTCGCGTAAATTGACCCCCTGGACATAAAAACAGAATGTAAGTCTAGGAAAAAATAGGGCAGCCCGGCGAGTCAAAAACAGAATAAAAGACTCGGGCAAAAATAAGGGAAAATAAATAAAAAGTGTACACCCGCTGAGTTGAAAAGCCGCATTGGAAGCTCAGGAAAAAATGGGTATCCCGGTGGATTGAAAACCCGAAAGGGCGATCCACGCAAAATAAGGGAATAAGCGAACAACTGCATTCTGAATTCGTCTGTATCACTTACGACATGGCAAGCTTCGAAAGGTTCGAGCATCGGTCAGAATCAACCTTCTTCAGAAAGCAAGATGAGAAGAATGTCAATGTCATACGAGTCATAGCAAAAGGGAAGCACTGAAGCGTCATCAACATTGCCAGCATCTTTTTGTTTCTCAATTTGTAACAATCTCCTCATTTCAGGGGATCCGTTTCTTTGACTGTACTTGCCAATTCAGGGAAACCCAAATTAATAAAATCAGATCTTCAGTCACATTTTGTCTCGTACACTTTATCTTTATTTGCAAAAATGTCTGATTTCCTTAATATAATGGTTGCATAAATACAGATGCGTCTTTTTCTAAATTACATGCTTGCAGGAAATATATTTGCTCCCGGGAGTGTCTGAACTCCTATGATGGAATCCGGTAAGGGATACCTCGGGGTACTTGTACGTTTCTTTGTCAATACATGATTGCAGGTATTCAAAGCACAACATGGGGCATGAAGGCTTCTCCCCAATCATTACTTACTCAACACATCTTCCAAACAGCACCAGAGATGCTTTCTCCCCAGCAGGATGCCAAATAAGTACTTCCTCAGCACTTTCTCCAGGACAACATCAGGAGGGGCTCATTTCCCCAGCTAATTTTATCATCCTCGGCAGGATCCCTACAGACATCTCTAGGAAGGTCGTTCAATGATCATTCCTCCCCAGCCAAGTGTTAGACAGGGAACCGTCTCCCTGCAGAGTTTCAGCCTCTATCCAGAAGAGCAATGTCTGAAGATCTCACAACAAAGTGACGAAAGCTTCCACAGACCCCAGCTGGGCTCCTCATCATTAAGATAGGTCTATCAATGACCTGTTTTCCCAAGCAGTCATACATCTTATCAGATCTACCAATGATCTTTTCCCCCAGCTGGGATATTCTTTCAAAACAGATCAGCCAGAAATCTTCATTGTAACGGGATCCGGATTCCGGATTGGTATCTATTGCATAATCATAGCATTCGCATCATATTTCCCCTCAGAGCGTAGCATTCCGTCTAATACGGAGCATTATGGCAAAAATCAAACATATTGCATAATCACAAGTTAGGTTTTGAATCAGTCACCTGTAAATACCAACAATACCACATCAACAATACACAAAATACCTCTCAATTTCCCCGGCAGAAAGCCAAAGTGTCCCCTTTTCACTCTCAAAATATAGATATATGTTGCTTTGGCACTCGTCCGTGTCATCATTCCCCAGTAAAGTCGCCCGAACATTCTCTACAAACAGATGTATCATATACACTCTCTTGACACCCGTCCGTGTCACCAATCCCCAGCATGCTTGCCTAAACACTCATTGTAAACCAAACACTTGTTTATAACACGCTTCTTTTGACACCCGTCCATGTCATCCTATCCCCACAGATTGTCAGAATATCCCTCACATTTATAAGTTCATAACTTATACACTTTCTCTTATGATACTCGTCTGTGTCATTTTCTCCCCAGTGTAAACACCCCAAATTTTCCCTCACCCATTCACACCATGGCTTGTGATCATTTCATATGCATAAACACAATCATATCACCTCATATTATATTTTTGGTTCACTGCATAGTTTCTAAGTCATCTGCACCTAGGGTTTGTGATCTGAGCAATCCAAGAGCTTCTTGAGCCACTCCAAAGGCCACCAATCACTTCAAAGGGGTCCATGTGTGTTCAAGTATCATATTATATCCTCCTTTCAAAGTCAAGAATGCCAAAGAATCACAAGGACTGGGATTGGTATGGATGCAGAGCCAAGTTTGACTGCACAGATGACCTAAAATTAGGGTTTTGGTTTCAGAGGCCATAACTCCAAATTTTTTGGTCATTCTTGTTTCTATTGGTCTCTATATGGTATAGGGAGTATGCATATCAATTTTCATGAAGAAATTCCATGGGGAAGTCATCTGATCAAGAGTTGACTTTCTGGACAAGTCAGTATAAAATCAGGGCATCTAAGGCCCCCAATGACCCAACCAAGGGGTGATCTTCATCATTTTGAGTGCATATGATCTTTATTTGATCATGGAAGAAGGTTGAAGTTCACAAAATGCAAAAATTACAAGTTTTTGCAAAGTTGACTTTTTAGGGCATGGTTGACTTTTGAAGAATATGTCATTTTATGCCACTTTTCAAGCCTTACTTTTTGATCCAAAAATGCTTCAAATGAAAAAACTTTGGTCATGAAAGTTGTAGATTACATCTTTCCCTTTTCAAAAAGTACAAGAACATGATCTAATTCATTTTGGATCAAAAGTTATGGTGTGACAAAGTTGGCAAAAATCACTAATTTTCAAGATATGCACCAATTGGAAAATTTGCAAAATCATGTATCAAGGCCATTTGTGACTTCTAGTTCACATCAAACCAATGCACAAACATTCTATGTGACCTAAAAATCAGATTTGAACCAAAAGATCACATGTTCATGGTTGGCAAAGTAAGAGATTTTCATGAAGTTTCAAAGGTGATCAACTTGCAAAACCATCATCACACTTTCACCAACTTGCTGCATTGGCTATTGAACCTTCCTAGCACCTCTCACATACCATGCTGCGCCAGCCCCATGCTTGTACTAGCCTAGAACCAAGCCCATGCCTCTCTTACAACAAAGTGGACTTTTTTGCAAAAGTGAACATCCCAATCACAGCAGGCCAGGTCACATCATCTGACCAATTGGAATTGTTTATACTATCCATTTGCAAGCAAAACATAACATCAAGCCAGCCTGAAGCAAGCCCTAGCACAGCATACACAAACTCACCCCATTTTGCATTTCTCTTCGAATCTGTCTCCATAGCTCACAAACACTCAAACAAATTCCACTGCTCGTCTCACCTTGCCTCACTGAGCCAAAACCAACAAGACTCAGGCCTGAACTAAGCAAGGATAGAGTTTCACCATTTTCCACCCTCAAAGCCAGAACCTTCGAATCTCACCTTCCAGCCATCAAACACCCCATTTCTCTTCACCAACAAGTCAGAAACATTCAAAGGAGCAAGAATCCACCATTGGAATAGCTTAAAACCCCACAAATCCTGACTGTGCAATCTGCTACATCAGAACTCTTCCTCTCAAATCAGCCATCCACAAGGACTTTGGAGCTTCTCTTTGAGTTCAAGGGAGTCAAAGAAGATCATTTGCACGCAAAGGAGGCTCTGGAAGCTCAATATTGAAGCTTTCCAGCTCAGGTATGAACATGAACATTTTCTCCCAAAGCTTGCATTTTAAGTTATAAATCAATTGCTTATGCTTTGTTGGTCATGGGGATACTTTTAGAATCGAAAATAGATGAGAAATGAGTTTGTATGGTCACTCTGAAATTTCACCCGTGAAATTTGTTTCTTTCGATTAGCTTGATTCTTGGTGTTTAAATGATGTTTGAAGCTGGATTCGTGACCTAGGTTGTTAGAGGATCATTTGGGTGTGTTTAATTTGTTGTTTAGATGCCTGAATCATGAATTAGGGTTGTGTTGCCGCCGGAGAAGATGACTGGAGCTTCCCTCCGGTCACCTGAATGTTGTTATGCCCTAATCCCAGTCATTAATTCCATTTGAATGTGGAGCGTTGGATTAGTTGACCCCATTGACCTCCCGCGCGCATGAATGGCCCAGATCCATTTGTTTAGCCCTAATCCCTTTAATTAGTTTAATTAATCTTAATTAAATTAATTAACTCAGAAGCAATCCTGGCCCTCCACTAACGCGCGCAGTCAACCCATTCAAACCCAGAAGCCATCCCAGCCCTCCATTCGGTTGACTTTCTCATTTTCTTTGTTTATTTCATTTATTTCACATTTGTTTTACATAATTTATTTAAAATAGCAAAATTGTTTTAAAAATTATGAAACTTTTTCTCAAGAGTTTCATTAATTTTTAAAACACAAAAATATTTTTATTTTTATTTTTAGCATTAAAAAAGTATCTTTAAATATTTAAAAGTTTATTTTTAATTGATTAATGAAAATTAATTTATTAAAAATACTTTTAGGTATTTAAAAATCACCAAAAAATTCATGAAATGTTCTAAGACATTTAGAAACATTGTCCAACCTTCAAACCAAATTTAGTTTTTGATCTTGATGCTTTTTAAGAATTTCTCATTGAATTAAAATCATTTTTGTGCATTATTTTGATCCAAAGTTCAAAAAATCATTTCTGTCTATCCATGAGGAGTTGGACATTGATTCTTCTTGCATTGCATTGTGTTTAGCATGTAGTTTTTGAGTTTAAATGGCCATGATTTGATCTTTCATTTTCAATTTGTTTGGCATTTCTTTTGTTTGGAAACCCTAAAACCCTAGAAAACTTAGGAAAATCATAACTTGAAATTGGTTAAGAGTTGGGACCTCTCCTTTGGGCAGTGGATTAGTATAGGATTAGGGGTCCTTTAAGTGGCATTTTCAATTTTTTTTATCTTAGGGTTTGCTTCTGATTTTGATTTTTGTTTGTTGTATGGTTCATAAACCCTAATTTGGGCTTCCATATGCATCCATCTTGCATTCTCTTGCATAACATAACTTGCCATGACATTTCAAGCATCCATTTGATTCATTTGACATCATAAGACATATTGAAAGCATGTTTGATCATTGCATCATGTATTTGCCATGTTGTATGTCATGTGCACTTCATAACCTTTTATGTATGTTCATGTGTTTTAGCTTGCTTCATTTGCATTCATGAACTTGTATGATCATCTCCATGTGCTTCCTCATGTTTGTAGCATCTCATAGCATCATTAGCATCATGTATATGCTTCTGGTTTTGTTTCTCATCATGTCACCTCATCCCATTTTGCATTGCATTGCATTCCTTTTCTAACCTTTCAGGTGGTAAGTGACTTTGAGAAGTGAATTTGCCTTCACTTCTCATGCTTTCTTCTTATCTCTCTCTTGCATCCATGCTGCATTTTTGTATGTGTTTGAGTTTGAGCTTGCTCATTCTTCTCCTTCTTACCTTCTTTCTTCAAGTGACTTGACTTCTTGAATGAAGCAAGTTACTTTGCTTCTCTTGATCCTTTCATCTGCTTCCTGGTGGTTCCATTGAAGATTTCCCTTGAAAACCTCACAAACCTTAGGAACAACCAAGCATGACAATGATTAGGGTTTTGATTAGTCTCCCCTCTTAGTTTTACCTTTGTGTCTCTTTTGAGTCTTCTCTTCTTATCTCATAATCAGGGACTAAACCCTAAAGGCTTTAAGGCTTTGTGATTAAGTTTATGCCTGCATCCTTATCTTAGGATGGAGTGTATAACTTTGATCCTAAGTGTTAAACCCTTAATGTGTTTAAATCTCTCAATCAATTCACTTAATAATCATCAAGACATCACACTTGTAACTTGGGCTTTGCACTAGGGTTCTAATTCTTCCTTAAGCGGTTAAGAAGGACTAACCCTAGTGTTAATGGACAAGTCCCCCTCAAGTTGTCTTACAAATCATAAAATCTACTTCATCATCATACCATTAAATAAAATCCACTTAATAAAAGGCTTGTTTTGTCATGAGTTTAATCCCTAATCATGGATTAAGTTGAGGAGCTTTCCTCAGCTTAACATTCTCATCTATTATCCTTCTATTAGGATGGTGTAATGAGTCTGTTAAATCCCTGATTATGGCTTAACCTCATTACTTAACACTAAACAAAAACACGAAAAACATATAAATAATCATAAGTAGGTTAATGATCTTAATCCTACACCAAAGGTGATTAAGAGTGAGAATCTGACTTCACACTTAAGGTACTCTCATTACCCCTAATCAGAGGGAAGATGTGATGAGTTTACTAAATCCATTGGCTTAGGCTTAAGCTCATTAACTTATGACAAATCCAAAAGCAATAAAAGACTGAAAACTCAAAAACAAACAATAATCGTCTCCTTCGGGATTCTTTTCTCATCTCATTCACTCACAAACGCGAACTTGCTTCTTCCGTCTAATGCAAGACAGTTAGCATCTGTGCCAGACAGATCATACACTTGAGCATAGGCAAGCAAGCAGTTCACCAGTCAATTCATTCTTCCAGTCTCTTTGGGTCGAACTACGGTGTTCTGACTTCCTCATTGCACGAGAGGATACGTAGGCATAACTTAACAGTTATCGAACAAAAGTCTCTGTATATCCCCCCTCTTTCCAGCCTTATTCTCTAAGCCTCATATTCTTGAGCATTTCATTCTTGTTCCTGCACTGACACTGTACATTTATACACTTCACTTCTTTTACACTGACACCTGTACATTCTTTTCCAGCTATTTTATACACAGATTGCACTGACACTACCCCTTTAAAACACAAATCTTTTAAGCGTGGATCCCGTCGAGTACGGCGGACAATCTGGGTGCTAATACCTTCCCAGGTTGTAACCAACCCCCTTTCTCAGTCTCTCTGGTTCGCAACCGTCTTATCCATGTCTTTCTAGGTCTATGCAGCATTGCCTTTCCTCCGGGATAAAAATGCCTAGCTGGCGACTCTATTCATTCCCTGTGAGTTCACTCCTGTGTGTCCTCGCATCCCCCTTTCGCCGACCGTTCGCGTCTGTACCCCATTTGACCCGGCTTCATTTGGTGGGAGCGACAGCTTGGCGACTCTGCTGGGGATAATGTACCGCAACCAGGGCTTCTGGTTCTTTTTGTGGGTTCCTCCTAGCGCTTGATTGATTTGTGTTTACTGGGGTGTTATGTGCTTATTTGTGTTTGTATATGTATTTTATTGCTTTATGTACAATTGCTTTACTGTTTTCTTTATAGTTTTGCATTATATCATACTGTCATACTGTGCTGCTGGCTGGATCTGTTTGTTTGCTTTGGTGGGTGGGTGTTCTATTGAGAGTTAAGATCCTATACCTGGGATCTGAGTGACATCTAGGATAGAGTGGTTCATATTCTTTCCCATTCCATCTCGGTCTGGTGCGGGAATATGAAACACAGTTCAGATATGGGTTTCTTCTTGAGAACTCTGTGTTGCAGATTTCCTGCAATGCTAGGGCTATCTGGGAAGCCTGCTAAGTCTGGATGACCTTTTAGTATTGACCTTCAGAAACTGAGGTGAATTAGAGGAGGAACTTTTATGGTTATTGTAAACACTGTACCTTCGGGTTAGAAGTGTTTACACTTCTCATAACTGATCCAAGTCTGAGGATCCTTGTTTTAGAACACTACCTGTGAGGGGGTTGGGCTGTTTACAGGTTTGCAGGTACCTTGACCTCAGAATACCCTGTTACTTTGTTTGTTTAAGAGTACTCCATTTTGGGACAGTTCTTGTGATTCTAAAACCCTGGACATGTGGCTCTTTATTTGAGTCCCCCACCTTGGTTACTGGATTTATAGACCTCCATCTGGAATTCTTGAACATACTTGGACCTATATCAGAGTATTTGATCAGATCCAGCTCAGTCACAAACCCTTGCATATCATTTGCATACATCATCATTGCATCATTTTGACATTTGCTTATTTGTGTTTCAGGGTATCCATCTTCATTTGGTTTTGGTTTTGACCCCATCTTCAGTATTGACCTATCTTCATCAGCACCTGCTTCAGCTATCAGCCATCTGCACCAGCCAATCAGTGGCCCATTCTTCGGTATCATCATCAGCACTTGTCTCTACTCAGTCTCAACATCATGGCACCTAAAAAGAGCAACATCACCTACCACTTCTTCCAGCCAGAGTTAGCTGACATCAGGAGAATTCAGACCCTGATCACTCCAGACCATATACCGCTGTTCAGGGAACACCATGGAGATATACTTGATATGGTTATGGATCTGGACCCCTCACAGAGAAGCCTGATCCACACTTGCCTTCAGTTTTATGATCCCCCACTGAGATGTTTCACTTTTCAGGACTTTCAGTTGGGCCCCTTATTGGAAGAATACTCGTCATTAGTTGGTATACCTATCAGGGGTGGAATCCCTTTCAACCCTGAGATGGTCTTTCCTGGTAATGAAGAGGTAGCAAAGGCATTACATCTGGAACCAGTCCTGATTGGGCAGCATTTGACTTCTAAGGCTGGAATCCCTGGCCTACATCTGGATTTCTTGATCTCTCAAGCTACCTTGAAAGCTTCCTTAGGAGATTGGAAAGAAGTTTGTGCTTTATTGGCCTTGAGCATATATGGGATCATTTTGTTTGCAGATGAGCCCAGATTCATTAGCAAGAATGCAATCCATTTGTTCATTCTAAGGAACCCAGTGCCAACCTTGTTAGGGGATCTCTACTATTCAGTGCATCAGAGGAATGAAAAGCAGAGGGGAAGATTAGTGAGGTGTTGTGCTCCATTGTTTCATACTTGGCTTCTTAGGCATCTACCCAGGACAGACGCATTTTTGAATCCTCATCAGCAGAGAAACTGGGCTAAGAGACTCACTGCTCTAACTTCAGCCGATATCAGATGGTGTACTCAAAGCACCAAAGGCAGGGATATCATCACCAGCTGTGGGCATTTTCCCAATGTGCCCCTAATAGGAGTTAAGGGTAGTATTAATTACAACCCTCTGCTGTTCAAAAGACAACTGGGCTATGCATTGGTCCACACTCCTAAGGCACAGGACTTGGTTGAGACTCTTTATTGTGAGAACAAGCCTAATCTGGCTATTGTTAGGCAGGCAGCCTGGGCCTGGGATAGTGTTCAAACTAAAGGAGTAACCATTCTGGGGAAGTGCAGCAATGTAGCATCAGCACAATATTATGAGTGGTCCTATGCCAGGGCTCAATTCTCTGGAATGCCCTTTACCCTGGAGGATATGCCTGGATCATCCTCAGCACCACCCCCTGCCACTGTCAGTTTGGAGGAATTTGAGGGCTTGAAAGAGAGAAATGAGAAGTTGACTCAGGCTTTACAGAAAACCCTCTGGGAGAGGAGTGATGGCAGACTGGATATTGAGAGGTTGGAAAAGTTGAAAGTGGAGCACTTGGCTAGAATTGAGAAGTCTGAGGATTATATTAAGAAATCTAGGGCTGGGGAACAAATTCTGAAGAATGCTTGCAAAGAAGCCCAGTTCCAGAGAGCAAGGACAGACTTGTATCTAAAGGAGAGTCAGGCTAGGTGGGTCAGGATCACCGAGGCTCGCACTCTGGAAGATAAGAGAGTCCAAGACAAGATGGAGCAACTGGAAGCTAGTGCAAAAGAGCAGCAGGAAGCCCTGGCAGCAACCCAGAGGGAGATATCAGAGCTGAAGATCAGAGCTGGAGTAAAGAGGTCAAAGGACCAAAGTCAGCACAAGAAGTTAACTGCAGTTGTTGCTACCCGGAATCTCCTCATCAGGAATCTCACGGAGCGCCCAGCTGATCCTGTGACCGAAGCACTTCTCAAGGAAGTTCGTGAGGATGAGTTTGGTCTTGGTGTTTGACCATTTGCTTGTTGTTGTTTTCATTCCATGTACCTTTATTTTCTTGTAATGTATTTTGACCCCTCAGAGGGCTTGTATTTGTAAACAAACTATGTGCCTTTTGCTTTTTGTAATATATGTATTAGTTTGTTCCATCCGAGTTTACTTCAAAAGCAACATCAATAGCATCTTCAAGGGTCTGGAAGGGTCAAAACTGAATACCAAGCCAGATACCTCGAAAACAAATAAGCATACTGCATTGCATGCTAACCCTTTTGTTTGTTTTGTAGGTTTTTGTTTTATTGTTGCTAACTCTGTTGTGGTATTCAGGAACTATTGCTCGACGCCGGGTATTTCCCCTCAACCGTTCGCACCGTTATCCAACCCGTAACAACCTTCCGGGCATACAAATGGATCAGATGCAGCAGGACCTTACAGAGGTCAGGAACCAAATGACCAACGAGAGGTTGGAAATGAGGAACCAAATGACACAGTTTATGGAGGTAATGAACAACATGGCTCAAAGCCAGGAGAGGCTCAGAGCACTGGTGGAAGGGAGAAATCAAGAGGATCCACATATAGGGACTGCCGGCACCAGCAACAATGAAAGGGTTCAACCTCATGTCAACCCCCCTGTATTTGGCCCCCATCTTCATCCAGAGGTCAATATTCCTGCAAATGTTCAAGGGACTGCCACTGCAGCCAGAGTACTGCAAGAAGACCCCCAGGAGGATCAGTTCACAGTAATGGGTGCTGGGAAGGAAGCTTATGATAGAAGGCTGGACGAGATAGCTGAGAAATTAAGATCCTTAGAGTCTCAAAACTCTTTGGGTTTTGATGTTATGGATATGGGCTTGGTAGATGGGGTCAGGATTCCCCACAAGTTTAAGCCACCATGCTTTGAAAAGTATAATGGGACTTCCTGTCCCCGAACCCATCTACAATCTTTTCTCGGGAGGCTGAAGGCCTATACTATGGATGAGAAGCTCTGGATGTTCTATTTTGAGGATAGCCTGACTGGAGTTTCGAGGGAATGGTATTCTCATCTGACAAGAGCAACTATCAGGTGTTGGAAGGACCTGGCAGAAGCCTTTATCAGACAGTATCAGTACAATTTAGATATGGCACCCAACAGGACCCTCCTAATGGGAATGTCACAGTCGTCAAGGGAAAGTTTCCGAGAGTATGCCCAGAGATGGAGGCAATTGGCTGCTGCTGTTCAGCCACCTATGTCTGAGAGGGAAATGGCAGATATGTTTATGAACACCCTCCAGGGAACATATATTGACAGGCTGGCTGCCTTCTCGTCTACCAGCTTTGCAGATGTTGTCATAGCCGGGGAGAGAATTGAAAGCCTATTGAAGATGGGAAAGATCTCAGACAACGGTGCAAGCTCATCCAGTAATGCAAGGAAGCCTTTTGCAGGCCCAAGAAGAACTGGCGAGACCAATGCCATCCACACCAACAGGGGCAGACCCCAGTATGTTCACAGGTCTGTAGCAGCAGTCACCATTCCTGCTCCAGCTCATCCACAACCAGCCTATCAACCTCCGCAGCAAAACTATCAGCAACAACCTCAGTACCATCAACAAGCTCAGTATCCTCCAAGGAATTACAACAATACCAACAACAACAACCAGCAAAGGCCATTTCAGCAGAGGCCCTCTCAAGCCAATAGGGTGATCGATCTGATCCCTATGCCATATGCTACATTGCTGCCGCAACTCCTGAAACTCAACCTAGTTGAGCTAAGGACGTTGGCACCTCCAGATCCCAACAGTCTACCCAGGAATTATGACTCCAACGCCAGATGTGCTTTTCATTCAAATGCACCTGGCCACAGTACGGAAAAGTGCAGAGCCTTGCACATGAAGGTACAAGACCTGGTAGACTCAAAAGCTCTGAATTTCGCACCACCACCCAATGTCAACAAAAATCCTATGCCACATCACGGAGGTCCCTGAATTAAAGCTATTGAAGAAGACAAGCCGTCTTATTTAATAACCAGTGTGGGTCAGATCCGGACACCGTTGGTGGAAATTAAGGCTCAGCTCCTCGAATGTCAAATGTTCCCGGGGTGTGAGTTAGGGTGTGCCTACTGCAATATTTCAGTAAATGGGTGCGATAACTTGAGTAATGGCATAGATGGTCTTATTCAGAGTGGCCAACTTCAAATCACCACATCATTTCCAACAAACCCAGCAATCTCACCAGCGACAGTTCCAGCAACTCCTACAACTGCAACAACCATTGTTCCCGACAATTCTTCGGCTTCATCAACAAGTACTTCATCTGTCATCTCAACTGACCAGATATCAATGAACGTTCCTTCTACAACTCCAGCACCACTTCATTTTGAAACTCCTACAACAACAACACCCATCCTTCCGACAATGTCTCCTACAACATCAGCAACAAACAATGAAGATGTCTCAACTGTCACAATATTTTATGATCCTGAAAACAACTCTGCCTACAACTCAGAAAGTGTTGCTCCCATCAGAGCACCAGTCACAATTTATTATGATCCACAGACTATCACAATTCCTTCCGCAGTTGCAGTCAGTCCAGTAACTATCACGGTGCCTGGACCGGTACCTTATGAAAGCAGTAATGCCATCCCTTGGCATTACGGCTCTAACCTGTACTGTGAAGGACAAAGAATCACTTTTGAACCATCAACCCCTGCACCACAAATAGACAATGTGGGAGGAGGAGGAGGCTTCACTCGAAGCGGACGTCTCTTTGCTCCACAAACTCAGAGACCCACTGCCGAAGCAGAAGCTGCTGCCAAGGCAAAAGGGAAAAGCTTGGTGCAGGAAGAGCAGACTGTTAAAGAAGCCTTGAGAACACCCTTTGATCAAGAGGTTGATGAGTTCATGCGAATCATCAAGAAGAGTGATTATAAAGTAGTGGATCAGCTTCATCAGACGCCTTCCAAGATCTCAATCCTATCATTGCTTATGTGCTCCGAAGCCCATCGGAACGCACTACTCAAAGTCTTGCACGCAGCTTACGTGCCTGAAGAGATCACTGTCAATCAGCTGGAAGCTGTAGTTGGAAATGTTAATGCTAGTCATGGACTAGGGTTCACCAACACTGACTTGACTACGGAAGGCCGCAACCATAACAAGGCCTTGCACATAACCATGGAATGTAAAGGTGCTGTCCTTTCCCATGTGCTGGTAGACACGGGGTCATCCCTCAATGTCTTACCTAAAAAGGCCCTGGTGAAGCTAGAATATGACGGATTGGCGTTAAGACCCAGCAACCTGGTGGTGAGAGCCTTTGATGGCTCAAAAAGATCGGTTCTGGGAGAGATCGAGTTGCCCATAACGATTGGCCCGCAGACCTTCAAAACGACCTTCTACGTGATGGATATACAGCCTGCCTACAGCTGTTTATTGGGTAGGCCATGGATTCACGCCGCTGGCGCCGTGACCTCTACCCTTCACCAGAAGTTAAAATACGAGTGGGAGGGCCAAATTGTTACAATCTGTGGAGAGGAGAATATTTTTGTCAGCCACCTGGCTACCTATAAGTATATTGAGATGGATGGGGAGATCCATGAAACAATGAGCCAAGGTTTCTAGGCCTTGAACATCAATGAGACATCTGCTGTACCTGGAACTTCAATATCATCATACCAACAAGCCCGGAAGGTTGTTGAGGAAGGAAACGCCCAAGGCTGGGGAAAACTGTTATCGGTGGAGAAGAAAGAGGATAGATTTGGGTTGGGTTACAAACCAACTCAACAAGATCAAGCAGAGGCTGCGAAAGAGCCCAACTTTGTTAGTGGAGGGATGCTCACCCCTAATGCTGTCAACTGTTTGGAAGACGAGCTGGAAGAGGAACGCAACCTGGAAAGCTGGATTCGTCCAAAGATCCCGGGGAGCAGTATCTCAAACTGGTCTTCCCAGGAAATTATAAGAGTTACTCATGCAGAGTAATTATTATTTCCTGTATTTTTATAGCATGCATCAAAGTCTTGCATCTTGCCCAAGATGACAAGACTCATTTTGTAATCGGGCCATCTGTACTTTTTGTGCAACAAGATTAATCAATGAAATATCAGACATCTTTTTGCAAACGAGTCTTTTTCTTTTCCGCTCACTGTTTTTCCATTTTTCTTTTTGTACAAAAAAATAAATGGCAGTGTTTTCAAAATGACAACTTTATTTCACTTTTTCTAAACAAGATTAAAATCAAATCACTAAAATGAACAAACTGAATCCTTGCAGAGTGTGCCTTCCAGACAGCACCGACAACAGCACGGCTATGACTTCGTATGACTTTGACAATCCGATCAATCAAGCTAATGAAGGGGTTGAAGGAGAATATGAGCTCCCTGAAGAGCTAGCCAGGTTGTTAAGACAAGAGGAAAAGGTTATTACTCCTCACCAGGAGGAGGTTGAAGTGATCAATCTTGGTACAGATGAGGACGTGAAAGAAGTCAAAATCGGGGCCTGCCTACAAGACTCAGTGAAAAGACAACTGATTGACCTGCTTCGAGAGTATGTGGATGTGTTTGCTTGGTCTTATCAAGATATGCCAGGGTTGGATACCAACATTGTTGCGCACAAGCTGCCTTTGAGAGAAGAATGTCCACCGGTCAAACAGAAGTTGCGCCGTACTCGCCCAGACATGGCAATGAAGATCAAGGAAGAGGTACAAAAGCAATGGGACGCCGGGTTCCTTGTTGTGACTAGCTATCCGCCGTGGGTTGCTAACATAGTACCTGTGCCTAAGAAAGACGGAAAAGTAAGGATGTGTGTTGACTACCGGGATCTGAATAGAGCTAGCCCGAAGGATGACTTCCCTTTACCTCACATTGACGTATTGGTGGACAACACGGCTCAGTTCTCGGTATTCTCCTTCATGGACGGATTTTCAGGATACAACCAGATTAAGATGTCACCTGAAAACATGGAGAAGACAACCTTCATCACACCTTGGGGCACGTTCTGTTACAAAGTGATGCCATTCGGACTGAAGAATGCCGGCGCAACATATCAACGGGCTATGGTAACATTATTCCACGATATGATCCATAAAGAGATAGAATGTTATGTGGATGACATGATTGCCAAGTCCCTTACTGAAGAAGATCACCTGGTGAATCTACTGAAGCTATTCAAGCGTCTGAGGAAGTATCAACTGAAGTTGAACCCAAACAAATGCACATTCGGGGTGCGATCCGGTAAGCTACTGGGATTTATTGTAAGCGAGAAAGGGATTGAAGTTGACCCTGATAAAGTCAAAGCTATTCAAGAGATGCCTGCACCAAGGACAGAGAAGGAAGTTCGAGGGTTCCTAGGTCGATTGAACTACATTTCACGGTTCATATCTCATCTTACGGCGACCTGTGAGCCCTTGTTCAAGCTATTGAGAAAAGAACAATCGATCAGGTGGAACGAAGACTGTCAGAAGGCTTTTGACAAGATCAAAGAGTACTTGCAAGAACCTCCAATACTTATGCCTCCAGTTGAAGGAAGACCTCTGATCATGTACTTGACAGTATTAGAAGAGTCAATGGGGTGTGTGCTGGGCCAGCATGACGAGTCTGGTCGAAAAGAGTATGCAATATACTACCTTAGCAAAAAGTTTACCGACTGTGAACAACGTTATTCACTGCTCGAGAAAACTTGTTGTGCTTTAGCGTGGGCTGCTCGCCGACTAAGGCAGTATATGTTGACCCACACCACTTTATTGATCTCAAAAATGGACCCAGTTAAGTACATATTTGAGAAGCCAGCTCTTACCGGACGGGTTGCAAGATGGCAAATGATCCTCACAGAATATGACATCCAATACATATCTCAGAAAGCCATCAAGGGCAGTGTATTGTCTGAATATCTTGCTAAGCAACCCATTGATGATTACCAGCCCATGAGATTTGACTTCCCTGATGAAGACATCATGTTCATAAAAGCAAAAGATCATGAAGAGCCCGTTCACACTGAAGGGCCCGACCCGGGAGAAGAATGGACTATGATGTTTGACGGGGCTGTTAATATGAATGGTCGTGGTATTGGTGCAGTACTCATTACACCCAAAGGAGTTCACATGCCTTTCTCGGCAAAGCTCACTTTCAACTGCACTAACAACGAAGCTGAATACGAAGCTTGCATTATGGGTCTTGAGGAAGCCATTTACCTCAGGATCAAGACATTAACCGTATTCGGAGATTCAGCTTTGGTAATCAGTCAAACCAACGGCAAATGGTACACACACCAGGATCATCTGATACCTTATAGGGATTATACAAGGAGGTTATTGACTTTCTTTACAACGGTCAAGCTTGAGTATATCCCTCAGGACGAGAATCAGTTTGCAGATGCTCTGGCTACCATTTCGTCCATGATCAAAGTTCAGGCTGCCAACTTTGTACCTCAAATTTCAGTGTCCAGACTTGACAGACCAGCATATGTGTTCGCAGCAGATGTTGTCAAGGATGATAAGCCTTGGTTCCATGACATTAAGTGCTTCTTGGAGGATCAAACATACCCACCTGGGGCATCTTCCAATGATAAGAAGACTTTGAGAAGGCTTGCTGGTAGTTTCTTTCTGAACACTGATGGGTCATTATACAAAAGGAACTTTGATATGGTACTCCTCAGATGTGTTGATAAGATAGAAGCAGACTTGTTGATGCATGAAGTGCACGAAGGATCCTTTGGTACCCATGCAGGAGGGCATGCCATGGCTAAGAAATTGTTAAGATCAGGGTATTATTGGATCACCATGGATGCAGACTGTTGTGCCTACGCCAGAAAATGCCATAAATGCCAGATTTATGCAGACAAGGTGCATGTGCCTCCCAATCCTCTGAACATAATGTCTTCACCCTGGCCCTTTGCCATGTGGGGCATCGACATGATCGGCAAGTTTGAGCCAACTGCCTCGAACGGTCACAGATTCATCTTGGTCGCCATTGATTATTTTACCAAGTGGGTTGAAGCAGCCTCCTATGCCAATGTTACAAGACAAGTGGTAGCCAGGTTTCTGAAGAGAGACATCATCTGTCGGTATGGAGTGCCCGAGCGAATCATTACTGATAATGGTTCCAACTTGAACAATAAAATGATGGCTGAACTGTGCCGGGACTTCAAGATTCAACATCACAATTCTTCTCCTTACAGGCCAAAGATGAATGGCGCTGTTGAGGCAGCAAATAAGAATATCAAGAAGATTGTGCAGAAGATGGTAGTCACCTACAAAGACTGGCACGAAATGCTACCATTTGCCTTGCATGGGTACCGCACGTCAATCAGAACGTCCACTGGGGCAACACCGTATCAACTTGTGTATGGTATGGAAGCAGTCCTACCTGTTGAAGTTGAATTACCCTCTCTACGGGTACTAATGGATGTTAAACTGAGTGAAGCAGAATGGGTTCGGGCCCGATACGAACAACTGAGTCTGATCGAAGAGAAAAGATTGGCTGCAATCTGTCATGGGCAGTTATATCAGAAGAGAATGAAGAAAGCCTTCGATCAGAAAGTCAGGCACCGAGAGTACCAGGTAGGAGATTTTGTGCTGAAAAGAATCCTCCCTCCTCATACAGACCACAGGGGCAAGTGGACTCCAAACTATGAAGGACCATTTATGGTAAAGAAAGTTTTTTCCGGCGGAGCACTGATGCTCAGCACCATGGATGGTGAAAATTTCCCGTCCCCTGTGAATTCAGATGCAGTTAAAAAATACTTCGCATAAAATGACCCGCTGGACATAAAAACAGAATGTAAGTCCAGGCAAAAATAGGGCATCCCAGCGAGTCAAAAGACAGAATAAAAGACTCGGGCAAAAATAAGGGAAAATAAATGAAAAAATGTACACCCGCTGAGTTGAAAAGCCACATTGGACAACTCAGGCAAAAATGGGTATCCCGATGGATTGAAAACCTGAAAGGGCGATCTATGCAAAATAAGGGAATAAGCGAACAACTGCATTCTGAATTCGTCTGTATCGTTTACAACTTGGTAAGCTTCGAAAGGATCAAGCTTCAATCAGAGTCAACATTCTTCAGAAAGCAAGATGAGAAGAACGTCAAAAGTCATACGAGTCATAGCAAGAGAGGAAGCTCCTTGAAGCGTCATCAACACTGCCAGCATTTTGTTTCTCAATTTATAACGATCTCCTCATTTCAGGGGATTTGTTTCTTTGACTGCATCTCGCCAATTCAGGGCACATGAATTAATAAAATCAGATTTTCAGTCATGTCTCGTCTTGTACATTTTTATTTATTTGCAAAAAATGTCTGATGTCAAAAAGAAACTGATTGCACAGAATACAGATGTTTTATCCTCAAATAAAAAAAACATGCCTGCAGGAAATGTACTTGCTCTCAAAAGTGCCTAACTCCTATGACGGAATCTAGTAAGGGATACCTCGGGATTATCTTGTGCGTTTCTCTGTCTTTTCAGGATTGCAGGAATCCAGAGTGCAACTTGGGGCATGAAAGCTTCATCCCAGCAAGCTGGCAAATCAACACTCGATTTTAGCACCCGAAGTGCTCTCTCCCCAGCTGAGTTGCCTCTCATGACCTCCCCCAGCTGAGCTGCCACTTGCTACTGCTCCCAGCCGAGTTGTCATTTCATCCTCAGCCAAAATACAAAAGCCAAGGAGCTCTCCCCACAGTGTCTCAGCCTCTATCCAGAAAGAGCAGCGCATAGAAGATCACAACAGAGTGAAGAAAGCTTCTGCAAACCCCAGCTAGGTCTTTAATTTGTTGGAATAGGTCTATCAGCGACCTGAATCCCCAAGCAGATATCATCTCATCAGATCTACCAATGATCTCACCCCCAGCTGGGATGTCCATTTCAAACAGATCGATCGAAGATCTTCGCAGCAACGGGACCCGGATCCCGGTTTGGTATCTTTGCACAATCATAGCATTCGCATCATGTTCACCCACAAAGCGTAGCATTCCGTTTTACACGGAGCATTACGGCAAAAATCCAACGCATAGCATAATCATAAGCCATGTTTCAAACCAACACTTGTGAATATTGACAGTTCATCAACGTACAGAAAAATCCCCACCAGAGTCCCCGGCAAAGGCAGCTGCCTCACAATCCACGAACACCAGTATATACTCATTTTGACACCCGTCCGTGCCATCTTTCCCCAGAAAGCCAAAGACATCCTCTTTGCACTCACATATACCTATATACACTTTCTTGACACCCGTCCGTGTCGTATCCCCAGCGCAGTCGCCTACACTTTTACAACCTATATACTTGTTGATGTTATTATACTTTTCTCTCTTGACGCTCGTCCGTGTCACCCTCCCCAGCAGATAAACACTCATCTATACGATACTCATACTCACTACTCATGTTACACTCATACAGATACTCGTCCGTATCTTGTATATACCATTCATATCCTCTCAGAATCAACACTCGTCCGTGTTCTTTGTTAACCAGTTGGTACTCGTCCGTACCATCATCTCAGAGCATGCGTCCAGCGTTTGTTTCTATATGATACTCGTCCGTATCATAGTCTTAAGGATGCTCGTCCGCATCTTTAATCCATACACTGTGTCAAACACTTTTGTCTTCTTGAATATAGATACTCTCCTATGTCTACTATTCCCCAGAAGAGTCCTCTCAAATTCAACACTCGTCTGTGTTCTCTGTTAACCAGATGATACTCGTCCGTATCATCATCTTTGAACACATGTCAGTATTTGTTTCTACCTGATACTCGTCTGTATCGTAGTCTTAAGGATGCTCGTCCGCATCTTTAATCTATACACAAATATCTAAACACCCATATCTTTTGTTTCTTGGATGTAAACACTCGTCCGTGTTTACTATTCCCCAGTAGATCGATACCAAAGCAAATTTTCTTTTTATCTGACACTCGTCCTGTGTCATGATAGCCCTGAGAGCAGCCGTACCCTGCTAGGTGGTCGTCCTCCACCTCTTGATGGTCGTCCTCCATCATGCTCATCCGATGGTCGTCCCCATCGTTGATATTTAGCAGCCGTCCCCTGCTAGGTGGTCGTCCTCCACCTTTTTGATGATCGTCCTTCATCATTTTATCCAATGGCCGTCCCCATTGTTGATTTTGGTCATCTGGCATTTGTCCTATGTCATGATAAACCTTGAGAGCAGCCGTCCCCTGCTAGGTGGTCGTCCTCCACCTCTTGATGGTCGTCCTCCATCATGCTCGTCCGATGTCCGTCCCCATCGTTGATCTTTTATCCGACATTCGTCCTATGTCGCGATACTTTCGGCAGCCGTACCCTGCCAGGTGATCGTCCTTCACCTTTGATGACCGTCCCTCATCTTATCCCCAACAGAGCAGCCGTCCCCTGCTAGGTGATCGTCCTTCATCTTTGATGACCGTACCTCATCATCTGTTTATTCCATTTATTCTTTAACCCGATGGCCGTCCCCGTCGTGGTCCCTTTTCCTTTCAGTTTAGCCCGATGGCCGTCCCCATCGTTGGTTACTTTACTTTATGAACTTGATGGCCGTCCCCGTCATGTTTCATTAATCCCCAGAGAATTTTACAGCTTTATCCTGATGGCCGTCCCCATCATAATTCTTCTATCCCCAGCATGTCGGCCGTCCCCGTCATTGCTTTATTTCTCGCGCTTTCCCAGCATGTCGGTCGTCCCCGTCATCGCTATTTACCCAGCAGTCGTCCTCTGCTCGACGGTCGTCCTCCGTCTCCCACACTTTACAATATACTTTATTTTCTTTTACAATCTATATCCCTTTTCTTCTTCATTCTGTGAGTGTAAATTTTGGACTGTCTTTGGTATTCAACCACAAGTTATCTTGTTTGCCTGATAAGCCGTCGCTTACGACCTGCACAGCTAACTCATGTTTGAATAGGGGCAGCTGTAAACACCCCAAATTTGCCCTCACCCATTCACACCAGGGCTTGTGATCATTTCATATGCATAAACACAATCATATCACCTCATATTATATTTTTGGTTCACTGCATAGTTTCTAAGTCATCTGCACCTAGGGTTTGTGATCTGAGCAATCCAAGAGCTTCTTGAGCCACTCCAAAGGCCACCAATCACTTCAAAGGGGTCCATGTGTGTTCAAGTATCATATTATATCCTCCTTTCAAAGTCAAGAATGCCAAAGAATCACAAGGACTGGGATTGGTATGGATGCAGAGCCAAGTTTGACTGCACAGATGACCTAAAATTAGGGTTTTGGTTTCAGAGGCCATAACTCCAAATTTTTTGGTCATTCTTGTTTCTATTGGTCTCTATATGGTATAGGGAGTATGCATATCAATTTTCATGAAGAAATTCCATGGGGAAGTCATCTGATCAAGAGTTGACTTTCTGGACAAGTCAGTATAAAATCAGGGCATCTAAGGCCCCCAATGACCCAACCAAGGGGTGATCTTCATCATTTTGAGTGCATATGATCTTTATTTGATCATGGAAGAAGTTTTAAGTTCACAAAATGCAAAAATTACAAGTTTTTGCAAAGTTGACTTTTTAGGGCATGGTTGACTTTTGAAGAATATGTCATTTTATGCCACTTTTCAAGCCTTACTTTTTGATCCAAAAATGCTTCAAATGAAAAAACTTTGGTCATGAAAGTTGTAGATTACATCTTTCCCTTTTCAAAAAGTACAAGAACATGATCTAATTCATTTTGGATCAAAAGTTATGGTGTGACAAAGTTGGCAAAAATCACTAATTTTCAAGATATGCACCAATTGGAAAATTTGCAAAATCATGTATCAAGGCCATTTGTGACTTCTAGTTCACATCAAACCAATGCACAAACATTCTATGTGACCTAAAAATCAGATTTGAACCAAAAGATCACATGTTCATGGTTGGCAAAGTAAGAGATTTTCATGAAGTTTCAAAGGTGATCAACTTGCAAAACCATCATCACACTTTCACCAACTTGCTGCATTGGCTATTGAACCTTCCTAGCACCTCTCACATACCATGCTGCGCCAGCCCCATGCTTGTACTAGCCTAGAACCAAGCCCATGCCTCTCTTACAACAAAGTGGACTTTTTTGCAAAAGTGAACATCCCAATCACAGCAGGCCAGGTCACATCATCTGACCAATTGGAATTGTTTATACTATCCATTTGCAAGCAAAACATAACATCAAGCCAGCCTGAAGCAAGCCCTAGCACAGCATACACAAACTCACCCCATTTTGCATTTCTCTTCGAATCTGTCTCCATAGCTCACAAACACTCAAACAAATTCCACTGCTCGTCTCACCTTGCCTCACTGAGCCAAAACCAACAAGACTCAGGCCTGAACTAAGCAAGGATAGAGTTTCACCATTTTCCACCCTCAAAGCCAGAACCTTCGAATCTCACCTTCCAGCCATCAAACACCCCATTTCTCTTCACCAACAAGTCAGAAACATTCAAAGGAGCAAGAATCCACCATTGGAATAGCTTAAAACCCCACAAATCCTGACTGTGCAATCTGCTACATCAGAACTCTTCCTCTCAAATCAGCCATCCACAAGGACTTTGGAGCTTCTCTTTGAGTTCAAGGGAGTCAAAGAAGATCATTTGCACGCAAAGGAGGCTCTGGAAGCTCAATATTGAAGCTTTCCAGCTCAGGTATGAACATGAACATTTTCTCCCAAAGATTGCATTTTAAGTTATAAATCAATTTCTTATGCTTTGCTGGTCATGGGGATACTTTTAGAATCGAAAATAGATGAGAAATGAGTTTGTATGGTCACTCTGAAATTTCACCCGTGAAATTTGTTTCTTTCGATTAGCTTGATTCTTGGTGTTTAAATGATGTTTGAAGCTGGATTCGTGACCTAGGTTGTTAGAGGATCATTTGGGTGTGTTTAATTTGTTGTTTAGATGCCTGAATCATGAATTAGGGTTGTGTTGCCGCCGGAGAAGATGACCGGAGCTTCCCTCCGGTCACCTGAATGTTGTTATGCCCTAATCCCAGTCATTAATTCCATTTGAATGTGGAGCGTTGGATTAGTTAACCCCATTGACCTCCCGCGCGCATGAATGGCCCAGATCCATTTGTTTAGCCCTAATCCCTTTAATTAGTTTAATTAATCTTAATTAAATTAATTAACTCAGAAGCAATCTTGGCCCTCCACTAACGCGCGCAGTCAACCCATTCAAACCCAGAATCCATCCCAGCCCTCCATTCGGTTGACTTTCTCATTTTCTTTGTTAATTTCATTTATTTCACATTTGTTTTACATAATTTATTTAAAATAGCAAAATTGTTTTAAAAATTATGAAACTTTTTCTCAAGAGTTTCATTAATTTTTAAAACACAAAAATATTTTTATTTTTATTTTTAGCATTAAAAAAGTATCTTTAAATATTTAAAAGTTTATTTTTAATTGATTAATGAAAATTAATTTATTAAAAATACTTTTAGGTATTTAAAAATCACCAAAAAATTCATGAAATGTTCTAAGACATTTAGAAACATTGTCCAACCTTCAAACCAAATTTAGTTTTTGATCTTGATGCTTTTTAAGAATTTCTCATTGAATTAAAATCATTTTTGTGCATTATTTTGATCCAAAGTTCAAAAAATCATTTCTGTCTATCCATGAGGAGTTGGACATTGATTCTTCTTGCATTGCATTGTGTTTAGCATGTAGTTTTTGAGTTTAAATGGCCATGATTTGATCTTTCATTTTCAATTTGTTTGGCATTTCTTTTGTTTGGAAACCCTAAAACCCTAGAAAACTTAGGAAAATCATAACTTGAAATTGGTTAAGAGTTGGGACCTCTCCTTTGGGCAGTGGATTAGTATAGGATTAGGGGTCCTTTAAGTGGCATTTTCAATTTTTTTTATCTTAGGGTTTGCTTCTGATTTTGATTTTTGTTTGTTGTATGGTTCATAAACCCTAATTTGGGCTTCCATATGCATCCATCTTGCATTCTCTTGCATAACATAACTTGCCATGACATTTCAAGCATCCATTTGATTCATTTGACATCATAAGACATATTGAAAGCATGTTTGATCATTGCATCATGTATTTGCCATGTTGTATGTCATGTGCACTTCATAACCTTTTATGTATGTTCATGTGTTTTAGCTTGCTTCATTTGCATTCATGAACTTGTATGATCATCTCCATGTGCTTCCTCATGTTTGTAGCATCTCATAGCATCATTAGCATCATGTATATGCTTCTGGTTTTGTTTCTCATCATGTCACCTCATCCCATTTTGCATTGCATTGCATTCCTTTTCTAACCTTTCAGGTGGTAAGTGACTTTGAGAAGTGAATTTGCCTTCACTTCTCATGCTTTCTTCTTATCTCTCTCTTGCATCCATGCTGAATTTTTGTATGTGTTTGAGTTTGAGCTTGCTCATTCTTCTCCTTCTTACCTTCTTTCTTCAAGTGACTTGACTTCTTGAATGAAGCAAGTTACTTTGCTTCTCTTGATCCTTTCATCTGCTTCCTGGTGGTTCCATTGAAGATTTCCCTTGAAAACCTCACAAACCTTAGGAACAACCAAGCATGACAATGATTAGGGTTTTGATTAGTCTCCCCTCTTAGTTTTACCTTTGTGTCTCTTTTGAGTCTTCTCTTCTTATCTCATAATCAGGGACTAAACCCTAAAGGCTTTAAGGCTTTGTGATTAAGTTTATGCCTGCATCCTTATCTTAGGATGGAGTGTATAACTTTGATCCTAAGTGTTAAACCCTTAATGTGTTTAAATCTCTCAATCAATTCACTTAATAATCATCAAGACATCACACTTGTAACTTGGGCCTTGCACTAGGGTTCTAATTCTTCCTTAAGCGGTTAAGAAGGACTAACCCTAGTGTTAATGGACAAGTCCCCCTCAAGTTGTCTTACAAATCATAAAATCTACTTCATCATCATACCATTAAATAAAATCCACTTAATAAAAGGCTTGTTTTGTCATGAGTTTAATCCCTAATCATGGATTAAGTTGAGGAGCTTTCCTCAGCTTAACATTCTCATCTATTATCCTTCTATTAGGATGGTGTAATGAGTCTGTTAAATCCCTGATTATGGCTTAACCTCATTACTTAACACTAAACAAAAACACCAAAAACATCTAAATAATCATAAGTAGGTTAATGATCTTAATCCTACACCAAAGGTGATTAAGAGTGAGAATCTGACTTCACACTTAAGGTACTCTCATTACCCCTAATCAGAGGGAAGATGTGATGAGTTTACTAAATCCATTGGCTTAGGCTTAAGCTCATTAACTTATGACAAATCCAAAAGCAATAAAAGACTGAAAACTCAAAAACAAACAATAATCGTCTCCTTCGGGATTCTTTTCTCATCTCATTCACTCACAAACGCGAACTTGCTTCTTCCGTCTAATGCAAGACAGTTAGCATCTGTCCCAGACAGATCATACACTTGAGCATAGGCAAGCAAGCAGTTCACCAGTCAATTCATTCTTCCAGTCTCTTTGGGTCGAACTACGGTGTTCTGACTTCCTCATTGCACGAGAGGATACGTAGGCATAACTTAACAGTTATCGAACAAAAGTCTCTGTATATCCCCCCTCTTTCCAGCCTTATTCTCTAAGCCTCATATTCTTGAGCATTTCATTCTTGTTCCTGCACTGACACTGTACATTTATACACTTCACTTCTTTTACACTGACACCTGTACATTCTTTTCCAGCTATTTTATACACAGATTGCACTGACACTACCCCTTTAAAACACAAATCTTTTAAGCGTGGATCCCGTCGAGTACGGCGGACAATCTGGGTGCTAATACCTTCCCAGGTTGTAACCAACCCCCTTTCTCAGTCTCTCTGGTTCGCAACCGTCTTATCCATGTCTTTCTAGGTCTATGCAGCATTGCCTTTCCTCCGGGATAAAAATGCCTAGCTGGCGACTCTATTCATTCCCTGTGAGTTCACTCCTGTGTGTCCTCGCATCCCCCTTTCGCCGACCGTTCGCGTCTGTACCCCATTTGACCCGGCTTCATTTGGTGGGAGCGACACCCAGCAAGTTGAACACTCGTCTGTATGTTGTATGCACCCCTTATTTCCCCTCACTTCGACACTCGTCCGTATTCTTTGTTAACCAGTTGATACTCGTCCGTGTCATCATCTCTGAACATGCGTCAACAGTTGTTTCTACCGATACTCGTCCGTATCATAGTCTTAAGGATGCTCGTCCGTATCTTTAATCTATACACATCGTCAAACACTTATACCTTTCCTTTCTTGAATATAGACATTAGTCTGTGTCTACCACTCCCCAGAAGAGTCCCCAGCAAATCCCTAGTAAAAAGGCAAATTTCTTTTTTATCTGACATTCGTCCTATGTAATGATACTTTCGGCAGCCGTACCCTGCCAGGTGATCGTCCTTCACCTTTTGATGATCGTCCTTCATCATTCCCCCAGCGGAGTCTCCATTATTGGAACCATTCCTTATCCGACATTCGTCCTATTTCGTGATATTTTTAGCAGCCGTACCCTGCTAGGTGATCGTCCTTCACCTTTTGATGATCGTCCTTCATCATTTTATTCGATGGTTGTCCCCATCGTTGATCTTGTTATCTGACATTCGTCCTATGTCATGATAAACCCCGAGAGCAGGCGTACCCTGCTAGGTGATCGTCCTTCACCTCTTGATGATCGTCCTTCATCATGCTTATCCGATGGCCGTCCCCATTGTCGACTCTTTCTATCCTACATTTATCCTATGTCGTGATACTTTCGGCAACCGTACCTTGTCAGGTGATCGTCCTTCACCTTAGATGATCGTCCCTCATCTTACCCCCAACAGAGCAGCCTTCCCCTGCTAGGTGATCGTCCTTCACCTTTGATGACCATACCTCATCATTTATTTCATTTATGCCTTGAACATGATGGTCGTCCCCATCATTTACTTTACCTTTAATCCCCAGAGAGTTTTGTTCCTTTACTTGATGGTCGTCCCCATCATGATACCTCTGTTTCCCCAGCATGTCGGCCGTCCTCGTCATTACTTTATCCCCAGCAGTCGTCCTCTGCTCCTGGTCGTTCTCCATCGCCCGCACATCATACTTTACTTCCTTTTTCAATCTTCTTCATACCCAGTGAGTGCAAATTTTGGACTGTCTTTGGTATTCAACTACAAGTTATCTTGTTTGCCTGTTAAGCCATCGCTTACATCCTACACAGCTAACTCATGTTTGAATAGGGGCAGCTGTAAACACCCCAAATTTTCTCTCACTCATTTCACCATGGCTTGTGATTCTTTCCATATTGCATAAGTTCAATCAGGTCATCTCATAGTGCATTTTTGCTTCACTGCATTGGTTTAAAGTCATATGCATCTAGGGTTTGTGATCTGAGCAATCCCTGAGCTATCTGAGCCACTCCAAAGGTCTTCAATCATCTTAATAGGGTCCATGTATGTTCAAGCATCATATTATATCCTCCCAAGATCAAGAAAGTCAGAAAATCACAAGAACTGAAGAAGGCATGGAAGTAGAGCCAGGCTTAACTGCCCAGATGACCTAAAATTAGGGTTTTGGTTTCAGAGGCCATAACTCCAATTTTATTGGTTATACTTGTTTCTATTGGTCTCTATATGATATGAGGATCATGCACACCAATTTTCATGAAGAAATTCAATGGGGAAGGCATCTGATCAATAGATGACTTCTTGAGCAAGTCAATGCAAAATCAGGGCATCTGAGGCCCCCATCATCCAACCAAAGTGTCTTCTCCATCATTTTGGGTGTATATGATCTTATTTTGATCTTAGAAGAAGTTATAAGTTCACTAAATTGAAAAATTTCAAGCCATTTGCAAAGTTTCCATTTTGGGAAAGTGACTTGTAATGCAAACTTGCCATTTTGGGGAAGTTTTTCAACCTCCTCTTTTTGATTCAAAAATGCTTCAAATGAAAAATTATTGGTCATGAAAGTTGTAGATTGGATCATTCCCTTTTCAAAAAGTATAAGAACTTGATCTAATTCATCATAGAACTCAAGTTATAGCCTTGCAATGTTGGGAAAAATCACAAAATTTCACTTATGTACCAAAGAGGGAAACTTGCAAAAACTCATACCAAGGCAATTTGTGATCTCTAATTGACTTCTAACCATTACACAAACATCATACATGACCTATAATTCAGAATTCGCCCAAGAATTTCAAAGTTTCATGCCTTACATATCAAGAAATCACAAAGGGGCCAAAGTTGCACCAATTTGCAAAAGCTCATGTAACCATACCTCCACTTGTTACAACTCATCAAATCTGATCCATAAGCCTTCCTTGATCTTTGCTGCGCACAGCCATACCCAAATCCCAGCCTGCCACTTGCCCATACCTCAAGTACAAGTCATGTTGACATTTTGGCCACTTTCCCATACCAATCACCACAGTCCACCACCCACTCTCTGGCCTATCCAGACTTTACAAGCATGCTTCAAGGATTGATTTTCATAAGACACACAAGCCTAACACTCCAAGAACTCAGCATTCCACAAAAACTTTCCAACTTGCAAAACCCTTTGAATCTCTCAGCTCACTCACTCAATCTTCAAACAAATTCCACCATTCATCTCTAAATCACTCACTGATCACAAACCAACCATTGAAACAGCCAAAAACACCTCACAAACCAAATACGATTTCTGACCAGTTGGGTTGCAGACTCACAAACTAGCCACAAAACACTCCAACCAAGCATCAAAACTTCATCAGGAGTTCAAGGGGAGTGGTTTGCACAAAGAGAGAAGGCATGAAAGTCCCAAACTGAGAAAGCTCAAGCTCAGGTACCTCCCTGAAACATTTTTCCAAAACTTGTTTCTTTAGTTATAGAATGGTAGAGTGTGTTCCACTGATCACAATGAACCTTGAATGATGAAAAATGATTAAGAAATGAGCTTGTATCGTGCTTCTGAAATTTCTGCAGTTTTTGATGTTTGATTTGAATCTTGTGGTTGAGGCATGATAAATTTGTTTTGGTGTTTGATTCTTATTTAGAATTGTTAAGGGAGTCATTCTGGAAAGTTAGAGCATTTGAAATTTCCTAGAGAGGAAGTTATGAATTTAGGTGATCGGAGAAGATGACCGGAACACTGTTCAGGTCACCTGAGTTTCATTAGGGCACAATTAGGGTTAATTACGTGGTTAAGCTGAGTTTAAATGTGAGCCCTCAGATTCGTTTTCCCGCGTGCGTTCAAGGGTCCAGATTTTGTGATTAAACCCTAATCTCTGATTAATTAGGCTAAACATAATTAATGAAATTCAAATCTCCAGGATTGATCCTAGCCCTCCAAATCCGCGCCAGTCTTTCCCTCCACCCTGAGTTTAAATGTGAGCCTTTGGATGCGCTGACTTTTTCATTTAAGTTGATTTTCTTTTATTTTTCTTGCATTTTCTTTATCATTTTATTAAAAATAGCAAAACTCATCTAAAAAATTTTATTTTTTGAATCATGGTTCTAAATATTTTTCTCATTCTGAAAATAATTTTTATTTTAATTTTTGCATAAAATTTGTATTTTTAAAACATTTAAATGTTTATTTTAATTAATTAATGGAAATTAATTAATTAAAATACCATTTAAGTTTCTAAAAATCACCAAAAAAATCACATTGCATCTTGATACATTTAGAGACATTATCAAACCATTCATACAAATTTCTTTTTGGTTCTTGATCCATTTTGATATTTTTCTTGGGATTTAGGGTTCTTTAAAATCAATATTTTGACCCTAACTTAGAAAACTCTTTTCTGCCTAATCATGAAGGGTTTGATAGTGCTTCTTTTTGCATTGCATCCCACATATCATGTAGTTTCTAGGATAAAATGGGCATGAATTTATCTTTCATTTTTGATTTGTTTTGCATTTTCCCTTGTGAGGTACCTTATAACCCTAGCAAACTTAGAAAATTCACAAATTCCTTAGAGTTAAGAGTTAGGTCTCCTCCTTTAGGGTGTGATAACATATGGGTTTAGGGTTCATTTGATCCTATTTTCAATTTTTTTATCTCATGTTTTTCTTCTGATTTGAATTTTGCATTGCATATTGTATGTAAACCCTAATCTTTGCTTTCATTTGCATTCATTCTTTATATGCTTGCATACATGAACTTGCCATGACATTTTGTGCATCCACATGACATATAAGACATCTTAGGACACATTAGAATCATGTTTGATCATTGCATCATTCATTTGCCATGTTTTGCATCCATTGCATTTCATAAGTTTTCATGAACTTTCATGCCTCCTTTCATGTCTCATTTGCATCTTCATTGCTTGTATGATCATCCTCATCTCTTGACATGCTTTCATACCATCTCATAGCATCATTTACATCTTGATCATGCTTTTGGTTTTGGTTTGCATCATTGCATTCATCTCACTTTCATTTCATTTCATTTCTTGTTGCTAACTTTTCAGGTGGTAAGTCATTGAGAAGTGAATTTGCCTTCACTTCTCATAATCTCTTCTCATCTCTTTTATGCATTCATTGCTGAATTTTTTACTTATGAATTAGAGTGAGCTTGCTCATTCATGCTCCTTCTCCCCTTTCTTTCTCCAAGCAACTTATCTTCTTAAGTGAAGTAAGTTGTCTTGCTTCTTGCTGCTTCTTTTCCTTTCATTCTGCTTCTTCCTTCGTGGCTTTTCCTGAATATCTTCTTGCAAGCTTCATAAAACCTAGGAACACCCAAGCATGATCACAATTAGGGTTTGTTTAGTCTCCCATTAGTTTTACCTTTGTGTCATCTTTGAGTTTTCTCTTCTCACCTCTTAATCAAGGACTAAACCTTAAAGGTTTTAAGGCTTTGTGATTAGGGTTATGCCTGCATCCTTCTATTAGGATGGAGTGTATAACTTTAATCCTAAGTGTTAAACCCTTAATGTGTTTAAATCCTTAAATCAATTCACTTAATAATCACTAAGACATCAAGCTTGTAACTTGGGCCTTGCACTAGGGTTCTAATTCTTCCTTAGATGGTTAAGAAGGACTAACCCTAGTGTTAATGGACAAGTCCCCCTCAAGTTGTCTTACAAACCATAAAATTCATTTCTTAATCTTACCATTAACTAAAATCCACTTTAATAAAGGCTTTGTTTTGTCATAAGGTTAATCCCTAATCATGGATTAAGTTGAGGAGCCTTCCTCAACTTAAATGTTCTCATCTATTATCCTTCTATTAGGATGGTGTAATGGGTCCATTAAATCCTTGATTATGGCTTAAACTCATTACTTAGCACTAAACAAAAAAATCCAAAAACATATAAATAATTACAAGTAGGTTAATGATCTTATTCCAACATCATGGTGATTAAGTGTGAGGTGTTTACTTCATACTTAAGGTATTCTCATTACCCCTAATCAGAGGGAAGATGTGATGAGTTTACTAACCCTTGGTTTAGGCTTAAGCTCATTTCCCTATGACAGACACAAAAAGCAATAAAAGACTGAAAACACAAAAACAAATAATAATCGTCTCCTCCGGGATTCTTTCCTCACCTCATTCACTCACAAACGAGAACTTGCTTCTTCCGTCTAATGCAAAACAGTTTTCACCTGAGCCAGACAGGTCATACACTTGAGCATAGACAAGTAAGCAGTTCACAAGTCAATTTATCTTTTAGTCTCTTTGAGTCGAACTACGGTGTTCTGACTTCCTCATTGCACGAGAGGATACGTAGGCAGAACTTAACAGTTATCGAACAAAAGTCTCTGTATATCCCCCCCTCTTCCAGCTTTATTCTTTAAGCCTCATAGTCTTGAGCTTCACATTCTTTCTTTACACTGACACCCTTTACTTCACTTCACACTTCTTTTACACTGACACTTGTATTCTTTTCTAGCTTTGGGCACACAAAATAGCACTAACACTACCCTTTTAAGCACAAATCTATCTTTTAAGCATGGATCTCGTCGAGTACGGCGGACAATCTGGGTGATAATACCTTCCCAGGTTGTAACCAACCCCCTTTCTCAGTTTCTCTGGTTCGCAACTGTCTTATCCATATCTTTCTAGGTTTACGCAGCATTACCTTTCCTTCGGGATAAAAATGCCTAGCTGGCGACTCTTTTCAGTTCACACTTGTGTTCTCTCTTTCGCCGACCGTTCGCGCTTGTACCAGGATGCAAATCTTCGGGAGCGACAATGAGGAGGCTTTGACAACTCTGCTGGGGAAAAGCATTACAGATATTGCTTGGGGAGGAGGTATGTTGGGGAAGCGTGTGTGGTATGCCCCATGTTGTGTATTAAATACCTGCAACCTGTTAAGACAGAGAGACGCACAAGTATCCCGAGGTATCCCTTACCGGATTCCGTCATAGGAGTTAGATATTCCTGAGAGTAAATATATTTCCTGCAAGCATTTATTAAGAATGGCTCATTTGTTTTATGCAAATATTATATCATGGATATTGGACATTTTGCAAACGAAACAAAAATGTACAAAATGAGGTGTGACTGAAAACTCTGATTTTATTAATCTGGGCGCCCTGAATTGGCAAATACAGTCTAAGAAACAGATCCCCTGGAATGAGGAGATTGCTACAAATTGAAACAAATAAATAAAATTGTTGGAAATATTAACGACGCTCCAGTGAGCTTCCTTTGCTATGACCTGTATGACCTTGACGTTCTTCTCATCTTGCTTTCTGAAGAAGGTTGATTCTTACTGATGCTTTATCCTTTCGAAGCTTGTAGTGTTGTGAACAATACTGACAAATTCAGAATGCAATTGTTCGCTTATTCCCTTATTTTGCGTGGATTGCCCTATCGGGTTTTCGATCCACCGGGATACCCATTTTTGCGTGAGTTGTCCAATGCGGCTTTTCAACTCAGCGGGTGTACATTTTTTTCCCTTATTTTTGCCCGAGTCTTTTATTTTGTTTTTGACTCGCCGGGATGCCCTATTTTTGCCTGGACTTACATTCTGTTTTTATGTCCAGCGGGTCATTTTTATGCGAAGTATTTTTTAACTGCATCTGAATTCACAGGGGATAAGAAATCTTCAATATCCATAATAGTGAGCATCAGTGCTCCACCAGAGAAGACCTTCTTTACTATGAATGGACCATCTTAGTTTGGAGTCCACTTGCCCCTGTGGTCTATATGAGGAGGAAGTAATCTCTTCAGCACAAGATCTCCCACTTGGTATTCCCGAAGTCTGACTTTCTGATCGAAGGCTTTCTTCATCCTTTTCTGATATATCTGCCCATGACAGATTGCAGCTAACCTCTTTTCTTCGATCAGATTCAGTGGATTGTACCGAGACCGAACCCATTCCGCTTCATTCAGCTTTACATCCATCAGTACCCTTAAGGAGGGTAGCTCAACTTCAACAGGTAGGACAACATCCATACCATATACCAGTTGATAAGGTGTTGCCCAAGTAGACGTTCTGATTGAGGTACGATACCCATGCAAGGCAAATGGTAGCATTTCATACCAGTCTTAGTAAGTAACCACCATCTTCTGCACAATCTTCTTGATGTTTTTGTTAGCTGCCTCAATAGCGCCATTCATCTTTGGCCTGTAAAGAGAAGAATTGTGATGTTGGATTCTGAAGTCCCGACACAGTTCTGCCATCATTTTGTTGTTCAAATTGGAACCATTATCAGTAATGATTTGCTCGAGTACTCCATACCTACAGATGATATCTCTTTTCAAGAATCTGGCTACCACTTGTTGTGTCGTTTGCATACGAAGCTGCTTCAACCTATTTGGTGAAGTAATCAATGGCTACCCGGATGAATCTGTGGCCATTTGAAGCAGTCGGTTCGATCTTTCCAATCATGTCGATGCCCCACATAGTAAAGGGCCAAGCTGAAGACATCACGTTCAAAGGATTTGGAGGCACATGCACTTTGTCTGCATAGACCTGGCATTTGTGGCACTTTCTGGCATAGGCACAACAGTCTACATCCATTGTGATCCAGTAATAACCTCATCTTAACACTTTCTTAGCCATTGCATGTCCTCCAACATGGGTACCGAAAGATCCTTCATGCACCTCGTGCATCAGCAAGTCTTCTTCTCTCTTGTCAACACATCTAAGCAAAACCATGTCAAAGTTTCGCTTGTATAATGAACCATCAGCATTAAGGAAGAAACTACCGGCCAGCCTTCTTAATGTCTTCTTATCATTGGATGATGCCCCAGGTGGGTATGTTTGATCCTCTAAGAAGCATTTAATGTCATGGAACCAAGGCTTGTCATCTTTAGCAATGTCCACAAAGAATACGTATGCTGGTCAGTCTAGTCTGGATACCGAAATCTGAGGCATATAATTTGCAATTTGAACCTTGATCATGGAAGAAATGGTAGCTAGAGCATCTGCGAACTGATTTTCGTCTCGAGGGATGTACTCAAGTTTGACTTTTGAAAAGAAAGTTAATAACCTCCTCATGTAATCACGGTATGGAATCAGATGCTCTTGGTGAGTGTACCATTTGCTGTTGGTCTGATTGATTACCAAAGCTGAATCTCCGAATACATTCAATGTCTTGATCCTGAGGTCAATGAATTCCTCAAGACCCGTGATACACGCTTCGTATTCAGCTTCGTTATTAGTGCAGGCAAAGGTGAGTTTTGCCGAGAAAGGCATATGAACTCCTTTAGGTGTAATGAGCACTGCACCAACTCCTAGACCATTCATGTTGACAGCCCCATCAAACAACATTGTCCACTCTTCTTCTGGGTTAGGCCCTTCAGTGTGAACGGGCTCTTCATGGTCTTTGGCTTTTAGGAATATGATATCTTCATCAGGGAAGTCAAATCTCATGGGCTGATAATCATCAATAGGTTGCTCAGCCAGATAGTCAGACAGTACACTGCCTTTGATGGCCTTTTGAGATGTGCACTGAATTTCATATTCTGTCAGAATCATTTTCCATCTTGCAACCCTCCCGGTAAGTGCTGGCTTCTCAAATATGTACTTGACGATGTCCATTTTTGAGATTAATAAGGTAGTGTGAGTCAACATATACTACCTTAGTCGGCGAGCAGCCCACGCTAAAGCACATCAAGTTTTCTCTAGCAATGAATAACGTTGTTCACAGTCAGTAAACTTTTTGCTTAGGTAGTATATTGCATATTCTTTTTGACCAGACTCGTCATGCTGGCCTAACACACACCCCATTGATCCTTCTAACACTGTCAGGTACATTATTAGAGGTCTTCCTTCAACTGGAGGCATGAGAATTGGAGGTTCTTGCAAGTACTCCTTGATCTTGTCAAAAGCCTTCTGACAATCTTCGTTCTACCTGACCGTTTGTTCCTTTCTTAACAATTTGAACAGGGGCTCACAGGTTGCAGTAAGGTGAGATATGAACCTTGATATGTAGTTCAATCTACCTAAGAACCCCCGAACTTCCTTTTCAGTCCTAGGTGCAGGCATCTCCTGAATGGCTCTGACTTTGTCAAGATCAACTTCAATTCCCTTTTCACTTACGATAAATCCCAGCAACTTACCAGATCGTACCCCGAATGTGCATTTGTTGGGGTTTAGCTTCAGCTAATACTTTCTCAGACGCTTGAACAACTTCAACAGATTTACTAGATGATCTTCTTCAGTGAGAGACTTGGCAATCATGTCATCCACGTAGAATTCAATTTCTTTGTGGATCATGTTGTGGAATAATGTTACCATAGCCCATTGATAAGTAGCACCGGCATTCTTCAGTCCAAAAGGAATTACCTTGTAACAAAACGTGCCCCAAGGTGTGATGAAGGTTGTTTTCTCCATGTCTTCGGGTGACATTCTGATCTGATTATACCTAGAAAAACCATCCATGAAGGAAAACACCTAGAACTGAGTTGTGTTGTCAACCAATACATCAATGTGAGGTAATGGGAAGTCATCTTTCGGGCTAGCTCTTTTCTGATCCCGGTAATCCACACACATCCGTACTTTGCCATCCTTCTTAGGCACTGGTAAAATGTTAGCAACCCACGGCGGGTAACTAGTTACAGCAAGGAAACCGACATCCCACTATTTTTGTACTTCTTCCTTAATCTTCATTGCCATATTTGGACGAGTACGACATAGCTTCTGCTTCACTAGAGGTCATTCTTCTTTCAATGGCAGCTTGTGCATAACAATATCCGTATCTAGACCTGGCATGTCTTGATAGGACCAAGCAAAGACGTCGAATTACTCTCGAAGCGTGTTAATGAGCTGTTCGTTTACTGAAGCTTGCAGACCGGCCCCAATCTTCACTTCTTTCAAATCCTCATCAGTACCAAGATTAATTGTTTCAACCTCCTACTGATGAGGAGTAATCACTTTCTCTTCTTGCCTCAACAACCTGGCTAACTCTTCAGATAACTCATAGTCTTCTTCATCCCCTTCATCAACTTGATTAATTGGATTGTCGAAGTCATACAAGGTCATAGTAGTGTTGTTGTCGGTGCAATCTTGAGGGTAATCTCTGCAAGGGTTGAGATTTGTTCGTTTTAGTGATCAATTTTAATCTTGTTTAGAAAAGGTGAAAATGAAGTTGTTATTTTGAAAACATTGCCATTTTATTGTTTTTGTACAAAAGAGAAAAATGAAAAGTCAGTGAGTGAAAAAAAGAGACTTGTTTGCAAAAGATGTCCGATATTCATTGATAATCCATTTGCACAAAATTACAATATGGCCCTATTACAAAATGAGTCCTGACACCTTGGGTAAGATGTAGGACTTGATGCATGCTAAAAAGACATGAAATAATAATTACTATGCAGGAGTAACCCTTATAATTTCCTGGGAAGACCAATTAAGGACTTGGTGCCCCGGGATCCTTGGACGTATCCAGCTCTCCAGGTTGAGGTCGCTTTCCGTCTCGTCTTCCATGTTGTTAACAGCATCTGGGGTGAGCATCCCCCCACTGATGAACTTGGGCTCCTTGGCAGCCTCTGATTGATCTTGTCGGAATGGTCTGTAACCCAAACCGAATCTATCTTCCTTCTTCTCCACCGGAAGCAACTTGCCCCAGCCTTGGGCATTACCATCTTCAACACCCTTTCAGGCTTGCTGATAGGAGACAATTGAAGTACCCATCCTGTCTTCCTAGGATGCAGAAAATACTTCAGTCGTCGCCTCATTGACATTCGGGGCCTCGAACCCTTGGCTCATAGTTTCATGGATTTCACCATCCATCTCAATATACTTGTATGTATCCATATGGCTAACAAATATGTCCTCCTCACCACAGATGGTGATAATCTGTCCTTCCCACTCATTTTTCAATTTCTGGTGAAGGGTCAACGGTAATGCGCCTGCGGCGTGAATCCATGCTCGACCCAACAAACAGTTGTAGGTCGGCTGTATGTCCATCACATATAAAGTAGTCTTAAAGACCTGCAGACCGATTATCACATGCAGCTCCACCTCTCCAAGAACAGACCTCTTGGAGCCATCGAAAGCCCTGACCAAAAGGTTGCTTGGTCGGAGAGTTATTCCATCATATTCAAGCTTGACAAGAGCTTTCTTGGGTAAGACATTGAGTGAGAACCCAGTGTCTACAAGAACATGAGATAGCACAGCTCCTTTGCACTCCAGGGTTATGTGTAAAGCTTTGTTGTGGTGACGTCCTTCTGTTGTCAAATCAGCATCAGTGAAACCTAGACCATGGCTAGTATTGACATTAGACACCACTGTTTCAAGCTGATTCACTGTCATCTCTTCTGGCACGTAGGCAACATGCAGAACTTTGAGTAGTGCATCCCGATGGGCTTCGGAACACAACATCAGGGATAGTATAGAGATCTTAGAAGGAGTCTGGTGGAGCTGGTCCACAACTTTATAGCACTTCTTTTAATTATCCTCATAAATTCATCCACATCCTGATCAAAGGATGATTTATGAGTTTCTTTTGGTGCAGATTCTTCTGGTATCACACTCTTCCCTTTGGCTTTGGCAGCAGCCTCTGCCTCAGTATTAATTCTGGGAGCTTATGATGCGAAGAGACGTCTTCTTCGGGTGAAGCCTCCACCTCCCCCGACATTGTCCACTTGTGGGGTAGGAACTGAAGAATCAAGAAGGACTTTTTCTCCATTGCAGTAAAGTTCAGCACCATAATGCCATGGTACAACACTGTCTTTATCATATGGAATTGGCCTTGCTACCGTGATAGTGACTGGGCTCACTACAGTAGAAGTTGAAACCATAATTGTCTGTGGATCATAAAATATGGTGACAGGACTTCTAGTGGATGTTGGTGGTGATGAATTGAAGCTTGGTTGAAACTGTTGTTGAGATTGTTGAAAGTTGTTGGAATTTGGGACCGTTGTAGGGTCATAATAGATAGTAACTGTGGAGACATCATTGTTGGTGATTGCTGGAGTTGTAGAAGGAGATGAAATGGAAATGTTGTTTGTTGAAGTGAAGGAAGAAATGGTTGTTGAAGTTGTAGATGAATCAGTAGGAACAATGGTTGTTGCAGTTGTAGAAGAATCACTTGTTGTTGACAAAAGAGTTGCCGGTGTTGTAGAAGCAGTTGTTGTTATTTGCAGAATGCCTTCTCTGATAAAGCTATTGATTCCATTCCTCAAGCTTGCACACCCATTCTTGGAAAGCTTGCAAGATTCACAACAGGCCTCACAACCTGGAAACACTTAGCATTTCAAAAGCTGAGCTTTAACCTTTTCCAGAGGTGTCTGAATACTTGCAGTATCTTCAATGGGAATCATGGGTGAGCCTTCCTCTATAGAATTAATCCTTGGCCCACTGTGGCTTGGCATATGATTTTTCATGACATTTGGAGGTGGTACAAAGTTCAGGGCCTTTGAATCTACCAGATCCTAGACCTTCATATGCAGAGCCCTGCATTTTTCCATAGAGTGACCAGGTGCATTAGAATGAAAAGCACACCTAGCGTTGACATCGTAGTTTCTTGGAAGGTTCTGAGGATCAGGCGGAGCCAATGTCCTCAACTCAACAAGATTGAGTTTTAGGAGTTGTGGCAGCAATGTAGCATATGGCATTGGAATAGGGTCAATCACCCTATTGATCTGAGATGGCCGCTGTTGAAAAGGACGTTGTTGTTGATTGTTGTTGATTGTTGTTGTATGATCTCTGTTGAGGGAACTGTGGTTGTTGAGGAAAATGTTGTGATTGTTGAGTATACTGAGGAGGTGGAGTAGGGATAGTGACGGCAGCAACTGATCTTGGCAGATATTGGGGTCTCCCTCTTCCCATGTGCATAGAATTTTTTTCACCAGATATACGGGGCCCAACAAATGGCTTCCTTGCGCTGCTTGAACTGGCACCATTGTCGGAGATCTTCCACATCTTCAGTAGGCTTTCTATTCTTTCTCCAGCTAACACCACATCTGCAAAGCTGGTGGAAGAAAATGCGGCCAGTCTGTCAATATAGGTACCCAGGAGAGTATTCATGAACATGTCTTCCATCCCCTTTCAGACATCGGAGGTTGAACGGCAGCAACTAGTTGCCTCCACCTTTGGGCATACTCTCTAAAGCTTTCACGGGAAGACTGAGACATTCCCATTAGAAGGGTCCTGTTCGGAGCCATGTCCAGATCATATTGATACTAACGGATGAAAGCTTCATCCAAATCTTTCTAGTTTCTTAATGTGGCTCTGGTCAAGTGGGAGTACCATTCTCGGGATGCCCCTGTCAAGCTATCCTCGAAGTAAAACATCCAAAACTTCTCGTCCATGGTATAGGCCTTCAATCTCCCCAGGAAAGACTAAAGATGGGTACGTGGGAAGGATGTGCCATTGTATCTTTCAAAACAAGGGGGTTTGAACTTGTGAGGAATTCTCACCCCTTCCACCAATCCCATGTCCATGGCATTAAAACCTAGAGAGTTTTGGGATTCAAGAGACCTTAGCTTCTCTGCAATTTCATCCAATCGACGGTCGTAAACTTCGTCTCCAACCCCAACCACTGTAAACTGCTCCTCTTGAGGATCCTCCTGCAAGACCCTTCCTCCAGTAGTGTTACCTTGGGTATTTCTTATGGCATTTATGTATGGGTTCAGATGAGGTCCAAACTCTGGAGGATCAATGCGAGGTTGCACGTGATCGTTGTTACTGGTACCTCCTGTACCTGGATGGTGTTCCTCGAGAGTTTGTCGCTCAACCAACTCCCTCATTCTTTCCTGGCTCTAAGTTAGGCCAGTCATCACTGTCATAAATTGATTCATTTGATTTCTCATCTCAACCCTTTCATTGGCCATCTGGTCCCTCACTTCATGAGGGTCATGTTGAACTTGATCCATTTGTAGTCCCGAAAGGTTGTTTCTTGTCGGATACCGGTGTATTCTGTTGACAGGGAACACTCTTCTGCGAGCAATGTTTCCTGAAACCACAACAAAGTGAGAAACAACAATAAATCAAAATCCTACAAAACAAAGAAAATGTTAGTATGCAATGCAGGATGCCTATTTGTCTTCCAAGGGTATCCGGTTTGGTTCTTTGGTTTTGACCTTTCCAGACCTCGAGGAAATGTTGATGATGTTGCAGAGAGAGATAAAGCCCGCCAAAAAAATAATACAAACCATATATATTACAAAGAGTGAAGATACATAGTTTGATTACAATAACATTCCCATGGCAGGTCAAAATACATCAACAAAAGGAAAAATACAATCAAATGAAGTACAAACAAAAAGAGTCAAACATCCAATCCAAAGTCATCTTCTTTGACTTCCTTCAGGAGAGCCTTAGTCACTGGACCTACTGGGTGCTCTGTGATATTCTTGATGAGGAGGTTCCTGGTAGCAATGGCATTTGTCAACTTCTTATGCTTATCCTGATCCTTTGACCTCTTCAACCCCGCTCGGAGTTTCAACTCAGAGATCTCCTTCTGTGCTGCTAATAATGCCTCCTGATTCTTCTTCTCACTAGCCTCCAGTTGCTCTATCTTGGCTTGAGTCCTTTGATCTTCTTGTGCCCGGGCCTCAGTGATCCTGATCCACCTAGCCTAGTTCTCCTCTAAATAATGCTCTTCCCTAGTCTTCTGAGTCTTTGCTTCCTTGCAAGCATTCTTTAGTACTAATTCCCCTGCTATAGCCTTTCTGTTGTAGTCATCCGTCTTCTCAATCTTGGTCAAGTGCTCAATCCGGAGCTTCTCTAACCTCTCATTATCTAGACGGTTGTCATTCCTCTCCCAGAGGGTCTTCTTCAAGGCTTCAGAGAGCTGAGTATTCCTCTCTTTCAGTTTCTCAAACTCTTCCAAACTGATAGTAGCTGCAGGTTGCACTGTTGAAGGTCCAGGTACATCTTCTAAGGTGAATGGCATTTGGGTGATCTGTTCCCCGGTACGAGACCAATCAAGATACTGTGCTGAAGCAATGTTGTTGCAAATGCCAAAGATAGTTGTCCCCTTAGTCTGAATATTGTCCCAAGCCCAGGCAGCTTGTCTGAAAATAGCAGAGTTGTGCTGGATGTCACAATAGAGGGTTTCTGTCAAGTCTTGCCCTCTTGGGGGATGAACCAAAGCATATCCTAACTGTCTCTTAAAAAGTAAGGGTTTGTAGTTGATGCAACCTTTTACTCCAATTAAAGGCACATTAGGATATTGACCACAGCTGGTAATGATGTCTTAGCCCTTGGTGCTCTGAGTGCACCATCTGATGTCTTCTGATGTTAGGGTAATCAATCTCTTAGCCCAGTTCCTTGACTGATGAGGGTTCAGGAAAGTGTCTGATCTTGGTAAGTGTCTTAGTAGCCAACAGTAATAAAGGGGAGCACATCATCTAACCAATCTTCCTCTTTGCTTCTCATTCCCCTGGTGTACTGAATAATAGAAGTCCCCAAGCAAGGTAGGAACTGGGTTCCTCAGTAAGAACAGGTGAATGGCATTCTTGCTTACAAACTTTGGCTCATTTGCAAACAAGTTAACTCCATATATGCTGAGTGCCAAGAGTGCACAAACAACATCCCATTTCCCTGCTGCAGCATGTAGGGTGGCTTAGGAGATCAAGAAATCCAAGTGAAGGCCTGGAACCCCAGCCTTGGTGGTCATGCTCTGATCAATAAGGGTAGGCTCCAAGTGCAAGGCCTTAACTATGTCTTAATTCTTGGGAACAACCATCTCAGGGTTGAAAGGAATCCCTCTCCTGATAGGGACACCTAACAACATGGAAAATTCTTCTAGCAGAGGTCCCAACTGAAAATCAGGGAATGTGAAGCATCTGAGAGGATGATCATAAAACTGCAAGCAAGTATGGATCATGCTCCTCATGGATGCATCTAGGTCCATGATCATGTCCAAAATTCCTCCATAATGTACCTTGAATAATGGGACATGATCAGGAGTAATGAGAGACTGGATCTGTCTGATGCCTGTCAGAGTAGGCTCAAAGAAATGGTAAGTGATGTTGCTCTTCCTGGAACTATCCATACTGATAATGGATGCTGGTGAAGAAATTGAGGAGAAACTACTGATAAAGGTCACTGAAGAAGATGCTAAAGAAGTGTCTCTGATGAAGAAAGCTGATGGAGAGAACTGGGAAGAGTCTCTGGTGAAAATACTAGTGAAGGGTCTCTGATGAAGACAAACTAAGGAAGGTGCTGGAGAAGGAACATTGATGAAGATGCTGGTGTAGATAACTGAAGAGGCCTGAGCAGCAGAACAGGTCAAAACCAAACCAAAGATAATAAGGTTGATACCCTGTAAAACAAATAGGCAAATGTTAAATGATGCAAAAATGATGTATGCAGAATGATATGCAAAGGGTTTGTGATCAAGTGCTGGATTTGTTATCTGCCTTGATAGGGTCCATGTGTGTTCATAATTCCGGATGGAGGCTTAGAAAACCAGTAACCAGGTGGGGGACTCAGATAAAGAGTCACAAATCCAGGGTTTCACAAGAACTGTTCAAAGTGATGCATTCTTAAAACAAAACTGGTAACAGGGTATGATGAGGCCAAGGGTTCCTGCAAACCTGTAAACATCCCAACCCCCTAACATGTATTGTTCTAGAACAAGGATCCTCAGACTTGGATCAGTTATGAGAAGTGTAAACACTTCTAACTCGGAGGTACAATGTTTACAATAACCATCAAAGATCCTCCTCTAATACACCTCAGATGCTGAAGGTCATAAAAGTTCATCCAGACTTAGCAGGCTTCCCAGATAGCCCTAGTACTACAAGAAATCTGTAGCACAGAGTTCTCAAGAAGAAACCCATGTCTGAACCGTGTTTCATATTCCCGCACCAGACCGAAATGGAATGGGAAAGAATATGAAGCCACTCTAGCCTATGTGTCACTCAGGTCCCTGGTATGGAACCTTAATCACTCAATGATCCCCACCAACCAAGGAAACAGCAGATCCAGCACATATGGTAATGAGAGTATGAAATACATAACACTGTAAAAGAAAGCAATAAATAAAGTTGTACAGAAAGCAATAAATAAAGCAAAAAACAAAAAGCACAAGTAGCACATAACACCCCCGTAAACACAAATCAAACAAGCGCTAGGAGGAACCCACAAAAATAACCAGAAGCCCTGGTTGCAATATAAGGCTCCCCAGCAGAGTCGCCAAGCTGTAGCTCCCAAAGATTTGCATCCTGGTACATGCGCGAACGGTCGGTGAAAGGAGAAATGAAGGTGAAATGAATAAAGTCTCCAGCTAGGCATTTTTATCCCGAAGGAAAGGTAATGCTACATAAACCTAGAAAGATATTGATAAGACAGTTGCGAACCAGAGAAACGGAGAAAGGGGGTTGGTTACAACCTGGGAAGGTATTAGCACCCAGATTATCCATCGTACTCGATGGGATCCACGCTTAAAAGATTGTGTTTAAAGGGGTAGTGTATGTGTTATCTGTGTGCAAAAGCTAGGGAAAGAAAGTACAGGTGTCAGTGCAAAAGTGAGAATTGCTTAGGAACTGAGGCTCAAAAAAGAATGCTGAAAGAGGGGGATGACAAAGAGACTTTTGTTCGATAACAGTTAAGTTATGCCTACGTATCCTCTCGTGCAATGAGGAAGTCAAACACCGTAGTTCGACTCAAAGAGACTGAAAGAAATGACTATGAACTGCTTGATTGTCTATGCTCAAATGTATGACTCGTCTGGCTCAAGTGCTAACTGTCTTGCATTAGACGGAAGAAGCAAGTTCTCACTTATGAATGAGTGTGATGAGAAAAGAATCCCGAAGGAGAAGATTATTGTTTGTTTTTGTGTTTTCAGTTTTGTTATTGTTATTGGTATTTTTCATAATTTAATGAGCTTAAACCTAAATCAAGGGCTTATAAACTCATTATATCCTCCCTTTGATTAGGGATAATGAGAATACTTAAGTATGATATAAGCATCTCAACTTAATTACCATGATGATGTAGGATTAAGATCATTAACCTACTTGTGATTAATTAGGTGTTTTTTGGGTTTTGTTTAGTGTTAGGTAATGAGTTTAAGCCATAATCAAGGATTAGTGAACTCATTACACCATCCTAATAAAAGGATAATAGATGAGGACACTTAAATTGAGGAAGATACCTCAACTTAACCCATGGTTAGGGATTAAATTCATGACAAAACAAGCCCTTTATTAAATGGATTTTAATTAAGAGGTGAGATTAAGAAGTGGATTTTATGTTTGTAAGACAACTTGAGGGGGACTTGTCCATTAAACACTAGGGTTAGTCCTTCTTAACCATAAAGGAAGAATTAGAACCCTAATGTAAGGCCCAAGTTACAAGATGAAGTCTTAGTGATTATTAGATGGATTGATTAAGAGGTTTAAACAAGTTAAGGGTTTAACACTTAGGATAAAGTTATACACTCCATCCTAATAGAAGGATGCAGGTATAACCCTAATTCCAAAGTCCTAAAACCTTAAAGGTTTAGTCTCTAATGATGAGATGAGAAAAGAGACACAAAGAAGACTCAAAGGTAAAAACTAAGGGGGACTAATCACAACCCTAATTATTATCATGCTTCGATGTTCCTATGGTTTGTAAGTCTTGAGAAAGATCTTCAAGGAAACCACCAATTGAAGAAACTTACCACCTGAAATGAGAAGTGAAGGAAAATCCACTTCTCAAAGAAACTTACCACCTGAAAATGTTAGCATGAATGCATAAAGTTCAAAGCATAAAGGAATGAAATGAAATAAGATGCAATGAGGTGAGATGATCAAAGTCAGCAGTGTTTATGCAAGGTCAGTGTCATGTGAGATGATGCAAGGGCATACAAAGTGCATATGAATGATCATACAAAGAATGAGATGTCATGTAGATATGCTTTGAAGTTTGAAAGTTCATGAAAGTTAATGAAATGAAATGATTGAAAATCATAGCAAATGAATGAAGAGATGATTGAGCAAGGTTCTAACATGTCTAAGATGTCTAAGATGACATATAAATGCAAGAAATGTTATGGCAAGTTCATGTATGAATGCATATGCAAGATGAATGCAAGTGAAGATGCAAAATTAGGGTTACATGAAAGGATAAGATGCAAATGACAAAGACAGAAGCAAATGACATGATAAAAAATTGGAAATGCACTCAAAGGAACCCTAAACCTATACTAGGTTACCATCCAAAGGGGGAGGTCAGAAGCTAAACCTAGAAGGAGTTATGAATTTCCTAAGTTTCTAGGGTTTTTTTGGGTGATCCTAAATGTAAAATGCCAAACAAATTGAAAATGAAAGATAAATTCATGCCAAAAATATCCTAGATACTAAATGTTGTGTGTAAAACAATGCAAAAAGAACCAATTTCAAACCCTTCATGGTTAGGAAGAAAAGATTTTTCAAAGGTTAGGGTTAAAAAATGTGATTTTATGAACCCTAAATTCAAAGAAAATTGTCAAATGATGATCAAAATCAAAAAGAAATTTGTATGAGGGGTTTGAAAATGTTTCTAAATGTGTTAAGATGTAACATGAATTTTTGGTGATTTTTAGAAACTTAAATGCTATTTTAATTAATTAAGTTTAATTAATTAATTAAAATAAACATTTAGATATTTTAAAAATACAATTTGTATGCAAAAAATAAAATAACATTTTCTGATTAATAAAAATATTTGAAACAAAATTGCAGAGGGAAATATTTTTAGGATTTTTCTAAGTATTTTAAATTAAATATGCAAGATAAATGAAATAAAAATGAATTTAAATGGAAGTATGCACATCTGGTGGCTGAGATTCAAAGGGAAAAATGGAGGGAATTGACTGTGCACCAGATCCAGTGGTCCACATTCAAACTGGCCTAATTTCTTAATTAATTTAATTAATCTGAAATTAAATATAAGTGAAATGATCCTAGCCATCCGTTCCTAATCTAATCCAAATCCGAAGGCCCAGAACGCGTCTAGCAAATAAAACCCTAATTAAGCCCTAATCACATTCAGATGACCGGAACAGTGCTTCGGTCATCTTCTCCGACGAGACCTTCACTCTATCTTCTTCCCTAGGCCAAATCAAAGCCTCTAAATCTCCAGAAACAATCCCCTAACATTCCTAAGCATGAATCTACCCTCAAAACACATTTATCATTCCTCAAAAATAAGATTCGAAGCAAAACGTGAAACTGAACAGAAATTTCAGAAACTCAATACATGCTTAATACTCAACCCTTTTCGAAACAAATTACATCAGCATGATCAGTGAAGCATGAAGAATAATTTAGGAACTTAAAAATACATTTCTGGAAAAAAAGTTCTTGATGATACCTGAGCTTGAGCTTTCTCGGTCTGGGCTATCTGGGCCTCTCATTGGTGTCAATCAACTCCAATGGACCTTCTGAGTATGCTTTGATGCTTGGAATGAATTTATTTGGGCTGTTTTGAAGTTTCAATTTTGAAATGTGAGAAATTGTGTTTTTGTTTTGTGATGTTTCAGGCTATAATGGAGGGTGGGAAATGTTCTATGAGTGATGCTGAGTTGAATGGTGAAGTTTGCTTGAAGTTTTTGTGGCTGTGTTATGAAATTCGAAGAGGAAAAGCTTCTTGAGGATTTTTGTGTTCTTGAGTTGTGGGATGATTCAGGGCAATGTGTTGTATGAAATGAGTCCCTTGAGGCATGTATGTGAAGTTGTGATAGGTCAGAGTAGTTGTTGTGGCCTATGCTGATTGGTATGGGTGATTTTGCAAAAAAGTCAAGTTTGGTTGTACTTGAGGTATGGGTCATGGCAGGCCTAGTTGCAAAGGGGTGTCTGGCCTCAACTGAGTTCAAGGAGGTCCATAGAAACAGATTTGGCATGTTGGCACAAGTGTATGGGAAGATTCATACCATTTTGCAAATTTGAGAAGTTTTGGCCCTTTTGGAATTTCTTGAAGTTCAAGGCATGAAATTGCATGATTATTGGGCCAATTTTGATCAACATGAGTTGCATTATGAGGGTATGATGTTTAGAGATGCATTATAGGTCATGAAATGGCTTGCCAAGTGGTTTTGTAAAACATCCTCTTTGGTGCATTCTTGAAAATTATAGGATTTTTGCCAACTTTGAAGGATCATAACTTGAGTTCCATAATGAATTAGAACTTGTTATTGTACTTTTTGAAAAGGGGAAGACCTAATATCCAACTTTCATGACCAAGAATTTTTCATTTGAAGCATTTTTGATTAAGAAAGAAGAGGTTGAAGAACTTTCCCAAAATGGAAAGTTTCCATTACAAGTCATTTCCATTTTTGGCAACTTTTGGTTTAGCTCAAATTTCTTGAATTTTATGAACTTCCAAGCACTTCAATGATCAAATAAAGATCATATAACTTCAATTTGATGAAAATACCCCTTTGGTTCCATTGTTGGGGGCCTCAGATGCCCTGATTTTAACTTAACTTGCTCAAAAAGTTACCCAGTGAACATATGACTTCCATAATGAATTTCTTCATAAAACTTGGTACACATGATCCTTATAACATCTTAAGAACAATAGAAACAAGAAAGGCCCAGAAATTTGGAGTTAAGGCCTCTGAAACCAAAACCCTAATTTTGGTCATCTATGCAGTGAAAACCCTAGCTCTGCTTCCATGCCTTGCCAGTTCTTGTGATCTCTTGACTTCCATGAACTTTGAGGAGTATAATATGATGTTAGAACACACATGGACCCTCTTGGAATGCTTTGAAGCCTTTGGAGTGGCTCAGCTGGATCCTTGGATTGCTCAGATGAAAGATCACAAGCCATGATGTGAATATGAGTGATGGAAAATTTGGGGTGTTTACAGGTACATGATCCAACAAATTTCCACAAGATAACTCATATCCTTCGCTTTTAGCTAATTCAACATACTGAATCCTCGATTCCCACTCATACCGACACAACCTGTTCTGGACTGGCCCGTTTCCCATAATTGGGCCAAGCAAACCAACTTGGCAGAAGCGCTCGACGTCGAGCAGAATCAAGAATAGTTGTCTCTGTCGACGAATAGCGTACCAACCAAGACAAAGCCCTCCAACGACTAGTTTTGACCGTTACCTATTTTTACGGAATCCTCAATCCGCGCCCCACAATATGGACCAATAATCTTCCACCTAGCCCCTATATAAACCCTCTCATTTGAGAGGGTCAGGTATTCAATTCTTTGACCTTAATTCTCGTACTTGCCCACTCTTTGCTCGGTTACTTACTTCAGCATCGGAGTGCCTTGCAGGTACATCCCCCTCTTCTCCTCACCGACCGTCTTTCAACAACTCTCGAAGCCAGCCGTATCGGATCCTGATCTCTAGGTACGATCAGGTGGCGCCGTCTGTGGGAAACTGATTTCCCCGTTCTTCTCTCTCAACCAAGACAACCGATCAAACGACGGCATGATTCTCACGCAACGTGAGAGCAACATTCATCCCCCTCCGCACGAAGAAATCGTGCAAGATCACCCAGACGGGAAGACAGCATCGCCTTCTCCCGACCGCGATCAACCTCTGGAGAGTCGCCCGGAAACTCTCTTTACCTCGACTCCTTCAGGGTCGGATTTTGCCGCACTGGCTGAAATCCTAAATCAGACAAACCTGCCGCTCCTCGCCAATGGCGAGAAAATCGCCCGTCTCGAAGATAATTCTCGTCGACCACCGTCTCCCGTGAAACCCCAAAGAAGGCGCACTGCCTCTCCTACTAGGAGAAAGAGGAAAGGACACGCCGACGAATCAACGGGCGACAAACGTCCTCGTCAGTCATCTCCACGATCTTCTCCTCCAAGAAAATCAAGAAGGAGCAGATCAAGATCTGCATCTCCCCGGCGAACGAAGAAACGCGCTCACAGATCTCCTTCGTTCAACTCCAGTGACGACTTGGACGCTCGGGGTCCCCTCTCGTCAGAAATCATGGCGGCTAAACTTCAAAGAGGTTTAGAGAAACCCCCACCGCTAGGTTCGTACGACGGAACCACAGATCCAGACGAGCATATCGAGAATATCGATGCGCTGCTCGATTACCGAGGAGTACGAAGAGCGATCAAATGTCGCCTCTTTCCTACAACGCTGAGGAAATGAGCGATGACGTGGTATAAAAGCCTCGAGGCTGAGTCCATCACCTCCTGGAAACAGCTTGGACGCACGTTCTCCAGGCACTTCACCGCCTCAAGGCGGCACCCAAAGACAGAAGCTTCGCTCGAAGCGATCATCCAGGGGAAAGACGAACCTTTACGAACTTACATCGAAAGGTTCAATAAAGAGGCAGTCCAAGTATCCACAACCGACGATATGAAGAAGTATCTGTTGGAACAAGGACTGCGCCGGTCAACAGATTTTCACCGGGCAGTCGGCATCGAGACCCCTGCCACCCTCGACGCATTCTTGCTGAAAGCCCAAGCCTATATCCAGTATGAGGAAAAACAGGCAGCCAGCTAAGTAAGAGACGCTCGACGTCGTGAAGATGCGAAGCCCCACTGAGTCGATGAACCCTCGATATCTCGTCGGGGAGGAGACAAAAGAAAGAACGATCGCTCCCGTGATCCGCGGGAGCACCGAGGACCCGTCGGCCGGTTCCACGAATACACACCTCTCTTGGCTTCCAGGGAGAAAATCATGTCCGAGTGTGCCAACTCGGAGTTCAGGCAAGCATGGGTACGCTTTCCGAAGCAGCAACCCAGCAAACCGGGCACGGACAAAACGAAATATTGCAGATTCCACAAGAGTCATGGCCATAACACAGAAGACTGCATCCATCTCAAGGACACAATCGAAATTCTTATCAAGGACGGGCACCTTAAGCAGTTCACCAAATCCAAAGACACTCCTCGACAAGAAGCGCAGGAGACTCAAAAGGTCGAGGAGGGTGTACCCGTTCCTGCGGACGCAAACATGCAGGTTTCCCTGAGCATCTATCACCCGAAAGATTTCTTCCTACATGATCACACCGGGAGTCCGGGGTACCTTTCCTCCCATAGTCCATGGGAAACCTTTCCGTCCGCAATGGTCATCTCGGGAGGAGGGTTCAACAAAATCACGGTCGGATCCATAAAACGGAAATTCGACCAATTGATTGCGAAGGGGCCCGCGCAAAACACAACCCTGGACCCACCAAGAGAGGGCTCGGTACCCCTTGCCTTTTACCGAGAAGAACTCCTGGGAGGAGCGCCCAACGCCAGCATTCCTTTGCTCATCCGGGCGCGCATGGCAAATTTTGATGTGACGAGAATCTTGGTGGACCAGGGCAGTTCCTGCGACATTATGTACTCCCAGCTGTTTTCAACGCTCCAGTTGAACGAGACACATCTGACTCCGTAAGTCGGATCAGACTTGCAAGGTTTCAACGGAGCGGTCTCCCGACCGTGGGGCTACATCGACCTGTTTGTCACCTTCGGAGCAGCTGAGACGGCCAGGACGGTCAAGGTCCAGTTCCTAGTCGTGGACTTCCCGTCGCTGTACCAGTGCATCCTGGGATGACCAACACTAGCCGAGCAAATCGCCGTGCCATCCATCGTCCACCTGAAGATGAAGTACTACACTACTTTGGGCAAGGTTGCCACACTACACGGGGACGTCAATGCTGCTCGCAAGTGTTTCGAAGCAGCATCTAAAGGTCTTAGCTCAATATCGTACTAACCGAAGCCTTCAACATCGAATTCACCAGATATTCCCAGGGCTTTCCCTCAGGTAGATTCAATCGACCTGGACTGTAGATTCTCGGACGACAACGAGGGCGTCCAAAATAAAATAGATACATTATCCCGACCAGTCCCGGACGGAGAGTTCGAGTTGATTCCCCTGGGATATGACCCAACCCGGTGCATCAAGATCGGAGCACATATGCCCGACTTGGCAAAACGACAGTTGGAAGCTTGCCTCAAAGGGAACGCAGATCTGTTTTCCTGGAGCGCCGCAGAGATGCCAGGACTCGACCCCGAGACATCCTGCCATCACCTCTCCATTGACCCAACACACAAAGCAGTCGCCCAACGCATGAGGAAGCAGTCGACCGAAAAGACTGAAGCAGCTTAATCTGCTGTTAAAGACCTCCTAGAGGAAAAATTTGTAACCGAGACCAGATACACAACCTGGCTCTCAAATGTTGTACTTGTGAAAAAATCTAATGGAAAGTGGAGAATGTGTGTTGATTATACTGATCTCAACCGAGCATGCCCGAAAGATGCATACCCTTTACCTTACATTGATAAATTGGTCGACAATTCGTCCGGCTTCAAGCTATTGTCCTTCATGGACGCCTACTCAGGGTATAATCAAATAACCATGGCCGTGTCCGACAAAAAATACACGGCCTTCATGACCGAATCCGGCAACTATTATTACAATGTCATGCCCTTCGGACTGAAAAACGCAGGCGCGACATATCAGCGCATGATGAATAAAGTATTCCGAGCAGAAATCAGAGATATTCTCGAGGTATACATGGACGACATGATCGTCAAATCTCAACAAGAAACGGACCACGCGTCCCACTTACGAAAAGTGTTCGATCATGCACGAAAATGCAAAATGCGTTTCAACCCCGAGAAGTGCACATTTGGGGTCTGAGCAGGGAAGTTCCTCGGATTCTACCTGACCGAACGAGGCATCGAAGCCAACCTCGAGAAATGTCGGGCATTCGTAGAACTCCCGACTCCTACTTCTAAAAAATCCATACAATCACTAAATGGGGTCCTTACCTCCCTCGCTCGGTTCGGGGCAAAATCCGCTCAACACGCTCTCCCCTTTTACAAGCTCCTCCGCAAAGAGGCAACTTTCGAATGGACGGAGGAGTGCGAGCTAGCGTTTTCCCACCTAAAAAGAGCATTAAGTGAACCCCCAGTTTTGTCTAGACCCGAAGGAGGGGAGATACTTTATCTCTATCTTGCCGTTGCAAACGAAGCAGTAAGCGCGGCCCTCGTACGCGACTCACCCGAGGAGCAGAAGCTTGTTTATTTTACGAGCAAAGCACTCCATGGCCCGGAAATTCGGTATCTCCAGGTAGAAAAGGTGGATTTGGCCCTCCTTATCGCTGCCAGAGGGCTACGACATTATTTCCTGGCTCACACCATCATCGTAAGAACCGATCAACCCATAAGACAATTGCTCGGTCGACCATATATGGTCGGACGAATGCTAAAATGGTTGTTGGAACTGTCTGAATTCGACATTAAATTCGAGGGAAGACAAGCTCTCAAAGCTCAAGCATTGGCCGACTTTGTAGCTGAGCTTACTTTCACTGAGCAAGAGCCAAAATCTTCCTCCAGGTGGACTGTTTTCGTGGATGGGGCATCCAGCCCAGCAGGTAGCGGAGCTGGGGTTATCCTGGAGAACGAGGAAGGAAACGTCATCGAAGTATCCTTAACCTTATCTTTCCCCACTTCCAACAACCAGGCGGAGTACGAGGCTTTCCTAGAAGGCATACGGCTCGCGACCGACTTGGAGGCAGAAGAAATCATAATCTGCACGGATTCTCAGCTGGTCGCTAGCCAAGTCCGAGGAGACTTTCAAGCCAAAAAAGATAACATAGCCGAATACCTGGCCCTCGTAAAAAGCGAGCTAAAGCGATTCAAAAGCGTGGAAGTCAAACACGTCCCGTGGGAGAATAATATTCGGGCCGACATCCTTTCCAATTTGGCGAGCACTAAAAGGAAGGGAAACAATAAATCCGTCATACAGAAAACGCTTCCCCGACCAAGCATTGGGCAGTCATCAATCCACGTAAACGTTAATCTCGTGGGCGACACGAACTGCTGGATGACCCCAGTATTTAACTACCTAACTAGAGGGGAATTACTGACCGACCCAAAAGCAGCCAGTACAATACGACGAAGAGCATACTCATATTCTCTAGTGGGTGGACGTATGTATCGTCGAGGATTCTCTACACCCCTCCTCAGGTGCGTAGAAGAAGAAAACATCCCGCACGTGCTAAGAGAAGTCCATGAAGGGATAATGCGCAACATCCAGGCGGACGATCGTTAGCCCGAAAAATTCTTCGGGCAGGATACTATTGGCCCACACTCCAACACGACACAAAGGAGCACGTAAAAAGGTGCAATAAGTGCCAACGACACGGGGATGTGCACGTATCACCCCCGTCCGAGCTAAAATCATTATCGTCGCCTTGGCCATTCGCATGGTGGGGGATGGATATCTTAGGACCATTCGTCGTCGGATCCGGCCAAAATAAATACCTGATTGTAGGCGTCGACTATTTCACAAAGTGGATAGAAGCTGAGGCCTTAGCCAAAATCACTGCACTCAACATACTACGTTTCTTCAAGAGGAACATCCTCGCCCGGTTCAGAGTACTGCTCGCCATTGTGACCGACAATGGCACTCAGTTCACAGATAAACACTTCAAAGAATTCGTTATATCAATAGGAACGAAACAACATTTCGCTTCGGTGGAGCACCCCCACACTAACGAGCAAGCAGAGGCCGCGAATAGGGTAATCCTAAGAGGCTTGAAACGAAGACTGGACGAACATAAGAAGCACTGGGTCGAGGAGCTATATAGCGTGCTATGGGCATATAGGACTACCCCCCACTCAACAACCGGGGAGTCCCCATTCCGATTAGCATATGGAACCGAGGCAGTGATCCCTATAGAAATGCACGTCTTATCCAGACGCACAGAATCCCCCATGGACCAAGACACCAACTCCGAGGCTTTGAGGGACAAGCTCGACCTGGTCGAGGAAGTCCGATCAGAAGCTACTCTTTGAGAGACCATTCTCAAACAAAAAATAGCTGCTTGGCACGATTATAAAGTCATAAGACGAACGTTCGAGGTAGGAAGTCTTGTTCTCAGAAGAAATCATGGGGATCCCCGCGAGGGAAAGTTTACACCCAATTTGGAGGGCCCGTATCGCGTCCGAGCAAAAACCGAAAATGGAGCCTATTATTTAGAAAATTTACACGGGGAAGAGCTCGCTCGGCCGTGGAACGCCGAGAAGCGCAAGCAATATTACAGCTAACTTACAAAGTCACCCTGCTCAACTCTCAAGCGAGGAACAATAGGACTGACCAAGAACTGCGTGCCTAGGTACGAGCACGACAACCCAAAAATGACATAATCAATCAGGATCTCCTTTCGAGGGAAGGAGAAACCTTCCGCACGGACGGATACTCAAACGAGTCCGACGTTGCCTAAGTACCACGACCAGGCAGAACCCCAGCTCGCGATGGGACGTTCAAGCCACGGAGCCCGGGCCATTACCTTGGCCCGGGAACCGGCCAGGAGAAAAAACTCCAGAATCCACTTGGTCCCCCAAACCAATGGATCACGAACACACCCCGTATACATTCAATCACATCCAATTAAGTGCAAAAACGCACGACAAACACTTAACATTTGAAATATAAAGAGAATAGTCCTCCGACGGACGAGCAATTGAACAATTAATATAACGAAACAAACGACCATTAATAAACATCGAATTGTGAGCACAAAAATGCGACCTCGAAAGGCCGACTTGTTCATAATTAATTACAAAGGGGACTACGCCCCAAAACCAAGAAACATAAAATTACAAGGCACGCAGGCCAGGAACTAATTACCCTCGCCCTCCAGGCGGCCTTCTTCTTAAGGAGCCTCATCCTGGTCCGGTTGCGCTTCAGGTTGATCGGGCTGAACAATCTACCCCGGCTGAGAATCATCCACTACCAGGTCCGAAGGAACCACAATCTGGCCTTCCTCAACCTTATACAGGTAGCTGATCTGACCGACGTCTAAGGCCAAGTCGGGATGAAGAGCCCTTATCTGATCCACGACATTCTGGAAACTGAGCTTAGTTGATGAGTTCAGATCTTTCATGTCTTGGTCGATCCGAGCAAGAAACTGAGCCCTCGTCACCATGCTCTGGGTCTCAGCATCCTCATCCTACTTCGGGAAGAAAGCATCCTTCAGCTTTTTGTTTTGCTCCAAAACCCTCTTCTAATTGACCTCCAGCTTGGCAATTATGTTGCCCCGCTCGGTCAGCTCCTTGGTCGTGGTGCTAGCTTCTTCAGTGGCCGCTTTCAGCTACTCCTCAGCGGCAGCCAGCTGCTCCTTTAGCCTACCCATCTCCCTCTCCTACCCAGGATTTCCTTCGGCCGTCAACCAGGCCATTGTTAAGACCCGCATGACAGCACTTGCATCCTGGGCCAGAGACAACCGCCGAGCAGGACGATCCATGCCTTCTAGAAACAAGGAGTCCGCACGGTCCACCTCCATGCTAGGAGCGTTGGCCGTCAGGTCCACAGTCGCTGCTGACTTGTGCTTCTTCATTAGGGAGCCAGTTGAGGCGCTCGGAGAGCCCTGGACAAGGGGGCCCCACCCAGAGCCACTTGTCTCGGTCAGCTTGGTCTGCACAACCCTCGATCTCTTCTTCTACTGCTGGCACAAGAGTTCCTGGATTTTGTCAAGCGGGTTCGACAGGGAGCCTGAAAAATAAAAAGAGGATTAGATTAATCATGGACGACAGAGTAATATCAAAGATATAACTAATAGAAATAAAACAGATACCAAAAAAGTCGGACACTTCCTGCCTGGTATTGCACGCCAGCAATTCTGTGACATCGATCAAGGGACGCTCCACAACTTCCCACCCATCTTGATCGAGCATAACTTTCCCCTCTTCGTCCAGCAGGGGGTCGGAGTAAAAGACGCTATCAACCTCCTGAAGGCCTCGAAACTGGCCGCGTCATCCTCATTCAAAGAGTCCCTCACCTGGACGAACTCACCAACAGACCTCTCGTAATGGATGTAACTCCAGGAAAAGGGGAACAACCAAAGCCTCCTCGGGATCACCTGCCCTTGGTCGTCGAGCTTGGGTTCGTCGTTCTCATCGGTATCTATCCCCAGAAAGCTCATCGCCCTCACAGCCACCGAGCTCGCGGGTTTGATCAGAAAGTAATCCATCTTGAAAGCTCGGATGGATTCTGAATGGGCCTTGAAAATTTTCGTCCTCTGTTTGAAAGACACGAACCCCTTTCGATCAGTTCCTCGCCCGACTTGACGCTGCAGGGAGAACAGACGGAAGAACAGAGGGAGCGTGGCACCAACACCCAGATGGGCGCATGTCACCTCAAATGCCTTCAAGAACGCATACGAGTTGGGATTCAGCTGAGACGGAGCAACACCCAGATGCCCGAGCACAGCACACACCAAGTCACTGAAGGGAAAAGTTACCCCCAGGACCGAAACTGCATACTCGTACATGGAGAACGCCCGACCTCCAAAATCTGAGAAGATGCGATCATCATCTCCTGGGCAAGTTACAACCCAGTCAGCAGGGTTGCCAATGACGGGCAGCGGCTCCGCTCGAGGCCTTGAGAACGGGGACACTTTGTCCAGCAGGTCCTCCATCACCCATTCTTCGGGCGAGATCCTTGTCTGTTCGGGGCATTGTGGCGAGTCTGTTGATGCCCCCTCTTCTGTAGTGCTCGCGTCCGAATCTCTCGAGGAACTCCCGGAACCAGAGGGAACTGACGCAGAAAATCCAGAATCTTCCGAGGACGTTTCTTCCGAGGACACATCCAACGGGTCCATGAGCGAGTTTTCACCTGAAAAACAGAGGAAAGGCGTCAGTGAATTCGATTGAGAATATCAAATCCACCCTTCCACCACTCGACAAGTGAAAGGGCGCGCATCAACCCAGGGACAGGGTCCCGAGCTGTAGCCCTGGCTGACCATCGCTCAAAACGATGGCTTACGCCCAACGTCAGAAATTACGGGGTCTAACCTAAAAACATATCAAATCCCAAGTCAAGGTCGACCAAAACCTATGTCGACCATGAGTTAGGGTTTGCAGCCGACCAACAACGGTGGCAGAAGTTCTAGAGTTTACCGGTTCTAAATCTAAGACTACCATTAAAACTATCCTAAACCACATACATTTCTATGATATCTAACCTATAACTACTGAAAACAGCGAAAAGGAACCGTACCTTGTGCTTGAGAAGCCATTTGCAAAAGATGAAGAATCTGGAATCGGTGGTCGACAGAAAGATATGGTGGTCGACGGCTGTAAGCGGTGGTGGTTGAACGAGCAAGACGTCGGAGAAGAAGATGAAACGAAAATTTCAAAATGGAGCCTGGAAACCCTATTTATAGGGGGGAAACACGTGCAAGCACGTGTGACCCCTACACGCTAGCCCGTAGGCTAGCCGTCATATCATCAATAAGCGCGAATTCCCAGATATTCTAGCTTTTTGTTTCACATTCTCCCGTCGAGCAACGTACCAACTGCTCGCCCCTCGAAGGTCGGCAACATAAAATTCCTAGCCCAGATACTGCTCGTCCTCAAGCACGAAACCATTACTAAGTCACTGCTCCTCCGCACGAGCAATGACTTGGGGGGCTCCTGTTCTGGACTGGCCCGTTTCCCATAATTGGGCCAAGCAAACCAACTTGACAGAAGCGTTCGACGTCGAGCAGAATCAAGAATAGTGGTCTCTGTCGACCAAGAGCGTACCGACCAAGACAAAGCCCTCCAACGGCTAGTTTTGACCGTTACCTATTTTTACGGATTCCTCAATCCACGCCCCACAATATGGACCAATAATCTTCCACCTAGCCCCTTATATAAACCCTCTCATTTGAGAGCATCAGGTATTCAATTCTTTGACCTTAATTCTCGTACTTGCCCACTCTTTGCTCGGTTACTTACTTCAGCATCGGAGTGCCTTGCAGGTACACCCCCCTCTTCTCCTCACCGACCGTCTTTCAACAACTCTCGAAGCCAACCGTATCGGATCCTGGTCTCCAGGTACGATCACAACCCTTCACAAATGCTTATCCGAAACAACACACTTAAACAACTCTTCAAGTTCCAGCCAAAACTCACACTTTAATAAACCTACTTACAATTCACTCCTTCTAATACTTACAGCTCAACTTTATCCGACACTCTTGTCAAATCACGCTTTTACATTCCCATCTACTTTTCTCTCTAATTATCTCAAGAAAACCTCAAGTCTTGTGCCACTTAATTCATCACCAAAGCAACACTCCGATTATCTAGAGTTCAACTATGAGTTTCCATATTACTATTCAATCCAAACGCAATTTCATACTATCATCCTTAAATTCGAATAATATTCTTATATATGAATTTACATCAGCAAAACAAACAATACTCAAGCGCTTGACTTAACTTCAACCAATCCAACATGCATACTATTCTAGTCGGCAATGACACATATATCTGTCAATTATGATTCCATCTACAATCAACAATAGATTAAGGGTGATCAGTTCCTCAATTTGTCAATAGACATCTGACAACCATAATGGTGGCATAAATCATCATTACCTAATACAATAGCGTACTTCAACTCGTGCCCCAAAGTCCGTAAGCATAATCCTCTGTCAACTCTCTAAGGCTTACCAACGCCTTCTTAGTTTCCTTAGTTCCAACTTCGACAATTATACCAAAACGTTCAAAATTCATTCCACAATCTCTTATACACGCACATAGAACAACACAACCTTAAATATCTTTCCAACACCGGAATCGCTACAACATCTAGTACAATCCCATTTGGTTCGTTCCAATTAAATCTTTCATCCAGGTTAAAAAATGTAACAAAGTTACTCGAGCATTTGTATATTCTCTCAACTCCACCATCACATAACATCGTCACTTTACTCATTCTTATTCAACATAAATTTCATCTCAATGCATTCTCCAACATAGTTACATTCTTAAAAATACCAACATTTTATTCCTAATAATATTTCTCACTTGTCTTTATCTTTACAATTTTTCAGCAATAGTTGCTCATCTACAACCACATATTTCTTATCCAATACAGACCTCACAACCACAAAATCATATTACAAAATGAAGATAATTTTGCGTAGAATCCAGAACTTTTAAAATCGCTTAAATTTGATTTACGAGCAAAACGTTATCGTCCTTGCAATGAGACTGGTTAAGAATTCATGTAAGCAGAATTTTCCAAAAATCAACATCAGACCCAAATACTAAAATGCACATATCTCCCTCTTCACCAACCTCCTGAAGGAAAATAATATATGCAAATTGTAGGGAATTTCGTAAGCTTTCGAAAAAGTCAAGAACCACTTCAATTCGAATCTTGAGTAAAACATTATGCCTCTTTTACTTGCTGCTGCTCTAAATTTGCCAAAAATAAGAATTCAAGATTGATGAACATAAGTTCCGTCTTTCTCCCTTACTTCCAAAATTCAGCAACATCCTTTCTTTTTCCTCCAACTACGAAAATTACTTGAATTTAATCCAACTATACTCGTGATATACAATAAACCGGCTTGATCTATCAACTTATCATTCCCTTCGGAAAAATTTCTATATTTCATTCAATTTCTCATCCATATTCTACGCACTTTTCACACTCGGTCGATACAAATTCACGAGTCCATACTCTCACTGGTCCGCAACCAAGTCGCTTCAATAACCTTGCACTTTTGTAGCCAACATCAACTTTAACCAGCTTCTACATCTCAACAACACATTCAGGAGACAGTCGCTCCCCCACTTAATTCCAAACCAACACCTACAGATAGCGACTAGAAACCAACAAGAAAATGTTGACAGTGTTTTCAAACACATGTCGCACACTGAGGAATAAACGACATTTACAACATTGGCCAGAAAGACCGACCTGCTCTGATACCACAAATGTAACACCCTCCTACACCAAATACAAATTATATAAATAAACTGAAATAATCAGAGTAACTCATAGAAGGTGTCACATTTAGTCATAAAACATCAATCCAAAATATTATATTAAAATATTCTTTTCCCTAAAAATCAAAACTATCGTAGCGGAATCATATATTTAAAAATATTTTCTTCATCTCTCATTAAAATGTAAAGGCCTTTTGGTCAAAGTCAACAATTATCATCATTCTCAATTCAACATTTAACAACTCATGAAACTCAAAATAAAAAAAGTGACAATCCAATTATATAAGCGTTCTATTTCCCCCCGATGTTACATCTATCAAAGCAAGACACTAGACACTATAGAATTAAGCTATACAGCTTCCAGCTAAGACTTCACACACCGCGAACTCATCTCGGATATCTGCAAGTTACCCACAAAAGAGGCAACATTTCAAATAAGGTAGGGTGGGAAATCATAATTCATTATAATAATATAAGGATATGGAATATAAATAAATTAAGTACAACAATATCATAACATTGTCAACAACAAAATTCAGCAACAACACAATCACAAACACATTCTTTAAAATGCGATGTCAACTATAATGAAATGCATAATATGCATGTGGTACCAATTTTTCTCTGTGCGATGGACACTTATCCATCAACCCTCCACAAGGTAGCACACCAAAATCACCAAACCACTTCAATCCGCAAGATGAGATTGAAGCTACCAATAGGCCGAAGCCCCACCAAAATATGCCATGAAATGCAATGATGCGATACTTTTTATAAATCACCAAAAATCAACAGTGCATCATTAATTTCAAGTTCAGCAAATAATCATCAAATAATCATGTCTTTCATCATGATAGCACAATGATAATACTTCTTTATCTATAATACAACAAAACAACTCCTTTGATCAACGAGATAACAAAAGAGTTTCTCTCATCCACATCAACAAATCATCAATTCACAATAACCTCATGTTTATAAGCATAAAACCAATTTTCAACAATACAACAAAAAAACTTCTTTTATCTACAAAAAAAAAATCATTAATTTACAATATAAATCATGTTTATAATCATAAAACCAATTCCAGCAATACAACAAAACAACTTCCTTCATCAACAACAACAAATCATCAACTTACAATAAAATCATGTTTATAATCATAAAACCAATTCAACTTTTTGTAAATATTCATAATTAAAAAATGTATCACTTCACTCATTTTATTTCATCAAATTAAAGTTTATCTCATTAGCTTTCCGACGCTTCAAACGGGACCTAAATTAGAGTTACGGATCAAAAGTTATGAATTTTTCAAAAATAAAAAGTTCCACTATTACAATGTTAACCGGTTAACCCGGTTAACGCCTCATTTTTTTTGCCCAAAACACTTATTTTTCATTGGTTAACCGGTTAACACCTATGGTTAACCGGTTAACACCTGGACATCAGTAGTTTTCTGCATGGTAATAATATTTCTGACCTCAAAGGGATAAGCCCATCCATTTGTATGCATCGAATAATTCTTGAAGATGACAGTAAGACTTCTAGGAAACATCAAAGAAGGATAAAACATATCGTAGGCAATGCAGTCAAGAAATAAGTACAAAAGCTCTTAGCAGCCGGTATCATATACCCAATTTCAGACAACAGTTGAGTCAGCCCTGTACATGCCGTACCTAAGAAAGGAGGAGTAACATTTGTTAGCAACGAATAAGGAGAATCCATAGTAAAATGTATTCAAATCGGATGGAGATTGTGCATAGACTACCGAAAGCTAAATAAAGCCACTTGTATAGATCAAATGCTTGAGCGACTGACTAAACATTCCTATTTCTTCTATTTAGATGGATACTCAGGATTCTTTCAAATCCCTATTCACCCCAACGATCAAGAAAAGACAACCTGTACTTGTCCTTATGGAACCTTTGCATATAGATGAATGTTGTTCGGATTATGCAATGCCCATGCGATATTTCAGAGATGTATGATGGCCATATTTTCTGACTTTATAGATAATATTATGGAGGTGTTTATGGACGATTTATCATCTGTATGTGGGCAAAGTTTCGAATGATGCTTATCAAACTTAAAATTAGTTCTCAAGATATGCGTCAGAGTCAATCTGGTGTTGAATTGGGAAAATGTCATTTTATGGTCTAACAAAGGATTATGTTAGGACATGTTGTATCTGAAAGAGGGATTGAAGTAGACAAAGCCAAAATAGAAATGATAGAAAACATTCAACCTCCGAAAACCATTAGAGAAAACCGCAATTTTCTTGGACATGCCGGTTTTTACCGGCGATTCATTAAAGACTTTTCTAAGATCACCAAACCATTGATTGTATTATTAATGAAAGACATCGAATTCATATTTGATAAAGACTATTTAAAAGATTTTGAGCTACTTAAGAATGCTCTAATTATTGTATCCATCATGCAACCCCCAGATTGGAATGAATCTTTTGAAATAATGTGCGATCCTAGTGACTATGTCGTTGGCGCTGTTCTAGGTCAAAGGAAAGATTAAGAGCTTCATGTTATTTATTATGCAAGTAGAAACTTGGATAGTGTGCAACTGAATTATGCTACCACAGAAAAATAGCTTCTAGTCGTTGTTTTCACGTTGGATAAATTTTGTTCCTATTTGGTAGGAAAAAAAATTGTTTATACCGATCATGCCGCAATTAGATATTTGTTAAATAATAAAAATGCAAAGCCGAGACTTTTAAGATAGATCCTACTTCTACAAGAGTTCGTTTTAGAAATAACATATAAAAAGGGAACCAAAAACGTAGTTGCAGATCACCTTTCTAGGATAGAGCACCAAGAACCAAATCGAGTGCCCATTAATGATAATTCCCCTTATGATAGACTTATAGCCCAAATGGAAGAAAACGAAAAACTAAGGAAACCCTTTGGACTTTCAGGAACCTAAAGAAGTTTCGTATCGATTAGAAGCCTCATTTCCTTAGTACGCTGATTTTGTCAACTACCTAGCAGCAGGAGTGCTTCCACCTGATTTAACTTACCAGCAAAAGAAGAAATTCGTTCACGATCTAAAAAATTACTATCGGGATGAGCCCTTACTCTTTAGAAGAGGCGCCGATGGAATATTCTGTCGATGTGTCCCGGAATCTGAAATAGAAGATGTCATATCTCTCTGTCACGCCACACCCTAAGGAGGGCATGCGAGCACCTCTAAAACCCGCGCAAGAATTCTATAATTTGGGCTATTTTGGCCTAACCTTTGGAAAGACATCTATATCGTTGTTTTGAACTGCGACCGATGCAAATGCACAAGTAACATTTCTAGACGCGATGAGATGCCACAAAAAGGTATTATATAAGTAGAAGTCTTTGACGTGTGGGGTATTGACTTCAGGGGTCCTTTTCCCTCTCCTTTTGAAAATAAGTATATACTCGTTGCAGTCGATTATGTGTCAAAGTGGATCGAGGCGATAACTTCTCCCACCAACGATGCATGAGTGGTTATTAAGTTGTTTAAGAATACTATTTTCCCAAATTTGGAGTGCCAAGAGTTGTCACAAGTGATGGAGGATCTCATTTTATTTCCAACATATTTGAAAAATTATTGATCAAATATGGGGTCCGACACCAAATAGCGACACCCTATCACCCTCAAACCAATCGACAAGTGGAGGTATCCAATAGAGAAATTAAACAAATCCTTGAGAAAACTGTTGCAACATCTAGGAAAGATTGGTCGACTAAACTTCATGAGGCTCTTTAGGCATATATAACCGCTTACAAAACTCCAATAGGAACCACCCCATTTAAACTGGTCTATGGAAAATCTTGCCATCTTCCTGTGGAACTTGAGCATAAGGCGTATTGGGCCATAAAGACCCTAAACACCGAATACACGGCAGCCAACAAAAAAAGGATTTTAGATATCCATGAACTTGAAGAACTAAGGCTTGATACCTATGAGAATACCCGCATCTACAAAGAAAGAACCAAAAAGTAGCATGACAAAAGAATAACAAGAATAAAGTTTAGAGAAGGGGATACAATTCTACTTTTCAACTCTCGACTTAAACTTTTCCCAGGAAAGTTATGTTCTACATGGTCTAGACCATTCAAAGTTACCAGAATTCTAAGTAGCGGTGCAGTCGAAATCAAAGGAAATTCGTGTGAATCATTAATTGTAAATGGGAAGAGACTTAAGCATTACTATTCGACGTAAAATAGAGAGTTCTATTCCAATTTCAAGTTGGAAGAGCTTTCCACTCTTCCAGACGATTAAGACCCTTTCTGTTCTGATGTCGAGCTTCTGACATTAAATGTAGCGCTCTATGAGAGCTTAAATAAAAAATCTTAGATATAGTAATTACTTTTTTTTGCACATGCATAATAGTTATTACCTTAGTATTTAATTTATTATTATTATTATTATTGTTAGTATTAATATTAGCACGTTAATTGTTATTTTTGTGAGCAATGTTTGTCATGTATGTTTTTATCACTAACCCCTGTAAGTGTATTTTATTTCCCTTAAAAATACATTATTTTCTTTAACTTTTCAGGTTCACTGTTCTTAGGATAGTTCTTCCATTCTCAACCTTGCAAACTTTCAAAAATCACACATTCATGTTCAGGAATAATCTTCAGAGGCATCTCTTTGAGGCTCTCTCTCAAAGATATTTTTCCTTGACTATTTATCCAGAAGACCTAGTTATGGTTACCCTAGGCATAAGGGACAGTTTTGCTTACTTCTTCAGCTAGCTCGGTTGGACAAACTTTGCTCTAGCTAGAAACTTCAACACTTATCACAATCTGACATTGAAATTCCTGAGTTCCCTTTATTATGATCCTTCTCGAGGGTACAGATTTGGCCGTGGAATGGCCACCTTTCGTCTGTTTGTAAATAAGTATTATTTCACTCATTATGAGATGGCCAAATTGTTGGGATTTCCCAATGAACCTGATGTCGTCACAAAAACACTAGAAGATGCCTTTACCGGATATGATCTTGAACAATTATGGGGTGATATCATAGGTGACTACCATCCTGAACCTAATGATATGACCTGTGAGAGCATTCAGAACCCTGGAATTAAGTATTTCCATAAGAGAATATCTATGATGTATCCCAAGAGGAGATTTATATCATGTTTTGTGCCTCCCAAGGAATGTCGTTCAATGATGCCCCATACTTGTTAGCTAACTTCCTTAAGCTGGCCCGTGATCCTTTCACCCTATTATCATAGGAGAATTAGTGACTATAATTGTTGATGCCATTGGAATGTGTTACCATCTGAACCGTTCTATCATTTTCGGTGGCATTCGCTTAATAGACATCAATTTTTGTTTTAATCGTGGGATCATAGCTAACTTAGGACTGGTGGAGTTTGAATTGTTGATTGATAATACCATTGACCATGGCTTTACCTTGCCCAATTATGAGAGGACAAGTGTCCATAACAGAGATAACTGGTTGTATGACTTGAATGTGGTGGATGAAATACTTATTCCACCCGATTCACCTCAGCCATATGAGCATATGGATACTACCGCACCTCACGAAGCCAAAAATAGTGCTACCAATGATATCCCTGCCACTTACCATAATACCATAACCATTCCTGATGTTATTTACGCATTGCAAGTAGGAGTAGATGATATTCGTACTAAAATGGAATCACTCAGAGTTGATCACATTCAGTTTGTGGATGTCGTGAATGAGCAGTTCGATCATCTTTACCATACTTTATTTTCTCTCCACAATCTTGTCGACTCCTTAGTTGAGCGACTCGGCGGATGAATTTTCATACTGTTAACCCTTTCCTTTTTTTCCCTAGGATAGTTTGAATTTCATGTATTGTTTTTCCCTTTCCTTTATTATAAGCATTAACTAAGTGTTTCTCTGTCAGAATGCTGACGCGTATTTGTACTGAATCTTTTTCTTTCAAGTTATACAATTTCCCTTTTTAATTGTGTTTGTGTTTTTATTCCATCTGAGGTTACTGGCCACACATTAGGACAATGGCGTTCAGTATTGCCTAATGGCGTTCGCCATTTCCCTATAGAGACAGAGGGACGCGCGTGTTTGAACGTAGCCCCTTTCCAATTCCCTATATGTTTCCCTCCTTTTTAGTTTTTCCACCTTTTTGAATATCTCTACCACCCAACTACCCTTATTAACTCACATTAACTTCTTCTTAACCATCCCAACCTCTTAGGTTCCATTTTCTACTCTATATAAATCCACTTCCATAACCATTTCTCATCACCACAAAATATCACTTTCTACCATAACCCATTTTTAAAATCTTCTTTATATTCTCTCAAATTTCAGTAAGGAAGCAAACCAAGAGGTTGATTACTTCGGAATTGAGATCCCAGAAGGAGAAATCGGTACCAACATGCGTGAAGATTACCACCGCATATCAAAGAGAGATATCGAAGCAACTAGGTACCCTTACTCTGAAGCACTTTGTACGTTGTGTCTCATGCCGAGCGTCGCTTGGAAGTTGAGGAAATTAGGTATGACTCGTTTTTGCACTCTTTGTAATGTTAATTCCATTAGGCTGACTTATGAGTGTCTTAGTTCGCTTCGATATGTGCATGATATTTCCCGTACTTCCGGAACCATACACTTTAGGTTTCTTAACCAAGACTTTTCCCTTACCCATGATAGAATTAGGGAGATTTTTGAATTTCCAACAGTTGTCGGAGCCGCAACCATTGCACCCTTAGAAAGTGAGTAGCAAGGTAATGATTTTCAGCTTTAGAGAGACATCATTGGCCTAACCACTGACAAATGAGAAGGACTTAAGGTTACCTCAATTCAAAACCCGACCATTAGAGTTCTTCATCGAATCCTTTCTTCCACCATCTTTGGCCGTAAGAACACTGCTAATGTGAATTCCAAAGACTTGTAGACCCTGTGCCATTTTTCCTTGCCCACTTGATTAGTGTGTCTAACAGAGTCGGAGGAGCCATTTGTATATATATCATAGTCACCATCATTGCTTAAACCCTTACCATGAGTATGTCGAGGATGAGAATTATTTTATGAGTATCTTTGCTGACTTAGATAATAGAAGAGTACGCGGCTTGTCAAAAGTTTACCTGATGGCAAGTATTGCATTAAATCTGTGACCGTGAGCATCGTAGTTTTTCTTTGCCTACCCATGCTCATACTTGCTGCTGAACAAGAGGGTAGGGATGATGCGATTTAGGCTTCTCAGCAGACCCATCCTCATCCCCGTGTTTCTGTCACTCCCAATCCTAGTACCGCACCACACACTTGAACCTAAACACAGCGAGAGCGCTTACGTATTTCTTTTTGGTCTTATCCATCTTCAAAAAAATTCCTTTTAATTACCGAGCGAGCGAGATAAAATTCTTGGGGTTATCAGACATGGCTCAGTCAATAGCGCAATAGTGTGAGATCAAACCTTTAGACTGGTATTTTCGTCATAATAACTTCAACCTTCATTTCAGCCCTGGATCCTATAGAGTCCTCTATTTGTTTTAAACCCATTTCTTAACTATTTTTTCATTGCTTTTTCCCGTGACAACCTTTAGCCTTAGCCTTACACCGCAATCATAGGACACTCCCTATTGACTATCAATCTCTGTGTTCAACAATATTTTAAAACTATGTGATTCCCTCTATGCTAGCAATATCATTCCAACCAAACACATAAAGCAACGATCATTTATCCCCATAGGGATCTTGGGTTTGCATATTATCTCATATTCATATCATTGCATGGTCTCTTAGGGATAAAAATTGGGTTTTCTATATTTAAGTATCTCCCATATTGAAGAAACAAAGATGTCAATCTTCCTATCTCCAGATTCAAGAAACTTAAATAGGGGCAGCTGTAACACCCTAATTTTTCCCCCTAAGTTTGTGCTTTCATTTGCATCATTTTGTATACAAACAAGATCACACATTGGTTCCTCAGTCCTTTTTTGTTGTAGGTTTATGCCTCACAGGGGATCATCATTGCTTTTGTACCCCCTTTATTTGTTTTTTGTTTACTAACCATTAATTAAAATACTAAAAAATATTTTGTTTTCTTTCACTAACATTTTCAGGGGAAGAACAAGTCAAAAATAACAAAAATAGTAGTCCCACAGCTCGAATGAATTTCATTGATAAGAAGTCGAAATTGATCTACAAACAATTCAAATTTATTTGATCAAGGATTCCTCAAATTTAATTGATTTATCCAAGGAATAGCAAGGTTCATATGTTTATTTCCATGCCTTCTTAGACACGCAAAAGAATCGATCCGAACAAAAAGCAATACAATAAAAAAGAAACAAAAAATCAAATCTGGACTTGGTTAATGGATTAACCAATTTTTTAATCGATTAACCTAGGAAAAATTTGATTAATTTTATCATCATCTTTCTCCTTTATCTCATTTGGAATACTCTATATCATTTCACTTTTATTCCCCTACACCACTTTGATAATTTCCCACCATATACCTTCACTTATCACCACTCTTTTATGAATATGCCTCAAATTTTAATACCAAGCCTAATTTTGATTATCCATGCCTAATTCTATTCCACCAAATTTCCATACCTAAACACTTTAAACAGAGGCATCATTTCATTCATTTCTCAAGTTTTGGAGAGCCAAAAAAACCCGTTGCAACATATCTCCTCAAAATCACAAAATTGACTAAAGCTCATTTTCTTCTTGTAAATGTTAGCAATAATTTGAATTGAATTCTTGAATAAATTTGAGCTAAACCTTCATCCTTTTCATTTTTCTTCATCAATTTCAGTAGATCAAGCTGGCTTGTGGAGTAATTTAGAGTGTGTTCTAGGTAATTAATCTTCATCCATTGTTACATCTTCATCATCATCATTCAAGATGTAGATACTTGTTGCACTTTGTTGTTGATCCTTTGGATCATATATTGTTCTTTGATTGTAGGGATTCCACTGTATTTGAAAAGAGAATCATGCTGAATTTTGGCCATTTTCTGTCTCTAGTTTACTATTAATCGATTAACTAGTTGTAGTACAAACTGGTTAATTGATTAACCAGTGTAAAATGATGCAGAATTTGAAATTTCAATTTTTTAACAAATTAACCAATGTGTGTCGCTCCCCAGAGATTTTTACGTCCCAGTGCAAACGCGAACTGTCGGCGATGTTGGAGGTTGAAGGTTGAATAGAGTCGCCAGCTAAGAATTTTTATCCCAAAGGAAAGGTAATGTTGCATAAACCTAGAAGGGTATGGATAAGACGGTTGCGAACCAAAGAAACTGAGAAAGGGGGTTGGTTATGACCTGGGAAGGTATTAACACCCAGATCGTCCTTCGTACTCGATGGGATCCACACTTACTTGATTGTGTTAAAAAGGGGTAGTGTATATGCTGACTGTGTATAAAAGCTAGGGAGAAAAGAATGTGTGTCAGTGCAAAAGAAGTGGTGAAATGCTCAAATCTGAGGCTTAGAAAAAAAAGCTGGAAAGAGGGGGAAGGCACAGAGACTTTTGTTCGATAACTGTTAAGTTATGCCTACGTATCCTCTCGTGTAATGAGGAAGTCAGAACACTGTAGTTCGACTCAAAGATACTAGATGATTTTGACTGTGAACTGCTTGCTTGTCTCTGCTCAAGTATGTGACTCGTCTGGTTCGAGTGCTAACTGTCTTGCATTAGACGGAAGAAGCGAGTTCTCGTTTATAGAATGAGTGTGATGTGAAAAGAATCTCAGAGGAGACATTTATTGTTTGTTTTTGTGTTTTCAGCCTTTTATTGTTTTTGGTGTTTTGAATAAGATAATGTGCTTAAGCCTAAATCAATGGTTGTAAACTCATTATATCCTCCCTGATTAGGGATAATGAGCCTATTTAAGTGTGAGATAAGTATCTCAACTTAATTACCATGATGATATAGGATTAATATCATTAACCTACTTGTGATTATTAAGTGTTTTTTTGGATTTTGTTTTGTGTAAAGTAATGAGTTTAATCTCTAATCAGGGATTAGTGAACTTATTACACCATCCTAAGAGAAGGATGATAGATGAGAAAACTTAAGCTGAGGAAGATACCTCAACTTAATCCATGGTCAGGGACTAAATTCATTAGATAACAAGCCTTTATTAAAGATGGATTTTAATTAAAGGATGAGATTAATAAGTGAGTTTTATGTTTGTAAGATAACTTGAGGAGGACTTGTCCATTAAACACTGGGGTTAGTCCCTCTTAACCATAAGGAAGAGATGGAACCCTAACATAAGGCCCAAGTTACAAGCTTAAATCTTAATAATTATTAGGTGTTTTGATTAAGAGGTGTAAACAAATTAAAGGTTTAACACTAAGGATTAAAGTTATACACTCCATCCTAAGACAAGGATGCATGCATAACCCTAATTCAAAGTCCTAAAGCTGTAAGTGTTTAGCCTCTGATTATGAGATGAGAAGAGGGACTTAAGGAGACTCAAAGGTAAAAATCTAGGGGGACTATATACAACCCTAAAATTATCATGCTTGGATATTCCTATGGTTTGTGAGGCATAAGAGAAGATTCTTCAGAAGGCCACCAAGGAAGAGACGTAGATGAAAAGAGAAGGAGAAAGAGAATAGGTTACTTAATTCCTGAAGAAGATAAGTAACCTAAGAGAAAGAGAAGGAGAAAGAGAGCATAAGTGAATCAATTTCACTTCAAAGACAAGTAAAATAATGCATATGAAGAGATGAGAAGAGGTGGGATGTGAAGGCAAATCCACATCCCAAACAACTTACCATAAGCCCTTGAAATGTTAGTGTGAATGCATAAGATGTAAGAAATGAGATGAAATGCAATAAATAATTATGAAAAGACCAAAAAAAGAAACATAAACATGATGCAAATGTGTTATTCAATGATGCAAAGACATACATGATGCATATGAATGATCATACAAAGGATGAGATGCAAAGGAAGCATGTAAAGAGCTTGAAAACACATGGATGTTCATGAGATGCAATGAATGCAAAGCATATCAAATGAATGAAGAAATGATCACGCAATGTACAAGCATGTCTTAAGATGTCTAAGATGACATACAAATGAATGGAATGGCATGACAAGTTCATATGATTGAGATATGCAAAGAGGAATGCAAATGAACATGAGAAATTAGGGTTTTAAGACAACATGAGATGCACATGATCAAGACAGAAGCATACATCATGATAAAAATTTGAAATTGAGCTCAAACAAACCCTAAACATATACAAGAACAAACCCCAAAGGAGAAGGTCAGAAGCTAAACCTAGTGAAAGTTATTAATTTCTTAAGTTAGTTATGGTTTTTGGGTGATCTTAAAGGAAAAATGCAAATCAAATTGAAAATGCAATGCAAAATCATGAGATAAATAACCTAGATAATAGATTCAATATGTGAAACAATGCAAAAAGAATCAAGTTCAAACTCATCATGGTTGATCAGAAATGAGTTTTTCAAGTTAGGGTTAAAAAATGTGAAATTTATGAACCCTAATTCAAAGATAATTGTGAAAATGTGATCAAACCTAAAAATAAATTTGTGTGATGAGTTTGTAAATGTTTTTAAATGTATGAGAATGCTTCATGAATGTTTTTGTGATTTTTAGAAACCTAAATGTATTTTTTATAAATTAAAATCATTTAATTAATTAAATAAAACATTTAAATGTTTTAAAAATACTTTTTTAATGCAAAAATTAAAATAAAAAATGTTCTTGAGTTAAAAAAAATATTTAAAGTAAAAATGCACAAAATGAGATTTTTTAAAGTCTTTTTGCTATTTTAAAATAAATATGGAAACAAATGCAAAAAAAATTAAAATAAATCAAAAGAAAATGAAAGTCAGCAAGATCTATGGCCCAGGTTTAAAGTTGGATTGACTGCACGCATAGATGGGTGGTCAGGATTGATTCTTGCTAATTAAACTTAATTAATTTAATTAATTGTAATTAGGGCTAACTGAGTGAATCTGGGCCATCCAAACACACAGGTAAACATGATCATAGGGCTATTATTCAAACTGGCTAATTAATACAGGATTAGGGAAAATGACTTTCAGGTGGCCGGAGAAGACCTCCGGTCATCTTCTCCGGCAGACTCCTCACCTTATCTCTCTCATATCGCCATGAAAACACCTCAAACTCTCCAGAATCAAACATTAAGCAACATAGAACAAGAATCCAGCAACAAATTTCATTTAGTTTACATGAATCATGAGAAACGAATCAAAACGGAAAATAATACGAAAGTTTTAGAAGCTAAATACATCCTACATACTCAACCATTTTCAATGATTCAAAGCTCAAAATGATCAGCACATCACATAGAATCAATCTATAACTTAAAACGCAAGTTCTGGAAAATTTGTTCTGGATGATCATCTGAGTTGAAGCTTTTCAGTTTGGAGCTTTCTGACCTCCTCTCATGTGCAAAACCACTCTAATGATCCCCTTTGTGCTTCTGAAAGGCTTAGAACAAGTTTATTTTTACTAGTTTGAGATGTTTGGTTCTGATAACTCAGAAATCGTGTTTTTGTTGTGGAGTGTCTCAGGCCATTGTAATGGTTGGTTTGTGTTCTATGATTGATTTTGAGATGATTGATGGAAGAAGTTTGAATGTTTGAGGCTTGTGCAGTGAGAATCGAAGACTTGATGGTTTTGAGAATTTTTGTACAATCTGGATGTTGAGAGGTTTCAGGCTTGTGTGATGTATGAAATGAGTTACTTGAGGTTTGCATAAGAGGTCTTTATTGGTCAGAGGAGTTGGTGTGGCATAGTTTTATTGGTATGGGCCAAGTTGCAAAAAAGTCAAGGTTGGTGTACCATGAGCATGGCACGGGTCAGAGCTGGCTTGAGGGCTTGTCCTGCCTCACCTTCATTCATGGAGGGCCCTTGGATGGTTTGTGATGATCTGGATGGCTTGATTCATGAGATAGCACATCTTTTGCAACTTCCCCCCTTTGAGAATTTTGTGAAGATGGCTTATAGAAACGTGTGATCCAAGGCATGATTTTGGTCAAACAATGTTGTGTTATCATGTAATGTAGCTTAGAAATGGATTAGAGGTCATTAGCATTCTTGAAACTTGATTTTGCAAAAATCCCTCTTTGGCACATACTTGAAAATTACAAGATTTTTCCCAACTTTGAAACATCATATCTTGAGTTCTAGGATTAATCAAGAGGAGTTCTTGTACTTTTTGAAAATGGGAAGATCCAATCTACAACTTTCATGTTTAAGGATTTTTCATTTGTAGCATTTTTTATCAAGAAAGAGGAGGTTGAAAATCTTTCCCAAAATGGAAAGTTTCCATTACAAGTCATGTCCAAAAATGGAAAGTTTGCAAATGGATTGAAATTATTCAATCTTGTGAACTTATAACCACTTCTAAGATCAAATAAGGATCATAGAACCTCGAAATGATGAAGATGACCCTTTGGTACCATTGTTGGGGGCCTCAGATGCCCTGATTCTGACCTTTCTTACACAACAAGTTACCAGTTGATTAGATGACTTCCACAATGAATTTCTTCATAAAACTTGTTACACATGCTCCTTATAACATATTAAGACCATTAGAATCAAGAATGACCAAAAAAATTGAGGTTAAGGGCCTCAAACACAAAACCCTAATTTTAGGTCATCTGTGTAGAAAACCCCAGCATGCCTGGACCTCTGTGCAATCCTCTGTGATATATTAACTTTAAAGACTTCTTGGGGATGTAATAAGATCATAGGCCACTCATGGACCCTCTTGGCATGCTTCAAGACCATTGATATAGCTCATATCACTTCTTGGATTCATCTGATCACAAACCCTAGCTATGCAGCTTATGTAGATGAAATGAACTATGCAGTGTAAGTTGATATGCTTATGAAATGCTATATGAAAGGTCACAAGCCATGGTGTGAGAAAGAGTGAGGTAAAATTTGGGGTGTTTACAATGTGCTAATTGATTAACACTGATCCCGTGGCAGTTTTTGGCTTGTTTTGCATCTCTTTCCCCTTTTGGGACTGATTTCTCTTTAATCTCAATGACTTTGGGAGTAATTAGAGGAGTTAGTATTCATTAGTTCAATTGTTATTCATCTTTATTTTCATGTGGCATTACGTTGGGATGGTGATTTACATATCATTTATATCGCGTGTATAAGCACACACATTATATTGGCCGACCTCATTTGTAGGGTAATTACTCTGTATATTACCCGGAGATTTCATAACATAGACCTAAATTTGACCCTATTTTGGAATAAAAATCCAATTAGATACTTGCACTTTCGTGGACCGGACCTCGTGTTGGTCGCATCATCTCAATATTGGTTAATCATTTGCATTAGATCCATGACTTTTGAAGCTAGATGCGTAGTTTCTTTGGGTATCCCAATCTTCTTTCAAGACGTCACCAAATTTGGATATAATTGCATCGATTAATCACTATAGTGTAAGATACTAAGTGGAATTTGCTGGCTTATGGGTTTTGGCATTAAATGCCTTATTACTCTTTTAGTTGTGGATGATTAAGTTCACCATAAAATTATTATGTATACATTATTATTACTATTACTATATTAATATTTTACTTTCTTCTTTCACCTTATCCTCTTTAATTTCTTTCTTGCTCCCTTATCTCTTTTATTTTTATTATTCTTTATCATCCATTATCATATTTATATTTATGTCATTTTATCTTTGTGCTTTTTTTCTTTTGTCCTTTGGACAAAAAAATATTAATAAAGGATTAAACCTCTTAAAAACTAGTGATTTGATCTTGGACTATGGTTACTATCCTTTGCATTGGAATTGGAGTTTGGACTTAGATCCTAGGACATCTTCCCTTTGCTTTGATCATCATGGAATTGGTACTTTAGCCTATATTTAGCCATTAGTTAGCTTATGCTTTTAAGGATGGAACTCTTGTGCTTATGCTTGGAAGTATCATCAAGTTGGTTGGATCTTTCCTCATTTATCTCTTTTATTTTATTTTTAGGGTAAACTCTTCATCTCCTCCCCTTCTTCAATTTTCAAAACTTCCTCTCTTTTTCATAGGATTCTTGTTTTAAAAACTTTACCACTTTAATAAATCAAACCTTGAGTTTTGTCAAGTGGCTTTTACTTCGTATTTTCTTAAATAAATGTCATTGAACTTAATCATATTGACTTCAATTTAAAAATAAAACTTCCTCTCTTTTTCAAAGGATTCTATTTTTAAAATCCTTCACCACTTTAATAAATCAATCCTTGACTTTTGTCAAGTGGCTTTTACTTCTTATTTTCTTAAATAAATGTCAATGAACTTTGTTCACCTTTTTATTTTCCTTGCAAGTTTAGACTATGAGCCATTATTTTAGTCGGGTGCAAGTCTCTCAATCTCCATGGTTGTAGTTTGATGTAATTCAGTCCCTTGTCATTCGTGGGGGTTTAGTGGCATACTCGTTGATTTTATCGAAGTTGGCGCCTTCCCCATAATGATGTATGAGTCCATGCCCTCATTCTCATGGTAGATTTGTGAGGCTATCCACTTGAAAATGAAAAATTGTCCTTACATATTAAAATCAATAAAAACCAACCAATTTACACTATTTGTACCATGAACTATGATTTTTGATCTTACATTGCATATTGTGGGTACATAGACATGAGAACCTTATAGGGAAAATCCTAGAGACAAACAACGTCATCTTGACGAATTCGCTAGGATTGCAGGACAAGACTTCCTCAACTTTGCACTACCAGAAGTGAATGTCATTACTGAAGATGACCTATCAACTCCCACAGAAACATGGGACACCTTTGGACAACCAAGTGGAAAATACGGTTACCTCGTAAAGTACACTGCTCCTGCAAAATATCGCATCGATATCAAAGACATCAATTCAATTGGATGGGGAGACTCTCTTGAGAGCATAAATGAAGAAACAACTGACAATTTCTCGCATGAACAAGTTGCATGTAATGAAGACTTTGTGGATCCTCCTTCGCCAGAAATGAATGTCATCATCAAAGCTACTCCGGGAAGACAAGTTCCAGATTTCTGCATCTCCAATGAAGTTCATTACGATTGGGTCTCTGTTGAGTCCCAGACATCGTTCACATTCCAAAGTAATTGCTTAGCTTTATTTTGACATTTCATCTCACCCGGATGACAAAGAATGTTTTATAGGGCTTACTTGTTGTAAATGTCGTCTTCACAGATTAACTGTTTTAAACCCCATTGAAACATGTGATACAATGGCTCTCCCAACTTTGAGTTCCCGGTATTCGAAGCTAAAGAGGAAGATGATGAAGTTCCAAAAGGTATCTCCAGACTGCTCAGACACGAGGAGAATTCCATTCAACCTTACAAAGAATCGTTGGAAATAGTCAAATTAGGTTTAGAACAGGAAAGAAAGGAAGTCAAGATCGGCGCACTACTTAGTTCGGCTGAAAGGAAAATCCCGATCTCACTACTCAAAGAAGTTTCTGATGTATTTTCTTGGTCCTACCAGGACATGCCAGGGTTGGATACCGATATAAATGAACATCATCTACCGTTGAAGCAACAATTCTTGCCAGTTAAGCAGAGATTGAGAAGAATTCATCCAAACATGGCTATCAAGATCAAGGATGAGGTACAAAAGCAAATCAACGTATGACTATAGGGATGAAGAAGTCATCTTTAATGGATGGCCAACATTGTGCCAATACCAAAGAAGGATGGAAAAGTCACAATGTGTGTAGACTATAGGGATCCAACAAATCAAGTCCAAATGACGACTTCCCTTTACCGTATATCAACATTCTGGTAGACAGCACAAAAAAGTACAAAGTATTTTCTTTCATGGATGGATTTTTGGGCCATAACCCGATCGAAATTGCACCCGAAGACATGGAGAAAACATCTTTCATTAAGCCATGGGGTGTAACACCCCATTTCTAGCCGGTAATTAATCATAAAATCAAATTATAAAATTTCAACAACACAAATGGAATGATACATCTTCAACATAAATAACAACATGAAATCACCCAATTAGTCTTTAAAAGAAAATACTTCATTACTACGCAGCGGATTCATAATATTCAACTTAAAATATCACTACTATTTTTCAACCTTGAAACAACTTAAAACATCAAATCTTAACGAAAACAACTAAAATTCAGCAATTTTGAAAAAAACACCGAATAGAATCTACCAAGGTAAGCAGCTTTACTATGGATTATCTTCACGTTACCAACACAGGGCAACATTGAAACAAAAGGGGTGAGATATCGAAAGATATAAACAGAAGTATGATAATCAATAAATTAGACTAGAGTCATACAATTTCCCTACTATCCAACAACAAAAAAACAAAAATCAATAATTATGTATAATATGCAACTCAAATGCGACTCAACTATGAGTATGCATGTGGTACCATTGGAGTGGAAATCCCAACTTAGAAAGTGCCAGTTTATCGAGGCATCAACAAGGAATAAGTCTTCAACTTTAATGTTTTGTTTCTTTGCCAATCCAGGTCAACATGGTTGAGCATTAGCTCAAACTTAGAAAATGGAATGTATATGACAACAATGAATGACATTAAACAACAACAATAAAAACATATGCATCAACTAAAACAACTTAAATCAACAATGGTCATATCAGACTTATAACTCAAATATGTCTGTAATTCGGTACAAATCAACTTATTCAGCGGTACATGCAAATCCACGTATAGACTAGATTCCAACAAAATAAACCAACCAAAATTACCTACTAGTTTATACGAACTACCCTGAAAAATTTCAACTTATACCAGACAATTAATTTTTTTATGCTTAATTTCATTTATTCGACTAAATCGATATTATTTTACACGCTGCTATTACTACTAATAAAATTCATTGAATCTCTTAAATTTTAACTTATTGATATGTACACTATTGTGCTAGCAATTTTACTGTCATCAAAATTCAACTCTAGTTTATGTTAATCTCTCTTTTTATACTAAAAGCCTACTACTGATATTTCTAAATGCTACTATATTATATCTATTCATCTACATAATAATGCATACTATTTAATCCAACTAACTATATGTATATTAATTAATTAATTAATCCATGCCAACAATTAAATATATAAATAAGTATACTAATACAAGAAAAGGAAAAGTGGCTCCCACCCACTTGCAAGTGGCTTCCACCACACCTCATGTGGCTTCCGCCACCCCTAAAATGCAAGTGGCTTTCGCTACATCATAACACCCCAGGAGCCCGCCACACACACATGTGGGTGGCCACCCCACCAGAAGTGGCATCCGTCACATTTCCTGGTGGTCCTCGTCACCAAAAATTTCCAACATTCTCCCATGTTTCGTTTTCCAGTATTTCTTCCATTTTCGGTATGGTTTTCGATGATGCATTACACTGAATATCAACCCTTCCAGGTTCAGTACCAATTTCTGGTGCATAAAATAAATTACACAACATGCCACATATAAATCTCAATCCTACATATAAATCATCATACTCCCGGTTATAAAATTAGAACCCCACTCTTACCTTGGATTGAAGGTAGCTCAAATTTCCCAATCGAATCTGAAACTTGGATTTTGATAGAAAATCTCGTATTTTCTCTTATCCAACCCTTGTGCTTCCAAACCCTTGTTTCTTCTACTTGATAAATTTACGTGACCTAAATGCTTTTTATTTATTTGTTTCCTATCTCATCTATCTCATTCTAATCATTTAATAAAATAAAGTATCACACGAACCTCACTGTTCAAGAACACACACTCTCAATAAATCCTCTTGTGACTGAATGGTCCTCTCAGTCTTACCATCTGTCTGAGGGTGATACGATGAACTCAACCTCAACTTAGAAACATAAAAACTGATGTTATAGGAATAAAATGAGCTGACTTAGTAAGCTTATCAATAATCACCCAAATTGAGTCATGTCCTCTTGAAGTATTAGGTAATCCTGTCACAAAATCTATAGAAATGCTATCACATTTCCATTCTGGAACTTCTAACAGTTGCATCAATCTTGCAGGCTTCTGATGTTCAACGTTCAACTTTTGACAAGTTAAACATGCTTACACAAATTGTGCCAAATCACGCTTCATCCCAGGCAACCAAAACAAGTTATTCAAATCTTGATACATTTTTGTATCACCCGGATGAATACTCAATTTTTTTCTATGACTCTCCTCGAGAATAATTTTCTTCATCTCTGCATCATTAAGAATACATATTCTATTACAAAATCTCAACACACCATGCAGATCTAGTCTATAATCATCCTTCTCAGACAGATCGATTCCAACCATCGCATCTACCAGTTTCACATCTAGTTTCTGAGCCTCCTTAATATTGTTTAGAAAATCATTGTTAATCTTCAACATAACTCTCTGCAGCGAAAATTTGCAAACCAAACTCATATATTTGACCTGTTCAATTAATTCCAATTCTTTAACCATCATTGTCGATATATGCAAAGTCTTCCGACTTAAAGCGTCAACCACAACATTAGCTTTATCTGGATGATAATTCAAACCAAAATCATAATCCTTCAATAACTCCAACCACCTTCGTGTCTCATATTTAGCTCCTTCTAATCAAACAAACACTTTAAACTTTTATGGTCGCTAAACACTTCAAATCTAGAACCATAAAGATAATGCTTCCAGATCTTTAACACAAAAACAACTATAGCCAACTCTAAATCATGCGTAGGATAGTTCTTTTCATGAGTTCTCAACTATCGTAATGCATAAGCAACAACCTTATTATTTTTCATAATAACACCTCCTAAACCAATCATTGAAGCATCACAATATACCACAAACGATTCTCCTGAACTCGGTAATGTTAAAACTGGAGTTGACGTCAACCTTTTCTTAAATTTTGTAAAAATCTCTTCACATTGGACATCCCACACAAAAGATTTACTTTTACAAGTCAACTTAGTTAACGGAAGTGCCAACTTAGAAAATCCTTCAATAAACCTTCTATAATAGCCAACTAGTTCCAAAAATCTTCTAATCACGGTAGTCGACTTTGGAGTTTCCCATTGTAACACGGCATTTACTTTAGACGGATCAATAACAATTCCACTACCTGAAATGACATGACGGGGAAAACTAACTTCCTTTAACCAAAACTCACACTTAGACAACTTCGCATACAACTGCCTCTCCTTCAAAACTTGCAAAACCAATTTTAAGTGTTATGCATGCTCTTCTTCCGACTTGGAATAAATAAGAATATCATCAATGAATACAACCACAAAACGATCCATATAAGTATGAAAGATACGATTCATGTATTCCATGAATACTCCTGACAAATTAGTAACACTGAAAGGCATCATCGAATACTCATAATGTCCATAACGTGTTTTGACTCTTTCTTTTGAATATCCTCATCTTTCACTTTAATATGGTGATAGCCCGATCTCAAATCGATCTTTCTAAACACACTAGCACCCACTAACTGATCCATTAAATCATCTATTCTGAGAAGAAGACAATTGTTTTTAATTGTTACCTTGTTTAGCAGTCTATAATCAACAAAAAGTCTCATACTTCCATCTTTTTTCTTTACTAACAACACTAGATCTCCCCATGGTGATACACTCGGTCTCTCAAAAATCTTCTCGAGTAACTCTTCCAATTGTTTCCTTATTTCCGACAATTCAGATGCATACATTATGTATGGTGCCATAGACACGGGTCTAGTACCAGGTACAAGATCTATCACAAATTCAACTTCCCTTTCTAGCGGTAAATCAGGAATTTCATCAGGGAAAAATTTAGGAAATTCGTGCACCACTTGCAGTTCCTCAACCTTAGCTTTACTTTCAATAGATAACATCACCATCAACTTATATATCTGAGCTTCTCCATTCATCAACTACTTCTACTCTCTAAAAGACAACAACCCAACTCCCTCTTCTTCAGGAGTAGAAAACTCACCGACTTTCTATAGTAGTTTATATGAACATATTTATACTCTAACAAGTTCATACCCAGGATTACATCCATTCCATTCAACGGTAAACACACCAAATCAACATTAAAGTCTTTATCGAAGATCAACAAAGGACACTTTAAACACACAAGAAAAGTAGTCACTGATCCCTTAACTAGAATCTCTACGACCATTTCTCCATTCATAGTAGACAACATAAGACCCAATCTTCTAACACAATTAGCATAAATAAAACAATGTGTAGCACCAATATCAATAATAGTAATTAAAGGATTACTATTAATGATACATGTACCTCAAATGAGTCTGTCCTTGCTAGTTGTCTTAGTCCCAACCAAAGTGAACACCTTCCCATCATTTTGTGTGTTCTTTGGTTTCTGACACTAACTATACATATTCCATTCTTCACCATAGTTAAAACAATTCATCTCCTTATGCTTGCAATCAGATATTGCATGCCCACTCTTACCACAACATAAACACTTTTTTACTTCAGCGTTACAAACATTACTCTTGTAACCAGCTTGTTCACATTTACGAAAAACTATACCAGCGGGAGCACCCCCCCCCCCCACTAGTCCTCTGACCCAAAACAACTCTTTGTTTACCTTTTCCAACTGGAGTATCATAAGGCTTACCACTATTTTTTGATGTTTTTCCTCTCTTATCACTAACAATATTGTAATGAGCATTGTTATCCTTTTAATAAATTCTGCAACTATCAAAAAAATTAGAAAAGACACAAATCTTCTGATACCCAACAACCTTCTTTATTTTAGAGCGCAACCCATTTTAAAACTTGATGCACTTTGAAAATTCAGCACATGCGTCGTCATAATGAGGATAGAACTAACCAAATTCAATAAACTTTACAGCATAGTTAGTAACTGACATGTTTCCTTGCTTCGCACAAGGAATTAAATTTCTTTCTTACCATGAACATCCTCTGGATGATACTTCCTCAGGAATTCCCTCTGGAACACAGTCCAAGTGATCTCCTCACCCGCATCATCCAATCTCTTACGAGTCTCTATCTACTAGTCATCAGCCTCGACTGCCAACATATGAGTCCCATACCGAACCTTCTACGATGGAGTGCAGTCCATCACACAGAATATTCTCTCAATCTCTTTCAACCATCCCAATGTTGCATTAAGATCTTACTTACCCTTGAAGTTAGGCGGATTCTCTCTATGAAAAGTTGCCAAACTACGAGATTCATCATCCTCACCAGCATTCGACAAATTCTTCACAACCCGAGCCATTACTTAAATCACATTAGCCATTTCAACATCAATAACTTGGCCGAACAGACCAGACAGCTCTAATACCACTAATGTAACACCATATTTCTTCCTGGTAATTAATCATAAAATCAAAGTATATAATTTTAACAACACAAGTGGAATGATACATCTTCAACTTAAATAACAACATGAAATCACCCAATAAGTCTTTAAAAGAAAATATCACAAATTTTTTTAAACCTCAAAATAACTTAAAACATCAAATCTTTAACAGAGGCAACTAAAATTCAGCAACGTATTAAATTCCGACATCAAGAGAAAACATGAGTTATCTCCCCGAGTGCTACGTATCAGAGAGACAACACCAACTTGAATCTACCAAGGTAAGTAGCTTTACTCTAGATTACCTTCATGTTACAAACAGAGGGCAACATTCAAACAAAAGGGGTGAGATATCGGAAGATATAAACAGAAGTATGATAATCAATAAATTAGACTAGAATCATATAATTTCATTACTATTCAACAACAACAAAACAACAATCAACAAAATACGTATAATATGCAACTCAAATGTGACTCAACTATGCGTATACATGTGATACCATTGGAGTAGAACACCCAACTTAGAAAGTGACAACTTATCGAGGCATCAACAAGGCATAAGCCTTCAACTTTAATTTTTTATTTCTTTGCTAATCTAGACCGTCGTGGTTGAGCATTAGCTCCAATTTAGAAAATGCAATGTATGTGAATATAATGAATGACATACAACAATAACAACAAAATATGCACCAACTACAACAAATTAAATCAACACTGGTCATCAGACTTACAACTCAAATATGCCCATAAATCGTGACAAATCAACTTATTCAGCGGTACCTTCAAATCCACGTATTCGACTAGATTCCAACAAAATAAACCGACCAAAATTACCTACTAGTTTATACGAACTACCCTGAAAAATTTCAACTAATATTGGACAACTATCTTTTTTACACTTAATTCCACTTATTCGACTCAATCGGTACTGTTTTACACGCAACTATTACTACTAAAACATTCACTGATTTTGTTAAATTTTAGCTTATTGATACGTACACTATTTTGCTACCAACTTTACTGTCCTAAAAATTTAACTCTGATACAATATACTAGTGTCTTCTAATCTCTCGTTTTATACTAAAACCCTACTACTACTATTTCTAAATGCTACTATAATATATTTATTCATCTACATAATTTTACCGACTATTTAATTCAACTAACTATATGTATATTAAATAATTCATTCATGCCAACAATTAAATATATAAAAAAGTATACTGATACAAGTAAATGCAAAGTCGCTCCTACCCACTTGATAATGGCTTCCGCCACACCTCATGTGGCTTCTTCCACCCCCTAAAATGCAAGTGGCTTCCTCCACTTCCTAACACCCCAGGTGCCCACCACACACGCATGTGGGTGGCCACCCCACCACAAGTGATGTCATCCATATTTCCTGGTGGCGCCCGTCACCAAAATTTTCCAACTTTCACCCATGTTTCGGTTTCCAGTATTTCTTCCATTTTCGGTATTGTTTTCGACGGTGAATTACACCTATGTTCAGTACCAATTTCTGGTGAATAAAATCAATTACACAACATGCCACAGAACAAAATTTTGTCCACATAAACAATAACAATTCATCAACTCAAATCAACACCACCTAGTAGAAAATTATATAAATCTTAATCTTACGTATCAATTATCGTATTTCCAGTTATAAAATTTGAACCCCACCCCTACCTTGGATTGGAGGTATCTCGAATTTCCTGATCGAATCTGAAACTTGGCTTTTGATAGGAAACTCTCGTATTCTCTCTTCTCCAACCCTTGTGCTTCAAAACCCTTGTTTTTGCTACATGATTAAGCTACGTGACCTAATTGCTTTTTGTTTTGTTTGCTGCCTATTTTTCTTAATGAGCCTACTACACAATACCCCTAACTTTGCTATTTCTCACACACAACTTAACCCAACCAAATTAATTAATACTCTATGAAAATTAATATTATTTCTAATATTAATTTCTCCCGACTAAATAGATTTTTTACCAGATTATTAACTTATCAGCTCAAGCAACATATTCAACAAATATTGGGAAAATATTCAATAATATTTAATTAAATATTTATTTAAATACAGGTGTTACATGGGGAACCTTTTGTTATAAGGTAATGATGTTCGGATTAAAGAACGCTGGTGCTACCTATCGAAGGGAAATGACAACTCTTTTTCATGACATGATGCATAAAGAGATCGAAGTATTTGTCGATGACATGATCGCCAAATCGAAGACCGAAGAGGAACATGATGAACATATGCATAAATTGTTCCAACATCTGAGAAAATATAAACTACGACTGAATCCTAACAAAGGCACCTTTGGTATCCGATCAGGAAAGCTCATGGGATTCATCATTAGTCATAAAGGAATCGAGGTCGATCCTGGCAAAGTCAAGGCTATTCAAGAAATGCTTGCTCCGATAATGGAGAAACGAATACGGGGATTCTTGGGACGTCTAAATTACTTCTCAAGGTTCATATTCCTCATGATAGTGACGTGCGCGTCAATATTCATACTTCTTCGGAAAAATCAAAGTTATAATTAGACATAAGACTGTCAGGAAGACTTTGAAAAGATCAAATAATACTTGTTGAAGCCACAAATTTTGTCTCCTTCAGTTGAAGGCAGACCATTGATCATGTACCTCACAGTTTTAGAAGACTAAATGGGATGTGTACTTGGCCAGCAAGACGAAACGAAAAGAAAATAATATGTTATTTACTATCTGAGCAAGAAATTTATTGATTGTAAAACTCGGTACACAATGCTCGAGAAAACTTGTTGCGATTAAGCTTGGGCAGCTAAACGTCTTCGCCAGTATATGATTTGTCATACTACGTGGCTCATTTCAGAAATGGATCCAATCAAATATATGTTCGAGAAACCTGCTTTGATAGGAAGAATCACTTAGTGGCAAATGTTGTTATCAGTATACGACATTGAGTATCATGCTCAAAAATCTGTCAAAGGAAGTATCTTAGATGATCATTTGGCTCATCGGACCATCAGTAATCAAGAACAAGTCACATTTGACTTCCCATATGAAGACGTCATGTATCTTAAAATGAAAGATCGTGACGAACTACTTCAAGACAAAGGGCGTGAATCAGGATCCCTTTGGTGACTCATCTTCGATGAAGAAATCAATTTTTATTGAAATAAAATTGGGGCAATCATTGTTACTCCAAACGGAACCCACATTCCATTCACTTCCAGATTGGAATTCAGATGTACAAACAACGAGGCTGAGTATAAAGCTTGCACCATGGGTCTTGAAGAAGCAATTGATCTCAGGATCAAGAATTTACACGTGAACGAAGATTCTACCTTTGTGATAAATCATACCAAAGGAGAATGGGAAACACGCCTCTAGGTACTGATGCCTTGATTACACAAGGAGATTGCTGCCATATTTCAACAAAGTCGAATTCCATCACATCCCTCGTGAGGAAAATCACATGGATGACACACTTTCTACTCTCTCTTCCATGATTACAATTAATCAATGGAATGACATACCAAGAATCGAGATTTTGCGCCTAGACATGCCAACTTACATCTTTTCAATCGAAACTTCTACTAATGGAAGACCTTGGTATTACGACATTCAATAATTCCTACAGAAGTGGAAATACCCATTTGGATCATCATGAAAAGACAGGAAGACCCTACAAAGACTGGCAGGAAACTTTTTCCTCAATCAAGATATACTCTACAAGAGAAATACTCATGAGATAAATTCATGAAGGATCCTTTGGTACTCATACCAACAGACATATGATAGCAAGGAAAATACTTCGAGAATAATACTACTAGCTCACATTGGAGGAATATTTCTGCAAGCATGGAAAGAGATATCATAAATATCAGATTTATGCCGATGAGATTCATATGCCTTCAACACAACTCAAGGCTCTCTCTTCGCCATGGCCATTTTATATATGGGGAATTGTCATGATTGGAATGATCGAACCCAAGGCTTCAAACAAACATCGGTTCATTGTGGTTTCCAGTGATTACATCACCAAATGGATCAAAGCAGCATCATACGCCAATGTAACCCGACAAGTGGTCTTCCGATTTATCAAAAACAATATCATTTGTAGCTACGGTATTCCAAGTCAACTCATTGAAGATAATGGGTACAACTTAAATAAAAAATGATGAAGTAATTATGTGCAGGGTTCAAGATTGAACACCATAACTCATCTCCTAATCGACCAAAGATGAATGGCACAAGGGAAGCCGCCAACAAAAATATCAAGAAAATTTTCTTGAAGATGGTCGTGACATACAAGGACTGGCACGAGATGCTCCCTTACACACTTTATAGATATCGAACTTCCATTCACATTTCAACATGGGTAACTCCTTTCTAGCTAGTATATGGCATGGAAGTAGTGCTTCCCATAGAAGGTGAAATCACATCATTAAGGATATTGATGAAAGCCAAACTCACTGAAGCTGAGTACTGCCAAAGCAGATTTGACGAGCTCAATCTGATCGAAGAAAATTGAATGACTGACCTCTGTCAAGATTATTTATACTAGCAACGAATGAAGAAAGCATTCAACAAGAAAGTTCAACCTCGTGTCTTCAAAGAAGGAGATATCGTACTGAAGAAAATCCAATCTTTTCTCTTAGACTCTTGGGGCGAATGGACTCTGAATTATAACGGCCCCTATATGGTCAACAAAGCCTTCTCAGGCGGTTCTCAGATACTCGCAACAATGCATGATGGGGAATTAACTTACCCTACAAATGATGATGCAATCACGAAATACTTTGCCTAAAAACGAAAAAAAAAACTTGTCTAGGTGGATTGAAAACCCAAAAGGGTAGTCCAAGAAAAAGCTAGAGAAATTTATATAATATATGCTTCTAGAGAAATCAAGGAAAAATGTTAGGGATTCATGGCAAGTAAATTCATCCAACAAGATTGGATCATTAGAATAAATTCATTCATCAAGTCATCATCAACAGAAGCCCTGAAGACTCTGTACTCGGAATTGGTAGAAGGAACAGGATCATTATGTTTCAATATAGACCTTCCCCTATAGATTATTATTTTCTACTTTGTAAATACTCTATAGAGTCACGCCTTCGACTGATTACCACCCTATATATGAAAATTTGAGCCTATTTACATTTGCTTGCGACTCTTATTTTTTGTCTGCTTTTACAAAATGACATTCTCAAAACTAGTTTATCTTTTTCTTGAAATTAAAATGAATTTACTAAACTTTTTATTTTTCAAAATGAAACTTGTAATTTTCCTTGGCCTGTGAACTTAAAATGAGATCATGAAGTTGCTCCAAAAGCAACCAAACTTCTAGGATATCCTACGGGGGTGAACTTGTGTCTCCCTGGAGAGCCATGTCTCCAGAAATCAACAAAAGTGAAAGCTCCCCTCTATAATGAGCAACCTATCTAAGCCGCAGTGATATTCCATCTCCGGATCAGCCCAGTATTCTCTGTCTTGTCAACTTGTGTGTCGTGTTTGTTTTGTCAGCATACGCATTCATTCATACATTCATAATTATGCTTGCATTTATATTCGCATAATCATGCTCGCATGTATCCCACATGATAAAGAGTCTTCTCTTCAGTTCTTTCCTAGATATAAAGTCACTTATCGAGTTTTGATAACTTGAACCTCTACAAAAATATTGTAACCCAACCTTTGTAACCTTAAAATCACTGACATGATGAACGGCTTGGCATCTTAGGATCAAAATTTTGGGTATTCTAAGGTATTTAATCATCTTGTACCTCTGATCCCCCAATGCATTCACCATTTATATCTTCGGGTCCAAGAAGATTAAATAGGGGCTTCTTTCATACCCTAAGTTTTGACCCTAAGATATATACCTTATCATAAGAAATCCACTGACCTAAGGAGTGTGTCAAACTGGTCTGGACAATATCCCCATAATAAATAAGGATTCCTGAGTCCCTTAGAGGATTCAGGAAAAGGACCAATCATTGATACCTAAGATTTTGCAACCTTTCAATCCTTCTCAAAGGATCAAGGAATCTCAAATGATGAAGAATCATTTAAAGACTATATATAAGTTTCAGTGATCTGGGCCCTGAGTCATCAGTATCACCAATTATGGTTTCAGTAAACTGAGCCTTCAAAAAAAACATATTCATAGAAAAAGGATCCAAGTCCTCCACACGTAATTAAGAAAGGTTGACATGACTTGAAAAGCCATCTACAAGTTCAAAAGATGCAGTGATCATCAATCACAAGACTAGGGTTTTACAGTGCCCAAAATCAGGGTTTCTAACTGCTTGGGGAACCGAAAGTTGAAATTTTCATCAAGACATGAGCCAATAACATAGGGAATTGTTTAAATAACTCATATACACCTTGTAAGTCCATTCATAGTTTTGAAATACCCAAGAGGATGTCCAGTCAAAAAATCAGAAAACCAGGGGTATCTAATGTAATTTCCATCTGGACCAAAAAGTCAAAGTTTGACTCTTTAACCCAAAATGATCCTCATGACCTATATTACAAGAATATATGGTCCATTCATGCATTTGATAAAAAAAATTCAAGAATTTTGAGATAACTTGCAAAAGGGGAAATCTTTGAAACTTCAAAAAATTTCTAAGTTATTAGAAAGAGTGTGCAAGTACCCTACTTCCAAGCATCATATCCTGTGATCCAACTATTAAAAATATGCGGTTCCTAGCTTGATTGAAATCTCTTGCTACATTATTCAAATGATTCAACTACAAGAAACTCCAATTCTTCATGGATTTTATGTTATGATCGGATCAAAATCAAGAAAATTAAAGATTTTCCAACACTTAGAAAAATCTGCCAAGTTTAAAATCTATCAAAACATCAAAACATGGAGACTTTTTTCACATAGTTCCAACTTGATTCAGATCCTTGTGAAAAAACCAATGTTATCACAAATGTTACCAACAATTCAAAGAACCAATTAGCATGAAAATATCTTGCTTTAGCATAAATAAATTCCTAGCCAAACACACCATGTCACAACTGTTTTAAAAAAAAAATGGACCAAGACTGGAAATTGAGATTTCATGAGTCAAGGATAAGATCAGCTTGTCAAGAGCATCAAAGCGATCATTACAAACCTGAACAAACCGCAAATTCATGATTGCACAAAGGAATTTCCATGTATGGCATTTATGAGAATCAACACCTATGCATTTGATCCAAGGGTCATTTTGATCCATAAACACACATGCTAGAATCCTATGATGTTCAGTCCACTTATGTTCATAAACAAAGATTATAAGTATTGAGTAATGGGAATTTACCTGCTGCATAGCTGAGCTATTTGGAATTTCCATCATTCACATTGTAAGAGATATTAAGGCAAGCAATGATCAACAATTTATGATCTTATCTCTTCAAGACTTGGAGGCTAAGAAATCTCAACATGTTTGCCTATAAATAAAGACCTCATTTGATCATAAAAATTACACCAAAGCCTCTGAATCCCAAGCTTTCTCTTTTTCACTCTCAAAGACTGAAAACTTAATATTTTGAGCAATCACTGTCGGATTTTGAGTTTTAGCCATAACAAGCTCAAACACATCACATATGATGTATCTGAGGTGTTCAAACACTTGAACCAACCCAGAAACACCTCCAACCCAAAATCACCTTCAAAACCTCAAAGAAACCTATTTTCTTCAACTTGAAGACCAAAACTTGATCCAACCATTCTTATGGTGTAAGGAAGCTGTCCAGATCATCATTACATCTCTGTAACACCTCCAGCTCAAAATCACATCTCCTTATGCATCCCCAAGTGTAGGTAAGCCTCAAACTTGGTCATCTCTCAATTCATGCATATTTCCCCGCACTACCTTTTAATCATGTGTGTAATCATATATCAAATATTTCCCCTTAATCAATTTCAAAAAATCATCATCATGTAGAATTTCATGAAGATTAGGCCAAATTAGGGTTCTTTGGTGTTCATCTCTTATTTCTCTTACCACCTATTTCTCTTATCACACGTAAAATAAATTAAATTAATTGTCATGTATGAATTCATGAGTGAATTTGCAACAATGTTGGGGCTGGTTTTATGTGTTTTCATTATGATTTGAGTGAGATATAATAAATTTTGCAAATCTGGGCAAATTGAACATGGCGTTGTCGCTCCCGAAATTTTTATCCTAGTACAAACATGAAAGTGGCGCGGTAATGGTAGATTCGCCAACCAGGCATTTTTATCCCAAATGAATGGGAAAGGTAATGCTGCACAACCTAAGGAAAATGGAAAGGACAAGGTCTTGTGAACCAGAGAACTGGGTTCGGGAGTCGGTTACGACCTGGTAAGGTATTAGCACCTTATATCATTCGTCGTACCCAACGAGATCCACACTTGTTTTTCTGTTTTAAAGGGTGAGAATAAAATTGTTGTTGAATAAAAACTGCTACTGGAACTGGAATGAGAGAGGGAACTGGAAAAAGAGAAAAAAAAGGAACGGGAAAAATGTAGGGAAAATAAAGAGTGTGCTTGAATGGGCCCTACCCCATTGCCTACATATCTCATGGGAAAATAAAGAGTGTGCTTGAATGGGCCCTACCCCATTGCCTACATATCTCATGGGAAAAATGTAGGGAAAATAAAGAGTGTGCTTGAATGGGCCCTACCCCATTTTCCTAACTAAGGCGAATATTGGTTTGTGTTTTTTATGAATTGAACTTCTTATGCCTATGCTCAGGTGTTGCAGGCTCGTTTAGAACGAGTGTGTTACCGTCTTGCAAAGAGACAAGTCCTAGAGAGTTCTTGCATTTAGATTGAATGAGATGAGAAGTTAATTCCCGCATGAAATATGTTTGTTGTTTGCTTATCGTCTTTTAGAATAAGTGCTTTTGAATTGGATGTTTGTGAAACATTCTCATTCTAAGACTTGTTCATCATGATAGATACCCTATACCTCATCCCGATATCGGATGCATGCAAATACCCCATGAGAAAGTTCAACCTTTATTAGGTGTTTTGCTTTTTTATTTGAGATGAGAAAAGGGGACTCAAGTAGAGAAAGGAAAAACTAGGGGAAACTAAGACTCACCCTAAGTTATTATATTATGGAAATCTTATAGTTAATGGAGTTTTATAATCCTAAAGAGAAAAGGAAAGAAATTTCTAACTCACTTCAATGATTGAAGATGATATTAGTCCTCAAAGGGAATGAAGAAAGTGATATGTCATAGAAGCATAAAAATAATTATCGCAATCACACAAGAGAAATTTAAAAGGAAAAGGAAGAAGGTGTATGCGGGATACCCTCCCACACACACGACTTACCATAACCCCCTACAAAACAAAGGTTAGTCAAAATTATACCAAAATGGTAAAAGGAAAGAGGTAATTAAGTACCAAACATGTCCTAGCATAAAAACGACCTAAACTAGACTCAATCCTAAGCCTAAGGATGTTTAAAAGCTAAGTGAAGCCTAAAATCGACAACTACCGCAACGCCCTAACACACAATCAGCTACCAAATGCAACTAATAATGCAAACAAATTATTAAAGCTACCAAACAACATGAAAATAGGTGTAAAAAGTATCAACACATAACAATGCAACATGCATTTTACAGCCTCTGTTTTAAAACACAGTAGTGAAAACAATGGCAAATTTTGATCATTTTCTCAATGCAAATTCATCAATCATAATGCATGAATATGCGACATACTATAATCATTGATGGATGCAATATGGCTATTATGATGATGATCATGTGAGCATTCAAACAAATTAACCACTTTAATGCATTTTTCATACAAAAGCAACTAGATGCAAAAATGAAAGTTTAATGCAAACAATGATGAAATGAACATACATCTTAATGCATCACAATCTGAAATGAACATCACCAATGGAATTTAACAAACAAACAATCAAGAATGAATACAAACATGTGAATGGTGCAATATCAAGTAGCATGCAACATTTTTGATTATGCGCACAAACATCTGAAACATGCATGGATTGCAAATACAATGCAAAACAGAATAATAAACACTCGTTAACATGCTAACAATGATGCTCAATCAAGGTAACAAAATTCACAACATGCTATGAAAACAAATTCAACCATTATGCAAAAAATCGGAACCGAATGATATGCCAGTCGAAAGTTGTCGAAACAACACACACCTGCACCTAAACAACTCCTAAAAACTCCCTAAAATCATATACAAAAGATCCATGATGATTGGAGGGGGGATGGATAACAAAAATGAAAGAAAAACTAAGAATTTTTCATTCTGGTTTAGTGGTAACCGATTACTACCTATGCAGTAATTGGTTACCAGTTCAAAAAACTGGATTTCTGCAAAATTTAACACAGGTAATCGGTTACTAGCTATGTGGTAACTGGTTACTCTGAGACCAGAACCAAATTTTTTTGCATTCTCTTGTAAAAGTCAATAGCAACTTATTCAAATAAGCTCTAACCTAATTCCTATCAACTAAGCACAAAAATTATACCTAAATGCAACTATCTAACATCAATTGGAACCACAAACACATCATTTATTCTAACTTCTAATGATCAAATCAATTAACATATCAAAAAATCAAGAAAACACGAAGAATGCGTGAAGAGGGATGAAGAGGAATAAGTTAAAACTAGAAGTGATTGAGAATTCACCAACCTACAAAGCGGAGGCTTACTTTGGCAATTGTTGCAATGTCAAAACGAGACGCGATAGGAGAGAAAACCGGAGATCCGAAGCTTCTTCCCTTAAATGCGCAAAATAAACGCAGTTGATCAAAATCATCGAAAATCACTTCCGAAAGGTGAAATAAATACCGAAGTGGTAGCAACCTACAAAGCGGAGGCTTGCTTTGGACATTCCAAGCTTTAATTCCATAGATGGATCATGTTCATAGGATCAAAATTAAAGAAGATATGATCGTTCAAAGTATGGTGAAAATAGGGAAAAAACCTTGGCAAGGCAAGTCATGGGCGCGTGCTTGGCCATGCATTATGTCAAACAGTTTGTGGGCCAAAATGTCAAGACAATTTACACCATCAAGAAGGCTCCAAAAGATATTTTCTTGAACATCAAAGTTGTTCAGGAGCTTATCATCTACAACTTTAGTATTTAAGGTTTTTTTCATTTGAGCAAAGGATGAAGAGATATGAAGACTCAAACAAGAGTGTCTCATGCAACAATTTGCCCTAGGCCCAAGGCCAAGCCTTATGCACACTTCACACGCCCATGAGCCAGATTTGTTTGCTTGTATTTCAAGTCATTTTCCATCACCTAAGAGGCTTCTATACATCTTGATTTCAACTAGAAACTCATTGTATCAAATGTCCTTGATCATTAGCTTCTAAGATCATGCATTTTAATCCACTAACATAAGAGATATACATTGACAAACATCAATATTTTCATTGGTGCATTGGTTGCCTCTTTTGGGAGTTTTGATTGAGTTTCTTGCCTTGCTGACTTATGGTACACGCATGTTCATCTCACCCTTCATCTTTTACCTCATTTGAGCACACAAACACTTACATAACACATACACATGCATGACCATGCATGAAGATGGTGAAAAGTCAAAATGAAAGAATTTGGCTACCAAGACATAGGTTGCATCATATCGCATCACTATCACTCATCAGTAATTCCTCATCATAAGCATCCTAAGGTTCCATGTACATGATCAAACCCGAGCTCACTCCTTGGAATTTTAATCATACACCTCATTTTGAACCTCACACCACTAACTATGGTTGCAACTGTCAACCATGGTAGTTAAGATCTAACTCATGATATATAAGAATTTCCTAACAAATTTTGGAACACACTTCATCATTCTCTCACATTTTCATCAAAGAATCACAATTTTGTCTCTCTGCAAATCCTTTGATTCCATACGAATTTCATCACTTTTAATCACAATCTTCATCAGTCAATCATTATCAACAAGCTTTGATCAAGATCAAAGGCATAATCAAGCTAATCTTCAAGTAAAATAGCAAATTCAGATTTGAGTTTTCTTCCATTATTTGTAAGATTCAAGGTTATAGAGCATTTATTTTGCTCTTTGAAGCTCAAGAACAAGCTTTGGACATCTGGTTTTCTTTGTTTGATTCAGGTTTCTGCAGATTCAGGTTTGAAATCCTTCAACTAACTTTGCTTCAATTTCATGGATCTAAGACCATTTTCTTCTTATTTGAGCTTAATAATGAGAACGAAATGTTGTTGGTTAGTAATTATGTCTTTTAGAGGCACTTGAAGACTTTTAGGGGAAAATAAAAGTGTTCGATTCATGTTGTGTATGCTTACTTTGTGGATTTGATTGTTAGATTTCAAATGTAGGCAAGCTCAGCTTTTGATTGATATAAATATGATGCATTTCTGGGGAGATTAAGGGTTGCAAGTCACTGGAGATGGCCGGAGAAGATGACTGGATGTCCTTCTCCGGTCGGTGAGGTTCATTTAGGGTTTTAGGATAAAATTATAAAACATTCGTTGATTTCTTTTGATCAAGCATTCCAGAGAGTGACACCACATTAATGAACACCATCCTTCCCACATGACTTCATTGCTGACCTTGAGTTTCATAGTGTGGACCATTGACTCTTGCGTTTTGTGATCCCTCCCTCATAGCCATTGATCTTGCGTATTTTTGTATTTGAGTCATTCATTTGAACCATAGAATGCGCATATCTTTGTTGGACTAATCTCACATGTTGATCCTTCCTACCTTCATTTTGTTGAATGAACATAATCCCTTGGATTGATTCATTGGCTACAGAATAAGTCAATTTTGTTAATCTGTGACTTCATGAGATGCGCCTTAGGGCCTTTATTGCTTTTGGCACCCCAGTTCTTGGCATGGTTCCATTCTGAACGTGTTTGGGCTTCTTTTCACACCCCTGGTCATTTCAATTACATTTTATTTTAATTTTTCATATCATTTTCATTTCTGATTTTAAAGAATAGTTAGACGTCCATAAAAATTCCACAAACATTTATGAGTGACCTTCACAATATTATAAAATTTTGGCAAATTTGATTTTTTATTTTTATTTTATTTTAGTTTTTGAATTGAATTTTCTTTTTAATTTCATTTTGATTTCTCATTTTCATGCACACATTTCCTTGTCAAATTTCTTTCTTTCACTCCAAACAACATTTTCATTCCATTCTTTTTTCATTATTCAGAGGACATATCAAAGCTTTTGAAAAAACAAATTCTCTTATATTTAAGATCACTTTGTGTATCCTTTTGAGCCTTTTCTTTTAGTTTAATCCTTTGAAACCCTAAATGAATTTGCATGACCTTTTGATAGAGTTTAATTTTGAAACTCTGGGATATTTTTTTAGGGTGAGGTTTGCCTCTGGTTGGGATCCTTGGAAACTTAATTTCATATTTTTTTTCATGACCATAGCTATTTTTTTAATTCCTTGAGGAAGGCATTTATGCAATCCATTTAGGGTATCTTGCTTGGTATCCTAAGTCACCATTAGACACTTATAGGTCCCTTGTGTTCAATTATAGGTCCTCCACTTGAATTTTTAGCTTGCTTGACTTACAAGTTTCATGTTTGTTCACATATGCTTCTTTGACCTAATTTTCTACATCCTTTCATCTTTGATCCTTATTAACATAGAATGTGATTGTTATTGCCCTTACATGACATTAATATACACTTCATGAGATGTTTAATTATGAATTTATCTCATCCCATCTTCTCAAGATGCCATTCACTTCATATGTTACATTGTTGAACATGTTTACCTCAAATTCAAAACGTCCTTCTCCTCTAACCCTAACATGATTTCTCCTTGTTCACTTGTGGTTATTATGTGATTCTAATCTTCATCTCATCATACCTTATAGCTTCTGACTTTTCTATTTGAACTTCATCTTTTCTTGATCATGTTTGACTTGTGATCCAAGTTAATTCCTTTCTCATGAGACAACTTGTTCACTTCTCCCCACTTCTTCTCCATCTAATATCTTACACTTGAGTATCAATTATTTTGTTTTGTATGCATATTCATATGAATTACATGACCTTTATAATTGATCTTAGATTCTGACTTTAACACTTAACCATGATTTAGTACATGTTTACCTTGCACATTCATTCAATCTTCTCTGTCTAACTTCAACTTGAGTTTCTAGGGTGTTTAGTGTCTAATTTGGGCATAGTTTTTTGGTGATTGATCTTAAAATGTTAGGGTGCCTTAGTAGGGTTTATTTATTGTACTTAGAGGTATTTGACCATTTAGTATCCCTTTTCCTTAGTACTTAGCCTTATTTGACCATTAGTGTCCTTTTTTATATGTTTGATCATTACTTTGCTTTTGCTTTCCATATGCTTTCAATATGTAATATGTTTAGCTAACCTTTGTTTTGTAGGGGGTTATGGTAAGTCATGTGTGTGGGAGGGTGTCACACCCAAAATTTTACCCCTAACTTTATTTTGTCCCATATAATGCATTCACATCATCATCATACCATGGTACGTATCAAGCGTGCCTTGTTTTGCAAGAGATGTCATGTAAATTTTGGCTTGGGATAGGTATGAGATATTGATTCATTGGTTATGCTTTCCAAGTTTCAAATTCAAGTTTAATTCAAATTCTTGTTTCCAAATTCCATTTCTAATTTTCAAAGTTTCAAGCTCTAAGTCTCAAGCCTATTTCAAGTTACCAATCACAAATTCTAATTCAAGTTTTCATTTTCTATTTAAATTTCTTTTCAAATTTTGTTCCAAGCTTAATTCATATTTTTCAACTTCAATTTCCAAGTCACATTTTCTTTTCAAAATTTTAGTTCATAATCTTCAATTTCTTTTCCATGTTTTCAATTTCAAAGTCTAGATACAATTTCCCTTCCAAATTCAATTTCGAATTTTAATTTAATTTCGAATTTCTTTCCTAGCAAGTTAAAATTCATATCAATTCAAGTTCTCAATTTAAATTTCTTTTTCAACTTTCAATTCCTATTCAAGTTTCAATTCCATAATTCAATTCCTTCTTCCATTCAAGTTTCAATTTCCAATTTCCAAATGTCAATTCAAGGTTCAAACTCATAACCACATTTTATTTTCATCCTAAATTAAATGTCTAAATTTCCAATTTTTCTTTCAAGATTCAAGTCATGGCACTTTGATTCAAGAATCCAAAAATGAGTTTCAAGATTTTTTCAAGATGGTTGATTACATGTGAGCTTATATAAAATAAAAAACCACGCTTTGAATATTACAAAATTCTCCTTCTCCATGGCCATGTGCTCCTCAAGAAAAGTCTCTCATGCATTTGAATATCAAAATAACAAGTTAGCATTCTATCATCTAAAATCAATTTCAACTCATAGCACATACATATTAATATTCATTTCTCATTACCATAATTCATACTATCTACAATACACATCCATCATAATGCATATTTTTTCATTCAATCAAAACCTCATTCAAATTTAGCATTCCATTCACATATCAATTCATATAAATTTAATCCATTAATTCATGATAAGCTATTAGAATTCATGCCAATTTTTAAATTCATAATATCACATTATTATGTTACATCACTCAGTTATTTTTAGCATATTCATCATCTTATCCAACATGTTCATTATATTATCATTACATTTTCTAAGTCACAAAAATATCAAAAAGGAGACAAAATGGTCAAAGACAATATAACATAAGCAGGGGACTACTGTTTCCACTCACACAAATAGACGAAAAATAATAGCAGACTTGCAAAATGAAGACCGCTCTTCCCCACCACTTTTCACAAACAAAAAAGAATAACACCAGCAGGCCTGATGCGGTTTCAGATTGTAATCCCATTACACAACAAATTAAAACATTTTCTCAACGGATTGATTCACTACACTTCTTTAACAAGTTTTCGTATTTTCAAATTCTAACCCTAAACATGTCCTATAAAACCATACTATTCACAATACACACAAACAAACCGAGCCACACAACCAACAATATCAAAAAACAAGCCACCAAGAACAGAGCCAACAATAAGCAAGAGACCTAGCCACATACACAAACTTAAAGAACCCTAAATATCATACGAGAATAGCCACACAGAGAAAAACTAGAAAGAAACACAGAGAAAAATACCTTTGAATATTAAACCATTTTTTGTGTGACATAACATCACCTTCATACAATCCAAGCTCTCTTCCAACAACAACAACGCCATAACGAAAATCCTTCACCAAATCTTCCACGCATTTACCACCAACACAAACTTGCTCCCTGTTTTTTTTCTTTATCAATCTTCATCAACCTACCATTAAACCTTTTAAATCCTTCACTTTACTTCATGATAAAAAAACTTTAATCAATTTTCGAACCATCTTTTTCCTTCATCGATCTCAGGAATAAACCTGGAGTTAACAACAACGCACAATGCAAGCTGGAACAAGAAATAGAAGCAAACGAATGAGCAAAATAGAATCAGAAAAGTTCTGCATCGTTTCACATTTCAACACGACAACAATAACATTTTAAAAAAAGAAGAAACAAAGACGAGTGCACGATGAAGAAGGGTAGTGGAGAAAGAGAACTTATCTGAATGAGTCATTTTTTGCTGCCGAAAAAACTTCGGCGGAATCTGGGATCGGATAAGCACCGATCAGGTATTATCCTTCCTCTTTTCTCACTTTCTTTTATCCATTTCTGAACTACTTTGTGAGCTTTATAATTTTTCTCTCTTAATTGCAAAATTTGAGGGCTTTTGGCATATTTAGGGTTTCGGTTGAGAGTCTGATATTCTTGTTTGGTTGGTTTTTTGGATGAATAGATTTCATATTTGTAATCTACTTAGAGAAATAGTTAGGTGTTGTGTTTGGTTTTTGGTATTTTGGAGAAGGAGTCACCAGAGAGGATTGTGGCGCCACCTTCGGTCGTCGTCTCTCTCCGGCGAAGATGCGTAATGAAGATGAGAGAGTGAGACAGAGAGACATAGATATTGAGAGAAGGACGAGCGTAAGAGAATGGCAACCTGAGGTCTTTTATTTGGGATTTTATAAAATTGACTTTATTTGTTTTTATGTTGTTGGCGGACTATGGCGGTCATTTTTATGATTGCCAAGTAATTCTTTTTACATATTTAACTCCATGCACACACGTAAGTCGATCATTTTTATGATCGCCATCTGCAAGACTTTACACACCACAATACAAGATCAAATCTCTAAAAATTAAATTACGAAAGAACTGAATTATGGAGTCTAGCATTCCACATAGTTCTTGAGTGGATCATTCTTGAGGCTCGCCTCACGGGACATGGTTCATTCGCTCTTTCATACTTAAAACACTTAAAACGTTAAACTTCCTCGAAAGGATTAGACACAATTCATTTCCATAGGAAAGACATTTTTCCTATTCCAACAAACACAAAATCAATTTTCTCAAACAATATCTCTCAAGGAAGAATGTGGCAATCACCCATTGATCATATATCCAGGTTCTAAGCTTTTTCCCCTTCTATTTTATCCCTTAACTATTTGTGGTGGAATAGGTGAGATATCTCCCTCAAAGATGACGACTTGTCTCTTTCTTTCAAATTCAACTTAAAACCTACCCAACAAATACTCCAATAATTTTCCATATTAATTATACGAAAGAACTAAATTCTGGTGTCTAGCATTCCACATAGTTCTTGAATGGATCACTCCTGAAGCCAGCCCCATGGGACGTAATTCATTCGCCCTCTCGTATTTCCAGTCAATTAATTATTACATATCAAATAATGAAAGAACTAAATTCTGGAGTTTAGCATTCCACGAGTTCTTGAGTGGATCATTCCTGAGGCCAGCCCCATGGGATGTGATTCATTCACCCTTTCATTCTTAAAATATTAAATAAGACCGAACTCTTTCTCTAAATGAACATTGTTTAAGCTCTTTCTATCTCACAGATAAGCCAACGCTTAGCAGTTAGAAAGCGGTTTTAATAATTGTTCATGAAAAAACACCAACAAACCGTAGTCGAACGAACTACGATGCTCTGATTTTCCCATAGCACAATGGAATACGTAGACACATGGATTTTAATCCTTCGTGAACACAATAATAAATTTTTTAATCATTTGTCCGTCACAAATCACAATAAATAAAAAATTAACCATTTCCCCATAATAATAAATAATAATACTAAAAATATATATTTCCCTTGAAACAAACATTTTAGCAAACCATTTAGAAGACAAAGACATAAATCAACATTTAATCGCATAATTAGACTAAGAGGTTCTCGTTGAGTACAACGGATGTGAGGGGTGCTGATACCTTTCCTTTGCATAACCGACTCCCGAACTTAGAATTTGGTTTTGTTGACCATTTATTATCCTTATTAGGTTGTATCTATATCTCCCTTTTCTTTAGTTAGAATAAATAGAATTAAGTGGAGACTCTGTTGTTTCTTCCGCGTCCATCACGAGGATCGTATTTTTCGAGGTTCGACAGTTGGCGACTCTGCTGGGGACAAGCTCCATGCTAGAGAGAGTCGAGCCTAACTTAGCTATTCGTGCATTCAATTATTGATCTTGTCTTATTTATATTATCTATGTTTGTTATTTATGTTTGTTTATTTGTTCTTTTCTCGCTTTCTCTTATTCTTCATTATTATACCTGTTTGTGGGATCTTGGGATTATATATCAAGTAAAAGCTGAGCTTTGGAAAAAGAAGAGGGAACACTTAGGTTAGAATTGGTAGTTATTAGTGTTAGTCTCCAAGAACTCGCTTATTGAGGGCCTATCATGAAAGGTCTTCCAGAGAGTAGACCTATTCGTAGATCTTATCATAACGCAACTAGCATGTCACATGACTTGATTCATGAAAGTGTTATGATTATGGGATCCACTGTTAAGAACAAGTTTCAATATTGGTAGTTGTGTAATATAGTCTCTGAGGGCTCGCCCCTTTATGGGCCTAGCATGAGAACTCCTCTCAAGGTAGACCTTATCGTTTTTATCGTCATAATACAGCTAGCCTGCGGCAGGGCGTTAGTGCGATAAACGTCCGTGATCTTGAGTATCCTAAACCATCACCGTAGAAACTATCTTGTGAGTGGGTTTTATGGGTACATAATATAGAACCAATCTATTACAACCTACCAAAAAGGAAGTTTTGAGTTATTCTAGCTTCCGAGTCTGTTCGTCTTGATCCTAAGCATACTTGCATATCATCCATTCACACACCATTGCATCTGCATTTCATATCATATGCATTTTCCAATTAAACTCATTTGTCCACTTATCCTTGTCAGTCAACCGATTTCTTGGCATTCTTACCAAGCTCAAAGAAGTTACTGAAGGACAATGGAGAGGAAAAAGATGGTTGATCCCATGTCAGACTTCACTATAGTGACTAACTCAATGTACGATTTTCCCCCTGACTATGCTCCTCAAAAGATGGGTGCCACTACTCAAATCCAGCTGGTACTTGTCTTGTCATCAAGTGGGATCCCCGTTGTGTAGAAAAACCCAGTTGTTCATGTTAATTATTGATTTATAAGGAAAGCAACAAATTCTTAAGATGCTCACATGATAACCAAAAAGGAACATGCTCAAGGGGCTGAAATCGCAGAAATATGTTAGGATTTTGAGAAGCGATTGGATTTTATGGAAGGTTCTAACACAATGAGGCTGAAGACTATTTGTTTGGTATCAGGTCTTGTTATACCTCCAGGGTTTAAAATGCTAAACTTTGAGAAGTACAAAGAAGATAGTTATCCAAAGCTCCATTTGGTTATGTTCTGTCGAAAAATGGTTCCCTATACTCATGAAGATAAGTTGATGATTCATTGTTTTCAAGAAAATTTGAGCAAGGCATCATTGGACTGGTACATGAAGCTGGAAAAGAGTCACATTCATTCATGGGAAGATTTATCAGATGTTTTTGTGAAGCGGTACAAGTACAACTTAGATGTGGCTCTGGATATAAGACAATTGTTGAGTATGTCTCAGAAAGACAATGAAACCTTTAGAGGATATACAGAACGGTGGAGAGAATTGGCATCCCAAGTGCAACCACCACTCTTATATAGGGATTTAGTTGACATGTTCACAGATACCCTACAAAGTTCATACTTCGAAAAAATAGTGGGCATTGTGTCATCAGACTTTTCTGACTTGGTGAAAGTTGGAGAATGCATCGAGAGAAACCTTAAGAACGGAAAAATACAACACGCCTCAAGCAACCAGGCTAGTGAGAATGAATCCCTCAACAACCTCCAAGAGGAAGAAGAGGTGGTAATCAATGCAGTCATGGCAGACGTCAAGTATTCGTGTGGTGCATTATTAAGACCCTATGGACCTCCATATTTTCAACAATCACCATTTCGTATGCCTCATTATCCGTGTAGACAAACAACAATGTTTATGATGCCTTACCAGCAACCCTGGATTGCTCCTCATCAAAGTCAGCGAGCCCAAAGCCGAGGATACCTGAATCAACATCAGAGTCAACATAAGCCTCGCAACAATTTGGAAAGAAGGAATGCTCCTCTTCATCCAGTACCTTTGTCATACACTCAACTTCTACAACCATTGACTCAAAGCTCATTGGTGGTTCCCAAGTCTCTCAAACCATTTCCAGAGCCGTACCCTCATGAGTATAATCCACATGAGAAATGTGGATATCATGTTGGGTCAATGGGGCATTCAACTTAAGACTGTAAAGCTTTTCAAGCCAAAGTACAACATTTGATCGAAAAGAAGTACATATCATTTTCAGAAGGAAACCTGGTGGTGCATGTCAACCTCTCGCCTGAATGAGTGCAAAGACTCTTTGGTGCATCTCTTGAAGATAGTAAATCAAGACGTTTTCAATTCCCTAAAGCTGGAAATCCTCTGTTTGTTTCAGCATTATTGTATTTTCTTTGCATGTTGATTTTGTATTTGCTTGTTAGCATTGTTGTTTCTGAATTGGCAAAATTAATGAAATGTGTATTCATATTTTAAACAATACATTTGTATTCACTCATTTTCTTTCATTGTTATGATAAAAAAACAAAAATATATTTCTCTCATTTTATGTATCAAATTTTTGTTTTAGCAAGGATTTGAGGGAGGATGATGAAAACCAGATACCTGAATTTTCCACTTGTATACCCTCAATTAAAATTGTGCCAATGATGTACAGGCATTGTTTCAAATTCTTTAAAACTGGTGAAATAAGGATGATAATCCCTTGCTAACCCCTTTGAGCCTCAAAGTAGGAGTATTCTTTTTTATTTATTTTTAAAAAGAGTGCAAAAAACCCTTAATTTTAAACCTGGGGCAGGATAGTTGGTTTCGTTAATCTAATTATGTTCAATCTACAAAAGATTCAACCCATCATTCAAGAAGGATCGACTACCTACTTTCCTTCGCACATCAATGAAGTCGTGAAGGGCCAAAAGTTCGTAGTAACGATTCCCAATCTTCCAGTAAAATGGCAGCTACGACCATTCAACAAAAGACAAAAGGAAAAAAAGAATACAAAGAAAAAAGCCCGCTAAGTCAAACACCAGAAAAGATGGCGTAGGAAAAAAATTAGGGCATCTCAATGAAATAAAGTAAAGGAAAAGAAGTCATCAAATACTCTACAAATTAGAGATGATGTAAGGTGGTTTCTATCACTTTTAAAATCCTGATCCTTATCATGCATCTTCAAAAGACTTTTGAGATTTGAATGCGTATGTCAATTTAACTAAACGTAGGATCGGAGTTCATCACGAAGGATGAGTGGGTGCAAATAAATTTTGAGCTTTTTATCCTTTTGTTTCATAAACCATGAACCAAGCCACATTACAACCCTTAAAATACCTAATTGAGGTAGAGTTTGTTTTGAAAGTATACTACGACAAGGTTGTGTTAACCTGACTCCTAACGATCTTTGCTAATCATTTGTATTGATCATTTCATCTCACAATCCATAAATGGCTAGATCCATTTCGTGTTTTGGTTTTTGTTTTTTCCATTGTATATTACTATCATACCTATAAATTATGATTTCAAAAACTTGCATAATCGTTGCATTAAAATGGCCAATTTTTAAATAAATAATGTTTATTTGCAAGTCAATTCAGCATCAAGGAAATCCCGACAAATTCAGCCAGTTAGGGAATTTTACTTGGTAAGAGAAGCCCAGCCAGGGGCAACCACTTCAAGAATAAGTCAATCAGAATCAATCTCTTCAAGAGTCAGCTACTCAGAGGTTGAACCTTTTCTCCAAACTCAGACTAGAGTGAGCTATCACAAACAATTCAAGAGTTCAATGGCCAACCAAATTAGAGGTTTCCCATCCCAAGGATCAGATAACCAGGGGAAAATCTCAGATATTCAAGCACTAGGGAAACCATTTTAAAGGCCCTATCATGGCAAGTTGTTTCCAAACCTTTTGGTGAAGAGGATATGTTCAAAGACCCATTGATTTGGGGCAAGATGAATCACACGTGGGAAAATCCTCTAAGAAAACCTCGTAATTTATTTAACTCTTCGGATAATATTATTTATGGCCAATAGAATTCTGGTTTCTTCTAAGAATTTTTAATGAAAAACCATATAGAGTAAACGAAATTTAAATTTGGTTAACTGATATTATTTATTTCGGAGGTTCTATTAATTTGAGGAGTAAGAGAAATTTTTCGATACTCTCTATTTTTGGACGCATGGGTAAAATATAAGTTTTTATATAATAGTTTATATAGAAAAAATGATAGAAAGAAGAAGTTAGTAAGAAAAAAAAGAGAAGAAGGAAAAGTAGAAAAGAAGAGAAAAGAAAAGAAGAGGGAGGGAAACCCTAAGCTTCAAATTCATCTTTCTCCATCATTCGTCCGTTGAATTGGCTCATTCCTTCAGTCAATCTTCATCTCTCAAGGTGGGTTCATAGTTAGATACTTTTGTTATGACATTTGGTTGAGTTTTAGGTTTTGTGAGTGTTAGATATTTTGGTAGAAAGCTTGAAATCGAAAGATTAAACAGTTAGAAAATTGATTAAAACTAAGTATGATGTTTAGTATATTATTATAGGCATATTTGTGTTTGGATTCCTCTAGTTTGGTGCATTTTTGTGAAATTGGGGGTTTTGGAAATGTTTTCCCATAGCTGGTTTAGCAAAATTTTACTGAGTTCGGCCCGCGAACAAGGTTCGTGCCGTGAACTTTAGGAATTTCGCTGAGTTCGCCCCGCGAACTATAGCTTTCAGCTGAATTAATGTTTTCTTTATAAATTTTTATCCGGGTATCCTGTTTTAGTGTTCCTCATATCGATTCGAAGCTAAAAACATTTATAAATTAGGGATGCTGAAAAAGATTATTTTATCCGACTTTTCCTCGAATTTTCGATTATACGGTAAAAATGTTAATTTATGAGATTTGTATCGTTTTGGGTCCTCCGTAAAGTCTTGTGTAAGTCTATATGTAATTACTTTCTGTTTCGCAAGAGCATCCGTAAGGACTTGAGGTACCGGTTGCATATATGCGGGCATTGATTTGAGACATGTAGGCTATGAGTGCTCCGTAAGGTCTTGTATAAGTCTTGAGGTGGGTTGTCCTTAGTCCCACATGAAGCATCCTTAAGGACTTGAGGCGAATGATACACTAGTTAAGTGTTAATCTTGAGTAAACCTTGAGGTGGGTTGTCTTTAGTCCCATGTGAAACATCCGTAAAAATTAGAGAGAGTGTTATGTCGAATCCTCCCGAAGGTCTTGTGTAAGTATCAATGTGGTTACTTTGTGTTTCGCAAGAGCATTCGTAAGGACTTGAGGTAGACGTTTCACTTAAATTTATGTTTCGAGAGTTTTATGGATCTTAGTTCCTTTTGATCCCGGTTTCTTGTGTAAGAATGTTTAGAGCTCAAGATTTTGGAATCAAACCTTTTAGAGCCGAGTGAACTCTAAGATAGGGAACTCACTAAGATGTTTTATCTCACCACATGTAGTTGTGTTTGTTATTCCAGGTACTTCGGGTTCCACAAAGGGTAAAGATAAGGCTACTTGATTATCTTTGTTGTTTGACGGCTTCTTCCACTGTGGATTTTGAGATCTTAGGATCTAGTTCTTAGACTTTTATTTTTGTGAACATATTGTACTATTTATAGCCTTTTTGCTAGTACCTTATGTTATAATGGCTATATTTATATAATGTGTTACTAAGAACTTGTTGTATTTCAATACCAAACATAAATTTATATATGAAAAATATGCTTTGATGTATGCGTTTTATATATGGGTATTATAGTTGGTATTAGAGCAGGTCGTATCCTCGACCTAGCCTTGGAATATTATAAGTGTTTCCTCTCTGTTCATACACGTAATATCACTGTATGACTAAATGTTATGTTTATGGTATTGAGCCTGATTAACTTAATCATATTTTGATGAAATTTAGGAATATGGTTGGCAGGCGTGGAACTCGTGCTCGACCCAGTGTCACTCCTCCTGGTAGCGATCAAGCGGGTGGTGACAGGTACGCTCCTATGTTCCAATTCATGAAACAGATGCAACAACAACAACATCAGTTCATGCAGAAAATTATGCACCAAATGAATGGGGGCCTTCATCCTCATGTGACTTTTGCGTCACATTTACTAAAGGTCCTGCTGCGAGGTGGTGGGAAAGTGCTTCAAATCTTATGGCGGTGCAAGGAATTCCAAGGGTGTGATCAGAATTGTGTAATATGTTACCATTATCAGAAAGAGGGACATCTTGCTAGAGTTTTCCCACAAAGAAGGAACCAGATTCAAGCGAGGGTTTATACTATGGATGCTAGAAATACCAAAGTCGACAACTCACTCATTGTGGGTACTTGTCTTGTTAACAATCATCCTTGTTTTGTTTTATTTGATTGTGGAGCTAAGCATTCTTTTATATCTTCTAGTTGTGAAAAATGACTCGGGTTGCGAGTATTCCCTATGGTTCCTCTGATGGTGGTTACTACCGCTATGGATGAAACTATTGAGACACCCCGTAGGTGTGAGAATTGTACTTTGTCTGTGGATGGTAGAGTTTTTCAAATTGACCTCATTTGTCTATCTCTTAAGAAAGTTGATGTTATTCTTAGAATGGACTGGTTATATGTGAATTATGTGTTTATTGGATGTGAAGAAAAGCTGATCCTTATTCCATCCGTTGAAGCGCCTCTGAAAGATGTTTTGACAACAATCTTAGAAGGTACGGTTGGAATGGTAAATTTTATGTTTGACCAAAAGAAGTTTGTTTTGCTTGTCCTTACTAAAGAGGGGACTAATGGCTAGCAAGTTCTGAATATTCCGATTGTTTGTGAATTTCCTGATGTCTTCCTCGAGGATGTCACTTTCTTACCTCTAGTAAGAGAAGTTGAATTCTCAGTTGACCTGATACCGGGAACGACTCCTATATCCGTTTCTCCTTATCGAATGGCACCGCTTGAGTTGAAAGAATGGAAGGATCAATTAGAGGATTTGATGGTAAAGCATTTTGTGAGACCAAGTGTTTCACCGTGGGGAGCTCCTGTTTTTTGGTAAAGAAGAAGGACGGTGGTATGCGGTTGTGTATTGATTACCGTAAGTTGATCAAGGTTACTATCAAGAATAAGTATCCCTTGACAAGGATAGACGATCTCCAAGATAAATTTAAAGAAGCCTGTGTGTTCTCGAAGATTGATCTGAGGTCGAATAATTACCAGATTCATATGAAAAGTTTTGATGTTCCGAAGACTGCGTTCAGAACCCGTTATGGTCATTATGAATTCTTAGTGATGCCTTTCAGTGTGACGAATGCCCTAACTATTTTTATGGACTACATGAATCATATATTTCAAAACTACTTGGACCTGTTCATGGTGTAAACACCCCCAAATTTTCCCTCACCCATTCACACCATGGCTTGTGATCTTTACATGTGCATAAATTAAATCATAGCATCTCATACCACATTTTTGATTCACTGCATTGATTCAAAGTCATCTGCATCTAGGGTTTGTGATCTGAGCCATCCCTGAGCCATTTGAGCCACTCCAAAGGTCTTCAATCATCTCAAGAGGGTCCATGTATGTTCAATCATCATATTGTATCCTCACAAGGTCAAGGAAGTCAAAGAATCACAAGAACTGAGAAAGGCATGGAGGCAGAGCCAAGTTTAACTGCACAAATGACCTAAAATTAGGGCTTTGGTTTCAGAGGCCATAACTCCAAATTTTTTGGTCATTCTTGTTTCTATTGGTCTCTATATGTTATTAGGATCATGCATATCAGTTTTCATGAAGAAATTCCATGGGGAAGGCATCTGATCAAAAGGTGACTTCTTGAGCAAGTCAGTGCAAAATCAGGGCATCTGAGGCCCCCAGTGACCCAACCAAAGGGTGTTCTCCATCATTTTGAATGTGTATGATATTTATTTGATCATATAAGGTGTTAGAAGTTCACAAAATTGGAATAGTTCAAGTCATTTGCAAAGTTTCCTTTTTGGGAAAGTGACTTGTAATGAAAACTTGCCATTTTGGGAAAGTTTTTCAACCTTCTCTTTTTGATTCAAAAATGCCTCAAATGAGAAAACTTTGGTCATGAAAGTTGTAGAATGGATCTCCCATTTTCAAAAAAAGTACAAGAACTCATTCTAATTCATTTTGGATCAAAAGTTATGGCCTTGCAAAGTTGGATAAAATCATTGAAATTTCACTTTTGCACAAAGAGGGAAACTTGCAATTTCACATGCCAAGCATTCTCATGACTTCAAAGTGGCTTCTAACCATCATGCAAACACATTGCAATGCCTAAAAGTCAGATTTGTGCCAAGAATTTTTCATTTCCATGCCTTGGATTACAAGTTGCATAAGGCATTTTTCATGAAGGCTTCAAAATTGAAACTTTGCAAAAGGGACCTTTCATGCTTGAATTGAACTCTAATTGGTATCAAAACATCATACAAACATCATACAGCTCACTTTGTTACAAATTGCCCAAGAAATTATGAGATTGCATGCCTTGTTTCACAAGAAACTTCAAAGAGGACAAAATGCAAAACTCATACCATCTTGCTATCCAAGCCATCCAGCTGCATCTTTTTGATCCTAGGGCTCACCACAAACTATGATGAGGCAAGACACCCCATTGAACCACTTATGTTCCAGCCCATGCTTATAGTACACAAACTTTTGACTTTTGCATTTTTTCCCATGCCAATCACACTGTGCCACCAACAACTCTCTGTCCAATCAGAGTCTAATATGTGGACTTCAAGCATCCTAAAGAGAGCCATACACAAGCCAGAAAGCTCCCACAATCCAGCATCCACAAAATCTGCCAAAAACTTCTCCTCTTCGAATCTCTTCACACAGCCTTCAAACATCAAAAATTTCTTCATCCACAAACCACAAATCACTCATAGAACAAGAATCACCCCCTAAAACAGCTTGAAACATCACACACAAAGACCTCAATTTCTGCTACACCAGAGCTGAATCATTCAAACCAGCCACTCCCCAAGTTTTCTAAGCTTCATTCCATCATCAGGAGGTTCAAGGAAGCAGGCTTGCACAAAAGAAAAGCCCAGAAAGCTCAAAGTCAGAGAGGCTCCATCTCAGGTAACATGAAGAACATTTTTCCCAGAAACTAATTTTTGAGTTCTTTTATGATGCTATATGTTCTCCTGATCATGAATATGTATTTATTTTTTGAAATGGTGAAGAAACCAGCATGTATGACATCTCTAAACATTTGCCCATGTTTTGCATTTTTGCTTCGATTCAGGCTTGTGAGAGAAAATAAATGAATTTGAGATGAGGGTTTAGGTTTAGATTGATGAGAGGATCATTTTGGTGGAAGAAATTTGATGTTTGGTAACCTGTAGAAGAATCTAGGGTTTGGGCTCGCCGGAGAAGATGACCGGAACCACTATTCCGGTCATCTGAAAGTCATTTGCCCTAATTGTGTTTAATTAGTAACTTTGAATTCTAACCCTAGGATCCTGCTTCCCGCGCGCACTTGAGTGGTCCAGATGGCTCATTAAGCCCTAATCAGACATTAATTAACTTAACCTAAGATTAATTAATTATTAAATAAAGTTTAGTCAGGTTTGAACTTGGGCCATTGGATGTGGCGCCAAGTCAACACCTTCAAACCCAGATCAAATCCTGACCTCTCCTTTGGCTTAATTCCTTTTATTTTAATTTTATTTCTTTTCTTTTTCATTTTATCTACACGAATTTTAAAAAACAGTAAAACATATTTAAAAATTCTGAAATTTTTTGGCAAGCATTTCATTAATTTTCAGAACCCAAAAATATTTTTATTTTTATTTTTTGCATTAAAAATTATTTTTAAATCATTTAAATGTTTATTTTTAATTAGTTAATGAGAATTAATTAATTAAAAATGCATTTAGGTATTTAAAAATCACAAAAAATTCACATTGCATTTTAAAACATTTAGAAACATTATCAAACCCTCAAAACAAATTTCTTTTTGGTTCTTGAACTATTTTGACCTTTTTTATTGGAATTAAATTCATTTAAAGGCAATATTTTTGTTCAAACTTAGAAAAATTCATTCTGCCTAACCATGGGGAGTTTGATGATGGTTCTTCTTGCATTGCATCCTTCACACCATGTAGTTTATAAGGTAAAATTGGTTTGAATTCATATTTCATTTTCAATTTGTTTTGCATTTTTCCTTGTGAGGTATCCCAAAACCCTAATTGACTTGAGAAATTCATAACTTGCATTAGGTTTAGATTTAGGTCTCCTCCTTTGGGCAGTGAACTTGTGTAGGGTTAGGGTTTCCTTTGATCCCATTTTCAATTTTTTGTCATGCCATTTGCTTCTGGTTTTGAATTTTTGCATTGCATGTTGTATGTAAACCCTAATTTGTGCCTTCCTTTGCATCCATCTCTCATTTGCTTGCATACATGAACTTGCCATGACATTTTGTGCATCCACATGATTTATAAGACATCTTAGGACATATTAGAATCATGTTTGATCATTGCATCATTCATTTGCCATGTTGTACATTCATTTCATTACATAAACTTTCATGAATCTTTATGGTTCAAAGCATGCCTCATTTGCATCCTTATGCTTGTTTGATCACTCTCATCTCTTGTCATGTGCTTGCATCATCTCTTGGAATCATTAACATCATGTTTATGCTTCTAATTTTGGTTTGCATCATGACATTTCATCTCATTTGCATTGCATTTCATTTCTTTTGTTAACTTTTCAGGTGGTAAGTTGTTTTGAGAAGTGAATTTGCCTTCACTTCTCACAATCTCTTTTCATCTCTCTTATGCATCATTGCTGCATTTTATCTTTGTATTAGAGTGAGCTTGCTCATTCATGCTCTTGCTCTCTTTCTTCCTTCAAGCAACTTGTCTTCTTAAGTGAAGCAAGTTGTCTTGCTTCTCTCTGCTTCTTGCTCCTTTAATCTGCTTCTTTCCTTGGTGGCTCTTTGAAGATTCTTTCTCTCTTAAGCCTCACAAACCCTAGGATACCCAAGCATGATCACAATTAGGGTTTGATTAGTCCCCCATTTAGTTTTACCTTTGTGTCATCTTTGAGTCTTCTCTTCTCACCTCATAATCCAGGACTAAACCCTAAAGGTTTTAAGGCTTTGTGATTAAGCTTATGCCTGCATCCTTATATTAGGATGGAGTGTATAACTTTAATCCTAAGTGTTAAACCCTTAATGTGTTTACATCCTCTAATCAATTCACTTAATAATCATTAAGACATCAAGCTTGTAACTTGAGCCTTGCATTAGGGTTCTAATTCTTCCTTAATTGGTTAAGAAGGACTAACCCTAGTGTTAATGGACAAGTCCCCGTCAAGTTGTCTTACAAACCTTAAAAGCCAATTCTAAATCTTATCATTAACTAAAATCCATCTGATAAAGGCTTTGTTTTGTCATGAGGTTAATCCCTAATCATGGATTAAGTTGAGGAGCCTTCCTCAGCTTAAATGTTCTCATCTATTATCCTTCTATTAGGATGGTGTAATGAGTCCATTAAATCCTTGATTATGGCTTAAACTCATTACTCAACACTAAACAAAAACAACAAAAACATCTAATAAATGCAAGTAGGTTAATGGTCTTAATCCTACATCATGGTGTTTAGGTGTGAGGTGTTTACTTCATACTTAAGGTATTCTCATTACCCCTAATCAGACGGAAGATGTGATGAGTTTACTAACCCTTGGTTTAGGCTTAAGCTCATTAACTTATGACAAACACAAAAGCAATAACAAAACTGAAAACACTCAAAAACAAACAATAATCGTCTCCTCCGGGATTCTTTTCTCATCATCTTCACTCACAACCGAGAACTTGCTTCTTCCGCCTAATGCAAGACAGTTTGCACCTGAGCCAAACAGGTCATACACTTGAGCATAGGCAAGTAAGCAGTTCACAAGTCAATTTATCTTTCAGTCTCTTTGAGTCGAACTACGGTGTTCTGACTTCCTCATTGCACGAGAGGATACGTAGGCATAACTTAACAGTTATCGAACAAAAGTCTCTGTATATTACCCCTCCTCCAGCATTATTCTTTTAGCCTCATAGCCTTGAGCATGTGATTCTTGTTCTCACACTGACACTTCTCTTATACACTTCACACTTCTTTTACACTGACACTTGCATTCTTTCCAGCTTTGATACACAGATTGCACTGACACTACCCCTTTAAAACACAAATCTCTTAAGCGTGGATCCCGTCGAGTAAGGCGGACAATCTGGGTGCTAATACCTTCCCAGGTTGTAACCAACCCCCTTTCTCAGTTTCTCTGGTTCGCGACCGTCTTATCAGTCCTTTCTCAGGTTTATGCAGCATTACCTTTCCTCTGGGATAAAAATGCCTAGCTGGCGACTCTTGTCTTCTGAGTTCACCCTTGTGTGTTCTCCCTCTCTTTCGCCGGCCGTTCGCGTCTGTACCCCATTTGACTTAGCCTCATTTGGTGGGAGCGCTTGTTTGATTTGTGTTTGCTGGGGTGTTATGTGCTAATTGTGTTTATATAGTTGCTTTATTTATTGCTTTATGTACATCTTTATTTATTGCTTTCCTTACAGTTTTTCATATTTCATACTGTCATTATCATTGCTGGATCTGTTCTTCTGTCTTGGTGGGTGGGGTTCCATTGAGAGTTAAGGTCCTATACCTGGGACCTGAGTGACACCTAGGCTAGAGTGGTTCATGTTCTTTCCCATTCCATTTCGGTATGGTGCGGGAATATGAAACACGGTTCAGATGTGGGTTTCTTCTTGAGAACTCTGTGCTACAGATTTCCTGTAGTGCTAGGGCTATCTGGGAAGCCGGCTAAGTCTGGATGACCTTTATTATGACCTTCAGAAACTGAGGTGAATTAGAGGAGGATCTTTTATGGTTATTGTAAACATTGTACCTTCGGGTTAGAAGTGTTTACACTTCTCATAACTGATCCAAGTATGAGGATCCTTGTTTTAGAACATCACCTGTGAGGGGGTTGGGCTATTTACAGGTTTGCAGGTACCATTGGCCACATCATACCATGTTACTTGTTTGGTTTAAGAGTACCTCATTTTGGACAGTTCTTGTGATTTAACCCTGGACATGTGACTCTTTATTTGAGTCCCCCACCTTGGTTACTGGATTTCTGAACCTCCATCTGGACTTCTTGAACATACATGGGCTTTATATCAGGACAGATAATTAGATCCAGCTTGATCACAAACCCTTGCATATCATTTGCATACTCATCATTTGCATCATTTAACATTTGTTTATTTGTTTTTCAGGGTATCCACATTACATCTGGTTTGGTTTTGACCCCTTTCTTCTGCATAGACCTCTGCTTCAGTTGTCTTCATCAGTTGTCTGCTTCAGCTGTCCTCATCATCACCAGCACTAGCCTATCAGTGGCTCATCTCCAGTATCAGTCTTGATCTTCATCAGCAGCTATCTTCACCATCTTCAGCATTCATGGCTACTCCCAGGAAGAGTAACATCTCTTACCATTTCTTTGAGCCTGTGTTGACTGGTATCAGGCAGGTCCAGTCACTTATCACCCCTGACCACATCCCATTATTCAGAGAGCATTATGGAGGTATCCTTGATATGGTTATGGACCTGGACCCTTCTCAGAGGAGCATGATCCACACTTGCCTACAGTTTTATGACCCTCCTTTGAGATGTTTCACCTTTCCAGACTTTAAGCTAGGACCTCTGTTGGAGGAGTTTTCATCATTGATTGGAGTACCTGTCAGGGGTGGTGTCCCCTTCAACCCAGAGATGACTTCTCCCAGCAATGGAGAAGTAGAAAAAGCACTGTACCTAGAGCCTACTTTGATTGAGCAGAATATGACAACAAAGGCTGGGATCCCTGGTTTGCACTTAGATTTCTTGATTTCTCAGGCCATCCTGAAGGCCTCCTCGGGAGAGTGGAAGGCAGTATGTGCACTGTTAGCCCTCAGCATATATGGGGCTATACTGTTTGCAGATGAGCCCAAATTTGTCAGCAAGAATGCCATTCATCTTTTCCTTCTGAGGAACCCAGTTCCCACATTGTTGGGAGATTTCTATTACTCCATTCATCAGAGGAATGAGAAACAAAGGGGGAAGTTGGTGAGATGATGTGCTCCTTTGTTTCATACATGGCTGCTCAAACACCTGCCTAAGTCAGATGCCTTCCTGAACCCTCACCAACAGAAGAATTGGGCCAAGAGGCTCATTGCTTTGACTTCATATGACATCAGATGGTGCACCCAGAGCACCAAGGGCAAGGACATCATCACTAGCTATGGGCAATACCCAAATGTACCTCTGATAGGAGTAAAGGGTTGCATCAACTACAATCCTTTGTTGTTTAAGACACAACTGGGCTATGCTTTAATTCACCCTCCTAGGATACAAGATTTAGCTGAGACCCTGTATTGTGAAATAAAGCCTAATCTAGCTGCTGTCAGACAAGCATCTTGGGCTTGGGACAACATCCAGACTAAAGGGATGGCTATTCTGGGAAGGTGCAATAATGTTGCTTCAGCTTAGTACTATGACTGGTCTCATGCTAGAGCTCAAATTACTGGAATGCCCTTCACTTTGGAGGACACACCTGGACCATCTACAGTACAGCCAGCAGCCACTGTCAGCCTGGAAGAATTTGAGAAACTGAAGGAAAGGAATGAGAATCTGTCTCAAGCTCTGAAGAAGACTATTTGGGAAAGGAGTGATGGTCGTCTGGACATTGAGAGGTTGGAGAAGCTTAGGGTGGAGCATCTGGCCAAGATTGAGAAAACAGAGGACTACATCAGGAAGGCAAGAGCTGGGGAGAAAATATTGAAGAATGCCTGTAAAGAGGCCAAGCTTCAGAAGGCTAGGACTGAGCTCCATCTGCAAGAAAGTCAGGCTAGGTGGGTCGGGATCACTGAAGCCCGTACTCAGGAAGATCAGAGAACTCAGGCCAAGATTGAGCAGTTAGAGGCCAATGAAAAGAAGCAGCAGGAAGCTTTGCTGGCAGCCCAGAAGGAGATTTCAGAGTTGAAGCTTAGGGCTGGATTGAAGAGATCAAAGGACCAGGATAGGCACAAGAAGCTGACCACTGCCATCGCCACCAGAAACCTCCTCATCAGGACCATTACGGAGCATCCAGCTGGTCCAGTGACTGAGGCACTTCTGAAGGAGGTTAAGGAGGATGAGTTTGGACTAGATGTCTGACTTTTTTATTGTTGTTGTTTTCATTTGATGTACTTTTATTTTGTGTTGTATTTTGACCCTTCAGGGGCATGTGATGTAAAAAAACAGACTATGTATTCATCATTTGTAATATATTTTAGTTTGTTTCCATCAGGGTTTTCTTTTCTCAAACAGCATCAAAGCATCTTCCTCGAGGTCTGGAAAGGTCAAAACCAAGAACCAAGCCGGATACCTTGGAAAACAAATAAGCATACTGGATTGCATACTAACTTTTGTTTTGTTTTGTAGGTTTTGTTATTATTTTGTTTGTTTCTAACTCTGTTGTGGCTCAGGAAATATTGCTCGCAGAAGAGTGTTCCCTGTCAACCGTGCACACCGGTATCCTACTCGCAACAACCTTCCGGGTATTCTAATGGAGCAAGTACAGCAAGACCTAACTGAGGTCAGAACCCAAATGGCTAATGAAAGGGTGGAGATGAGAAACCAAATGGCCCAATTCATGACTGTGATGACTGGCTTGGCCCAGAGTCAGGAAAGGCTAAGGGCATTGGTAGAAAGACAAACTCCCGAGGAACCTCATCCTGGGACTGGAGGAACAAGTAACAATGAGAGAGGATAGCCTCATGTTAATCCACCAGTATTTGGACCCCATCTAGATCCGGAAGTCAACATTCAGGGAAATCCTGCAAGAGGATCCCCAAGAAGAGCAGTTTACTGTCATGGGAGCTGGGGATGAAGTCTATGATAGGAGGTTTGATGAAATTGCTGAGAAGTTGAGGTCTTTGGAGTCTCAAAACTCCTTGGGCTTCGATGTAATGGATATGGGGTTAGTAGACGGGGTGAGAATTCCCCACAAGTTCAAACCCCCGTGCTTTGAGAAATACAATGTAACCTCCTGTCCACGAACTCACCTGCAGTCTTTTCTGGGGAGACTTAAAGCATATACCATGGATGAAAAACTATGGATGTTCTATTTTGAAGATAGTTTGACTGGGGCTTCAAGGGAGTGGTATTCACACCTTACCAGAGCTACCATCAGATGCTGGAAGGACCTAGCTGAAGCTTTCATCAGACAATACCAATACAATCTGGACATGGCTCCTAACAGGACCCTCCTAATGGGAATGTCTCAATCCTCCAGAGAAAGCTTCAGGGAATATGCCCAGAGGTGGAGACAGCTTGTTGCTGCTGTCCAACCACCCATGTCGGAAAGAGAAATGGCCGACATGTTCATGAATACTCTGCAAGGAACATATATTGATAGACTGGCTTCCTTTTCTTCCACCAGTTTTGCTGACGTAGTTATAGCCGGGGAAAGAATTGAAAGTCTATTAAAAATGGGTAAAATTTCTGATAATGGTGCAAGTTCGTCCAGTAATCCCAGGAAGCCTTTCGTGGGACCTCGAAGGACCGGTGAGACAAATTCCATTCATGCCAGCAGGGGCAGACCTCAGTATGTCCATAGATCAGTAGCAGCTGTCACTATTCCAGCTCCGATTCCTCAGCAATCAGCATATCAACAACCACAACAACCACATTATCAACAGCAAGTTCAGTATCCGCCACAAAGAACCTACAACAACAACAATAGCAATCAACAACAAAGACCCTTCCAACAAAGACCATCACAGGCAAATAGGGTGATTGACCATATCCCTATGCCTTATGCTGCTTTATTGCCACAACTCCTGAAGCTTAACTTGGTTGAGTTAAGGACATTGGCACCACCAGATCCCTCCAATCTCCCGGAGAATTATGATGTCAACGCCAGGTGTGCTTTCCATTCCAATGCACCAGGCCACAATACAGAAAAATGCAGGGCATTGCAAATGAAAGTTCAAGATCTGGTGGATTCTAAAGCCCTCAACTTCACACCACCTCCGAATCTCAACAGAAATCTTATGCCTAATCATGGTGGGCCGAGGATTAATGCCATTGAGGAAGACAAACCATCTACTTTGATCACCAGTGTTGCACAAATTCGAACACCTCTGGTCGAAATTAAAGCTCAGCTTCTAGAGTACCAGGTGTTCCCCGGGTGTGAGCTCGGTTGTGGGTATTGCAACATTGCAGTCAACGGGTGTGTTAATTTGCGAAGCGGCATAGATGGTCTTATCAAGGATGGTACCCTTCAGATCTCAACAACAACACCTAAAAATCCAGCAATTCCTTTGACAACAATTCCTGATTCTTCTACAACAGCAGCAACAATCATTCCTACCGATTCATCAATATCATCAGCAATGGCTCCATCCATCACTTCAACGAGTCAAGTTTCAACAACCATTTCTTCTACAACATCAACATCCCTTTTATTAGCAGAATCTTCTACAACGCCAACAGAAATGAATGAAGATGTCTCAGCAGTCACCATCTACTATGATCCATCAGATGTTCCTCCAAACAATAATTTCCAACAATAAATAGTGGCACCCCCGGCCAGATCACCAGTCACAATTTACTACGATCCGCACACCATTACAGTGCCCTCCTCTACAGCAGTCAGTCCAGTTACCATCACGGTGCCTGGACCAGTTCCTTATGAAAGCAGTAATGCCATACCTTGGCATTATGGCTCTGATCTTTACTGCAACAGGGAGAAAATCACTCTGGATTCTTCAACCTCTTCTCCACAAATTGATAATGTTGGGGGAGGCGGAAGCTTCACCAGAAGCGGACGCCTTTTTTCCTCACAAGTACAAAGACCTAATGTTAAAGCAGAAGCTGCTGCCAAAGCAAAAGGAAAGAGTGTGATACCTGAAGAGCCGACTGTCAAAGAAACTCAGAAGACATCTTTTGAGCAAGATGTAGACGAGTTTATGAGAATCATAAAGAGAAGTGATTACAAGGTGGTGGATCAGCTTCACCAAACCCCCTCAAAAATCTCCATATTATCACTGTTGATGTGTTCTGAAGCTCACAGGAATGCATTATTGAAAGTCCTGCACGCAGCATACGTGCCAGAGGAGATTACTGTTAATCAGCTGGAAACTGTGGTGGCAAATGTCAACACCAGTCATGGACTGGGCTTCACCAATGTTGACTTAACAACGGAGGGACGCAACCACAACAAGGCTTTACATATCGCCTTGGAATGCAAGGGTGTTGTTCTATCTCATGTACTGGTGGACACTGGGTCATCGCTCAATGTTCTACCAAAGAAAGCCTTGGTGAAGCTAGAGTATGATGGCTTGGCTTTGCGTCCGAGTAATTTGGTGGTGAGAGCATTTGATGGCTCTAAAAGATCAGTGCTTGGAGAGATTGATCTGCCTGTGATGATTGGTCCGCAGACTTTTAAAATTACCTTTTATGTGATGGACATTCAGCCGGCCTACAGCTGTTTGTTGGGTAGACCCTGGATCCACGCCGCTGGCGCTGTTACGTCTACCCTTCACCAGAAGCTGAAATTCGAGTGGGAAGGCCAGATCATCACCATCTGTGGGGAGGAAGACATCTTTGTTAGCCATCTGGCTACATACAAGTACATAGAAATGGATGGAGAGATCCATGAAACTATGAGCCAAGGGTTTGAGGCCCTGAACATTAATGAAGCATCTGCTATACTGGGAACCTCCATAACGTCATATCAGCAAGCCCGGAAGGTTGTTGAAGAGGGTACTACCCAAGGCTAGGGCAAGTTGTTGCCCGTGGAAAAGAAAGAAGACAGATTTGGGTTGGGTTACAGACCAACTCAACAAGATCAATCAGAGGCTGCAAAAGAGCCCAATTTTTTCAGCGGGGGAATGCTCATCCCGGATGCTGTGAACAACTTGGAAGACGAGGAGGAAAGCGACCGCAACCTGGAGAGCTGGATACGTCCAAGGATCCCGGGGAGCCAAGTCCTTAACTGGTCTTCCTAGGAAATTATAAGGGTTACTCCTGCAGAGTAATTATTATTTCCTGTATTTTAAAGCATGCATCAAGTCTTGCATCTTGCCCAAGATGTCAAGACTCATTTTGTAATCGGGCCATCTTGTAATTTTGTGCAAATGGATTAATCAATGAATATCGGACATCTTTTGCAAATGAGTCTTTCTCTTTTCCGCTCACTGTTTTTCATTTTTTCTTTTTGTACAAAAAATAAAATGGCAATGTTTTTCAAAATGATAACTTCATTTCACCTTTTCTAAACAAGATTAAAATTGATCACTAAAATAAACCAATCTAAACCCTTGCAGAGAGTGCCTTTCAGACTGCACCGACAACAACACTGATATGACTTCGTATGACTTTGACAATCCAATCAATCAAGCTGATGAAGGGGTTGAAGAAGATTATGAGCTACCTGAAGAGCTAGCCAGGTTGTTAAGGCAAGAGGAGAAGCTTATCACTCCTCATCAGGAGGAGATTGAAACGGTTAATCTTGGTACGGAAGAAGACGTGAAAGAAGTTAAGATCGAGGCCTGCCTACAAGATTCGGTAAAGGAACAACTGATTGACATGCTGCGGGAGTATGTGGATGTTTTCGCTTGGTCTTATCAGGATATGCCAGGGTTGGACACCGATATTGTCATGCACAAGCTGCCTTTGAAAGAGGATTGTCCACCAGTAAAACAGAAGTTGCGCCGAACTCGCCCGGATATGGCAATGAAGATAAAAGAAGAGGTGCAAAAGCAGTGGGACGCCGCTTTCCTTGCTGTGACTAGTTATCCGCCGTGGGTTGCTAATATTGTACCTGTGCCTAAGAAAGACGGCAAGGGGAGGATGTGTGTGGATTACCGGGATCTGAACAGAGCCAGCCCGAAAGATGACTTCCCTTTACCTCACATTGATGTATTGGTGGATAATACGGCTCAGTTCTCGGTATTCTCCTTCATGGATGGATTTTCAGGATACAATCAGATCAAAATGTCACCTGAAGACATGGAGAAGACAACTTTCATCACACCTTGGGGCACATTCTGTTATAAGGTGATGCCATTCGGACTGAAGAATGTTGTTGCCACTTATCAACGGGCTATGGTAGCATTATTCCATGACATGATCCACAAAGAAATTGAATGCTACGTGGATGACATGATTGCCAAGTCCCTCACAGAAGAAGACCACCTGGTAAATCTATTGAAGTTGTTCAAGCGTCTGAGGAAGTACCAACTAAAGTTAAACCCCAACAAATGCACATTCGGGGTGCGATCTGGTAAACTGCAGGGATTTATTGTAAGTGAGAAAGGGATTGAAGTTGACCCTGATAAAGTTAAAGCCATTCAAGAAATGCCTGCACCGAAGAAAAAAAAAGAAGTTCGCGGTTTTCTAGGTAGATTGAACTACATTTCAAGGTTCATATCTCACCTTACAGCAACTTGTGAGCCTTTGTTCAAGTTGTTAAGAAAAGAACAAACGGTCAGGTGGAATGAAGACTGCCAGAGGGCTTTTGACAAAATCAAGGAATACTTGCAAGAGCCTCCAATCCTTATGCCTCCAGTTGAAGGAAGACCTCTAATCATGTACTTAACAGTATTAGAAGAGTCAATGGGGTGTGTGTTGGGCCAGCATGACGAGTCTGGTCGAAAAGAGTATGCAATTTACTACCTAAGCAAAAAGTTTACCGACTGTGAACAACGTTATTCACTGCTCGAGAAAACTTGTTGTGCTTTAGCGTGGGCTGCTCGCCGACTAAGGAAGTATATGTTGACCCACACTACTTTATTGATCTTAAAGATGGATCCAGTTAAGTACATTTTTTAGAAGCCAGCATTTACCGGACGGGTTGCAAGATGGCAAATGATCCTCACAGAATATGATATTCAGTACACATCTCAGAAAGCCATCAAGGGCAGTGTATTGTCTGATTATCTTGCTGAGCAACCTATTGATGATTACCAGCCTATGAGATTTGACTTCCCTGATGAAGACATCATGTTCATAAAGGCAAAAGATCATGAAGAGCCTGTTCACACTGAAGGGCCCGACCCAGAAGAAGAATGGACTATGATGTTTGACGGGGCTGTTAACATGAATGGTCGTGGTGTTGGTGCAGTACTCATTACACCTAAGGGAGTTCACATGCCTTTCTCGGCAAAACTCACCTTTAACTGCACTAACAACGAAGCTGAATACGAAGCTTGTATTATGGGTCTTGAGGAAGCCATTGACCTCAGGATCAAGACTTTGACTGTATTCGGAGATTCAGCTCTGGTAATCAATCAAACCAACGGCAAATGGTACATGCACCAAGATCATCTGATACCTTATCGAGATTATACAAGGAGGTTATTGACTTTCTTCACAACAGTCAAACTTGAGTATATCCCTCTAGACGAAAATCAGTTTGCAGATGCTCTGGCTACCATTTCATCCATGATCAAAGTTCAAGCTGCCAACTTTGTGCCTCGGATTGCGGTGTCCAGACTTGACAGACCAGCATATGTATTCTCAGAAGATATTGTCAAAGATGATAAGCCTTGGTTTCACGACATCAAATGCTTCTTATAGGATCAAACATACCCACCTGGGGCATCTTCCAATGATAAGAAGACATTAAGAAGGCTAGCTGGTAGTTTCTTCCTGAATGCCGATGGTTCCCTGTACAAGAGAAACTTTGATATGGTACTCCTCAGATGTGTTGATAGAACATAAGCAGACTTGTTAATGCACGAGGTGCACGAAGGATCCTTTGGTACTCATGCTGGAGGGCATGCTATGGCTAAAAAGTTGTTAAGATCAGGTTATTATTGGATCACAATGGATGCAGACTGTTGTGCCTATGCCAGAAAATGCCATAAATGCCAGATTTATGCGGATAAAGTGCATGTGCCTCCAAATCCTTTGAATGTGATGTCTTCACCCTGGACCTTTGCCATGTGGGGCATTGATATGATTGGCAAGATTGAACCGACTGCTTCAAATGGCCACAGATTCATCCTGGTAGCCATTGACTATTTTACCAAGTGGGTTGAAGCCGCTTCTTATGCAAATGTTACAAGGCAAGTGGTAGCCCGATTTCTAAAGAGAGACATCATCTGTCGGTATGGAGTGCCCGAGCGAATCATTACTGATAATGGTTCCAACTTGAACAACAAAATGATGGCAGAACTGTGTCGGGACTTCAAGATCCAACACCATAATTCTTCTCCTTACAGGCCAAAGATGAATGGTGCTTGTAAACACCCCAAATTTGCCCTCACCCATTCACACCATGGCTTGTGATCTCTTCATATGCATAAACTCAATCATAGCATCTCATATTGCATTTTTGATTCACTGCATTGGTTCAAAGTCATCTGCATCTAGGGTTTGTGATCTGAGCAATCCAAGAGTTTCTTGAGCCACTCCAAAGGTCATCAATCACTTCAAAGGGGTCCATGTATGTTCAAGCATCATATTATATCTCCACAAAGTCAAGAATGTTAAAAAAATCACAAGAACTGAGGAAGGCATGGAAGCAGAGCCAGGTTTAACTGCCCAGATGACCTAGAATTAGGGTTTTGGTTTCAAAGGCCATAACTCCAAATTTTTTGGTCATTCTTGTTTCTATTGGTCTCTATATGGTATAGGGATCATGAATGTCAATTTTCATGAAGAAATTCCATGGGGAAGTCATCTGATCAAGAGTTGATTTTTTGAGCAAGTCAGTGCAAAATCAGGGCATCTGAGGCCCCCAATGACCCAACCAAAGGGTGTTCTTCATCATTTTGATTGTGTATGATCTTTATTTGATCATAGAAGATGTTAGAAGTTCACAAAGTTTGAAAATTTCAAGTCATTTGCAAAGTTGACTTTTTGGGAAAGTTGACTTATAATGGAAATTGCCATTTTGGGAACTTTTTCAACCCTTGCTTTTTGATTCAAAAATGCTTCAAATGAAAAAACTTTGGTCATGAAAGTTATAAAATGGATCATTCCCTTTTCAAAAAGTACAAGAACTTGACCTAATTCATTTTGGATCAAAAGTTATGGCTTGTCAAAGTTGGCCAAAATCACAAAATTTAAAGTTTTCTACCAAAGAGGCATTTTGCAAAATGCTATGATCAAGTGTTCTAAAGGCCTCAAATGTGTACCAATTCTTCACAACATGATCACATGACCTCTAAAATTCAGAATGGGCCAAGGAACTTTGCATTTTGATGCCTTGAATCTCAAGAATTTCCAAAGGGGCCAAGCTTTGTGAAATTTGCAAAACACTACACAAACCTTGATCAACTTGTTGATTCATCCCATAAACAATTCCATGGCTCTCCCTAAACTCAGCTGAACCAAGACAAGTCCAAAAGCAAGTTGTACCATTGCCCATACCTCAAGTACAAGTCAAGTTGACATTTTGGCAACTTGCCCATACCAATCACAATAGGCCAGCACCCACTCTCTGACCTATCACACTTGTTTATACAAATCAAAAGCAAGCCAAAGCACATAACCATTCATGCAAAAACAGACCCCAAGCCCTAGTTCAAAGTTTATGCTTCATTTGCAAAACTCTTCGAAACACTCTCCACAAGCCTCAAACACACAAACAAACTTCACAAACAATCTCAACATGCCTCACTGATCACAAACCACCCATCACCATAGCCTGAAACTCACTGAAATCAAAATACGATTTCTGCCCCTCTTTGAACAGAACTTCAGCAATCCTTCAAACCAGCCATTTTAAACTCCAAACAAGTATTGCAAGCTTCTCAGGAGGTCCATTAGAGGTGTTTTGGATCAAAGGGCCAGTCAGAAAGTTCTAGAAATCAAAGCTTCGATTCAGGTAGCCATGGAAATTCATTTTTCCAGAACCTTTATTTCTTGTTTCTAAATGATAAAGCATGCTTCCCTGAGTTCACTGAACCTTTTACTTTTGAAAAAGATTGAGAAATGAGCTTGTATCGTGTTTCTGAAATTTTTACAGTTTTTGATGTTTGATTCGTATCTTGATTTTGAGTAGAAATAAATGGGATTTGTTGCTGGATTATGTTTTGTTGTTGATCATTGATTGTTTCTGGAGCTTTTGGTGAGTTTTCATGGCGTTTTGAGGGATTCAGGGGAGGGGATTGGCCGGAGAAGATGACCGGAACACTGTTCCGGTCATCTGAGAGTGATTAGGGTTAATTAATTAGGGTTTAGTCTTAATTACGTGAATTTGAATGCTGGCCGTCCAGATGCGCGCCAAGTCAATTCGCGCGTGTCCAAGTTTGAATGATGGCCCTTTGATTTGCATACTTTCTCATTTTCAGTTTAAATTCATTTTATTTTATTTGTTTCATATTTAATTTGTAAATTTAATTAAAAAATAGTAAAAATCATTGAAAAATTCTGAAAATTTTTATCAAACCTTTTATTAATTTTCAGAAACCAAAAACATTTTTATTTTTACTTTTTGCATTAAAAATTATTTTTAAATCATTTAAAAGTTTATTTTTAATTGATTAATGAGAATTAATTAATTAAAAATACTTCTAGGTATTTAAAAATCACAAAAAAATTCATGAAACATTTAAAATCATTTAGAAACATTGTCCAACTCTCAAACCAAATTTCTTTTTTGATCTTGATGTCTTTTGACAATTTTCCATGGAATTAATTTCATTTCAAAGCATTATTTTGATTCAACCTTCAAAAATTCATTTCTACCTAGCCTTTAAGAGTTGGACAATGATTCTTTTTGCATTGCATCTTGTTTGGCATGTAGTTTATAGGATTAAATTGGCATGAATTGATCTTGCATTTCCTATTTGTTTGGCATTTTTCTTGACAAGGTACCTTAAAACCCTAGCAATCTTAAGAAATTCATAACCCTCACTAGGTTAAGAATTGGATCCTCTCCTTTGGGCAGTGAGTTTGTATAGGTTTAGGGTTCCTTTGAATGCATTTTCAATTTTTTTATCATGGTGTGTGCTTCTGGTTTTGATTTTTGTTTTGTGTATTGATCATAAACCCTAATTTGGGCTTTCATTTGCATCCATCTTCCATTTGCTTGCATACTATGACTTGCCATGACATTTTGTTCATCCATTTGATTCATAATACATCTTAGGACATGTTAAGACCATATGTGATCATTGCCTCTTTCATTTGCCATGTTGTATGTCATTTGCATTCCATAACTTTTCATGAACATTCATGGTTCAAAGCATGCTTCTCTTGCATCCATGTGTTTGTATGATCATTCTCATGCCTTGTTTCATGCTTTCATCATCTCTTAGCATCATTATCATCATACTCATGCTTCTGGTTTTGGTTTGCATCATGCCATTTCATTTCATTTTGCATTGCATTGCATTGCATTTCTTTCACTAACTTTTCAGGTGGTAAGTTACTTTGAGAAGTGAATTTGCCTTCACTTCTCACAATCTCTTTTCATCTCTCCTATGCATCATTGCTGAATGTTGTCTTGTGCTTGAGTTTGAGCTTGCTCATTCTTCTTCATCTTAATTTCTTTCTTCAAGTGACTTGTCTTCTTAAGTGAAGCAAGTTACTTTGCTTCTCTTTGCTCCTTTCATCTGCTTCCTGGTGGTTTCTCTGAAGATCTTTCTTGTAAACCTCACAAACCTTAGGAACAACCAAGCATGACAATAATTAGGGTTTTGATTAGCCCCCATTTAGATTTTACCTTTGTGTCTCATTGAGTTCTCTCTTCTCATCTCATAATCAAGGACTAAACCCTAAAGGCTTTAAGGCTTTGTGATTAAGCTTATGCCTGCATCCTTCTATTAGGATGGAGTGTATAACTTTAATCCTCAGTGTTAAACCCTTAATGTGTTTAACTCCTTTAATCAATCCACTTAAAAATCATCAAGACATCAAGCTTGTAACTTGGGCCTTGCATTAGGGTTCTAATTCTTCCTTAATTGGTTAAGAAGGACTAACCCTAGTGTTAATGGACAAGTCCCCCTCAAGTTGTCTTACAAACAATAAAAATCACTTCTTCATCATACCATTAACTAAAATCCACTTAATAAAGGCTTTGTTTTGTCATAAGGTTAATCCCTAATCATGGATTAAGTTGAGGTGCTTTCCTCAGCTTAAACACTCTCATCTATTATCCTTCTATTAGGATGGTGTAATGAGTCTGTTTAATCTTTGATTATGGCTTAATCTCATTACTTAACACTAAACAAAAACACCAAAGACATCTAAATAATCACAAGTAGGTCAATGATCTTAATCCTACATCATGGTAATTAAGTGTGAGATGCTGACTTCACACTTAAGGTATTCTCATTACCCCTAATCAGAGGGAAGATGTGATGAGTTTACTAAATCCATTGGTTTAGGCTTAAGCTCATTAACTTATGACAAACTTTCAAAAGCAATAAAAGACTGAAAACACAAAAACAAACAATAATCGTCTCCTCCGGGATTCTTTTCTCATCTCATTCACTCATAAACGAGAACTCGCTTCTTCCGTCTAATGCAAGACAGTTTGCACCTGAGCCAGACAGGTCATACACTTAAGCATAGACAAGTAAGCAGTTCACAAGTCAATTTATCTTTCAGTCTCTTTGAGTCGAACTACGGTGTTCTGACTTCCTCATTGCACGAGAGGATACGTAGGCGTAACTTAACAGTTATCGAACAAAAGTCTCTGTATATTTCCCCCTCTTCCAGTATCATTCTTTTAGCCTCATTTTCATGAGTATTTCATTCATTTCTTACACTGACACTTCTCATATCTCACTTCACTTTCTTTTTACACTGACATTTGCATTCTTTCCAGCTTTGATACACAAATTGCACTGACACTACCCCTTTAAAACACAAATCTTTTAAGCGTGGATCCCGTCGAGTACAACGGACAATCTGGGTGCTAATACCTTCCTAGGTTGTAACCAACCCCCTTTCTCAGTCTCTCTGGTTTGCAACCGTCTTATCCATATCTTTCTAGGTCTATGCAGCATTACCTTTCCTCCGGGATAAAAATGCCTAGCTGGCGACTCTTTGTCTTTTTGGGTTCACTCTTGTGTGTTCTCATTCTTTTCGCCGACCGTTCGCGTCTGTACCCTTTCTGACCCGGGTTGTCATTTGGTGGAAGCGACAGCGCTGTAGAAGCAGCTAACAAGAATATCAAGAAGATTGTGCAGAAGATGGTAGTCACCTATAAAGATTGGCATGAAATGCTACCATTTTCCTTACATGGGTACCGTACTTCGATCAGAACATCCACTGGGGCAACACCGTATCAGCTTGTGTATGGTATGGAGGCAGTCCTACCTGTTGAAGTTGAATTACCCTCTCTGCGGGTACTGATGGATGTTAAGTTGAATGAAGCAGAGTGGGTCCGATCCCGATACGAACAACTGAATCTGATTGAAGAGAAGAGATTAGCTGCAATCTGTCATGGGCAGCTGTATCAGAAAAGAATGAAGAAAGCCTTCGATCAGAAAGTCGGGCTCCGAGAGTACCAAGTAGGAGATCTTGTGCTGAAAAGACTCCTCCCTCCTCATACAGACCACATGGGCAAGTGGACTCCGAATTACGATGGTCCGTTCATAGTAAAGAAAGTTTTCTCCGGTGGAGCACTGATGCTCAGTACTATGGATGGTGAAGACTTCCTGTCCCCTGTAAATTCAGATGCAGTTAAAAAATACTTCGCATAAAATGACCCGCTGGACATAGAAACAGAATGTAAGTCCAGGCAAAAATAGGGCATCCCGGCGAGTCAAAAACAGAATAAAAGACTCGGGCAAAAATAAGGGAAAATAAAATGAAAAGATGTACACCTGCTGAGTTGAAAAGCCGCATTGGACAACTCAGGAAAAAATGGGTATCCCGGTGGATTGAAAACACGAAAGGGAGATCCACGCAAAATAAGGGAATAAGCGAACAACTGCATTCTGAATTCATCTGTATCATTTGCAACATGGTAAGCTCCGAAGGTTCGAGCGTCGGTCAAAATCAGCATCCTTCAAAAGCAAGATGAGAAGAACGACAAAAGTCATACTAGTCATAGCAAAAGGGAAGCTCCTTGAAGCGTCATCAGCATTGCCAGCATCTTTTTGTTTCTCAATTTGTAACGATTTCCTCGTTTCAGGGGATCCGTTTCTTTGATTGTATCTTGCCAATTCAGGGCGCATAATTTAATAAAATCTGATTTTCAGTCACATCTTGTCTCGTATGTTTTCCATTTGCAAAATGTATGATGTCATTAGGGTATTGATTGCATAAATACAGATGTTTCCCTTCTAAAAATACATGCTTATAGGAAATATATTTGCTCCTAGGATTGTCTAAACTCCTATGACGAAATCCAATAAGGAATATCTCGGGATGCTTGTACGTTTCTTTGTCTTTACAGGATTGCAGGTGTTCAGAGCAAAACACGGGGCATGAAAGTTTCTCCCCAGCAAGCTGTCAAATCATTATCTACTCATTCTATCTTCCGATTAGCACCGGAGGTGCTTTCTCCCCAACTGGGATGCCCACTTCAAGCAGATCAGCCAGAGATCTCCACAGTAACGGGATCCGAACCCTGGATCAGTATCTTTGCATAATCATAGCATTCGCATCATATTTTCCCCACATAGCGTAGCATTCCATTTACAACGGAGCATTACGGAAAAAATCAAACATATCGCATAATCATAAGCCATGTGTCGAACAGAACACTTGTAAATACCGACAATCCACCAACAATATACAGAATACTTCCCAATTCTCCACCAGAGAACCAAAGCATTTCCCTTACAAATACAGAAACACACTTCTCGACACCCGTCCATGTCATATCCCCAGCAGAAAGCCAAAGCGTCCCCTTTGCACTCACAAATACATATATATACAATTCCTCGACACCCGTCTGTGTCACCCTCCCCTGCATAGTTGCCTAAATACTTTGTAAATCAAATACTCGTTTATAGTATACTTTTTCCGACACTCGTCCGTGTCATGCTCTCCACAGCAAGTCAAACACTCGTCTGAGTCTCACTCATCACTGTCTACTCATACAGATACTCGTTCGTATCTTGTATATGCCACTTATATCCCCTCAGATTCGACACTCGTCTGTGTTCTTTGTTAACTAGTTGGTACTCGTCCGTATCATCATCTCTGAACATGCGTCAAGCGTTTGTTTCTACTGATACTCGTCTGTATCATAGTCTTAAGGATGCTCGTCCGCATCTTTAATCTATACACAGTGTCAAACACTTATACATTCCACCTCTTGAATTTAGACACTCATCTGTACCTACCCTTCCCCAGAAGAGTCCCCAACAAAACTTGTTAAACTAATTTCTTTCTATCTGACATTCGTCCTATGTCATGATACCTTTTCGGCGGCCGTACCCTTCCAGGTGATCGTCCTTCACCTTTTTGATGATCGTCCTTCATCATTCCCAGAGGAGTCTTTATTCATTAGAACCCCTTTCTATCCGACATTCGTCATATGTCGTGATATTGTTAGCAGTCGTCCCCTGCTAGGTGATCGTCCTTCACCCCTTGATGATCGTCCTTCATCATTCTATCCAATGGTCGTCCCCATTGTTGACCTTGTTATCTGGCATTCGTCCTATGTCATGATAAACCCTGAGAGCAGCCCTACCCTGCTAGGTGATCGTCCTTCACCTCTTGATGATCGTCCTTCATCATGCTTATCTGATGGCCGTCCCCATCGTCGACCTTTTCATCCGACATTTGTCCTATGTCGTGATGCTCTTGGCAACCGTACCTTGCTAGGTGATCGTCTTTCACCAATAGATGATTGTCCCTCATCTTATCCCCAACAGAGCAGCCGTCCCCTGCTAGGTGATCGTCCTTCACCTTTGATGACCGTACCTCATCATTTATTTCATTCATGCTTTGAACTTGATGGTCGTCCCCATCATTTACCTATAGTCCCCAGAAAGTCTTATTTCTGAACTCGATGGCCGTCCCCATCAAAATCTCTTATATCCCCAGCTTGTCGGCCGTCCCCGGCATTGCTTTATTTCCCACATTTTCCCCAGCATGTCGGCCGTCCCCGTCATTGCTTCATCCCCAGCAGTCGTCCTCTGCTCGACGGTCGTCGTCCGTCGCCCGCACCTTATAATCATACTTTATTTTCTTTTACAATCTATATCCCTTTTCTTCTTCATTCTGTGAGTGCAAATTTTGGACTGTCTTTGGTATTCAACCACAAGTTATCTTGTTTGCTTGTCAAGCCGTTGCTTACACCCTGCACAGCTAACTCATGCTTGAATAGGGGCAGCTGTAAACACCCCCAAATTTGCCCTCACCCATTCACACCATGGCTTGTGATCTTTACATGGGCATAAATTAAATCATAGCATCTCATACCACATTTTTTATTCACTGCATTGATTCAAAGTCATCTGCATCTAGGGTTTGTGATCTGAGCCATCCCTGAGCCATTTGAGCCACTCCAAAGGTCTTCAATCATCTCAAGAGGGTCCATGTATGTTCAATAATCATATTGTATCCTCACAAGGTCAAGGAAGTCAAAGAATCACAAGAACTGAGAAACGCATGGAGGCAGAGCCAGGTTTAACTGCACAGATGACCTAAAATTAGGGCTTTGGTTTCAGAGGCCATAACTCCAAAATTTTTGGTCATTCTTGTTTCTATTGGTCTCTATATGTTATGAGGATCATGCATATCAGTTTTCATGAAGAAATTCCATGGGGAAGGCATCTGATCAAAAGGTGACTTCTTGAGCAAGTCAGTGCAAAATCAGGGCATCTGAGGCCCCCAGTGACCCAACCAAAGGGTGTTCTCCATCATTTTGAATGTGTATGATCTTTATTTGATCATATAAGGTGTTATAAGTTCACAAAATTGGAAATTTTCAAGTCATTTGCAAAGTTGCCTTTTTGGGAAAGTGACTTGTAATGAAAACTTGTCATTTTGGGAAAGTTTTTCAACCTTCTCTTTTTGATTCAAAAATGCCTCAAATGAGAAAACTTTGGTCATGAAAGTTGTAGAATGGATCCTCCCATTTTCAAAAAAGTACAAGAACTCATTCTAATTCATTTTGTATCAAAAGTTATGGCCTTGCAAAGTTGGATAAAATCATTGAAATTTCACTTTTGCACAAAGAGGGAAACTTGCAATTTCACATGCCAAGCATTCTCATGACTTCAAAGTGGCTTCTAACCATCATGCAAACACGTTGCAATGCCTAAAATTCAGATTTGTGCCAAGAATTTTTCATTTCCATGCCTTGGATTACAAGTTGCATAAGGCATTTTTCATGAAGGCTTCAAAATTGAAACTTTGCAAAAGGGACCTTTCATGCTTGAATTGAACTCCAATTGGTATTAAAACATCATAACAACATCACACATCTCACTTTGTTAAAAATTGCCCAAGAAATTATGAGATTGCATGCCTTGTTTCACAAGAAACTTCAAAGAGGACAAAATGCAAAACTCATACCATCTTGCTATCCAAGCCATCCAGCTGCATCTTTTTGATCCTAGGGCTCACCACAAACTATGCTGAGGCAAGACATCCCATTGAACCACTTCTGTTCCAGCCCATGCTTATAGTACACAAACTTTTGACTTTTGCATTTTTGCCCATGCCAATCATACTATGCCACCAACAACTCTCTGCCCAATCAGAGTCTAATATGTGGACTTCAAGCATCCTAAAGAGAGCCATACACAAGCCAGAAAGCTCCCACAATCCAGCATCCACAAAATCTGCCAAAAACTTCTCCTCTTCGAATCTCTTCACACAACCTTCAAACATCAAAAATTTCTTCACCCACAAACCACAAATCACTCATAGAACAAGAATCACCCCCTAAAAATGGTTGAAACATCACACACAAAGACCTCCATTTCTGCTACACACGAGATGAATCATTCAAACCAGCCACTCCCCAAGTTTTCTAAGCTTCATTCCATCATCAGGAGGTTCAAGGAAGCAGGCTTGCACAAAAGAAAAGCCCAGAAAGCTCAAAGTCAGAGAGGCTCCATCTCAGGTAACATGAAGAACATTTTTCCCAAAAACTAATTTTTGAGTTCTTTTATGATGATATATATGTTCTCCTGATCATGAATATGTGTTTATTTTTTGAAATGGTGAAGAAACCAGCATGTATGACATCTCTGAACATTTGTCCGTGTTTTGCATTTTTGCTTCGATTCAGGCTTGTGAGAGAAAATAAATGAATTTGAGATGAGGGTTTAGGTTTAGATTGATGAGAGGATCATTTTGGTGGAAGAAATTTGATGTTTGGTAACCTGTAAAAGAATCTAGGGTTTGGGCTCGCCGGAGAAGATGACTGGAACCACTGTTCCGGTCATCTGAAAGTCATTTGCCCTAATTGTGTTTAATTAGTAACTTTGAATTCTAACCCTAGGATCCTGCTTCCCGCGCGCACTTGGATGGTCCAGATGGCTCATTAAGCCCTAATCAGACATTAATTAACTTAACCTAAGATTAATTAATTATTAAATAAAGTTTAGTCAGGTTTGAACTTGGGCCATTGGATGTGGCGCCAAGTCAACACCTTCAAACCCAGATCAAATCCTGACCTCTCCTTTGGCTTACTTCCTTTTATTTTAATTTTATTTCTTTTCTTTTTCATTTTATCTACACGAATTTTAAAAAACAGTAAAACATATTTAAAAATTCTGAAATTTTTTGGCAAGCATTTCATTAATTTTCAGAACCCAAAAATATTTTTATTTTTATTTTTTTGCATTAAAAATTATTTTTAAATCATTTAAATGTTTATTTTTAATTAGTTAATGAGAATTAATTAATTAAAAATGCATTTAGGTATTTAAAAATCACAAAAAAAATTCACATTGCATTTTAAAACATTTAGAAACATTATCAAACCCTCAAAACAAATTTCTTTTTGGTTCTTGAACTATTTTGACCTTTTTTATTGGAATTAAATTCATTTAAAGGCAATATTTTTGTTCAAACTTAGAAAAATTCATTCTGCCTAACCATGGGGATTTTGATGATGGTTCTTCTTGCATTGCATCCTTCACATCATGTAGTTTATAGGGTAAAATTGGTTTGAATTCATATTTCATTTTCAATTTGTTTTGCATTTTTCCTTGTGAAGTATCCCAAAACCCTAATTGACTTGAGAAATTCATAACTTGCATTAGGTTTAGATTTAGGTCTCCTCCTTTGGGCAGTGAACTTGTGTAGGGTTAGGGTTTCCTTTGATCCCATTTTCAATTTTTTGTCATGCCATTTGCTTCTGGTTTTGAATTTTTGCATTGCATGTTGTATGTAAACCCTAATTTGTGCCTTCCTTTGCATCCATCTCTCATTTGCTTGCATACATGAACTTGCCATGACATTTTGTGCATCCACATGATTCATAAGACATCTTAGGACATATTAGAATCATGTTTGATCATTGCATCATTCATTTGCCATGTTGTAAATTCATTTCATTACATAAACTTTCATGAATCTTTATGGTTCAAAGCATGCCTCATTTGCATCCTTATGCTTGTTTGATCACTCTCATCTCTTGTCATGTTCTTGCATCATCTCTTGGAATCATTAACATCATGTTTATGCTTCTAATTTTGGTTTGCATCATGACATTTCATCTCATTTGCATTGCATTTCATTTCTTTTGCTAACTTTTCAGGTGGTAAGTTGTTTTGGGAAGTGAATTTGCCTTCACTTCTCACAATCTCTTTTCATCTCTCTTATGCATCATTGCTGCATTTTATCTTTGTATTAGAGTGAGATTGCTCATTCATGCTCTTGCTCTCTTTCTTCCTTCAAGCAACTTGTCTTCTTAAGTGAAGCAAGTTGTCTTGCTTCTCTCTGCTTCTTGCTCCTTTAATCTGCTTCTTTCCTTGGTGGATCTTTGAAGATTCTTTCTCTCTTAAGCCTCACAAACCCTAGGATACCCAAGCATGATCAAAATTAGGGTTTGATTAGTCCCCCATTTAGTTTTACCTTTGTGTCATCTTTGAGTCTTCTCTTCTCACCTCATAATCCAGGACTAAACCCTAAAGGTTTTAAGGCTTTGTGATTAAGCTTATGCCTGCATCCTTATATTAGGATGGAGTGTATAACTTTAATCCTAAGTGTTAAACCCTTAATGTTTTTACATCCTCTAATCAATTCACTTAATAATCATTAAGACATCAAGCTTGTAACTTGGGCCTTGCATTAGGGTTCTAATTCTTCCTTAATTGGTTAAGAAGGACTAACCCTAGTGTTAATGGACAAGTCCCCCTCAAGTTGTCTTACAAACCATAAAAGCCACTTCTCAATCTTATCATTAACTAAAATCCATCTGATAAAGGCTTTGTTTTGTCATGAGGTTAATCCCTAATCATGGATTAAGTGGAGGAGCCTTCCTCAGCTTAAATGTTCTCATCTATTATCCTTCTATTAGGATGGTGTAATGAGTCCATTAAATCCTTGATTATGGCTTAAACTCATTACTCAACACTAAACAAAAACAACAAAAACATCTAATAAATGCAAGTAGGTTAATGGTCTTAATCCTACAACATGGTGTTTAGGTGTTTACTTCATACTTAAGGTATTCTCATTACCCCTAATCAGAGGGAAGATGTGATGAGTTTACTAACCCTTGGTTTAAGCTTAAGCTCATTAACTTATGACAAACACAAAAGCAATAACAAAACTGAAAACACTCAAAAACAAACAATAATCGTCTCCTCCAGGATTCTTTTCTCATCATCTTCACTCACAATCGAGAACTTGCTTCTTCCGCCTAATGCAAGACAGTTTGCACCTGAGCCAGACAGGTCATACACTTGAGCATAGGCAAGTAAGCAGTTTACAAGTCAATTTATCTTTCAGTCTCTTTGAGTCGAACTACGATGTTTTGACTTCCTCATTGCACGAGAGGATACGTAGGCATAACTTAACAGTTATCGAACAAAAGTCTCTGTATATTCCCCCTCCTCCAGCATTATTCTTTTAGCCTCATAGCCTTGAGCATGTCATTCTTGTTCTCACACTAACACTTCTCTTATACACTTCACACTTCTTTTACACTGACACTTGCATTCTTTCCAGCATTGATACACAGATTGCACTGACACTACCCCTTTAAAACACAAATATCTTAAGCGTGGATCCCGTCGAGTACGGCGGACAATCTGGGTGCTAATACCTTCCCAGGTTGTAACCAACCCCCTTTCTCAGTTTCTCTGGTTCGCGACCGTCTTATCCATCCTTTCTCAGGTTTATGCAGCATTACCTTTCCTCCGGGATAAAAATGCCTAGCTGGCGACTCTTGTCTTCTGAGTTCACCCTTGTGTGTTCTCCCTCTCTTTCGCCGACCGTTCGCGTCTGTACCCCATTTGACTTAGCCTCATTTGGTGGGAGCGACACATGGTGATATTTATAGATGGCATTCTTATCTATTATCTTACTTTACAAGAGCACGGAGAACATTTGAGGATTGTTTTATCGGTACTGCAAGAGAAGCAACTTTTTTCCATGTTTAGCAAATGTGAGTTATGGATGTCAGTAGTCAAGTTTCTTGGACATGTTATATCTCAGGAAGGTGTAGCAATGGATCCATCAAAGATTGAATTCGTGATTAATTGAGAGAGACCGAAGAATGTTTCATAAGTGAGAAGTTTCTTAGGTTTGGCAGGTTACTACAGAAGGTTCATTAAAGTTTTTTCTCAGATGGAGTTACCATTAACTAAGCTTACAAGAAAAGACTTCTCTTACGAATGGGATTCTAGTTGTGAGCAAATTTGCGTGTGGTTGAAAGAGAAATTGACAACTGCTCCAGTTCTGATCATTCTCGATCCTAACAAATCATACGAAGTGTTTTGCGATGCTTCTAAGATGGGATTATGAGGTGTTCTAATGCAAGAAGGCCAGGTTGTAGCCTATGCTTCTAGACAATTAAGAATTCATGAGAAGAACTACCCGACTCATGATTTGAAACTAGCGTCCGTGGTGTTTACTTTGAAAGTGTGGCGGCATTATTTGTATGGTGTGCGTTTTGAGATGTTCAGTGATCACAAGAGGTTGAAGTATCTCTTTGATCAGAAGGAATTAAATATGAGAAAAGAAGGTGGATGGAGTATTTGAAAGATTATGACCTTGAATTGAAGTACCATCCGGGAAAAAGGAATAAAGTGGCGGATGCTTTGAGTAGGAAAGTGATTCATAGTGTCGAGCTAATGGTGTTGGAGTATGAATTGTTGGAAAAGTTTCGAGACCTTAATCTTCAGTTAGTTTGGACTCCGAATGGTGTCATCATGGGAAATTTGAATATCAATTATACCTTGAGGAATGAGATTTAGCAAGCTCAAGTTCTAGACGATAAGTTGCAAGGGTTGTTACTCCAACCGGGTTTTGTAAGGACGTTGGATGGGATTATCCTATTCAACCAAAGGATTTGCGTTCCGAATGATGTCATGTTGAAAAGAAATATTTTAGAGGAATGCCCATAAAGGTTCTTTTACGATAAATATGGGTTCTTCGAAGATGTATCATGACTTGAAGGAAGAATATTGGTGGTCCGGAATGAAAAAGGACATTGCGGTATTTGTGTCTGAATGTGCGGTGTGTCAACAAGTGAAAATTGAGCACCAAAGACCGGGATACTATTTATATGGACTTTGCAGTGGGTTTAGCAAGTACTCAAGGTGGTTGTGACTCTGTTTGGGTGATTGTGGATCGGTTAACGAAATCCGCACATTTCTTAGTTGTTAAGACTATGTACAAGGTAAGTCACCTTATGAGGTTGTTTATTGCGGCAATTGTGAGATTGTACGGTGTCCCGTCTAGCATTGTGTCGGATAGAGATTCAAAATTCACTTCTAGATTTTGGAGGATATTCCAACAAGTCATGGGTACGAATTTGCGTTTGAGTACTTCTAATCATCCTCAAACTGATGGTCAGACGGAGCATACGATTCAAACAATGGAAGATGTGCTAAGGGCTCGTGTTTTGGAGAGTAAAGGAAATTGGAAGGAGCTTTTGTCGTTGATCGAATTTTCTTACAATAACAGTTACCACGCAAGCATCGGAATGGCTCTGTATGAGGCTTTGTACGGAAGAAAGTGTAGGACACTGTTGTGTTGGTCGGAAGTGGGCGAAGATAGTGAAATTCTGGTATGTCAGACTCAGATGTCGAATATGATGTTGAGACATCTTATCTGTTACTTATAAACATGGTAAGGCATACATATCAGTACTTAAATAATTCTGATATATCAGAGTCAAACATGCTTCAGGATGTTGTGACATCTGATAGGACATTCAGTTCAGGTACTACATAAAACATAAAAGATATAAAGAACAAAGCAGAATTGTTAACCCAGTTCAGTGTATCTCCACACTTACATCTGGGGGCTACCAAGCCAGGAAGGAAATCCAATATAAGTAATATTAAATCTAGACTTAAACCACTCAGTTTAATCCTTCACTTAATATCTACCCAATGCAATTTCTACCTAAGACACAACTTAGATATGAGTACCAACTCACTCCCCCTCAATCACACAGTGATCTTTTACAATGATTAATAAAATTGAAGTCACACTTCAAACACAACAGCTTGATCTTACTTAAAAGTTTCAATCAAGACACAATACTTCTCTTGCTTACAAGCTTCGAGAATCACAAGTGAAACAGCCATAATAGAGTTCCTTGTTACGCACGCCTGCCACAAGAACACAACCCTAATAATGTTTACATTTTCGGTTGATTGGGTTAATTCTAAACTAGGTTACAGGGTTTCTTTTATAACCTATTCTCAACTGGATTTGGGCCTAAACAATCACAACAATAGCTGCTACAAATATGCCACAAGATCTTCAAATCTAAAAACTCCTAAAATATCTCTAAATATAGAAACTCTATATTTTTCAATATTTGTCTTCAATTTAAATTGAGTCTTTAAGATCTTCTAAATCAGCACCCTTTAAATCAGCGCCACATATGATTGCATAATATCTCCAGAATATTCTGCATTTTTAAAAAGTAATTCCACCTGTGATATCAGAATATTTTGTAGAATATTCTGCATAATTCAGATCTGATAAATCCCACTGTCATCACCTTGAATTAGGGTTAGTTAGTTTGTTACCTCCTTGATTCAAGGTGAGTTAGTTATTCTGTTATACTGAATTCAGATAACTAATCTCCCTAAAGATGCGCCTTGTATTGCTTATCTCTTTCCAATTAATTCCATATAAATTCCCCTGAATTTACTCAGTTCTGTTGCGCATCATTTAAGTCTGGTAGCAGGTTTACGATGTCCCAACATCTGGTGTGACATCCTGATGTCTTGACTTACTGTTACTCTGTTTGACAATGTCACAACATCTGGTGTGACATCCTGATATCTTGACTTAAGTTCATTAACTGTTACTCTGTTTGACAGTGTCACAACATCTGGTGTGACATCCTGAACTAAGTTCAACACTTCTTGTTTGATATCTATATGTAACACATGACAGTAATGTTGTCATGACAGTTGCAGATGTTTCAACATTTTCTTTGACATCTGTCATGACAGTTGCAGATGTTTCAACATTTTCTTTGACATCTGTCTGTAACATATGACAGTAATTATGTCATGACATTTGCAGATGTTTCAACATCTTCATTGACATCTGTCTGTAACATATGACAGTAATTCTGTCATGACATTTGCAGATGTTTCAACATCTTCTTTGACATCTTCCACATTTATCTGTGCCACCATGTCAGGACATCATGTTTGACATGTTCTTCCAGAATCTATACCATGTTAATTTAACATATGGAACTTCTTATTCAACATTTTCCAGCCATATTAGTTTTACCAAACATAATGCCAATCATAAAATAATAGCATTAACAATCTCCCCCTTTGGCTTATTTTGGCTAAAACTAATTTACATACAGGTGTAGTAGTACCTTATGTAGAAGTTCCTTAACATCACATCTTCATATCAGACCTCACACTATCAGACCTCACACTATTAATTCTCCCCCTTTTTAGCCATAAAAAGACAAAGAGGTATATAATCTCCATAAGCTTGAAACACACACAAGCTTCACAATTCCTCAAGAATCAAACATAAATTGCAGAGAGCAGCTTTATACAATATAGCCTTCTAGACTCCTAGGATACTCCTTATCTGGTTAAGGTATTACTCCCCCTTAACTCCACAAAATCAGTTTCACATACTTGTAACACACTCCCCCAGTCTAGGATACTCCATGCTTCTCTGTACATTGATGAAAGGAAAACATAAGACGCATCTTCATGTCTTTAAGAGCTCACCCTATGTTCAATTCCCAATTGAACACATTCACTTCTTGTACCAAAGCATACCTGATTCTTATCTTGGTTTGTAGTTACCACAGTCTACACAAGATGAACATCTTTTAGCACACAGGTTCTTGACACTAAGCCTTTACACACCAAAGGCCATACAATCCAGATAAACCACATCCAAACTAATTATAACATTAGAATGAATGTCCACAAACAAACTTCCAAGCAATCAATACCTGATATACTTCAGTCTCTTCTACATGTTTCTTCCAATATAGATCATCTACTTCATCATTCTCCCATATGATTATGTAGTCTAATAATAGAAACCATGTAGATAAACACCCCAGATAATGTACTAACACTTAGTTAGGAAATTTTTCATACACCAAGACCTTATCACCATGATCCTAGATGTGCTCCACCAACTGGACTTACTATAGCATAGTAATCCAAGAACTGAAAATCTTCAACTACACTGTGCCACCAGTTAGAATCAGAAATCCAGAAAGAGTGATAAACTCTCATCCACCTTCAAGAAGAATAAATCCTCTTGAGTCTTCAACTCATCACTCCTCTGCCCAAGAGCAATTTGTTCCAAGACAATCCTCAAGAACAACCAGCTGCCACACTCTGATTATCTTGATTCTTCGAATCCACTTTAAAGATCAACCAATTACCACATTTTGATAACCTCCTTTATGAATCCTCATATGAAAAAGCCAATTGCCACTTTTGTCTTCTTCACGTTTATAATAAATCTTCCAAAGATATCCTGATCAATAATGTTGATCTTCACCAAGATGTCAAGATAAAAGGCCTTATGAAGCATTCAATCCCTATAGATCATTCTATCTTAATTTATGTGTCACTTCACCAATTAGACTTTGATGTTGAACTAGATGTTTAAACATTATTAGCCCACATCCATCTGTTAAATTCAGGTCCTTCTTCTGCCACTTGAAAGAATCTCCTTCCTTTATAGAACAAGAGTTACATGTTCTCATAGACTTGATTTATCCATCAAGTTTGAGTAAACAACCTCCATTCTATTGGTTTTGCAGAAATTCCTACCGATAACACATATTGATGAGAAACTTCCAATGTTTCTCCAAAGTCTTCAAACCTGCCACTTTCTGATTATTCAGAAGGAATAGTTAAGAACTACACCTCATAACTATACCAAGGATGCCACCATTCCTTGAGTAAGGCAGTCTTAACAAATTTATGATATCGCCACCTATCTTAACTCCATGATGAGTATTCTGGACTACACCTAGATCAGAAATAAACTAATCCAAGTAGTCATCAAGATTATGATATGTTCATGGTCTTTCATCTCCATCTTCAGAATCAACAATATCCAGACCAGTTCTTGCCAAGAAACTTTCCAGAAATACATAACTTCTGTCACACAAGACTGAAGCCAATGCTACAGCTTATGCAATACCTCTCCCATGATTCTGCACAAACTCTAATGATAAGATGTTCCAACATCTTTTTGAACATCACCAATCTTGAATCACAAGGATAATCAATCAAATATTTGTGAACTCCACAAACATCAATTGATCTTAAATCCTTGTATAATACCTTATCAGATAGTTCTACACAATCTGATCTTTTAATTTTTAAGGATTTTAAGGTTAGCTCCAGATAAGATTAGCAAGATCTCCTCATGTCATGGATAAACAATACTCCAGCTGAGCATAAACTCCACTAATTCTCAACTTCAAACCCCTGATGAACATACAAAGAGCACAACTGATAAATATCCACACTTGATTTTATATTCCAAAACAGATGCTCTTAGTTTGCTTGCTACAAAGGGTTCATACTGCCACTATCCATGACTAGTAGTGGAAGAGACTACCAGTTCAACAACCATTCTGATCAGACTTCCCAATCTAACATTCTTCCCTTGCTTCTAGCAATTGTTGGTCACATTGCTAGCTTTAATCATGACCAAAGTCATGCATTTATCACCCACATTTGTAGATACATTTAGAAGCTTCTTCATCTTCAGATTCATCATCAGATTCATCAATATTCTGAGCAACCTCTTCCAGCTCCAGCCTTTGAATTACTTCCTCAAGCTTTTTCTTCCTGTTATCCAGCTCTTTGCAAGTGTTCTTCAGATCTGCAATCAAGGCAGCTTTGGATATGGAAGTCTTTGCTTTTGAAGGTCCAGCAGATGTCCTAGTGGGAGCTTCAACATCAGCAGCATGATGGCTCAAGAAAAGTTTGTAATGGAAGACCAGAGGACTTTTTCTTTTGCATACTAAATCCTTCTCAGTGAGGATACCTGGATACTGGCTTAGTATGATTCCACATAGCAGAGAGGGAAAAGCAATGGGAAGATTTGTTGCTGATGTTCCTGCATGCTTTAGGGTTTGATCAAAGATGTAAGCTCCAAAATCCAGCTTTTTTTGGGTTCCCACAACATATATGAATCTGCCCAATCCAGTTGCTATTGAAGAAGTATGGTTGGTAGGGACCCTGTTTACAGTGTCAATCCTATGCAGCATTGCATACTTCCTTGTTAGCAAGCTAACAGAAAGTTATCCCTTGACTGGCCAAGCTTTGACTTGATTGGCAGTAATGACCTTGCACACCTGGTTATCTGTCTTACCCAGCTCATTAGGTCCATCAGATTCTCTCCCTAGATAATGGTTGATAACCCTAGGAGAGAATTCCACACATCTCCCTCTTACATAGACTTTTCTGAATTCATCTGATTTACCTTCAGCACAGTCCTCTTGTAGGTTGACAATGAATTCCTTGACTAGCAGCTCATAGCAAGGTGAAAAGTTTGATACTGTTTTGAATAAACCAGCAGAAGAAATTAGGTTAATTACCTCATTGCACTCAAGTGCATTGCTGCCCAGCTCTCTTTCAAGTGCTACCCTTCTTTGGTATACAAATTTCCATCTGCTCATACTTGACACATGATGGAATGAAACATTGTCCAGAGGAGCTTCTAGAACAGCAGATTTGGACCTTGAGGGTGCTGGTTTCTTCTTTGGTTGGGATGTTGGAACATCCTCTTCAACATCTGAATCTGGTGGAGTTACAGCTTTCCTCTTTTGGGTATTCACCTTGCTCCATTGTTTAGTAGGACCAAATACCACTTTGGCCTTGTCTTTCTTTGGACTAGGCTGCTTCTTTTCAGGAGTTGAATGTCCTGCAGTCTTCTTTTCCTTTCTAGCCCTAAGCCTTTTTGTAACATCCCGATTTTAGTAATTATTTATTTATTATATTAATTGATTAATTGTGTGATTTTGTGCCTAATTGATTTAATTGATTTATTGAAATTATTTAATTTAAATTAATTATTTGAATTAATTGATTTAATTGGATTATTGGATATGATTGAATTATTTGATTTATTTGAATAAAATTGAATTAATTGAATTGATCTATTTGGTTTATTTGAAATAATTTAATTATTTGATTTAATTGAATTATTGAATTATTTTATTTGTTGGAATAAAATAGATATCTAGTAAGATTAAAATAATTGGGTCTAGGTTAGGAGTGTGAATAGAAATGTGGGAGTGGGTCAATGAGCCCAACAAGAGAATAAAATGATTATGAGAAAAGTTAGGTTAGAGTTTAATAAAAGAGGAAAAGAATAGAAAGAGTAGAAAATAGAGAAGAGGCTAGGAGAAGGGAGAGTGAAGAGAAGCTCAAGAACAAGTTAGAGAAGTTCAAGAAAATCCAAGGTAAGGGTGAGTTTTTATATAATTATTAGGATTGTATGATATGATATAATGGGTAAAAACATATTTAGGATAAAACCCCTAAATTTCAATGATTTTGTGATTGTTAGGTTTTGATGATAATTTTTTTATGTGATAATTAATTTTGATTGAGATTGATATATAGTGATGTATTTTGTTACTATCCCTTGAGTCCAAAAGGAAATGTGAGGAAACATACACTACTGTAGAGCACACATCCAGTTTAATGAAGAAGGCATAATAGCGATACATTACTTTTTATATCAAACAGAACAGAACATGTGATTATTTCATAAACTTGATTTTAGTAGCCGTGTAAACTTGGAATAATGAAAACATGATTTATCAAATAATAATTTGTTAGCTTCATAGTGATTCATGTACTGTAGTGTAACATGAAGTTTTTGGAAAATGATATTCATGATAAATGATACTTAGTGCATAACATGATTAAGGGGTAGCAGGATTACTCAGATGTGCCAAAGCTAATTTCAAATTAATATAGGAACATGGCTATATCTCTTAAAACAACTTAATTTTGTAGTATCTATTTTAGAGAGTCTATATGCCAACAAACGTGATACCTCCATAAAGTAAAACATTGATGCACCAACTTCTTAGTAAACAAAATATGTGGATTCACATTTCCTTGAAAACTGTAGTGAAATATAGATATTAAGAATGAGATATATAGATATTAAGAATGGGTAGTAAATTAGGAATACTAAATGAATATTATTAGAAATTCTTTTTCTGGTTTAATTATATATTCCATTTTCTTAATATAAATAATAATAATGATAAATTTTAATTATACTTTTGATGATTAATTTGGTGATTATTTTGATGGATTGATTATTCTAGATTTAATCGGTATCGTGTTGTTTGTGAAATGAGATTAAATTGTGTTAATACCTCATGGATTACTTGCTTCTTGTGAGATAATTCCGTTGAGATTGTATTGTAAAATATATTGTATACCGTTTAAAAATGATTTGTGTGTGGATGATGCATAAATATGTGCAAGTATGTGTAATTGTGTGGTAATTCAAATGTGATGAATTATTAAGATATGCATGAATATTAAGATTAGAGAATGGTCTTAATTTGCATATGGTTAGTGTAATTGCACATGCATCATTTGCGTCAAGAGGCAATGTTTGCTAGTTCCGTGGGAGCTAGTGACTTGTCCCAAACCTAGAGGACGGGTTTGAAAGCTTAGAGGACGGGCTTTTGTGGTGTTATCGGTCTAGAGGACGGACCCGGTTTAAAATGTAAAAACCGAAAAATGATAATAAGAGATTGGTACCACATGCATGAGTTGCATTTGAGTCTTGCATTGAGTCTTATTGTGTCTATGTTTACAAAGTGAGATCATATGTGTTATGTGAATTGCTGAATTGGTGAATTATGGATTTGTGAGTATGTATTTGTTAATAGTATGACTACTTGAGTGATATTATGTTGATGAAACTTTTGAAGTGTGAGAATAATTGTGATTATGCTTGTACACCTTAAATTATATATTATCTTATGATTTCAGTAATTATGTGAATTCTCACCCTTCTGTTGGAATGATGTTTTATACGACATCGCTCAGGTACTGAAGATTAGAGTTGCTTCTAGCAAGAGAGTAGCTGATGGAGTAACCTATTTTAGTTTCATATTTATTTTGGGTCGAGTCGTGCTCTGATCATGTAACACTGGGAATGTTTGATTCATGTCTTAAGAGATACAATTGTATACTCTATCTATTTTGTTAATTGAATCTAAATTTTATGGTGAAGTGGCTTTTATGCCCAAGTTGATTTAATGAATGAAGTTTATTTGAGACTTGAATGTCATGAGATTCTTAATGAAAGTGATCCGCTGCTACATACTAATGTGAAAGTATATGAAAGCATGAATTTATTTCAAGTGTTATTGAGCATGACAGGTGTATGTGTGATGTTTTGAATTATGTGTGACATCCTTCTTTGATATGCATGATAATTACTCTGATTATTTATATATTTTCCGCGGGGTTTAGAAGGGTGTTACATTAGTGGTATCAGAGCAAAGTCGGTCAGTTGACCAAGTTGTCTGTATGTTTATTTTGTGTTGCAGTATCGGTATTGTTGTTCTAATGAGGATTTTATTGTGGAATCTAGAACAATGGCTGCAGGTAGGAATGATAGAGCACTTGCTGAAGCTTTGGCGTTGTTGGCTGGAGCGATTAGGCAGATTCCTCAAGTCAATGTGAATGCTGTGAACAACACTGATGACGAGTTTCGTGCTTTGGGAAAGTTTCAGAGGAACAACCCACCAAAGTTCATGGGAAGGCATGAACCCGACAAAGCACAAGAATGGTTGGATGCAATTGAAAAGATATTTCGAGTTATGAGTTGTTCAGATGCACAAAAGGTGCAGTTTGGCACCCACATGCTTGAGAAGGAAGCTGAGCACTGGTGGGCTAACACTCGTCGAAGATTTGAAGAAGACGAAGTTGAGATTACTTGGGCTAATTTTAGAGAGTCATTTCTGGAGAAGTACTTTCCGGAAGATGTACGTGGAAAGAAGGAAATTGAGTTTCTTGAATTGAAGCAAGGTAACTTAACTGTGGCTGAGTATGCAGCAAGATTTGAAGAGTTGATTCAGTTTTGTCCTCACTACAACACTACTAATGCGGAGAGATCTAAATGTCTTAAGTATGTGAATGGTTTGAGACCTGAAATCAAGCAAGCCATTGGTTATCAAGAGATTAGGCGATATTCTGAGTTGGTGAACAAGAGTAGGATCTATGATGAAGATAGTAGGGCTCGATCAGCTCACTACAAAAGTATGGGTGATAAGAAAGGAAAAGGCCAATTCAGAGGGAAACCGTATGTGACATATGGTGACAAAGGGAAGCAGAAAGCTAGTTATGGAAAGAAGGTGAGTGGGGGAGGAGCTTCCACTCCAGTGAGGTGTTATCAATGTGGTGTTGAAGGACATCGTGCTTCTGAATGCACAAGTGTTGAGAAGAAATGTTTCAAGTGTGGCAAGCCTGGCCACAAGGCTTTAGAGTGCAGGAGTGGTGCGAGTGTGACTTGCTACAATTGTGGTGAGCAAGGGCACATTAGTACCAAGTGTGACAAACCAAAGAAGGCTCAAACGAAAGGGAAAGTGTTTGCTCTGTCTGGATCTGAGACGACTAGTGAAGATCGATTGATCAGAGGTACGTGCTTCATTAATGGTATACCTTTGATAGCTATAATTGATACTGGAGCTACACATTATTTTATTTCTTTGGATTGTGTTAAAAGATTGAATCTTGAGTTGTCTGTTATGGGTGGTAGTATGGTTATTGATACTCCTGCTATGGGTTCAGTAACTACCCCATATGTGTGTTTGAATTGCCCGTTGAGTATTTTTGGTAAAGACTTTGGCGTTGATTTAGTGTGTCTTAAGTTAGATCAACTTGATGTTATTCTTGGCATGAATTGGTTGGAGTTCAACCATGTCTATATTAATTGTTTTGATAAGTCAGTTGTTTTTCTTAAACCTGAAGACAAAGGAGACTTATTTATGTCTGCCAAGCAAGTGAATGAGTTAGTGCAAGATGGTGCCGAGATGTTTATGTTGCTGGCAACTTTGAGTATCGAGGAAAGTGGAGCAGTTGGTGATTTGCCAATTGTTTGTGATTTTCCAGAAGTTTTTCCTGATGAGATAAGTGATTTACCGCCGGAACGCGAGGTGGAGTTTACGATCGACTTAGTTCCTGGAACTAGTCCGGTATCGATGGCTCCATATCGTATGTCCGCATCGGAGTTGAAAGAGTTGAAGAGTCAACTTGAAGACCTACTTGAGAAGAGGTTTATTCGTCCGAGTGTATCACCATGGGGTGCACCTGTTTTGTTGGTTAAGAAGAAAGAAGGAACTATGAGGCTTTGTGTGGATTACCGACAATTGAACAAAGTGACTATCAAAAATAAGTATCCACTTCCGAGAATTGATGATTTGATGGATCAGTTGGTTGGTGCAAGTGTGTTCAGTAAGATTGATTTGAGATCTGGGTATCATCAGATTCGTGTGAAAGCTGAAGATATTCAGAAAACTGCTTTTCGGACGAGATATGGTCATTATGAGTATTCTGTGATGCCATTTGGTGTGACTAATGCACCAGGTGTATTTATGGAGTACATGAATAGGATTTTCCATCCGTATTTGGACAAGTTCGTGGTTGTTTTCATTGATGATATTTTGATTTATTCCAAGAGTGAAGAAGATCATGTTGAACATCTAAGGATTGTGTTATCTGTGTTGAAGGAGAAACAATTATATGCTAAACTTTCTAAGTGCGAGTTTTGGTTGAAGAAAGTGAGTTTCCTCGGTCATGTGATTTCAAGTAAAGGAATTGCAGTTGATCCGTCGAAGGTTGAAGCTGTATCGCAATGGGAAGCCCCAAAATCAGTTTTGGAGATTCGAAGTTTTCTTGGTTTGGCAGGTTATTATCGGAAATTTATTGAAGGATTTTCTAAGTTGTCTTTGCCATTGACGCAGTTGACTAGAAAGGGTCAAGCTTTTGTTTGGGATACAAAGTGTGAAGAAAGTTTCCAAGAGCTTAAGAGAAGATTGACGACAGCTCCTGTTTTGATTTTGCCGAATCCAGAAGAACCATTTGTTGTGTATTGTGATGCTTCGTTGATGGGTTTGGGAGGTGTATTGATGCAAAATCAGCAAGTTGTAGCTTATGCTTCAAGGCAACTTAAAGTTCATGAGAGGAATTATCCGACGCATGACTTAGAGTTGGCCGCTGTTGTGTTTGTGTTGAAGCTTTGGAGGCATTATTTGTTTGGATCGAGATTTGAGGTCTTTAGTGATCATAAGAGTTTGAAGTATCTCTTTGATCAGAAAGAATTGAATGCAAGGCAAAGAAGATGGTTGGAACTTCTGAAGGATTATGATTTTGGTTTGAATTACCATCCGGGTAAAGCAAACATGGTAGCTGATGCATTGAGTCGGAAGTCTTTGCATATGTCGATGATGATGGTTAGAGAATTGGAAATGATTGAGCAATTTCGAGACATGAGTTTGGTTTGTGAGGAGACTTCTTATGGAGTTAAACTTGGTATGTTGAAGCTTACAAGTGGTATTCTTGAAGATATTCGAGAAGGTCAGAAATATGATTTAGGTTTGGTAGATCGATTAACTTTGATCAATCAAGGTCGAGGAGGTGATTTCCGGATTGATGTGAATGGTATCATGAAGTGTCGTGATCGAGTTTGTGTTCCGGATATTGCAGAATTGAAGAAAAGTATTCTTGAAGAAGGTCATCGTAGTGGATTGAGTATTCATCCGGGTGCGACTAAGATGTATCAAGATTTGCGGAAGGTGTTTTGGTGGCCTTGTATGAAGAAGGATATTGCAGAGTTTGTGTATTCTTGTTTGACTTGTCAGAAGTCAAAGATTGAGCATCAGAAACCGTCGGGTTTAATGAAACCATTAACTATTCCTGAGTGGAAATGGGATAGCATATCTATGGATTTTGTCTCTGGTTTACCTAGGACACCGAGTAATTTTGAGGCTATTTGGGTTATTGTGGACAGGTTGACGAAATCTGCTCACTTTATTCCGATAAGGATGGATTACCCATTGGAGAAGTTAGCAAAGTTGTATATCGAGAGGATTGTCAGTTTGCATGGTATTCCGTCTAGTATTGTATCGGATAGAGATCCAAGGTTCACATCACGATTTTGGGAGAGTTTACAAAGTGCTTTGGGTACTAAGTTGTGTTTGAGTTCTGCTTATCATCCACAGACGGATGGTCAGACGGAGAGAACGATTCAATCACTTGAGGACCTTTTAAGAGCTTGTATTTTGGAAAAGGGAGGAACTTGGGATAGCTACTTATCTTTGATTGAGTTTACTTACAACAACAGTTTTCACTCGAGTATTGGTATGGCACCGTTTGAAGCATTGTATGGTAGGAGGTGTAGGACGCCATTGTGTTGGTATGAGGCTGGAGAGAGTGCGGTGGTTGGACCTGAGATAGTTCAGCAGACTACGGATAAGATTAAAATGATTCAGGAGAAGATGAAGATTTCTCAAAGTCGTCAGAAAAGTTATCATGACAAGAGGAGGAAAGCACTTGAGTTCCAAGAGGGAGATCATGTGTTCCTTCGAGTTACTCCGATAACTGGGGTTGGTAGGGCGTTGAAGTCGCGCAAGTTGACACCGCGTTTTATTGGTCCTTATCAGATATTGCAGAGGATAGGAGAGGTAGCCTATCGGATTGCTTTGCCGCCGTCGCTTGCTAATCTCCATGATGTGTTCCATGTATCTCAGTTGAGGAAATACATTGCGGATCCGTCTCATATAGTCCAAGTAGATGATGTACAGGTGAGAGATAACCTGACTGTTGAGACATCACCTATGCGGATAGAAGATCGGGAGTTGAAGAAACTTCGAGGTAAAGAGATTGCTTTGGTGAAGGTCGTTTGGGGAGGACCAACTGGTGGAAATGTGACTTGGGAACTCGAGAGTCAGATGAAGGAGTCTTATCCCGAGTTATTCATTTGAGGTAATTTTCGAGGGCGAAAATCTTTTAAGTGGGGGAGAGTTGTAACATCCCGATTTTAGTAATTATTTATTTATTATATTAATTGATTAATTGTGTGATTTTGTGCCTAATTGATTTAATTGATTTATTGAAATTATTTAATTTAAATTAATTATTTGAATTAATTGATTTAATTGGATTATTGGATATGATTGAATTATTTGATTTATTTGAATAAAATTGAATTAATTGAATTGATCTATTTGGTTTATTTGAAATAATTTAATTATTTGATTTAATTGAATTATTGAATTATTTTATTTGTTGGAATAAAATAGATATCTAGTAAGATTAAAATAATTGGGTCTAGGTTAGGAGTGTGAATAGAAATGTGGGAGTGGGTCAATGAGCCCAACAAGAGAATAAAATGATTATGAGAAAAGTTAGGTTAGAGTTTAATAAAAGAGGAAAAGAATAGAAAGAGTAGAAAATAGAGAAGAGGCTAGGAGAAGGGAGAGTGAAGAGAAGCTCAAGAACAAGTTAGAGAAGTTCAAGAAAATCCAAGGTAAGGGTGAGTTTTTATATAATTATTAGGATTGTATGATATGATATAATGGGTAAAAACATATTTAGGATAAAACCCCTAAATTTCAATGATTTTGTGATTGTTAGGTTTTGATGATAATTTTTTTATGTGATAATTAATTTTGATTGAGATTGATATATAGTGATGTATTTTGTTACTATCCCTTGAGTCCAAAAGGAAATGTGAGGAAACATACACTACTGTAGAGCACACATCCAGTTTAATGAAGAAGGCATAATAGCGATACATTACTTTTTATATCAAACAGAACAGAACATGTGATTATTTCATAAACTTGATTTTAGTAGCCGTGTAAACTTGGAATAATGAAAACATGATTTATCAAATAATAATTTGTTAGCTTCATAGTGATTCATGTACTGTAGTGTAACATGAAGTTTTTGGAAAATGATATTCATGATAAATGATACTTAGTGCATAACATGATTAAGGGGTAGCAGGATTACTCAGATGTGCCAAAGCTAATTTCAAATTAATATAGGAACATGGCTATATCTCTTAAAACAACTTAATTTTGTAGTATCTATTTTAGAGAGTCTATATGCCAACAAACGTGATACCTCCATAAAGTAAAACATTGATGCACCAACTTCTTAGTAAACAAAATATGTGGATTCACATTTCCTTGAAAACTGTAGTGAAATATAGATATTAAGAATGAGATATATAGATATTAAGAATGGGTAGTAAATTAGGAATACTAAATGAATATTATTAGAAATTCTTTTTCTGGTTTAATTATATATTCCATTTTCTTAATATAAATAATAATAATGATAAATTTTAATTATACTTTTGATGATTAATTTGGTGATTATTTTGATGGATTGATTATTCTAGATTTAATCGGTATCGTGTTGTTTGTGAAATGAGATTAAATTGTGTTAATACCTCATGGATTACTTGCTTCTTGTGAGATAATTCCGTTGAGATTGTATTGTAAAATATATTGTATACCGTTTAAAAATGATTTGTGTGTGGATGATGCATAAATATGTGCAAGTATGTGTAATTGTGTGGTAATTCAAATGTGATGAATTATTAAGATATGCATGAATATTAAGATTAGAGAATGGTCTTAATTTGCATATGGTTAGTGTAATTGCACATGCATCATTTGCGTCAAGAGGCAATGTTTGCTAGTTCCGTGGGAGCTAGTGACTTGTCCCAAACCTAGAGGACGGGTTTGAAAGCTTAGAGGACGGGCTTTTGTGGTGTTATCGGTCTAGAGGACGGACCCGGTTTAAAATGTAAAAACCGAAAAATGATAATAAGAGATTGGTACCACATGCATGAGTTGCATTTGAGTCTTGCATTGAGTCTTATTGTGTCTATGTTTACAAAGTGAGATCATATGTGTTATGTGAATTGCTGAATTGGTGAATTATGGATTTGTGAGTATGTATTTGTTAATAGTATGACTACTTGAGTGATATTATGTTGATGAAACTTTTGAAGTGTGAGAATAATTGTGATTATGCTTGTACACCTTAAATTATATATTATCTTATGATTTCAGTAATTATGTGAATTCTCACCCTTCTGTTGGAATGATGTTTTATACGACATCGCTCAGGTACTGAAGATTAGAGTTACTTCTAGCAAGAGAGTAGCTGATGGAGTAACCTATTTTAGTTTCATATTTATTTTGGGTCGAGTCGTGCTCTGATCATGTAACACTGGGAATGTTTGATTCATGTCTTAAGAGATACAATTGTATACTCTATCTATTTTGTTAATTGAATCTAAATTTTATGGTGAAGTGGCTTTTATGCCCAAGTTGATTTAATGAATGAAGTTTATTTGAGACTTGAATGTCATGAGATTCTTAATGAAAGTGATCCGCTGCTACATACTAATGTGAAAGTATATGAAAGCATGAATTTATTTCAAGTGTTATTGAGCATGACAGGTGTATGTGTGATGTTTTGAATTATGTGTGACATCCTTCTTTGATATGCATGATAATTACTCTGATTATTTATATATTTTCCGCGGGGTTTAGAAGGGTGTTACACTTTTGGCTATGTTAGGGTCCACAGAAGCAATGATCTATGTGTCAGAGTCATTATCTAAGTCTTCAACATGTAGCATAGATGCCTCCTCTTCCAGGTTAGGAGTAGGTTCCAAACATATGTGTTCATCACACATTTGTCTAGCACCCAAAGCATCCATCATGTTAGCAGGATATCACACCAGTTTCCTTCTTCTGGAACACAAAACTAAGCTTGGTTCTGAAACATTATTGCTTTCAAGATTACTATCTTTTCTTCAATCATCTCCAACTGAAGTGCTATAACATTATGAAAGATACTTTGCACACATACAATAGTCAGTAGCATCTCAAAGAGTATTCAGCTTCATAGCTTCAGAAATCCTTTAAAAAACAATCTTTTAGGTCTTTGATTCAACATTTACCATAAACTGTTGATGTGTAGTGTGTTGTCAAGCCATTAGGATTGACATATCAATTCAGCTTCTTTCTTGATGAAACTTCCTTCAGTTCATGATTTAGACAATCATAAACATGTATCTTCACAAGAGAGATTTTCTTCATTATACCTAAACAACATAGGACACCATAACCAGGAAGAATATCCTCATTAGGTCACCATAAATAAGCTTAAGAGGTAACTTATCAAGATTTTCACTCCCGCATGAAAGATTTGATAATTATACTCTTTTGTTTTGGCTCCAACCTCTTCTTTCATCAAGAACCACAACATTCTGAACTAAGTGTTCTCCAGTTCTGTAATCACATGATAGAACATCAAACTTGACATTATGAACTGAAGTTTTACAACAGCCTTTGTAGGAAGTACTGGGGAACCACTATCAAACATAACACATCATATATAATAGAGCAATTCCTTATAAATTGTATGATCATCAATTCAGATACGGATATAACTCCCCATACAAGAACAACCAGAACATTTCCCAACCACAGCGCATCTAATCCAAGTAACACACAAACTTGGTATAACTTCAGAATATATCAGAGGCACATGCAGCAGTACAGAAGTTGAACCCAAACCTCACAGAAAACAAAATACAAGCCTCCTTCAAATATAGAATTCTCTGAACCAAGATGTCAGGACATTCTGTCTGACACCATAGCTACACAGCAATTCACCAGCAAATTTCCAGCCCTGATAACACCAGACTGGTCCAATATACACCATATGATGAATAGTCCATCCTCCACTTCTAGGGACCATTCAAACGCCAATATGAACCTCTCAAGTTCCAACAGCTTTTCATTATATCATCCTTCTTCCTTTACCATGAACCAGAAAGTATCCCCCTTAGATCTCATCCAGAAACAGACCAGGATGCCTGCTCTGATACCAATTGAAATTCTGGTATGTCAGACTCAGATGTCGAATATGATGTTGAGACATCTTATCTGTTACTTATAAACATGGTAAGGCATACATATCAGTACTTAAATAATTCTGATATATCAGAGTCAAACATGCTTCAGGATGTTGTGACATCTGATAGGACATTCAGTTCAGGTACTGCATAAAACATAAAAGATATAAAGAACACAGCAGAATTGTTAACCCAGTTCAGTGTATCTCCACACTTACATCTGGGGGCTACCAAGCCAGGAAGGAAATCCAATATAAGTAATATTAATTCTAGACTTAAACCACTCAGTTTAATCCTTCACTTAATATCTACCCAATGTAATTTCTACCTAAGACACAACTTAGATATGAGTACCAACTCACTCCCCCTCAATCACACAGTGATCTTTTACAATGATTAATAAAATTGAAGTCACACTTCAAACACAACAGCTTGATCTTACTTAAAAGTTTCAATCAAGACACAATACTTCTCTTGCTTACAAGCTTCAAGAATCACAAGTGAAACAGCCACAATAGAGTTCCTTGTTACGCACGGCTGCCACAAGAACACAACCCTAATAATGTTTACATTTTCGGTTGATTGGGTTAATTCTAAACTAGGTTATAGGGTTTCTTTTATAACCTATTCCCAACTGGATTTGGGCCTAAACAATCACAACAATAGCTTCTACAAATATGCCACAAGATCTTCAAATCTAAAAACTCCTAAAATATCTCTAAATATAGAAACTCTATATTTTTCAATATTTGTCTTCAATTTAAATTGAGTCTTTAAGATCTTCTAAATCAGCACCCTTTAAATCAGCGCCACATATGATTGCATAATATCTCCAGAATATTCTGCATTTTTAAAAAGTAATTCCACCTGTGATATCAGAATATTTTGTAGAATATTCTGCATAATTCAGATCTGATAAATCCCACTGTCATCACCTTGAATTAGGGTTAGTTAGTTTGTTACCTCCTTGATTCAAGGTGAGTTAGTTATTCTGTTATACTGAATTCAGATAAATAATCTCCCGAAAGATGCGCCTTGTATTGCTTATCTCTTTCCAATTAATTCCAGATAAATTCCCCTGAATTTACTCAGTTCTGTTGCGCATCATTTAAGTCTGGTAGCAGGTTTACGATGTCCCAACATCTGGTGTGACATCCTGATGTCTTGACTTACTGTTACTCTGTTTGACAATGTCACAACATCTGGTGTGACATCCTGATATTTTAACTTAAGTTCATTAAATGTTACTCTGTTTGACAGTGTCACAACATCTGGTGTGACATCCTGAACTAAGTTCAACACTTCTTGTTTGATATCTATAAGTAACACATGACAGTAATGTTGTCATGACAGTTGCAGATGTTTCAACATTTTCTTTGACATCTGTCATGACAGTTGCAGATGTTTCAACATTTTCTTTGACATCTGTCTCTAACATATGACAGTAATTATGTCATGACATTTGCAGATGTTTCAACATCTTCATTGACATCTGTCTGTAACATATGACAGTAATTCTGTCATGACATTTGCAGATGTTTCAACATCTTCTTTGACATCTTTCTGTAACATATGACAGTAATTCTATCATGACATTTGCAGATGTTTCAACATCTTCTTTGACATCTTCCACATTTATCTGTGCCACCATGTCCGGACATCATGTTTGACATGTTCTTCCAGAATCTATACCATGTTAATTTAACATATGGAACTTCTTATTCAACATTTTCCAGCCATATTAGTTTTACCAAACATAATGCCAATCATAAAATAATAGCATTAACAGAGAGGATTTTGGGACCGCATGTTATTTAAGAGACTACGGAGAAGATTCAGATGATTCAAGTAAAGATTAAGTAAGCCCAAGATCATCAGGAAAGTTATGCTGACAACCGAAGAAAACCTGGAAGGTGATCATGTTTACTTGAAAGTCATTCTGAGGTTGAAATTGAAAGGACCATTTAAATCGCGCAAGTTAAGTCCGAGATACGTAGGATTATATCCGATCCTAGAGAGGATCGCTGAAGTTGCTTATAGATTGGACTTACCACCCTCTCTATCCGAGATGCATGAAGTTTTCCATGTGTCTCGGCTTCGTAGGTTCGTTCCTAACCCTCTTCAGCCTATTCTTCTGGATTCTATCGAAATTGAAGCAGATTTGACCTTCGAACCACAACTGAGCCGCATTGTGGGAAGAGAAACAAAGGTGTTAAGGAACAAAGAGATCCCAATTGTTAAGGTACAATGCGATGCGACGCATCCAGGAGATTCTACGTGGGAGTTGGAATCTGAGATGCGGGAATTTAATTGTATCCTCGCCTTTTCAGGTAATCTTGTAAATTCGAGGACGAATTTCTATTTAAGGAGGGAGGATGTAACACCCTGTAATTTATTTAACTCTCTGGATGATATTATTTAAGGACAATAGGATTGCGGTTTATTCTAAGAATTTTTAATGAAAAACCATTTAGAGTAAACGAAATTTAAATTTGGTTAACTGATATTATTTGTTTCGGAGGTTTTTATTAATTTGAGGAGTAAGAGACATTTTTGGATACTCTCTATTTTTGAACGCATTGGTAAAATATAGTATTTAATATAATTGTTTATATAGAAATAAAATGAGAGAAAGAAGAAGTTATTAAGAAAAAGAAGAGAAAAAGGAAAAGAAGAAAAGAAGAGAAAAGAAAAAAAGAAGGAGGGAAACCCTAAGCTTCAAATTCATCTTTCTCCATCATTCGTCCGTCGAATCGGCTCATTCCTTCTGTCAATCTTCATCTCTCGAGGTGGGTTCGAAGTTATATACTTTTGTTATGACTTTTGATTGAGTTTTAGGTTTTATGAGTTTTTGAGATTTTGGTAGAAATCTTGAAATTGAAAGATTAAATGGTTAGAAACTCAATTAAAACTAAGTATGATGTTTAGTATATGATTATAGGCACATTTGTGTTTGGATTCCTCTGGTTTGGTGCATTTTTGTGAAATTGGAGGTTTTGGGAATGGTTTCCCGTAACTAGTTTAGCAGAATTTTACTAAGTTTGCCCCGCGAACTGTGTTTGCACCGCAAACTGTAGGAATTTTTCTGAGTTTTCCCCACGGACAGGGTTCTCCCCGCGAACAGGGTTCGCCCCGCGAATTGTAGCTTTCAGCTGAATTTATGTTTTTCTTTATAACTTTTGATCCGGGTATCCGTTTTCAGTGTTCCGCATATCAATTCGAAGCTAAAAACATTTATAAATTGGTGATGCTGAAAAAGATTATTTTATTTGAATTTTACCCGACTTTTTGATTATACATTAAAAATGTTAAGTTATGGAATTGTGAACTAAAGGTATTAGAGAGATACAACTTGTGAGATATCTAGGATTTCCTTTAGGCTAGTGTGAATTGAGATTTGTATCATTTTGGGTCCTCCGTAAAGTCTTGTGTAAGTCTCAATGTGGTTACTTTGTGTTTTGCAAGAGAATCCGTAAGGACTTGAGGTACCATTTGCATATATGCGGACATTGATTTGAGACGTGTAGGCTATGACTCCTCCGTAAGGTCTTGCATAAGTCTTGAGGTGGGTTGTCCTTAGTCTCATGTGAAGCATCCGTAAGGACTTGAGGCGAGTGCTACACTAGTTAAGCGTTAATCTTGAGTAAGCCTTGAGGTGGGTTGTCTTTAGTCCCACGTGAAGCATCCGTAAATATTGGAGAGAGTTTTATATCGAATCCTCTATAAGGTCTTGTGTAAGTATCAATGTGGTTACTTTGTGTTTTGCAAGAGCATCTGTAATGACTTGAGGTAGATTTTTCACTTAAACTTTATGTTTTGAGAGTTTGTATGGATCTTAGTTCCTTTTGATCCTGGTTTCTTGTGTAAGAATGTTTAGAGCTCGAGATTTCGGAATCGAACCGTTCAGAGTCGATTTATCTCTAAGATAGGAAACTCAGTGAGATGTTTTATCTCACCCCATGTTGATGTTGTTATTTCAGGTACTTCAGGTTCCTCCAAAGGGTAAAGATAAGGCTACTTGATTATCTTTGATGTTTTATGGCTTCTTCTGTTGTGTATTTTGAGATCTTAGGATCTAGTTCTTAGACTTTTATTTTTGTGAGCATCTTGTACTAATTATAGCTTTTTTACTAGTACCTTATGTTATAGTGGCTATATTTATACAATGTGTTACTAAGAACCTGTTGTATTTCAATACCAAACTTAAATTTATATATGAAAATTATGCTTTGATGTATGTCTTTTATATATGGGTATTACACTTTCCATGCCTTGAAGCTATTCAAACAAGCTTTATGCAACAACAAACTTTCAAGTTAAGACAGGTGTCAAGAATCATGTTTTCATCTTTGTCTCCTTCTAAGGAGTCATCTGCAAAAAGAACTATTTCATCCAATACCCATACAAGGTCATCTTTTGAAACCATTGAGTTGGTCCATAAATCACTCTTGTGCGCTAGTCACGTTGCTTCGCTCTTAGCGTTAAGCCCTGCTATCATCTTATTCATTTAACATATGCCCATAACATAAAAGGTCAAACACAAGCAAACCAGTTCTCGTTTTCTTTTGAAAGTTACTTCAGGGCCAGTTCTTGTCTGACAGTCAGTTTTTACTCTAGTTCTCGTCTGGTATTTCATTTGAAATTTATTTGAAAGTCAGTTCTCGTCTGACAATCAGTTCTTTAACTCCAGTCCCCGTCTGGTAGTCAATTTCTTTTCAAACCGGTTCTCGTCTGGTAGCCCATTCCAAACCAGTTCCCGTCTAGTATTTCATTTAAAAGATATTTGATAGTCAGTTCCTGATCTTACCTGATCAGGAGGGCCTTCCAAGGATTTGAAGACTGGGCCAGAGAATGAGATGAGTGAGGGGGTGTACATGCAAAGTGCTCCAATGCTTAAGTCAGAAGAGGTACAGAAAGTTAAGGTTATTTCAGAGTGAGTTAGAATACCTGACCCTTTGTTATGAAAGGGTATTTATATTGAGCCCCCAGCACTTGGCCAAGGCTTCTAATGGGCTTGATCTAGCTAGGCCCAAGGAGGAGCTTCCAGGGGACGCGTAAGAAGCGTGAAGACCTAGACCAAAGGTCTGCTCCCTGGTCCAACTGCCCCTATCCCTCAGGAGACAATGCAGGGCAGTTGGGTGACGTGACAGATAAGGTGGCAGACATAGTTCTGCCCGACACAGCTCATATGCCCGTGGTATAGGTAGGTGACATGTGAAGGAAGGTTAGCTGGTGGGGTGCGCGTGTCTCTGCCCGACACGTAGTAGGGTGTCGGGGTGGAGTGTCATCAACTCGGATGTCTGGGGCCTTTGCCCGACGCGTTCATCAGCTCGGACGTTTGGGCCCATGCCCGACAAGTATTGGGCCGTGTCGTGCATGTCCTCATGGCCCAGTCCAGAACAGGAGCCCCCCAAGTCGAGTCTCTGAGTTAGAGTGATGACTTGTATTGCAGTCGGGACTCCCGTGTCGAGGAAGAAGCGCGGATGCGTGGCATGGGAGATTCCAATAGACTTGCTCGCAACGCTCCTCTTTCCACGGTAGTGTCGGGGATGGAAAGTAATCGATGGGTGCGCACCTTCCTCGTAATGGCCGAGGGCTTGGTGCGGGGATAGGATGTCTTGATGAGTCGGGGAGATGGACAGATGCTCGGCGTCGCTTCAGTTTCTTTTTAGATAGACGTGTTTCAGACTTAATGGCGTCGCTTCGTTTTGTGTGCAAAGGCGGCGTAGGCAGTAGGCAATGATGACCTAGCGCGTTGGCCCACGCGCCTGGGACCATAAAATGAAGTTGAGTGACTTCATTTTCACTTTTTCGCTCCTACGTTCACGGGAAGCTCTGAAGAATCCTCCTGCGTCTGCCCGTCTTGCCGCCTGAACCACCGTCTCAGCCCGTCTCGCCGCCTGAACCACCGTCTCTGCCCGTGCGCCACCGTCTCTTTCTCAATTCCATATATGTCAGGTACCATTTTGCTTCTTTAATCCATTATTTTTCCTTCTTTTTGTGTCAAATATCCGCAAATGCATGTTATATCCATAGTAGGTTGGTTAGATTTGACTTAGGAATAGTAAAATGGACTGTAGATGGACTATAGATGGTAAAAAATAGGGTTAGGGTTAGACTGTCCCGGGCAGAAATTACATATGCCGGGCAATATTTGCATAAGCATATATGAACTTTCTGCCCGGTCTCTTAAGAACGTGCGTATCTTCGCGTCGAACACGTTGTCAGTGTCCGTTGCTGCTACGCCCTTTCACTTGACCTACGGTGGAAGGGTGTGTCATACCTCAAATTTGTCCTACTTGTATTCTTATTTTCTAGTATTTTCAACATCTTTGCACCATATCATTAGCATATCATTGTGCATTCGAAAATTCGAAGATATGTTTGCCCTGTTACCTTTTTCTTTTTTCTTCTTATTGTTTAGTCAGGTGTTAATAGAATTCAGAGTTTACCCAAAGTCATTGTCGCTTTAGTTTGAGGAATTCAAGATGACTCCCTTCATTCCCAAATCAAAATTCAAGGTGGATTCGTTTTGGGTTCATTTTTTGAGTTTGACCCCTAAGGAGTATTTATCTTGTTCATAATGATTTTCAAAGAAGATTCAAATATTCCTTTTAACACATTACTTTGTTAAAGGATACTAATGCCTAAATGTTGCAGCAAGCTTGATTTTGAAATAGTCCTATTTTAGTGCTAAGGACAAATCCAAGCAGCTATCATTTTGTCATGTCACTAAGCAAACTCAAGATTTTCATGTTCAAATTTAAGGTTGGTTCAAATTGCACTCAAATATTATTTGGTGTGGAATTGCAAGGTTCAATTGGATTTAGATGTTTCAAGACACAAAAGAAAAGTGTCATGCACCTTCTACATTTGTTTTTAAAAGAAAAAGGAATTTCCGTGAGATACAAAACTTAAATCAAATTCCATATTTGGTATAAAGTTGGAGTGGAAAGTTCAAGTTAGATTCAGATCACGTTCAAAATGGATTAGAAATTCATTAACGCAAAAATTGAAAATGTGTGATTTCTAAGAAGGCAAATTTAATGTTTACATTAAAAGAGTGCAAAGAAGTTTATGGCTACCACAAAATTGTTTGCTTAGGGTACAAGTCCAGGGATACAATCTGATATGGAGGCCTAAGAAGAATCGTACAACATGGAACCAATTGTCATGCTAGCCTAGATCGCACTTGAATTTCTCTGAATATTTGGATGCTTAAAGCACATCCGAGTGTCATGGTCATCAAGCCTCATGACTCATCAAGTCTTAGGGTGTGTTACTTATTGTGTACTCATTCATCCATAGCAGCCATGTTTTTTTTCTATTTCATGACCAACCTATCACATATCAAACAAACTCAGATTAGTCATGAGAAATTCAAGAGGATTTGTTCTGTAAGAATGTGAGTGTAATGAGTGCACCAAAAAACTTACATCAGCAAAATACCATGAGTTTTGATTAAAACAACCAAGCCAGCTTCAAACCGCAACATTGCAAGCCGATCACTCTAACTTCGTATCAGAACTGGCGTTGAGTCGGACTGGCTCATCCGCTGCCATAAAACATCAGCCATAAACTTCAGGTGGTACCTCAGGGACAAGTCTCCTTCAAACCTGCAAAATATCAACAAAGAAGATCAATTAAAATTCTTGAAGACAAAATGCAGACACAACGGCAAGATTCAATCATCCAAAGTTGCAGGTTAAGATCAAGATTCTGGAAATTGAACTCAGGGAGTCTCTTGGATCCAGCAAAAGTAGCTCAATGTTGGTTTCAGAGCTAGAGTATGCAGCTCTATCTGATTCCAGACCAACTGGAGATGGCACTGTGGTAACCAAAAATGAGAAGAGGAGCTCACGAAACGTGATGCTCTGATTGAGAGATTGCATGAAGAAAATGAGAAAATGTTTGATAGATTGACTGAGAAAGCATTTGTGGTTGGGTCACCCGCGCCGTCAAATCCATTATCTCGTGAATCAACCTCAAAATACAATAAGGAATGGCACTAGTAACAACAGTAGCAAATTCGATGAATGCTCTTTCTTCACCTTTGACTTTTGCTGCTAAGAATGATGGAACATTTGCTTTGGTTAAATCTGGCTCCGAAATTGTAGAGACTACCCCTGCTGGTGAATATCTTACTGCTGCTCTGATTGACTTTGATCCAGATCAGTATGAAGGTCATGCTGCCATTTCCGACGGTGCAAACAAGCTTTTGATGCTGGTTTTGGCCGTTGTCATCAAAACTGGTACCTCTAGAAAGCATGAGTTGTGTTGAAGATTCGAGGGATTGATCAGGAAATCTGGAAACAGCAAGGTGCCGTAGGTGTGCATGAAAAAAGGAAATGTAGTAGGTGATTAATAGAAACAGAGATTACAAGTATTCACAATTCATCAGGGTTTACAAAGTCAAATTTATAGTTATACAAACCTGTTTAACAAAACAATGGTACAAGCATAGCACTCACAAGTCTCTTCCCGTCGCAAGCTGCATTGTTGCAAGTGTTATGGATCGGTTCAATTCTCAAATTACTGGTTGATCATCTCGTTATTGAAGCCATCAATCCCACAAATTCAGAGACGTCATGATCGCGCCAAGCCTGATCCAATAGAGAGTCGTTAATAAGTCATGAGCTTCAAAATTTCATGAACATATTTTGAGCTAAATGTCATGTCAATGAGCTGGACCTACAAGGCATCAACAGAGTTTCAATCAGAATAGGACAATGTTCAGCTAGTGCAGTAGTTCAGAATGAAAGAGAGTGAGCATTAAAGTAATTCCTCTAGATAATACTCGACCATGACAAAGGGGAACTCATCAATATACCTGACTTCATGTTCTATATTTCTGTCCTTTGGGGCTTCCCCTTCAAACCTGCAAGGCAACTCTCAACCATCAAGCCCTGCCATTAAGTCATTATCATCAGCTAGCCAATTTCCGAATGACGACTCACTTTGACCTGGCAAATAGAGAAACAGTTCACATTAATCAAATCAATTCTCAAGCACGCTATGAGATAGTCAGTTCTAATAGTAAATGTTGAAACTTCATCAGGCAATGCATAATGAGTTGAAGCAGGGTGTTACAGCCAAAACAGGGTGAGTATTACACAAGAGTTTCAAAGAATTTCACAGCAGTGAAATGTAAAGTTACAGCAGTAGAAATAGATGCACGCAGTGAAAATTTAAGGAAATCCAAGGGACCACACACATTCTAGAAACAACTCTCCTTTCACTACAGACAAAACAATTTTATGACTTACCTATCATGGTCCCCACAAAGGGAATATTCCTTCTAACGGATTGCAAAACCAACTCACAATTTCCTCACAGTTTCACACGAATTTCACAAATCTCTCACGTATGAAGCATCCAAACATTCTCCTATATAAACACCCAATCATTTGCAATCATAAAGAGAGGATAGAGGACCACAACTCTGAAAAACCCTAGCGGCTAATGAACACACAAAGAAGAAAAAACCTAACACAGAAAAGAAGAAGCAGATTCGAAAAATAGCAAGCATATCAAGAGTTTATACCTCATCATCGAGCCCTGACGCGTTTTAATCGGTAGATTTCTTGAACTTCTTATTGTTTCTCCACTCTGAACTGATCGTTGCGTATTTGTAATCGTAACGAGGGCAACATATTTGGGATTTTAGGGTTTCAAAAGGGATGAGGGATTTAGATTAATTTGTGTTTCGGTGTGTTTCTATGGTGGTTTATTGATTGTTTGATGTGTGTATGGTTGGGGATTTGATACAATGAAGTCTCGTTCTTCATTTCTGAACGGCGACTGAGTATAGGAGGAGGAAAGAGGATTTTTTTTTCTGGGAGAGAATATGGTGTTATGTGAGTTTTACGAAGTATCACATGGTTTTTACTTCTATAAGTTTTAAATGGATGACTGACAGGGCTACGTTTTTTTTATTATTTTTAAAAGCCAGAGGTCTCTATGATCCTTCTTTATCCACTGAGATTATCATTTCCTATGTTGTCATGTGATGTTCTTTTCTGATAAATAATTAGTGCGTGTCCCGTAGGTACCTTTTGAATAAGCTTTATTGCGGTCCATGATGCTTTCCATTTGTTTTTGATTGGACCGAATTCACTTGCTTAGTTTATTTTTGTTTGATCATCTCTCGATGCTTGGTAAAGGCTGGCAAATGATATGGGCTTGTCTGACCCGCACCCAGCTGATGCATTTTGGGTTTAATCCATTGGTTCACCATCAGACCCATAAACCCAACAGTTTTTATTAGGTTTATTTAGTTTGTTAATATATTCTGGTTTTCTTTTAAAGATTTCTTTTATTTTATTTTTTAGATTATGACTTTGTTTTAATTTTAAGGGCCAATGATATACTAAACGGCCAATTTATCGCTCGATTCTAATCGGTGATTTTTGGTCAATATGAGGCCCCCTTTGTTTTTAATTTTTTCACTTTATTATTCCGACAAAACAAACATGTAAATCAATTTAATTTATTTTATTATTCTTAACATTATTTAATTTATTTAATTTATTCAATTTAATTTAATTCTAGCAAATTCAATTTATTTAATTTATTTTCGCATTTGAAATTACGATTCGACTCCTCATAGAACGATTTCATTAAATCGGCTCTAAGGCAGTAAACGAACCAAATTTTGTCGCGTCCCAAAAAGGTCCAACGCCTTCGAATAGTTGCGCTCGAAAAAGGTCCAACGCCTTCAAATAGTTGTGTCCCGAATAAACAGGCCGAACGCCTTCGAATAGTTCAAACACACTGCACACACGCTTTCTCTTGGGCTAATTACAACGAGACCATTTATTTTTCGCAATCCCCTGTATTTATTTTGTATCCCTCTCCCCTTACTTTGTACGCAATTTACTTTCCGTATTTATTTCTGAATCCTTGGTCCAACGCCAAGCGATTGCACTTGCACACTCGCACCTTTTTCATTTCATTTCGTTTATTAGGATCCTCCTATCTTTGCGAGCCGAGCGATTCGTGCCTCGCTAACAAAACCACAAAAATACACTCCATTTGCATGCACCCTCTAAACCTCAAAATACCAAAAACGTTTCGATTAGATCCAAACCCTTGATCCAACGTCAAGCGGCTTTAGGAAATAAAAACATTCTAATAGATACGAGAAGATTTGTACGCCACGAGCCTTAAGCGGTAGAAAGGGGGATAACGAGCTTTCGTTACTCGCTCCGATTATTTCGACGCAGGACACTCGTCTTGTTGGGCGAGATAAACTATCCATAGTCTTTAGTGCATTTCAACTCCTAAACCCTTTCATCGACGAAAGGTAATAAAATCGAACAACCATTACCCTTAGTAGGCCGAACTACGAGGCTCTGACTTTCCCATTGCACACGGGAGTACGTAGGCACGAGGATCTCCATCCTTGCCGAGCACCTAGGTTCAATCTAACTTATAATTCAACTCATTTCCCTCTAGCAAGCAATTCGTTTAAGCATAGACATCCTTCCGAGCGCGATAACTTAGATGGTTCCCATTGAGTACGATGGATGTAGGGGGTGCTAATACCTTCCCCCTGCATAACCGACTCCCGAACCCAGGCAATGGTTCCGTTGACCTTTGTCCTTATCTCTCTCCTCCCGGGTTGTATCTATATCTTCCCTTTCCCTCTTCGGGAATAAATAGAATTAGGTGGCGACTCTTCAGTCAGTCCGGCGCGCGACTCCGTCCATTTCGGATCGCGTGAGGTCGTATTTTTCAGGGTACGACAGCTGGCGACTCTGCTGGGGACTGGTTCACCCCTAGGCGAGTCAAGCCTAGTCTAGGCTCTCGCGTTTGTTTGGTTATTTGCTTTTATGCCTTGCTTGTTTATTTTATCGCTTTCTTTATCGCATTCCATATTATATATCTTGTGGCTCCTTGGTACTATAATTTGGATCGATACTTTGCAAAAGAAACTTGAGGGAAAAGCTCTATGCCCGGGCTTGCGAGTACAAACTTAAGTTAGAGAGGTTGTGTAGTATGGGCTCCCGAGAGAACCTCTCTCGTGGGTTGTCGATACGAAAACCTCACTCGGAGTAGATTTTAATGGAAATACTGACAACCGTCAAGCTCTTGGCGTGTGTGCTCAGTTGTTTTCATTAAAGTCGTCGACTCTGAGGACCTTTAGAACCTTTTGGTTAAAACATCGGTTGATGGTTGCGTAGTATTGGGCACCAGGGTTCACCCCCGCGTGGCTCGATACGAAAACCTCACTTGGAATAGACTTACTCAATGGAGTTGATTGACTGTCAAGAATGTATGAATTTGACACGTGCATCAAACAGTTGAGAAAGTTCCATAACTCCAAGACTTTGTTTTAAGCCTAGTGTCGGTGATCACGTAGTATGGACTCCCGAGAAAACTTGCTCTCGTGGGTTGTCGATACGAAGATCTCACCCAAAATAGATTCATATGGCGGAGTCAATCAACCGTCATGCTTATGGCGCGTGTGATGAACAGCCATATGAATTGATAACTTTGGGATCCCTAAACTTTAGAGTCTACCCAGTGAATTCTTGATCTGAGTATCCTTCCGGCTGTACCTTGGACTCGTGAGACCTTGATCTTGTGATCCTGGATTCTGACATTGCATATCATCTCATTTGCATCATTTATTCATATTGCATTTCATTCAAAATCCAAGAACTCATTTCATGTTCCTCCATCTTCAGTAAATCAAGCTGGTTTCCCGACGCCCGTATCGAGCTAGACGACCGTATCTAACTAGAGCCAACACTAGAAGACTGATGGACGTGATTCAAGAAGAACAAGCTGCTATGAGGGAAGAGATTGACTCGGTCAAGAGCAAGATTGACCAGATTTACGAGACTCTGCAATCTTTGGCAAGAATGGAAGAACGTCGCGAAGCTGCTGCTGCAATGAACAATGCTCAAGTGCAAGGATCTACCTCACGAGCAATGCCTTCAGTTCCCGTTCCAAATCCTTTGGTCTACGGTCTGCCTCCAGGTTTCACTCCTGCTGTGGAAGAGGTCACTTCCCAACCAATACCTGCCTCTGGTGTCACTGTTGGTATTATTCCTCAAGCTCAACCTATTCCAACTCAAGTCCAGTTTCCTCAAACTGAAGAGAATCATCAAGTTGAGTATGAGATGCATACTGCTGTTCCAATCACCAATCCTCAAGAATCTGAAGCTATGAAGATGTGCCGAGAGTTAGCTGAAAAACTCTGAATCATAGAAGGACACAACTCAACTTCTCTGAGTGCCTCAGACATGTGCTTAGTTCCAGATGTTGTGATCCCTGCTAAGTTCAAACTGCCAGAATTCGAGAAATACAAAGGTCTCAGCTGTCCTGAGCTTCATTTGAGGATGTACTGCAGAAAGATGGTCGCTCATGCCAAAGATGATAAGCTTATGATCCATTGCTTCCAAGACAGCCTGTCTGGAGCATCTCTAGAATGGTACATGCAGCTCGAACGCAACAATGTTCGTACTTGGCTCGATCTATCTGATGCATTCAAAAAGCAGTACAAGTACAACACTGACCTTGCTCCTAACCGTACTCAACTTCAGAGTATGTCTCAAAAGGAGAGTGAATCCTTTAAGGAGTATGCCCAACGCTGGAGGGAGTTAGCTGCAAGAGTTCATCCGCCATTGGTCGACCGTGAACTGATCGACATCTTCATGGGTACCCTACAGGGGCAATATTACGAGAAGCTGATCAGCAGCGTATCTTCTGGATTTTCTGACATGGTGATGGTAGGAGAAAGAATTGAAGAGGGTCTGAAGAGCAGAAAGATCCAAGGAGGCTCTAGCAGCCAGAACAATGCCAAGAAACCTTTCAATAGGCACAAAAAGGGTGAAACAAATGCCATTTCTGCTGCAAGTGGGAATTTCCAACAGAGTGCACCTGCACCAGTTCCCTACTATCAGTATCCCTATGTTGCTGCTGCACAATATGCTCCTATGCCATATCAGCCAGTTCCTCCAATGCCTTATCAGCAGGCCTTTCAAAATCTATTTCCGCCTCAGATGGCTCATCAACCACGTCCACCTCCTATGGTTGCAGCTGCGCAGTATGCGCCCAATCCATACCAGCAACCGGCTTATCCACCACGGTCTGGTCAACAACAACAACGCGCTCCTCAACAGCGTCCACCATATCAACAAAGAGGATATGATAGGCACATTGATCCCCTGCCTATGACATATACCGAAATCTTTAAGGGGCTAATGGCAAAAGGAACTCTTGTGTTGAAAGATATGCCACCTCAGACTGTTAATTCCCGGAACTATGATGCCAATGCTCGCTGTGAGTATCACAAAGGCGCTCCAGGCCACAACATCGAGAACTGCCATGCCTTCAAACACTTGATTCAGGATATGATCAACTCTAAGGACCTCACTCTCACTCCGAGAAATCCAAATGTCCAGAATGATCCAATGCCGTCACACGGTGCCAACAAGTGAAGACATGTGAAAGGGTTGTTGAAGACCAAGCTGAGTAGTCTCCAACTTTGAAGCATTCAATCAAGAGAAGTTCAATTCCTCAAATCAAGGCAGCCAATGCCATTTATTATTTCCGCATTCCTGTTGTTTTGTAATGTTTGTTTAAGTACTATTTGCTCTGAACATTGCTATCGTTTGTACTTGGTTATGTTAATGTTATGTTTATGCATGTTTTGAATCAATCTATTCGCATTCGCTCATATTTATCATTTATCACAAAATCACAAAAATATTTCCCTCACTTCACTTTAGCAAATATTTGAGGGAGGATGATGAAAACGAAATACCCATAACTGTTGCGGTATGCTTTCGGATAAAACCTCGTCAATGATGTACAGGCATTCTTTCAAATCCCCAAACACTGGAGATATAAGGAGTTAATCCTTAGTCAACCACTTCGAGCCTAGAAGTAGGAGTTTCTTTCGGATACAACCCTTACATTTAACCCGGGGCAGGGTAGTTGTTCAGTTAACCTGACTACACCTTCGAATTGCAAGATGAGACATCCCGTCGGAGGACCATCAACGAATGACTTGGCAGTCACAACATTCAAACAAAAAGCAAAAGAAAAAAAAAGAAAAACCACTAAGTTGAACATCCAAAGGGAGACTTAGTCGAAGAAAACAAATCAAAAGAGGAGCTCAAATCCTCAGCAAAAGCAAAACAAATATCAGTGACCACCAAATCAAGAATCAAAAGGTTACCAGCAAAAAAAAGATGACTGCCATTTTCAAGCAAATTTTAAAGTTTCATCTTCACTCTTGCAAAGTCAAAACAAATGCATATGTAGAGTTAACTGAACATAGGACTGGAGAACATTACGAAGAAGGGATGGGTACAAACCAAACTTTGAGCCTTATATCCTTTGTTTCTCAAACCATTAACCAGATCACGTTATAACCCTCGAAAGACCTAATTGAGGCACGGTTTATTCTGAAAGCATGCTACCAACAGGGTTGCGTAAATTGACTCCCATATATTTGCTAATCTTCAATCTCGATTGCACATTTTTCTTGCTGCATATTTCACGCACTTTCTAAATCAGCACTTCGTTTGGACTAACGGTCCATTCGTCACACTTTCACAGCATTCAAATAAATTGAATTTTTCAAAACTTACATGAACTTTACATTAACACTACCATTTATGTATGAATAATTTAATTGCAATTCAGTGCTTGACATCAGTACAATCCCAACAAGGGACAATCAAAAGAGAAATTTGAACTTCATCGCCAACATGAATCAAGACTACCTCAGCAGTCCAATCAGGGGCAAATCATTCGAAATATCCCAATCAGGGACAAAGCATCTTCAACAGCCCAATCAGGGGCAAATTATCTTCAAACAGCTCAATCAGGGGCAGGCGCTTACCAAATCCAGACTCTGGGGCAGATCATTGTCAAAGCTTCCCCGTCAATTTTATTTCAAATACCTTACAGGCAGGGGCAAGCAAACAAGGAGCGAGTCTTCCTCTCTCTTCTCCCCAGCTGAACAAGCAGACCTTGCCAGACATTGGCAATCATTCAAAGCAAAATCAGTCTTCATGTGTCAATTAAGTCGCTCCGCTCAGCAGCAAGTGACCAAAACTTGGAGCTCTCAGATTCATCTTCTGATCATACATCGTCGAAGATCGAGTGTCGGGAAATCAGTCCCTCCACCCACCCAAAGTCCAATCATTATTGGCAACTACCAGACCAAAAGTCCACCAAGCTGGCACCTTTCTTTTTTTCAATCACTCATATGCATCATTATGCATCATTAACGTCATAAAGCATCATTACATTAATCATTTGCAACATATGCATCATATGCATGCCTAAATAAACCAGCTTTCTATATCCCCAATATTATCGAATTTATATCTCAGTGCATAAACATTCGCATCGTATTTCCATCATTATGGGATACCATTTCAAAATTAGTCAAGCATAGTCGCATAACTCAGGATCCAGGATCAATCCAAGATTCCAGGCCTTTCCCCAACAGAAGTTAGAATCCAGGGTCGGCCGAAGATTCCAAAGATTCGCATAGGTGTTATTCAGTGGACGTCCCTGGTGGATATTTCTCTTCCAGATTATTTAATTTTCTGTTACTCGTCATCCTTTTGGTGTCGGGGTCGCCTTATCATCCTTTTGGTGATAGCGATTTGTTTAATTTTCTGTTTCTCAACATCCTTTTGGTGTCGGGGTCACCTTATCATCCTTTTGATGATAGCGATTGTTTAATTTTTTGTTACTCAGCATCCTTTTGGTGTCGGGGTCGCCTTATCATCCTTTTGATGATAGCGATTATTTAATTTTCAGTCACTCGTCATCCTTTTGGTGTCGGGGTCGCCGTATCATCCTTTTGGTGATAGCGATTATTTAATTTTCAGTCACTCGTCATCCTTTTGGTGTCGGGGTCGCCTTATCATCCTTTTGATGATAGCGATTGTTTAATTCTTGTTACTCAACATCCTTTTGGTGTCGGGGTTGCCTTATCATCCTTTCGGTGATAGCGATTATTTAATTCTTGTTACTCAACATCCTTTTGGTGTCGGGGTCGCTTTATCATCCTTTTGGTGATAGCGATTATTTAATTCTTGTTACTCAACATCCTTTTGGTGTCGGGGTCGCCTTATCATCCTTTTGGTGATAGCGATTATTTAATTCTTGTTACTCAGCACCCTTTTGGTGTCGGGGTCGCTTTATCATCCTTTTGGTGATAGCGACTTTATTTAATGCTCTGATTACTCAGCACCCTTTTGGTGTCGGGGTCACCTTATCATCCTTTTGGTGATAGCGATTTTATTTACAGTTATTTGCCTTATCACCCTCTGATGATAAGTGATTTATTTTGTTAATTGTGTCTTGCTGTGTCACCCATCATTTCTAATTTCAATCCTCTGCTTTTTTTGTTAGACAAATTTGGAGTATGTTCATATCTAATTATCTTATACCTTGTAAGATTAAACGCGAGCCAGTTCACCTTACCCGGTCTAAGCCAATTCGATAGGGGCATCTGTCATACCTCAAATTTGTCCTACTTGTATTCTTATTTTCTAGTATTTTCAACATCTTTGCACCATATCATTAGCATATCATTGTGCATTCGAAAATTCGAAGATATGTTTGCCCTGTTACCTTTTTCTTTTTTCTTCTTATTGTTTAGTCAGGTGTTAATAGAATTCAGAGTTTACCCAAAGTCATTGTCGCTTTAGTTTGAGGAATTCAAGATGACTCCCTTCATTCCCAAATCAAAATTCAAGGTGGATTCGTTTTGGGTTCATTTTTTGAGTTTGACCCCTAAGGAGTATTTATCTTGTTCATAATGATTTTCAAAGAAGATTCAAATATTCCTTTTAACACATTACTTTGTTAAAGGATACTAATGCCTAAATGTTGCAGCAAGCTTGATTTTGAAATAGTCCTATTTTAGTGCTAAGGACAAATCCAAGCAGCTATCATTTTGTCATGTCACTAAGCAAACTCAAGATTTTCATGTTCAAATTTAAGGTTGGTTCAAATTGCACTCAAATATTATTTGGTGTGGAATTGCAAGGTTCAATTGGATTTAGATGTTTCAAGACACAAAAGAAAAGTGTCATGCACCTTCTACATTTGTTTTTAAAAGAAAAAGGAATTTCCGTGAGATACAAAACTTAAATCAAATTCCATATTTGGTATAAAGTTGGAGTGGAAAGTTCAAGTTAGATTCAGATCACGTTCAAAATGGATTAGAAATTCATTAACGCAAAAATTGAAAATGTGTGATTTCTAAGAAGGCAAATTTAATGTTTACATTAAAAGAGTGCAAAGAAGTTTATGGCTACCACAAAATTGTTTGCTTAGGGTACAAGTCCAGGGATACAATCTGATATGGAGGCCTAAGAAGAATCGTACAACATGGAACCAATTGTCATGCTAGCCTAGATCGCACTTGAATTTCTCTGAATATTTGGATGCTTAAAGCACATCCGAGTGTCATGGTCATCAAGCCTCATGACTCATCAAGTCTTAGGGTGTGTTACTTATTGTGTACTCATTCATCCATAGCAGCCATGTTTTTTTTCTATTTCATGACCAACCTATCACATATCAAACAAACTCAGATTAGTCATGAGAAATTCAAGAGGATTTGTTCTGTAAGAATGTGAGTGTAATGAGTGCACCAAAAAACTTACATCAGCAAAATACCATGAGTTTTGATTAAAACAACCAAGCCAGCTTCAAACCGCAACATTGCAAGCCGATCACTCTAACTTCGTATCAGAACTGGCGTTGAGTCGGACTGGCTCATCCGCTGCCATAAAACATCAGCCATAAACTTCAGGTGGTACCTCAGGGACAAGTCTCCTTCAAACCTGCAAAATATCAACAAAGAAGATCAATTAAAATTCTTGAAGACAAAATGCAGACACAACGGCAAGATTCAATCATCCAAAGTTGCAGGTTAAGATCAAGATTCTGGAAATTGAACTCAGGGAGTCTCTTGGATCCAGCAAAAGTAGCTCAATGTTGGTTTCAGAGCTAGAGTATGCAGCTCTATCTGATTCCAGACCAACTGGAGATGGCACTGTGGTAACCAAAAATGAGAAGAGGAGCTCACGAAACGTGATGCTCTGATTGAGAGATTGCATGAAGAAAATGAGAAAATGTTTGATAGATTGACTGAGAAAGCATTTGTGGTTGGGTCACCCGCGCCGTCAAATCCATTATCTCGTGAATCAACCTCAAAATACAATAAGGAATGGCACTAGTAACAACAGTAGCAAATTCGATGAATGCTCTTTCTTCACCTTTGACTTTTGCTGCTAAGAATGATGGAACATTTGCTTTGGTTAAATCTGGCTCCGAAATTGTAGAGACTACCCCTGCTGGTGAATATCTTACTGCTGCTCTGATTGACTTTGATCCAGATCAGTATGAAGGTCATGCTGCCATTTCCGACGGTGCAAACAAGCTTTTGATGCTGGTTTTGGCCGTTGTCATCAAAACGGGTACCTCTAGAAAGCATGAGTTGTGTTGAAGATTCGAGGGATTGATCAGGAAATCTGGAAACAGCAAGGTGCCGTAGGTGTGCATGAAAAAAGGAAATGCAGTAGGTGATTAATAGAAACAGAGATTACAAGTATTCACAATTCATCAGGGTTTACAAAGTCAAATTTATAGTTATACAAACCTGTTTAACAAAACAATGGTACAAGCATAGCACTCACAAGTCTCTTCCCGTCGCAAGCTGCATTGTTGCAAGTGTTATGGATCGGTTCAATTCTCAAATTACTGGTTGATCATCTCGTTATTGAAGCCATCAATCCCACAAATTCAGAGACGTCATGATCGCGCCAAGCCTGATCCAATAGAGAGTCGTTAATAAGTCATGAGCTTCAAAATTTCATGAACATATTTTGAGCTAAATGTCATGTCAATGAGCTGGACCTACAAGGCATCAACAGAGTTTCAATCAGAACATGACAATGTTCAGCTAGTGCAGTAGTTCAGAATGAAAGAGAGTGAGCATTAAAGTAATTCCTCTAGATAATACTCGACCATGACAAAGGGGAACTCATCAATATACCTGACTTCATGTTCTATATTTCTGTCATTTGGGGCTTCCCCTTCAAACCTGCAAGGCAACTCTCAACCATCAAGCCCTGCCATTAAGTCATTATCATCAGCTAGCCAATTTCCGAATGACGACTCACTTTGACCTGGAAAATAGAGAAACAGTTCACATTAATCAAATCAATTCTCAAGCACGCTATGAGATAGTCAGTTCTAATAGTAAATGTTGAAACTTCATCAGGCAATGCATAATGAGTTGAAGCAGGGTGTTACAGCCAAAACAGGGTGAGTATTACACAAGAGTTTCAAAGAATTTCACAGCAGTGAAATGTAAAGTTACAGCAGTAGAAATAGATGCACGCAGTGAAAATTTAAGGAAATCCAAGGGACCACACACATTCTAGAAACAACTCTCCTTTCACTACAGACAAAACAATTATATGACTTACCTATCATGGTCCCCACAAAGGGAATATTCCTTCTAACGGATTGCAAAACCAACTCACAATTTCCTCACAGTTTCACACGAATTTCACAAATCTCTCACGTATGAAGCATCCAAACATTCTCCTATATAAACACCCAATCATTTGCAATCATAAAGAGAGGATAGAGGACCACAACTCTGAAAAACCCTAGCGGCTAATGAACACACAAAGAAGAAAAAACCTAACACAGAAAAGAAGAAGCAGATTCGAAAAATAGCAAGCATATCAAGAGTTTATACCTCATCATCGAGCCCTGACGCGTTTTAATCGGTAGATTTCTTGAACTTCTTATTGTTTCTCCACTCTGAACTGATCGTTGCGTATTTGTAATCGTAACGAGGGCAACATATTTGGGATTTTAGGGTTTCAAAAGGGATGAGGGATTTAGATTAATTTGTGTTTCGGTGTGTTTCTATGGTGGTTTATTGATTGTTTGATGTGTGTATGGTTGGGGATTTGATACAATGAAGTCTCGTTCTTCATTTCTGAACGGCGACTGAGTATAGGAGGAGGAAAGAGGATTTTTTTTCTGGGAGAGAATATGGTGTTATGTGAGTTTTACGAAGTATCACATGGTTTTTACTTCTATAAGTTTTAAATGGATGACTGACAGGGCTACGTTTTTTTTATTATTTTTAAAAGCCAGAGGTCTCTATGATCCTTCTTTATCCACTGAGATTATCATTTCCTATGTTGTCATGTGATGTTCTTTTCTGATAAATAATTAGTGCGTGTCCCGTAGGTACCTTTTGAATAAGCTTTATTGCGGTCCATGATGCTTTCCATTTGTTTTTGATTGGACCGAATTCACTTGCTTAGTTTATTTTTGTTTGATCATCTCTCGATGCTTGGTAAAGGCTGGCAAATGATATGGGCTTGTCTGACCCGCACCCAGCTGATGCATTTTGGGTTTAATCCATTGGTTCACCATCAGACCCATAAACCCAACAGTTTTTATTAGGTTTATTTAGTTTGTTAATATATTCTGGTTTTCTTTTAAAGATTTCTTTTATTTTATTTTTTAGATTATGACTTTGTTTTAATTTTAAGGGCCAATGATATACTAAACGGCCAATTTATCGCCCGATTCTAATCGGTGATTTTTGGTCAATATGAGGCCCCCTTTGTTTTTAATTTTTTCACTTTATTATTCCGACAAAACAAACATGTAAATCAATTTAATTTATTTTATTATTCTTAACATTATTTAATTTATTTAATTTATTCAATTTAATTTAATTCTAGCAAATTCAATTTATTTAATTTATTTTCGCATTTGAAATTACGATTCGACTCCTCATAGAACGATTTCATTAAATCGGCTCTAAGGCAGTAAACGAACCAAATTTTGTCGCGTCCCAAAAAGGTCCAACGCCTTCGAATAGTTGCGCTCGAAAAAGGTCCAACGCCTTCAAATAGTTGTGTCCCGAATAAACAGGCCGAACGCCTTCGAATAGTTCAAACACACTGCACACACGCTTTCTCTTGGGCTAATTACAACGAGACCATTTATTTTTCGCAATCCCCTGTATTTATTTTGTATCCCTCTCCCCTTACTTTGTACGCAATTTATTTTCCGTATTTATTTCTGAATCCTTGGTCAAACGCCAAGCGATTGCACTTGCACACTCGCACCTTTTCATTTCATTTCGTTTATTAGGATCCTCCTATCTTTGCGAGCCGAGCGATTCGTGCCTCGCTAACAAAACCACAAAAATACACTCCATTTGCATGCACCCTCTAAACCTCAAAATACCAAAAACGTTTCGATTAGATCCAAACCCTTGATCCAACGTCAAGCGGCTTTAGGAAATAAAAACATTCTAATAGATACGAGAAGATTTGTACGCCACGAGCCTTAAGCGGTAGAAAGGGGGATAACGAGCTTTCGTTACTCGCTCCGATTATTTCGACGCAGGACACTCGTCTTGTTGGGCGAGATAAACTATCCATAGTCTTTAGTGCATTTCAACTCCTAAACCCTTTCATCGACGAAAGGTAATAAAATCGAACAACCATTACCCTTAGTAGGCCGAACTACGAGGCTCTGACTTTCCCATTGCACACGGGAGTACGTAGGCACGAGGATCTCCATCCTTGCCGAGCACCTAGCTTCAATCTAACTTATAATTCAACTCATTTCCCTCTAGCAAGCAATTCGTTTAAGCATAGACATCCTTCCGAGCGCGATAACTTAGATGGTTCCCATCGAGTACGATGGATGTAGGGGGTGCTAATACCTTCCCCCTGCATAACCGACTCCCGAACCCAAGCAATGGTTCCGTTGACCTTTGTCCTTATCTCTCTCCTCCCGGGTTGTATCTATATCTTCCCTTTCCCTCTTCGGGAATAAATAGAATTAGGTGGCGACTCTTCAGTCAGTCCGACGCGCGACTCCGTCCATTTCGGATCGCGTGAGGTCGTATTTTTCGGGGTACGACAGGGTGGATTTGATATGACGTCGAATTCACTCTTTCTGTCTGCGTTTCAGGTGCTACCGGGCGTTTACGACCGAGGAGGGAAGACTCTGGGTCCTCGTCTGAAGATGCGGCCATTGCTCGTCTACCCGTCGGGGATGGGAGTGCCAGGGATGGTACTGAGCACGCTTCGTCCTCCGGGCAGGTTGATCTCTCCTGGGTTGCGGATGAACCTTTGGAGGAGGAGTCCTATTTCTGTGACGAGGCTATCCCCGCTTACGCCGTGGTCGAAGACAGAAGCCGGGATGATCCGGAGAATTGGTATTGTTGTGCCCCCAAGGAGGAGGACCGTATATGTCATCATTTCCCGGGGAAGCAGTTCACGATGTACGAGTTCGCTTTCCGGGAGGCGGGGATCAGGCTGCCCTTTAATTCCTTCCAAATGTCGATCTTTAAATGGCTTCGGCTGGCGCCGTCCCAACTGCATCCCAACGCCCTCGCTTTTATGCGGGCATTCGAGTTGGTTTGCCGTTTCCTCGGCATTGGGTGCACTCGAGCCCTTTTCTTCCATGTCTTCCACCTCCAGCGGTCCGGTCTCCGTGGGCGCCACAGTTGGGTATCTTTTAAGCAGCCCGTGCGTTTGTTCAAGACGTACGTAGACTCTGCCCGTCATTTCAAGGGTCGTTGGTATGTGGTGAGACCGATCACCCGTGCCGCCCTTCATTCCCTTTACTATTATCAACGAGCATCAAACGGGGAGGAGAAATTGATGTCGAAGATACCGCTGAGGTGGCAGCGCGATCATTTCGACCTCACCACTGCTCACTATAGGGTCAAATTTGCGATGCTCGGCGTTGAGGATAGGCTCGCATATAAGAAGCTGGTTGATTACGTGCAGAGTTTCAATCTGGGGGTCTGGACGAATCGACAGGGCGTGCCCTATCTTGACGAGGTCGGGATGCCAATCACTGAGACCCGCATCATTAATACGAAAGCCTTGCTCGAGTGCGGGACCGAGGAGAAGGCTTTAGAATTATTGAGTAGGCAGACTTTTTCCTGATCTTTTATTTTTGTCTATGTTTTCGCTCGCTAATATTTGTGTGTAATGTTTTGCAGGTGCTATGCCCACTATGCGTGACCGGGTCCTTAAGCTGGCCAACCAAGTCGGTGCGTCGGACCGGGTGCCGAAAAAGAAGAAGAAAACCGTGGCCCGTGTTCAGGTGGCCGGAGAATATTCTGTGCGGTTATTTTAGCCAATGCCTCTGCTTCAATCCATTTCGTAAAATAATCCACCCCGACGATGAGGTATTTATTCTGGTACGATCCGGTGACAAAAGGTCCGAGGATGTCCATGCCCCACCATGCGAAGGGCCACGGGGAAGATAGTGATTTTAGGTCATTCGGGGGTGCGAGGTGCATGTCGGCGTGTCGCTGGCATTTATCGCATTTTTTTATGTGCTCCTTTGAGTCGTGTTGCATGGTCGGCCAGTAGTAGCCTGCTTGAAGGGCTTTTCGTGCGAGTGATCGCCCGCCGAGGTGCTGAGGGTTAATCCCCCGGTGTATTTCTCCAAGTATGTCGGGAACTTTCTCTTCCTCGACACACTTAAGTAACGGGATGGAGAACCCCCTACGGTAGAGTTTCCCTTCGAGGAGTATGTATGAGCATGCCCGTCTTTTGGTGGTGGCCGCCTCTTTTGGGTCGACGGGGAGTTCGTCCTTTGTTAGGTAATTGTAGATGGGTGTCATCCAACAGTGAGCGTCCCCGATCACGTTGATCTCGAATGGAGGAGGTAGTTTTTCGATGCTAGGTCGAGGAAGGATTTCTTGAATTACGGATTTGTTTCCGTCCTTCTTCCTCGTGCTGGCTAGTTTTGAGAGGATATCTGCCCGTGTGTTGTGCTCGCGAGGTACGTGTTGTACTTCCCACTTATCGAATTTTTCGAGTTTTTCTTTGACAAGGGACAAGTATTCGACAAGGTTGTCGTTCTTGGTTTGGTACTCTCCTCGCACTTGTGAGGCCACGAGCTGGGAGTCTGTGGATATTTTTACTTCTTTTGCTCCCAGGTTTTCGGCTAATCTTAGACCGGCGATAAAAGCCTCGTATTCGGCTTGGTTGTTTGACGTCGGGAAAACTAGTGCTAACGAGACCTCGATCAGGAGCCCGTCCTCATTCTCGAGGATGATCCCGGCTCCGTTGCCTGATATGCCGGAGGCGCCGTCGACGAAGATCGTCCACTTGTGGGCGCCGTCCGCCGGTGTTGAGCAGTGGGTCATTTCCGCGACGAAGTCGGCCAGTGCTTGGGCTTTCAAGGCCTTTCTATTTTCGTATTGTATGTCGAATTCGGAGAGTTCCAGTGACCATTTGAGCATTCTGCCGGCCATATCTGGTCGCCCGAGCAATTGTTTGATCGGCTGATCGGTTCTTACTTTTATCGTATGTGCGAGGAAGTAGTGACGTAGTCTCCTCGCCGTGTTTATGAGGGCCAGGGCGCCCTTTTCAATTTGCTGGTATCTGAGCTCGGGGCCTTGGAGTGCTTTTCTCGTAAAATAGATGGGTTTCTGTCCTTCGTCGATCTCCCTTATTAGGACGGCGCTGACGGCCTCGGTCGCCACGGATAGATACAGGTATAGGGTTTCCTTTTCCAATGGTCGTGATAAGACCGGGGGTTCAGAGAAAACTTTATTTAGATGGAGAAATTCCTGCTCTCACTCGTCGGTCCAGTCGAAGCTGGCCTCTTTGCGAAGGAGTATGAAGAATGGCAGCGCATGCTGGGCGGACTTGGCGATGAAACGGGAGAGTGAGGCGAGCACTCCATTGAGGGATTGGATTGATTTTTTGGTCCTCGGGGTCGGAAATTCCGAGAACGCCTGGCATTTGTCGGGGTTGGCTTTGATCCCCCGTTCGGTGAGGTAGAAACCCAGGAATTTTCCTGCCCGTACCCCGAACGTGCATTTTTCAGGGTTGAACCTCATTTTGCATTGCCTCGCCTGTTCGAAAACTTTGGATAGGTGCCGAGCATGGTTAACCTCTTCGTGTGACTTTACGATCATGTGGTCCATGTATACTTCGAGCATGTCCCCTATTTCTTCCTTGAAGACTTTGTTCATCATGCGTTGGTACGTGGCACCGGCGTTCTTGAGCCCGAACGGCATTACGTTGTAATAGTAATTGCCCGTTGGGGTCATGAATGTCGTGTGTCTCTTGTCTGTGGGCGACATAGGGATTTGGTTGTATCCACTATATGCGTCCATGAAGGACAATAGTTTAAAACCTGCAGAATTGTCTACGAGCATGTCTATATTAGGGAGGGGGAAAGCATCTTTCGGGCAAGCCCTATTAAGATCAGTATAATCAACACACATGCGCCATTTTCCATTATTTTTCTTAACGAGGACTACATTAGAGAGCCAGGTTGTGTACTGAGCTTCAGAAATTAAATTTGCCTCTAAAAGGTCTTTTACAGCTCGCTCGGCAGCCTCCGCCTTTTCGGGGGACTGTTTGCGCCTACGCTGTGCTATGGGCTTGACTGCCCGATCTAAAGCTAGCTGGTGACACGCGATCTCAGGATCCAGGCCGGGCATTTCCGCGGCATTCCAGGCGAAGAGGTCGGAGTTCTCTTTGAGGCATGCCACGAGCTTCTCCCTTGTTCCCTCGGGTAATCCTTTGCCTATTTTTACTGTCCTTTCTGGATCGTCCCCAAGAGGGATGAGCTCGAACTCTCCGTCGGGGATTGGTCGGAACGGGTGTTCGGGAGATCGTTCCTCGGTGGGCTTCCCTTCTTCAGTTTCGTCTAGCCCAATGCGGCAGTCGAGGTCGATGGCGTTAACTCCTCGGGGGGAGGATCCTCGGTCCTGGGTTTCTTGTTGCTATTTTTTGTGTTGATCGTGGCCTACCCTTTTACTGCGGCGTCGTAGCACCGTCGGGCTGCTTAGATGTCACCGTGGATGGTGACTACGCGGCCTAATTTGGTGTAGTATTTTATCTTCAGGTGGACGGTGGATGGGACCGCGGTGAGTTCGGCCAATGTCGGGCGTCCAAAGATGCAATTGTAAAGGGACAGACAGTCCACGACCATAAATTGGATCTTGATTTCCATGGCCGTTTCCTGTTCTCCGAAGGTCACGAGGAGCTCGACATATCCCCACGGCCTTGTTGTTGCTCCGTTGAATCCCTGGAGGTCGGATCCGACGTAGGGGGCCAGGTTGGTCTTGTCTAATTTCAGAGTCTTGAAGAGGTGGACGTACATGATATCCACCGAGCTGCGCTGATCGACCAGGATGCGCCTAACGTCGAACTGGGCCATCTTTGCCCTGATCAATAGTGGGATGCCCGAATTCGGGGATCCGCCCGGAAGTTCCTCCAAAAAGAAGGATATTGGGTTGGATTTACCCCGATATTTTGTCAGCGTCGCCTTTTGCTCGGGTGCAGTCAGTAGGAGCTCGTCGAATTTGCGTTTGACCGAGAGGGCAGCGGCTTCACCATTAATCCCTCCACCTGATATAACCAGGGCGGTCGGGAAGTCTTCCCAGGGGCTGAGTGCAGTGATTCTACCTTCGGGCAATGGCTCGGGGAGGATGAAATCTTCTGGGCGTGACACGCAGAGAGCCACTTGATAAGGAGAGTTGTCGGGGGGTGTCTTCCCGGGGTCTCTTCTTGTCTGCCTCGTCATGCTTGGGGGTTTCGTTCCTCCTCGTATAATGTTTTAGGTGCCCTTCTTGGATTAAAATATCTATTGCATCCTTCAGGTGGACGCAGTCTTCGGTCACGTGCCCGTGGCTCCTGTGGAACCGGCAGTACTTGGATTTGTCGGTGTGAGGCTTTGGCGCAGACGGTTTTGGGAATCTTACTCTGCCCTGTTTGAATTCAGAGTTGATGCATTCCGCGAGGATGCGCTCTCGAGGAGCCGTCAGTAAGGTGTACTCGCTATATCAGCCTGCGGGGCCTCTTCCTTTTCGCAGCTCGCGGGGTCTTTCTTCCCTGCGCTTGTCCCCGTTGCGACGGGGGATGTTTGGATCCTCGCGCTTAGGGTGATCGGTATCCCCAGCACTACGGCCGCTGCGGGCGTTGTGGGCTACCTGTTTTTCCTCGTATCTGATATATGCTTGGGCCTTGTGCAGAAGTTCATTCAAGGTGCGGGGAGGCTCGATCCCAACGGCCCTGCTGAGTTCACTGCCGGGCAAGAGTCCCCTTTCCAGGAGGTATTTCTTCATGTGTTCGGTGGTATCCACCTCGACAGCTTCCTGGTTGAATCGCTCGATGTACGAGCGCAATGTTTCATTTTTCTTTTGTACTATGGCTTCAAGGGTTGCCTCTGTCTTGGGGTGACGACGGGAAGCCGTGAAATGCCTTGTGAACATGGATCTCATGACTCTCCAGGACGTGATGGATTCGGGGGCCAAGCTTTTTTACCAGGCCATGGCCCCTTTCCTGAGGGTTGTTGAAAACAGCCGGCATTTGAGGTGACCGGTGATGTCATTGCGGTAGTCGAGCATCGCGTTGACGTTGTCGACGTGGTCGTCGAGATCGGTAGTCCCATCGTACACAGCTAGATTGGGCGGTTTTTCCATGCCTTTGGGGAGCGGGACTTCCATTATTTCCCGTGAGAGGGGACAGTGCAAGTCTTCCTCGTCGCTCCTCAAGGGAGATAGTTCGTTGTTGTCGGGGCTGTGCCCGCGCCTTGGTGATGTTCCTGACCGATCATTGTCGCGGCGGGCGCGTGCCCTGCTGACGTGAGGTTCTGGAGAGCGACGTCCTCGCTTCTTCGTTGGCTCTGGACGTTGTTGTGTCCTCCTCCCCTGCTGGGGTCGGACCACCTGTCGCTCAGCTTCGAGGGCCATGATTCTCTCGTGCTGCTGGTAGAGCATAGAACCGGCCTGGTTGAGGGCGTTCACCATGGCAATCATGGTGGCGTCTCCTTCGACGGGGACGGGGATGGGATGAAATGCCTCGGCCCCTTGGTTTTGAGCGTGAGACGCATCCCCGTTATTTTGGGGCTCAGGAGACGGGGTGGCTGCTCGAGCGTCTCGAGCGTCTGCTTCATGGGACTGCGGGCCGTCGTCCATAGTGTAGTCGACGAGGGGACGGCTGCGCTCGCTAGGTTGTTCTCCGGCCATGTTGGAAGGACAGGAATGAATGAGCTTTGATCCTCTGTTGATGAAGATGGGGATAGCTAGTTCTCACAAACGGCGCCTCTGATCTTACCTGATCAGGAGGGCCTTCCAAGGATTTGAAGACTGGGCCAGAGAATGAGATGAGTGAGGGGGTGTACCTGCAAAGTGCTCCAATGCTTAAGTCAGAAGAGGTACAGAAAGTTAAGGTTATTTCAGAGTAAGTTAGAATACCTGACCCTTTGTTATGAAATGGTATTTATATTGAGCCCCCAGCGCTGGGCCAAGGCTCCTAATGGGCTTGATCTAGCTAGGCCCAAGGAGGAGCTGCCAGGGGACGCGTAAGAAGCGTGAAGACCTAGACCAAAGGTCTGCTCCCTGGTCCAACTGCCCCTATCCCTCAGGAGACAATGCAGGGCAGTTGGGTGACGTGACAAATGAGGTGGCAGACATAGTTCTGCCCGACACAACTCATGTGCCCGTGGTATAGGTAGGTGACATGTGAAGGAAGGTCAGCTGGTGGGGTGCGCGTGTCTCTGCCCGACACGTAGTAGGGTGTCGGGGTGGAGTGTCATCAACTCGGATGTCTGGGGCCTTTGCCCGACGCGTTCATCAGCCCGGACGTTTGGGCACATGCCCGACAAGTATTGGGCCGTGTCGTGCATGTCGTCATGGCCCAGTCCAGAACAGTTCCCGTCTGACAATGAATCAAAAGAAACCAGTTCTCGTCTGGCATGTCAAGAAAAATCCATTTGATGTTTTCCTGTATTATCATCAATATCTCTTTAAAATTCCAATTTTATTTGGCACAAATCCGTTAAGTTGGTTGTAAAACCTTTTGACTTACGGTGTAAGTCCATTTAATTTGGCACATATCTGTGTTTTCCTGATGGTTCTTGAAGGTCTTCTTTGAACTCTTCATTTAAGGAATTTCTAGAGGTTGGACATTTTATCTCGTTGAAAACTCCAACATTTCCTCACCTTTATTCTTAAGTCGGTCGCTTGGAGCCGTTGATTTATCTTTACCCCAAGTATCAGGTTGTCGCATAGAGTCGTTGCCCAATCAATGTTTTTGTCTTCTTTATCCTCAGTGTCAACAGTTACACTTGAACCTGTTAGATTTATCACTTTGGATATGTTGAATATTTCTTAGTCTTAGTGTCAACCGGTTTGGAACTCGTTGTGCATTCATTTTGAGTGTATCTCGATCTTTATTCAAAGTGTCAGTTGGTCGCATTGAGCCACTGTGCATTTACTTTGAATATTATGTTCTCATTCATAGTGTTTGTTGGTAGCTTAGAGCCACTACACGTTCACTTTGAATGCTTTCCTTTGTTTTTATTCATAGTGTCAGTTGGTCGCATCGAACCACTGCGCATTCACTTTGAATGTTTTCCTTTGCTATTCTTAGTTTCAGTTGGTCGCCTTGTGCCCCTGCGCATTCACTTTAAATGTTTTCCTTTGTTATTATTCATAGTGTCAGCTGGTCGCATCGAGCCGTTGCATTCACTTCGAACATTATGTTTTTTCCATTCTTAGTGTCAACTGGTCTTGAACCCGTTGCGCATTCACTTTGAATGTTTCCTTTGATAATCTTAGTGTCGGTTGGTCGCCTTGTGCCCCTGCGTAATCACTTTGAATGTTTTCCTTTGTTATTATTCATAGTGACAGTTGGTCGCATCGAGTCTCTGCACATTCACTTCGAATATTATTTTGTTTCCATTCTTAGTGTCAACCGGTCTTGAACCCATTGCGCATTCACTTTGACTGTTCCCTTTATTGTTATTCTTAGTGTTAGTTGGTCGCATCAAGCCGCTGTGCATTCACTTTGAACATTTTTTTTCCATTCTTAGTGTCAACTGGTCTTGAACTCATTGCGCATTCACTTTGTATGTTCACTTTGTTGTTATTCTTAGTGTCAGTTGGTCGCATCAAGCCACTACGTATTCACTTTGAATATTTTATTGTCGTCATTCTTAGTGTCAACTATTATAGAACCTGTTGCGCATTCTGTTTGAATGTTTTCCTTAGTGTCATCTGGTCGCATCGAGTTGTTGTGCATTCACTTTGAATATTAGTTTGTCATCCTGAGGGCCAACCTGGCTTTACGTGTTTCGTTGATCCAACACTTTGGATTTCCTTTTATTTCTGTCTTTTGTATTTTGTTAGTGTCAACAGTTACACTTGAACCTGTTGATTTATCACTTTGGATACTTCCTATTTTCGTTTCTTTATCCCTAGTGTATCTCATTACCAATGAGTCTTGACTTGTAGTCGTTAACATATCTCATACTTATCATTCATACCATAATCATCATTCAGTGCATAAAAAAAATTTCAAAATAAAAGTTAGATAGTCTGTAGTCCATCATAACATTGCATTTAGGGGGAAAATTTTCGGTTATTTCTATATTTAAATACCTTTCACCCTGATTACATGAAGATTAACATCACTCATGTCATCTGGCAAAGTTATTAAAACAGGGGCAACTGTCACACCCCAAATTCCACCCCTAACTTTATTTTCTCCCATATAATGCATTCACATCATCATCATACCATGGTAAGAATCGAGCGTGCTTGTTTTTGCAAGAGATATCACGCAAAATTTTGCTTGGAATAGGTATGAGAGATTGATTCATTGGTTATGTTTTCCAAGTTTCAAATTCAAGTTTAATTCAAATTCTTTTTTCCAAATTCCATTTCTAATTTTCAAAGTTTCAAGTTCTAAGTCTCAAGCCTATTTCAAGTTACCAATCACAAATTCCAATCAAGTTTTCATTTTCCATTTCAAATTCTTTTCAAATTTTATTCCAAGCTTAATTAATAGTTTTCAACTTCAATTTCCCAGTCACATTTTCTTTTCCAAATTTTAGTTCATAATCAACAATTTCTTTTCCAAGTTTTCAATTTCCAAGTCTAGATACAATTTCCCTTCCAATTTCAATTTCAAATTTTAATTTAATTTCAAATTTCTTTCCTAGCAAGTTAAAATTCATGTCAATTCAAGTTCTCAATTTAAATTTGTTTTTCATCATTCAATTCATATTCAAGTTTCAATTCCATAATTCAATTCCATTCATGTTTCAATTTCCAATTTCCAAATGTCAATTCAAGTTTCAAACTCATTACCTCATTTTATTTTCATCCTAAATTAAATGTATAAATTTCCAATTTTTCTTTCAAGATTCATGTCATGGCACTTTGATTCAATAATCCAAAAATGAGTTTCAAGATTTTTTCAAGATGGTTGATTACATTTGAGTTTACATAAAATAAAAAACCACGCTTTGAATATTATAAAAGTCCTACAAAATTTTGAAACATGTATCCGAAGGCTAAATTTATTTTTCACAAGTCTACACGTTCATCTCATATCAAGATTCTTCATAACCAAGCATCCTTGAAATCCTCCTTCTCCATGGCCATGTTCATCTCAAGAAAAGTCTCTCATGCATTTGAAAATCAAAATAACAAGTTAGCATTCTATCATCTAAAATCAATTTCAACTCATAGCACATACATATTCATATTCATTTCTCATTCACCATAATTCATACTATCTACAATACACATCCATCATAATGCATTTTTTTTCATTCAATCAGAACCTCATTCAAATTTAGCATTTTATTCACATATCAATTCATATAAATTTAATCCATTAATTCATGATAAGCTATTAGAATTCATGCCAATTTTTAAATTCAAAATATCACTTTATCATGTTACATCACTCAATTATTTTTATCATATTAATCATCTTATCCAACATGTTCATTATACTATCATTACATTTTCTATGTCACAAAAATTCAAAAAAGGAGAGCAAATGGTCAATGACAGTATAACATAAGTATAACATAAGCAGGGACCACCGTTTCCACTCACATTAACAGACAAAAAACAATAGTAGACCTGCAAAACGCAGACTGCTCTTCCCCACCACTTTTTACAAACAAACAAGAATAACACCAGCAGGCCTACTGTGGTTTTAGACTGTCATCCCATTACACAACAAATCTAAACATGTTTTCAATGGATTGATTCACTACACTTCTTCAACAAGTTTTCAGATTTTCAAATTCTAACCCTAAACCTTTCCTATAAAACCATACTATTCATAATACACACAAAAAAACCGAGCCGCACAACCAACAATATCAAAAAACAAGCCACCAAGAACAGAGCCAACAATAAGCAAGAGCCCTTGCCGCATACACAAACTTAAAGAACCCTAAATATCATACGAGAATAGCCACACACAGAAAAACTACAAAGAAACACAGAGAAAAATACCTTTAAACATTCAACCATTTTTTGTGTGACATAACATCACTTTCATATAATCCAAGCTCTCTTCCAACAACAACAACGCCACAACGAAAATCCTTCACCAAATCTTCCATATAGTTACCACTAACATAATCTTGCTCCCTATTTTTTTTCTTCATCAATATTTATCAACCTTCAAATTCCATCACTTTCCTTCATAATAAAAAACTTTAATAAATTTTCCAACCAACTTTTTTCCTTCATCGATCTCTAGAATAAACTTGCAAACAAAAACACCACATCACAAGTTCATCTTCCCCATTTAACAGTAGCAACAGTTAACAACAACACACAATACAAGCTCGAATAAAAAATAGAAGCAAACGAAGTAGAAAAATAGAATCGGAAAAGTTCTGCATCGTTTCACATTCAACACGACAACGACAACATTTGCAAAAAAGAAGAAACAAAGACGAGTGCAAGATGAAGAAGGGAAGTGGAGAAAGAGAACTTATCTGAATGAGTCATTTTTTGCTGCCAGAAAAGCTTCGTCGGAATCTGGGATAGGATAAGCACCGATAAGGTATTATCCTTCCTCTTTTCTCTCTTTCTTTTATCCTTTTCTGAACTACTTTGTGAGCTTTATAATTTTTCTCTGTTAATTGCAAGATTTGAGGGCTTTTGCCAGATTTAGGGTTTTGGTTGAGAGCCTAATTTTTTGTTTGGTTGGTTTTTAGGAAGAATAAGTTTCAGATTTGTAATCTACTCGGAGAAATAGTTAGGTGTTGTGTTTGGTTTTTGATATTTTGGAGAAGGAGTCATCGGAGAGGATGGTGGCACCGTCTTCGGTCGCCGTATCTCTCCGGCAAAGATGCATTATGAAGATGAGAGAGTGAGACGGAGAGACAGAGATATTGAGAGAAGGACGAGCGTGAGACAAAGACAACCCGAGGTCTTTTATTTGGGATTTTATAAAATTGACTTTATTTGTCTTTATGTTGTTGGCTGACTATGGTGGTGACATGTGTCGCTACTATGGACACTTGTCACCACCCAAGGCTTGTGTTCAGATGATTCTACGCGCATCCCCCTGGCATCGCTATCGTGCACCTTTATTTTCACATTGTTAGATGAATCTTTGTTTTGTCTAGAATCGTTGACTGCAATCACACTAAGAATAGTCGCTTAGGAGGATAATCAAATTTCTTGGTCCAACGACAAATAATTCTTTTTACATATTTCACTCCATGCACACACGTAAGTCGGTCATTTTTATGATTGCCATCTCCACGACTTTACGCGGCACAATACAAGATCAAATCTCTAAAAATTATATTACGAAAGAACTAAATTCTGGAGTCTAGCATTCCACATAGTTCTTGAGTGGATCATTCCTGAGGCTCGCCCCACGAGACGTGGTTCATTCGCTCTTTCGTACTTAAAACACTTAAAACGTTCAACTTCCTCGAAAGGATTAGACACGATTCATTTCCATATGAAAGACAATTCTCTTATTCCTACAAACATAAAATCAATGTTCTCAAACAATTTCTCTCAAGGAAGAAAGTGAAAATCACTTGTTTATCATATATCCAAGTTTGAAGCTTTTTCCCCTTCTATTTTCTCCCTTAACGATTTGTGGTGGAATATGTTAGATATCTCCCTCAAAGATGACGACTTGTCTCTTTCTTTCAAATTCAACTTAAAACCTACCCAAAAAATACTCAAATCATTTTCAATATTAATTATACGAAAGAACTAAATTCTGGAGTCTAGCATTCCACATAGTTCTTGAATGGATCACTCCTGAGGCGAGCCCCACGGGACATGATTCATTCACCCTTTTGTATTTCAAGACAATTAATTATTGCATACCAAATAATGAAAGAACTGAATTCTAGAGTCTAACATTCCACGGGTTCTTGAGTGGATCATTCCCGAGGCCAACCCCATGGGACGTGATTCATTCCCCCTTTCATTCTTTAAATACTAAATAAGATCGAACTCTTTCTCTAAACGAGCATTGTTTAAGCTCTTTCTATCTTGTAGATAAGCCAACGTTTAGCAGTTAGAAATCAGTTTTTACAATTGTTCATTAAAAAACACCAACAAACCATAATCGCACGAACTACGAAGCTCTAACTTTCTCATTGCACAAGGGAATGCGTAGGAACAAGGATTTTAATCCTTCACGAGTACAATAATAAAATTTTTAATCATTTCTCCGTCATAAATCACAATAAATAAAAAATTAACCATTTCCCCATAATAATAAATAATAATACTAAAAATATATATTTCTCTTAAAACAAACATTTTAGCAAACCATTTAGAAGACAAAGACATAAATCAACATTTAATCGCATAGTTAGACTAAGAGGTTCCCGTTGAATACAACGGCTGTGAGGGGTGTTGATACCTTCCCCTTGCGTAACCGACTCCCGAACTTAGAATTTGGTTTCGTTGACCATTTCTTATCCTTATTAGGTTGTATCTATATCTCCCTTTTATTTAGTTAGAATAAATAGAATTAGGTGGCGACTCTGTTGGTTTTTCCGCATCCATCGCGAGGATCGTATTTTTCGAGGTACGATAGAGGGTATCCCACATACAACTTCTTCCTTCATCTCTAAATGCTTTCAAGTTGTGATTACCACAGCACTTTGTGCTTTTCTTGTTTAACTTCATCACTTCCCCTTAGGAACAGTTTATCTTCTTTAGAGAAGTAAGTTGTCTTCTAACTTCTTCCTCTCTTCTTCTTCTTCTTTCTTTTCTCTCCTTCGTCTTAATTAGGACAAAATTCAAACCACACTAAGCTAAGGACATCTAATCATGACAACTTTTAGGATTATTAGTCACCCTTTAGACTTTTACCATTGGTTCTCCTTTTGTTTCTCTCTCTCATCTTCAAATAAAACAACCCAAAAAGACTTACGAATTGTTGAAGTAATCTTGTGTGTTATAGACTTATTCCATGGGGAACTTGCATATATTCCATCTTTGGATAATATAAGCTTGTTTAGCATGATGTACAAGTCCAATCATGAGGTTACATTCACAAAGAAAAACTTAAAAATCACATCTTCATTTCAAAAGACAAAACACCTAATAAAATCGAAGGTAGTGTTTTTGAGCCCTATTCTTTGGACCAAGTCTTGGGTATTTTCTCCTTACTTGGAGCTTTGAGGACTAGGATGTGAATACACTCACCTTTGAAACCTAAAAAAAGCTTCTAAAAAACATTGAACAAATAATAATCGTCTTTCCTTCGGGAATTATTTTCTTATCTCTTCACTCTAAACAAAAGGATTCGCTTCGACTTGTCTCTTTGCAAGACGGTAAATAAACTTTTATCAGATAAGCCTGAAAAAAACATGAGCATTGACATATGTAGTTTAAGCCATAAAAAACACAAAAAGTTTCCTCCCTAGTTAGGGGAACTACGTCGACTCTGATTCTTATTTCTCGATGAGATACATAGGTAGTAGGGTAGGGCCCATTTGAGAACTCTTTTATTTTCCCTACATTTCCCCCCTTAATTTTCTTTTCTTATCCAGTCCCAGTCTCCATTTTTGCAGCAGCTTCATGCTTACCCCTTTGAAACAGTTTCTTGCAAGCGTGGATCCCGTCGGGTACGGCGGACGATCTGGGGTGCTAATACCTTCCCAGTTCGTAACCGACTCCGGAACCCCGTTTCTTTGGTTTACAAGACCTTGTTTTTTCCTTTCTCTTCAGTTTGTCCAAGATTACCTTTCCCATTCACTCGGGATAAAAATACCTGGCTAGCGACTCTTTCTTTTCCGCGCCACTTTTGCGTTTGTACCAGGATGGAAATCCAGGGAGCGACACCTAATAAGTTGGATTGTAACCTAAGTGGGATTGTAACCTAAGTTTTAACAAATCAAGATACATTTTTTCCATATGTACCATTACAATGAAGTTCACCTAGCTTGTGAAGTATCCTGAGTATGAAAAACATCTTGTTCGTGAAACAATGAATAAAAAGTACAAGGTGGATGATGTTTCCATCATAGCTTCATACTTCTTATACTTTTTTTCCATTTCTACACAGATAATATGTCATATAGCCAAAGTATGGTCTTTGTTATTGCATTGAAATCGAATATGCAAAAAATTATAACAATCAACAAAAACAACATGAAGCAAACGAGATAATGGGATCTATCTAAGAAGAATACCTTAAATCAAAAGCTTCATACTTCTTATATTTATTTTCATTCTTTCTAAAACAAGATGAAGTTTTTTTGTTGAGAAAAGAGACAATGACAAGAAGAAGAAGAATACCTTAATGTAGAGAACAAATAGGTGTTAGGTTTTCAAAGTGAAGGAAACGACACTACTGTCAATAAGGGAAAGTTAATTCACTTATATGGGTAAATGTTTCACAAAGGTCATCTAAAATAATTGTAATGATAAGTATATAATTATTTTAAATATATCATAACGGTTAATAATATTACCCGTAGCAATACCCCTTTTATTTGGTACAAGGTTCGACTCTAGGAAACAACATTTTTCTATTTTACATAATTAAGTTTTCAAGGTTATAATAAGAAACCGTTGTAATATCACAACCCTTTCTCTTCCCGGAAGAGAGAAACACTCTTCCAAAGCATGATGATGATATTAAATTTTCTCCATTTTTCAAAAAATATCATTTTAGAATATCAACCATTTAAAAATTATCATCATTGCAAGCATTAAACTATCAGACTTTTCATCTTCAACATCATCTATAAATAGACAATTTTTTATTTCTTCATAAATATTCTTTGTAACAATGAATTCTACAAATGAGAATTCTTACATAAACATCACCAATGTGGGCACAAATGAACAACCTCATCTGCCGAATGAAGAGGTCCAACTTTGAGGGAAATAAGTATAATAGGTTTTTATGATGTCAAAAGTATAGCTTGTTGAAATTTGGTCAGTATCACCATAAATCTATTTTCCTCTTTAACATAACTTTCTCATCTCATTTGGATTAGTCTTATGTTAGTACATATGAGTGCATAGTCTCTGAATTCATCAAAAGAAGATTTTTATGGCATTTTGAACAAAATGAGTCGACTCGTTATAGTCATAGGTCGACTCATTAAATCCAAAAAATTAGGCATTATGTTCGGGTCCTAACAAGTCGATTGAGACCAAAAATTAGGCATTATGTTCGAGTCCAAATTAGGCATTATGTTATAAATGAGGTCGACTCATTAAATGGTCAGTTTTTATCATTTTTGTTCGGGTCCAAACAGGTCGACTGACCTCAGTAAATGAGTCGACTCATTCTATAAGCTAGCGCAAAAATTATTTTATTTTTTCCCTGTAACCTTTTCATTCATTCATCAAGCCAGCTATTATCATATAATTATCAAAGAGTCTCATTTTTCAGAAGCAAAAAGAAAAGTGAAATAGATACACACTTCTTCCATCATCTTAATCCTCCCTTGCATTCATCAGTAATCACACATAAACATTTTTGTTGATCAAAGTGCATGATTTGCGGTGATAACTTTCAAACATAGGAATTGTTAATTCAGTTTTTGTTGAGAGTTCAGTAAGTTTTTCTTGAATAAACCTTGTTGGTTTTTCCTCCAAGATCATTATAATTTGGGGTCTTGCACACACCATTGGTTCATAAATTTAGCCAATTGAAGAGTTTTGAAGATTGAGGATATTTTTCAACCATATCACGGTAACTGGAGGATTGTGAAGAACGGTGTGGGTTCACGCATATCGACTCAAAGCAGTCGTGCTCAAAGTTTGAAGAATCAATGATTTTTTCAAGAAGGGAGCAACAATCGGAGGTTTTTTCGACACGCGTGAAGGATTTGATTCGCCTTGAATCAAGGGAAAAAGAGAAACATGGCTTCTACAACAATTATGTTCGGTTTGTTGTTTCTAATTTCTCTTTGTAAGAACATTTCAATTTTAATACATATCCCAATTTGATTTTAGAATTGGGGGCAAAGATACCCTTAGCGAGGACGGTTGGGGAATTACCTAAATAAATATTGTGTTTTTCGTGTTTCTTTATTAGTAATATTTCCGTACAACATGAAATAGTGTAACTTGAAAATTCTGTTTTGCAAATTTTTGTGCACTCTAGTTGTTTGTGAAATTGTGGCTATCAAATTTGATAGTAATTATAGAATTTTTTTGCATAGTTGACTTTTCTTTCTCCATGGTTGACTTTTTTTCTCCATAGTTGACTTTAATTATATCACAATCAACTGCTTGATTGAAAACCTTCCTCAAGGAACCAATCCACCAAATTTCATTCATGAACACTTGGTAACATATAAAAGACCATGGGGACAAGTTAGAACCATAAATCCTTTAAGAGACCCCTTGGAACCAAAACCCTAATTTGGGCCAGGTGTGGAGATGTTGCACTGTGTGAGCTTCTTGATCATTCCACTTCTTTTTGGTAACTTGAAGTATCATTTTACGTTATATGGGAGGTGATAGACCCTTGAGACTTGTTGAGACACTTGGATCGTGTTCTTCGCCTTGGATAATCATACACTTTTATGAACCACTAACCATATGCCTTAGGCTTCAACCAATGAATATATGCTTTCTTTTCTTTTGATTTAAATGCAATGCAATGTATGGGAATGGTATGCCAAATGCTACAAAAATGGGAGGGTGAATTTTGGGGTGTTACACAACTAGGTTGCACTTAAGAAAAACCAACAATGGTTGGGATCCTCTTAGGACCTTCAACAGTTTGGTTCACTCGCACCAACAACATCACAAAGCAGGTGATGTTTTCCTTTTATAGCCAAATAGAAAAAGAGTCGTTACAACCCAATTTGGCAACTAAGGAATCTGTTACACAAGGAATCAAATAGTACATCCACGTATTGTCCTATTCCACAATTCAAAGATAGTGGTGAGGCAATGGGATTTTTGGTTAGCTCAATTAAGGTTAGTGTTGAAGTTGTACTTATGTAACATGGAGTTGTAGAGTAGTGTGTTGTTTAAGAAATCCCTTGGAATGGATAGAGTCTGAAAGGTGAAGATATCTATAAGATGAGTGCTCAAAGTATCAAATGATATGTAAAGTCACTAGTTAATTTGGATTGACCAATAGTATGGACAAGAATCTTAAGAAATCTCATTCCATGAAATGAGAAGATATTTTGTGGAACAGGTGTTGTAATGTCCGGGAGTGATATAATTGTTAGTGTATCATTCCTAAGGTCACTATTGTATCTTAGATGAATGAGAGTACTTCAAGGAATGCATTTGGATAATACCTTACAAATGGATTAATGTCTGAATCTAAGAGGATTACCATAGAGAGTGAAGTGAACACGGTACGGAAAACAATGTTAATATTTCGATACGAGAAAGCTATAATAAGATGTACTTTAGATGAATGTGAAATAGAGTTATTAAGATGCTATTGTAGCTAAATAAAAGAAGCATAACCCAAGATGGTTCAGCCGTGAGGATTCTAATAGTACGATATGGAATGGGAGGAGTTACACTTCGGTATTCAAAAGTTTATATTAGTAGCACCGTGATCACAAGTGTAGGTGATGGATTCTTAGTCTTGAGACAAATGTTAAATGATGTTCCTTGTTGAGTAGTAAGTATGGTATTTTAAGAAGTGAGTTTACGGTAAAATAACAAGAAGAAAACCAAGGAATTAAGTGTATATCATGGATCAATTATCCTAGAGGGATCTTCCATGTGGGATGGGAGAGTAGTCGGTTGTAATAATTTAATTAAATGACCTTGATGTAAGTATAATTTGTGTTGGATAGTGGAGGATGAATCCCATTTAATGTATATGTAGAGATAACAATATTCTTCAGGAGGATGCTTTACCTAAATTTCTAAGTGTTGGAAAACTTTGTAATTATGGGAGATCGAATTATAAGAAATCTATCTTTTATTGGACAAAGAACGTTGTTGTTTAATTCTCACTAAGTAGTTCAAGTAAGAGAACATAGTTGTAAACATGACATGAGATGTCCATTGTTTTGTGTTTCCCTATAATGATTGTGTTTTTAATTCTGCTTGTGAAAAAACAAGTGTAAGCTTGTGGCTGAGACCCGTTAATGTCCTCATTGTTGTCATTTTTTACTAGCGTCGTTGTATGAGTAGGATTGAGATATATCGTTGGTTATTCGTGGTGACCATGGCATAAATTATAATTCTACCTCATCATTTGTTTAGAGTCTGGCAACTATATATTGTATCTTGCTATGTGTTACTTCAAGTTGTTAAAGGTCGAAAAATGTTATATAAATTAAAGAGCTGCGAGTTAGGAATGATTTTGAAAGTTGGTACTAATTGAATTGATGGTTTTCAGTTTAAACAACTTTATATCAAGAGAATCTGGTTCTGTAATGATTAACTAATTAGCCTCAGACGGGTAATAGATTGACACATGATATTTGTGGAGAACTTTAGAAACCAACATCATTTAAACCATATGTCTATTTAGTTTTGTTCTAAGTGTTGGAAGATGGTGTGTTGGATATTTTCTTTGAGCATGATTTGTAGGTAGTAAATGTTTTAAATTTGGGTGTGTCATTGTTGCGAATACTAAGGACCTTAATGGCAATGTTATAGGAGACTCACAAAGTGTTGATCTCCTAGGAAACATTTTGGTATCTTAATATGAGTTATCAAGGTAATCGTAGTTGGTCAGAATCTAGTGTCCATAGAATTCTTCTTGTGTTCTCGGCATCAGTTGTAGATTTCATGAGAGTAATACAGATGTGTTCAGTTGTGTTGCACTCAAAGATAGGAATTAAAAAGTTATCATTCAAGAATAAGAATGAGGATTGGAAGTTCTAAAGTTATGCATGTAACTTATATCTTTAAGGAATGAAAATTTGAGATAAGTGAATTCGAGCGAGAAGTATTATGTGATCTTCAAAGATGTGCCTGTAAAGTATTGTATGGAAACTCACTAATTCATTAAGGATGATTAAATTTTGGTAGTGGTGACTCACAAATGATTGATGTTCTGTGTCCGCGCTTCATTGTTATGGATTGAGATCTTGTGTCAACAGAACCTATAGTGAATTGAATCCCGTAAAGAGAATTAATATGGAATATATTAACTATGATCAGAGTCGTTAAGCTTAATTGGATAAACTGTTTAGAGTTTAGAATAGATATTGAAATTATATCATTTATGATTGCGATAGTATAACCTCCGTATCGCTATCGTTGGAGATTTTTGGACCGATGTTATTATTGTGTGTTTGTTAAGGGAATTGTTCTACCCTTAAATGTTAGAAGGTTTCTTGTACCGTTGGTTAAGGGAAGTTCAATGGATAAGTGTGTTTTCTGTAGACTATTAGCTAGCTAGTATTGCTTAAGAATTTATGGGATTCCTTTGTTACACTTCGAATGTGTAGTGGAAGGTGACAGATGAAAGAGTTTAGTCGGATTATTAAGAATAAGAAATGAATTGATTGAAGGATTTTGAGTATGGAAATATTTTTTCTAAGTGTGTTGTCTATAAGTGAGATATTGAAAGGATGAAGTGTCAGATGTAAATTGTTACATGTGTGTGGCATCAGGCTAAATGGGATCAGTAAAGAGGTTGTTTGACAAAATTTGTGAAATGGTTATCGTAATTGAAGGATTTTAATAAGAGTATTTGTCGGTAATTGTGTGTAGATAAGATTTCACTAAGATACCTTGAGGATATTTGTTGAGTTTTTGCTATCCTAAAATCAAGTTGGAGTGTTATGCTTTTGTGTTATGACTCAATAGGAGGAATCAAAATTATATGTTTCTTCGAAGGAAAGATGAGACTGAGTGATTTAGTATGAAACAAGATATGAGTTCCGAAATAGTAAGTTAAAAGTTGACCCAGTATCGGAACACGCATATGAGTAGAGACATAAAGTTTGATTATTTTTATGAAACAAAGATTTTGAGCAGCAAAGTTAAATTGGAATTTGAACGCATTAGGGATTGTAATAGAATTAATGGTAAGTATGGAACCTAAGTCAGTGTTACGAGTTGTTGTTGTTGTTGGTCAAAGGAAATTCGAGGACAAATTTCAATTTAAGGAGGGGAAGATGTAATACCCTGTATTTTTAATAAATGCTATGGATAATATTAATTGAGATTAATTGGGTTCCAGTGTGCTCTGAGAGTTTTCAACTTAAATAATTAGAGCAACCGACAAACTCAATTTAATTAGTTAATATTATCTGACTCTAGGGTTTTATTAATTTAGTGACTCAGAGATATTTTTGGATACTCTCAATTTGGACCAGTTAGTGTTACTGACTTATAGATATTTGTTATATATTTCATTTTCCACTCATTTTGTAAAAGACTTGACCTTAGGGAGGCAAAAGGTAAAGTCTTGAGGTGGGTATTATATTGAGTCCCACGTGAAGTGATCTGAACATTGAATGAGCGGTATGTCTAATTATATAGAAAGAATTGACCTTAGGCTTGAGATGGGTGTTACACCGAGTCCCATGTGAAGTAAAAAGGTAATATCTTAACTAGTGATAATAGGATTTGTAAAACTCGTGGACATGGTCCCTTATGAGTGTGAGATCCTGATTTGTTGAACTTGTGACAACGTTTATAGTGCAAGATGTGTGAACTCAAGGTCTTATACCTTTTCCCCAGACTTGAGTTAGCTTTATTAGAACCTTGTAGAGCCGGGATAATCCATAAGATAGGGAAATCGCTGAGATGTTGATATCTCACCCCATTATTGTTGCTTTTCAGCTTTTGTTTGCAGGTTTGATTTACAAGTGGAGTTGAGCTTGGATGTTTCAAGAGAAGCTCATATTTAGTTTTCCGATGTGTATTTATCTTAGTACAATGATGGATATTGTATTTGAAATTAGTTTTATTTTTTGTTTTGGCTAATTACCATGCCTTGTACCATAGATTGTAAATTGTTTTAGAAATGGTCAACTATGTGAATTATGCCATTAGGCACTTATGATGGTGTCAATACCAATTAAACAATTGTATGATGTTATTCTAGACATATATTATATAGGGTGTTACAACTTCAGTACATGGCTTGAAACCCACGGTCCAGGACTTAAAGTCTTTGATTCTTCAGAACTTTTTTCACATAGAACAATTTCTTCAAAGTCTTCAGCACTTAGTTCTTCCAAACCATTCTTCAGAACATTAAGTCTTAGAATATTCAGAATTTTGTTCACATAGAACATTAAATTCAAAATCTTCTGAACTTATTTCTTCAAATTCTTAATTTTCAGAACTCCTAAGTCTTCGGAATCTTTCAGGAACTCGGTCTTCAGACGTTAAGTCTTCAGATCTTCAAGTTATCAGAGTCTTCAGAAATTAATTCTTCAAAAGATTAATTTCAAAAGATTCACTTAGCTATCTAATCAGAACCATGTTCAGAACAACATACAATAGAGCATTGCCAACGCAATATCCGCATCCTTGGATCTTTCTGATTGTGTTTAGATTCAGAAGCACACTTGTTTCTTTAGCATGCTTGCGACTATTGTTACACATAGTAACCTAGCATAGTACCATTCGCATACTCATTCATAATGCTTGTTTTATATTATTATATAAAATATTCATGATATGTTCTTTAACAATCATCAGAACATAAAATGGTTCTTTCATAAATACTCCATTATTATCATTAAAACATAGAGATAGAATGCAAAGACAACTTTTGTTCTTACAAAACATTCTTTTTTGGTTCAAGTTTATGTAGATGATATTATTTTTGGTTCTATTAATTTAAAGTTGGTCAAGGAATTTTGAAGCTCAATGCAAGGTGAATTTGAGATGACTATGATGGGGGAGCTCAATTATTTCCTCAGACTTCAAATTAAAAAACTTGAGGAAGGAACCCTTATAAGCCAAAAAAACGTATTGTAATGAGCTACTAAAGAGATTTGTATGACAAATTCCAAAGACATTGATACACTGATGTCTATCGCGCCAAGCTTGGATCGAAATGAGAAAGGTAAATACATGGACATAAAAAGGTATATATGTATGATCGGATCTCTTCTCTATCTTATCGCATCTCGTCCAGATATCATGTTTAGTGTTTGTATGTGTTCTAGATTTCAATCATGTCCTAAGGAATCACATTTAAAATCTGTTGAATGCATTCTTAGATATCTTTGTGGTTCTTCTAAGTTATGTCTTTGGTATTCCAAGGGTAGTGATTGTTCTTGGGTAGGTTATTCTGATTCTGATTTTACTAGTTGCAAATTGGATAGGAAAAGTACTAGTGACACATGTCATTTATTTTCAAATACTCTAGTGAGTTGGCATAGCAAAAATCAAGTTTTTGTTGCTTTGTCAACTACTGAGGCGGAATATGTTACGGTCGTTAATTTTTGTGCCCAAATTTTGTGGCTCAAACAACAATTTCTCAACTTCAATGTGAATCTTAAATGTATTCCCATCTTATGCGACAACACAAGTGCTATTAACCTTACCAAAAATCATGTACTATATTCTTGCACTAAACATATCAAAATTCGTCATCATTTCTTTAGGGATCGTGTAGAAAAAGGTGATGTCGTATTCGAGTATGTCGAAAGTAAAAATCAACTTTCTGACATTTTAACTAAACCATTAGAGATAGAAACTTTCTTTCATATCCGTAGGGAACTTGGCATTTTCGATATCTCGTATCGTTTGTAATAAAATTATGTGTTTGCTCTAAAAAATTTCTTGTGTATGTCATGATTCTCAATCTACTTGAGGGCATATATATTCTTATTTGTCAAAGGTAATATCACTCTAATCCTAATGCTTGCTACATTTTTTATCAACTTGATCTTGATCCACAAAAATATGTGAAGTTGCACAAACATCATAGATGTATGTTTATATGTGAATATGCTTGTGATGCTCTTTATTTATTATTTCACCAATATTATCATAGATGCATATGAAGAATACATGAAAATTTAGAAAGATTACTTGTATAAAAAAATCATTTTAGCAAACTTTGAAAACATATGAAAATATTGTTGGTTGTTGAGCCAGGTTATGTGTTTTGGTCTTTTTGAACCTATCAGGTCGACTCATTAAGATGAAATACATTGACTTAAATTTTGAATTAAATGAATCGATTTATTCTCCTTTCAGAGGTCGACTCATTCTGACACAAATTTCCTTTACGAGCCTGAAAAGTCGCACCTCTTCTATTCCTTCTTTTCCCTAGTTCGGCTCATGGGTTCATGAACCGATTTATGTTATTTTTCAAAACATAACATTTTATATTCATTGCATTTTCTTTCATTCCATTACATCATTTCATTTCTTCATCTCCAAAAAACCCTAACATTCTCTCAAACTCAAAGTTTTTCACCCCATTTCCATGGCTTCTTCAAGACCTCCATTGAAAATATTAGTCAGAGGTACATCATCAAAATCAACTCTTCCAGTAAATTTTCTCTCACTCCTACCCAATGATTTTTATGATAATTATGATAAGAAATTTAGGGCTAGGAAGGTTATTATGCAATATGTATATTCTAGGTTGACTGCTAGCAAGATGAAAATTGATCATATTGTTGAGATTGTTGATTTTCAAGAAATTAATCCATTCTTGTCTTACAACACTGAATATAATGAAGAGATTGTTAAGATGTTGTATACCGGTCTTGTTGGTAAATTCAAAGGTTACGAGTTTACATTTAGGATGGGGGATAAAATGTATGGTGTCAGTGCTCAAGTATAGGAATCATTATTAGGAACTTCTCCGGAAAATAATACAGGCATGTTTCTTATTGATTCGTTTCATGTGGATGGGTATAATTTTCATCAAGAACTCAATGCAATGCTTATGAAACCTTTTGATGATGATTTTATTCAAATTGATTTGTTTTCTACATCTACTTCAATTGGTAAAGTGAAGCCTACTGAGTGTATCTTACAATGGTTTGTGTCGGACAACTTTCTTCCCAAAAAGGGTGGCTATTCTCGGGTTGATATTGGTTAAGTGCATTTGATCTACCTTCTTACGAACAAGATCAATGTCAACTAGCCTCATTACATTGTTAGTAGGAATTTTACTCCTAAAGAAAAGAAAAAGGTTGCATTTCCCTATCCCTCACTTATTAAAGCCATCATCAACAAAAATGAGATAGTTGTGGAAAACATCATTCTCACTCCTATTTCTGAAAATCAGGAATTTCAGCAAAACACCTTAAGTCTCATGGGCCAAATTTAGGATTCTAAACAACAATGTTATCGCTATGTTAAAAAGGCAAGTACTACTGGTAATAATGATGATGATGTTGATGATGATGATGATGATGTAGATGATGATTTTGAAGATGCTCAAGAGGATGGTGTGGCTCAGGGCCAAGATGATATGGATACTAATGATGATAACCATGCTAATTGGTTGGGATCTAGTGCTGCAAAATCTGTTCCCCATGACAATCAAGGTTGGGGAGAATGGGATCATACTGGGTGGACTCACAATTCCACTTCTTTCACACCTCTACCTCCACCATCTCCACCTACCAACTACTCGAATGTGATGACCATGCTTTAGGCCATGAAACTTCAATAGCAAAAATTTCATCAAACACAAGATGAGCGATATAAAGAATTGCAAGGTCTTATTCAAGCACAAACCAAAGCTTTCAATGATTTCCTTTTGATGTTGTGAAAGTGGGAGATGGATGGCTTATGAATGAAGACTTAATATGGTGGAACAAATTCATGGGGAAGAAATGTGTCTCAAAGTGGTTGTTCTGCCATCATCCAAAAGGGGGAGTATGTGAGGGACATTGGTATAATAGGTTTTAATGATGTCAAAAGTATAGCTTGTAGAAATTTGGTTTGTATCACCGTAAATCTATTCTCCTCTTTAACATTACATTCACATCTCATTTAGTTCGGTCTTATGTTAGTACATATGAGTGAATAGTCTCTGAATTCATCAAAAGAAGTTTTGTTTGGCATTTTGAACAAAATGGGTCGACTCTTTATAGTCATAGGTTGACTCATTAAATCCCAAACAATAGCCATTGTGTTCGGGTCCAAATAGGTCGACTGAGACCAATCACTAGGTTGACTCATTCTTGAGTTTTTCCCCAAAATGAGTCGACTCATTTATGAAGGAGTACGACTCATTAAATGGTCAGTTTTTCTCATTTTTATTCGGGTACAAATAGGTCTACTAACCTGAGTGAATGAGTCGACTCATTTTATAAGTCAGCGTAAAAATTCTTTTATTTTTTCCCTGTAACATTTTCATTCATTCATCAAGCCAACTATTATCATATAAATATAAACGAGTCTCATTTTTCAGAGGCAACAAGAAAAGTAAAATAGATACACACTTCTCCCATCATATTCATCTTGTCTTTCATTCTTCAACAATCACACATAAATATTTTTGTTGATTAATGTGCATGATTTGTGTGATAGCGTCCAAACATAGGAATTGTAAATTAAGTTTGGGTTGAGAGATTTGTGGGTTTTTCTTGAACTAAAATTGAGGGGAACTGTCTAAAAAAAATCTTTGTGTTCTTCATTTTTCTCTATTTGTTAAATTTCTGCACAACTAGAAATAGTGTAACCTTTAAAATTTTGTTTTGAAAATTTTGGTGCACTCTAGGTGTTTGTGAAATTGTTGCTATCAAATTTGATAGTAATTTGATAAAAATTATGCACCACAAATAGTCGCAACACAGGCTTGGGGTGATGTGCCCACCAAGTGTTTGACAAAAATCAAAATACAATATTTCATTGTCCTTGTGCTATTTTCATTTCTCTTAACATTGTTGGAAGTAGTTAAATTAATTGTGTAAGGTTTAAGTGATTAATTGGTGAGCTATTGTTTCATTTATCTTTAGCATCTCATTGGTTTCATAACGCATATCCGATCACCGGTGCTAAATAAATTTTAGATGTGATTTTTTTCGGGGACTTTTCGCAACCCATTTTCAAACAAATATCAAAAGATGAAATTTTTTAAAGGGACCTATTTAACCCCCCTTCTAGATCTCTGCCATCGTCTAACACCAACCGTCTGGTTCGTTGGCTGCCAGGGATACTTTAAGGGCGAGGAAGGACAGGAAGAAGAAGAAGAAGATCAAGAAGAAGAAAAAGAAAATGAGGGCTTTTTTTTATAATTATGATGAAGGTAGTGAGGAGAGAGTCCTTGATTATGAAGATGCATTTGTTGCTATGGGCACTGATGATTGACAAATATATGTAATCTTCTTTTTTTAATTAAGTTTTGATCAAATTATTACAAACTATACTCTTGCACTTAAAAATAAAATAAAAAACAAAGATAAAATTTGTGTTTAGAGTTTAAACTCCCCGTAACACAAACAAAATAAATAAAATACAAGTTTAAAATGTAAAAATATGGAAAAAAATGTGGTTGTTGAGAATCAATGTTTGTTCCACATCATGTATTACAACAATTTTTAAGATAGTTGTCGTTAAATATGGTGTTATAAACCAACTGCGTAAATTTTAACCTAGTACAATGGTGTTATATAAATCCTTAGTAAACTTAGCATCGTTGTTTGTGCAATTTATTGTAGTGAATTGATGTTCCAACAATTCAAATGCTGAATAGAATGTGTAATATAGTCTGGTTATGAATTGGATTAACCTATAATACTTGTTGCATTCCATTGGATTTTGGTTGAGATTGTTTGGGTTGGAATACATAAAGATGCAGGTTTTGAGCTTCTGCAACAAGGTTACCCGATTAACAGGATATGGTTAATCGGTTAACGCCTGAGAAATTGAGGTTTTACGTGAAATTGGGAATGGTTAACCAATTAACATGATATGATTAACCGATTACCATAATGTGTCTCTAACTCTCATTTTGCTACTGTGTCAGCTTTTCAACATGGTTAATCGGTTAACCATATCTCGTTAACCGATTAACACTGGTATAAAATGAGAAAAACTTTATAAATCCATAACTTTTGAACCGTGATCCAAATCGAGGCATAATTGGATAAATCAATTGGTGATAATTGAATGAGAATATTTAGTTATATGATTGTGTAATTACATAATTAAAACAAAAAGAGTTGACAAAGTGAGGAAACCTTACAATAATCTATAGTATAACCTAGTGATGTAACTAGGAATTGATATATGATAATGCTTGTGCAAGTGATGTCTAAGTGTGTATCCTTGGAAATTAATTATATTGTGTTGTAACTGAGAATACTTAAAATGGGTATTAGAATCAGTTCCATAGGAAGTAGTGATAATGGCTAGAGATGGGTGTAAAACCCGAAAATTTGCCCTCTTATTTATTATCAACCACGAGCGATTTACACTTCATTATTTGCATCATTCCGCATATCATTGCATTGCATTTGGAAAAAATAAATAAATCATCATCCTTTGCATACGCGTGAGGTGTGTGGTCGATCGAGGCTTTCCAAACATTGGAGTTCAAGAGAAAATTAATATCCCAAAAATAATCCAAACCACTTCCAAGCTAACCAACCAAAAAAGGGAAGAATTCACCTTTCCCCCCCTTTTCTTTCCGTTTTCCTTCCACTTTTCTTCCACATTTCCTTTCATTCTTTCCCCTCTTATTTTTTCACTTCAATTCCACTCCTTTTCCCTTGGATGCTTCTACCATGTTCTACAACATTCTAGAGTATTCCATGGAATATTCCAAGGATTACTACAAGGAATATTCTAAGGAATATTCCTTCTCCAACCCTATCCCTAACTAACTACTAACGTATCTCCATTCCTAAACCTAACTCCATTCCCAAACCTAGCTCCAAGCATAGTCTCTATATAACCATTAATCACTTCAATGCAAGGGGTTCCCAAGTTTTTTCCCAATTTTTCACATTCTAGAATCACTTTTTCTCTCTAGCTTTTCCTCCATTTCCCTTTTCACCAAAGCTTTTTGAAGAAGCTCTTCAAGTTTCACATTGAAACTTGAAGATCTTGAAGCTTAGCCTCCAACCTCCATTGATTTGTGGATTGTGGAAGAAGAAGCAGACTGGCCAAAGTCCATCATCCGGGTGGCGAATTCTTAAAGTCTCCCGTAGCGAGCAGCATCCCCCGTAGTGTGGCAAAACATCAAAGTCTCCTGTAGTGAGCCAAAGTCTCCCGTAGCGAGCATCAGCTCCCGTAGTGAGCAAAACCTCTTGTAGTGAGACAAAGTCTCCCGTAGATGAGCAATGTGCCCCCGTAGTGTGGCGAATTTTCAAAGTCTCCCGTAGCGAGCAACAACCCCCGTAGTGTGGCAAAACATGGAAGTCTCCTGTAGCTGAGCAATGTGCCCTCGTAGGGTGGCGAATTTTCAAAGTCTCCCATAGCAAGCAGCAGCCCCCGTAGTGTGGAAAAACATTGAAGTCTCCCGTAGTGAGCAAAAGTCTACCGTAGCGAGCAGCAGCCCCCGTATTGTGGCAAAACATTGAAGTCTCCCGTAGTGAGCCAAAGTCTCCCATAAGGAGCAGCAGCCCCCGTAGTGTGGCAAAATTTTAAAAGTCTCCCGTAGTGAGCAGAAGTCTCCCGTAGCTGATTAATGTGCCCCCGTAGTGTGGCTAATTTTCTGAAAGTCTCCCGTAGCTGAGCAATGTGCCCTCGTAGTGTGGCGAGTTTCCAAAGTCTCCGTAGCTAAGCAACATATCCCTGTAGAGTGGCAAAATATTGAAGCCCCCGTAGTGTGGCGAATTTTCAAAGTCTCCCATTGCTGAGAAATGTTCCCCCGTAGTGTGGCGAATTTTCAAAGTCTCCTGTTGCTGAGCAATGTGCCCCCGTAGTGTGGAAAGATTTCCAAAGCCCCCGCAGTGTGGCAGAGTATCCCCGCAAAGTGAGCAAACGTCCATTCTCAGGGTGGCAAGGTATCAAAAATCTCCCGTAGTGTGGCCGAAATAAAAGTCTCTCGTAGCGAGCAGTGACCCTCGTAGTGTGGAAAAGCATTCAAGAGGCCCCCTATTGTGTGGCATGTCTTAATAGCCCAGCAAAAGTCCACCTGTAGCGTGGCAAATCAACAATCTCCCAGCGTTATTCCAAAACATTCACCAGTTCACTACTCTTCACATCCGAGTTCTCGCCAAGCAGAGTTTGGATGGTTGGGTTTATTTCCCTAGTCTTCTTCCACCGAGTGTAAATTTTCTGACTGTTTTTAGTATTCAATCCATGCATACTTCAAACGTCTGAAAGCGACTGCTATCATCCATTAAATTCTACAGTGATTGAATAGGGGCAGCTGTAACACCCCAAAATTTGCCCTCTTATTTATTATCAACCTCGAGCGATTTACGCTTCATTCTTGCATCATTCCGCATATCATTGCATCACATTTGGAAAAAATAAATAAATAAATCATCATCCTTAGCATACGCATGAGGTGTGTGGTCGATCGAGGCTTTCCAAACATTGGTGTTCAAGAGAAAAATAATATCCCAAAAATAATCCAAACCACTTCCAAGCTAACCAACCAAAAAAGGGAAGAATTCACCTTTCCCCCCTTTTCTTTCCGTTTTCCTTCCACTTTCCTTCCACATTTCCTTTCATTCTTTCCCCTCTTATTTTTCCATTTCAATTCCACTCCTTTTCCCTTGGATGCTTCTACCATGTTCTACAACATTCTAGAGTATTCCATGGAATATTCCAAGAAATATTCCCTCTCTAACCCTAACCCTAACTAACTACTAACCTAGCTCCATTCCTAAACCTAACTCCATTCCCAAACCTAGCTCCAAGCCTAGTCTCTATATAACCATTAATCACTTTAATGCAAGGGGTTCCCAAGTTTTTCCCCAATTTTTCACTTCCTAGAATCACTTTTTCTCTCTCACTTTTCCTCCATTTTCCCTTTTCACCAAAGCTTTTTGAAGAAGCTCTTCAAGTTTCACATTGAAACTTGAAGATCTTGAAGCTTAGCCTCCAACCTCCATTGATTTGTGGATTGTGGAAGAAGAAGCTACTGATTTTTGTGAGGATTTCGGCTTATCGGAAGTGCACGAAGGTTCAAACATCAAGAACGCATTTATTTTGCAGATTCGTGCTTTTCTTGGCTTTCTCTTCGATCAAACTCCGATTCATGCAACATCCACCGAAGCACTTCTCCGCTTCGTAGGTTGGTGATCTAAGTCTCTTCTCCTTTAAGTTATTCTCTTCATCTCGCCATTTCGGAATTCTTTAATTTCTTTTCGTTTTGCTTGTGATCGATTACGTTTTTGTTATGTGTTGCTTGTGATTTGTGATTTTTAATGATTTAGAGGTTAAGGTGTAGATGGTTATAGGTTCTAGCATGTGTAAATAAGCCCTAATTCGGTAGAAATTCATGTTAGCATGTCCATGTGTAGGTAAGGGATCATTAGAAGTGAGTTTGTGGCAAAAAGCACTTATTTCTAAACTTTTTTCACATTCTGGTTCAGTGTTAACCGGTTAACCATTTGGTTAACCTATTAACGCGTGCGTTTTAGCCACAAATTAGTGTTGTTTTAGGACCATTAACCGGTTAACACTGTTGGATTTTGGATTTTTTGCTTATTTGATTGCTCAATCTTGCTTTCTAGTGCCTCTAATGTTCATACATGTTTAGGTACTGATTTTAGGGAATTTTCTAGGTTGGTTTTGACATCTCATTCCCCTATTTCGAGTCGTTTCGACGCGTTTCCGTTCATATATTAGGCGTTTTTGTGTACCATTGTGTATAGTTTAGTTTCTTGCATTTTATTGCTATGTCTATGCATCATTTGGCATGTAAATAATCACGTTGCATTTTGTTTTTACATCTTTCGCATTGCGTTAAATCATTTTGCATTTCATTGTATCAAGATGTTGCATTTCACATAATCATGTATGAATGTGCATTTGGTTGCATGCTTGATCATAGCATTCATATCAATTCAATTCTGAATTTTGCATTGAGCTTAGCATTCTTGTTGATCCATCATATTGCATGTTCGTGATCAATGCTCATTATGTTCATATGCATGTTCATGTGCCATATTTTCCATACTTGTTGCAAAATCAATCATGTGGTGCATTCTTTCATAATCCCTAAAAAATGTTCATGTTCTTTCATTTGTGTATGTTAATCTATGTTCAAATGCATGTTCATGATGAATTTAGTACATTTTAATTGAGTTAGTGCATTAAAAAATGAAAATAATCAAATCTGCATTTTACAATTCATAGCTGACTTTGCATATAGGTGTTGTAAAATGTATGCTGGTTGTTGTGTAGTTCATGTTGTTTGTGACCTTTGACACCTACTTTTATGTTGTTTGATAGCTGTAGCATGCTTTTTGTATTATGTGTTGTCTTTCATAGCTGATTGTGTGTTTGAGTGCTGTAAATAGTTGCTGAATTTTAGTTTAGCATATTGTAGGCACCCTTAAACTTAAGATTGTATCTAGTTTAGGTCCAAGTTGCCTTAGGATTTGTTTGGTATGTCTTTTCCTCATTCCATGTTAATAAATTGCACACTAATCATTGTTTTGTAGGGAGGGAAAGGTATGTTTTCCTACACCTTATCCTTTTATTTTTTATGCATTTCTGTATGCATTTTATTTCCCTTTTTCCTTCCATATTTGTGATTGGTAGGATTTCCCCTTTGTTAGGATCAACTTATCTTCCTTAGGAAGTAAGTTGCATCCTTTTTCTTCTTTCTTTTCCTTTTCTTCCTTAGGATTAGAAAAACCTCACTAACCATTAGGATCTCCCTTTTTTACATAATAAATAACTTAGGGTTGGTCTTAGTCCCCCTTAGTTTTTGTCTTTTTTTCCGATTTGAGTCTTCTTCTCTCATCTTTAAACAAAATCTAAAAGACATTTAATAAGGGATTGAAATAGTCTCTTGTGCATAGCCTTATTCCATAGGGCACTCATATCCATTCCATCTTTGAATAGTGTGGGCTTGTCTAGCATGATGTATAAGTCTAATCATGAGACTATCTGCACAAACAATAAACTCCAAAATACTTCTTCTAAAAGACAACCAACAAAGACATCGCGTCTTCTCTTCTCATTTCCTAATCTTTGCGGACGAATGCGACTTGTCTCGACAGTTCAAACAACGATACGGTAAACACCCTCGAGTCAGAGACGATAACACCTGAGCTAGAGCTATGGCAACATCATCCTAAAAAACACAAATAGTTCCCGCCTTAGTTAGGCGAACTACGTCGACTTTGATCCTCATTTTCCCGATGAGGTATGTAGGCAGCGGGGTAGGGCCCGTTCGAGCACATTCTTTATTTTCCCTACATTTTCCCCTTCCTTTTCATTTCCAATTCCTTTCTCATTTCATTTCCAATTCCTTTTAATTTCCATTGAAACAACAAGCAAGCGTGGATCCCATCGGGTACGGCGGACGGTCTGGGGTGCTAATACCTTCCCAAGTCGTTACCGACTCCCGAACCCAGATCTTTAGTTCGCAGGACCTTGTTCTTTCCTTCTTCCTCAGGTTTGTGCAGCATTACCTTTCCCTTTCCTTCGGGATAAAAATGCCTGGCTGGCGACACTACCTTTTCCGCGCCACTTTCGCGTTTGTACTAGGATGAAAATCTCAGGAGCGACAATATTCCATGGAATACTCTAACGAATATTCCCTCTCCAACCCTAGCCCTAACTAACTACTAACCTAGCTCCATTCCTAAACCTAACTCAATTCCCAATCCTAGCTCCAAGCCTAGTCTCTATATAACCATTAATACTTTCAATGCAAGGGGTTCCCATGCTTTTCACAATTTTTTCACTTCCTCACAATCACTTTCTTTTCTCTCACTTTTCCTCCATTTTCCCTTTTCACCAAAGCTTTTGAAGAAGCTCTTCAAGTTTCACATTGAAACTTGAAGATCTTGAAGCTTAGCCTCCAACCTCCATTGATTGTGGATTGTAGAAGAAGAAGAAGCTAGTGATTTTTGTGAGGATTTCAGCTTATCGGAAGTGCACAAAGGTTCAGGCATCAAGAACGCATTTATTTTGCGGATTCGCGGTTTCCATGGTTTACTCTTCGATCAAGCTCCGATTCTTGCAACATCCACTGAAGCACTTCTCCGCTTTGTAGGTTGGTGATCTAAATCACTTCTCCTTTAAGTTATTCTCTTCATCTCGCCATTTCGGCATTCTTTAATTGCTTTTCGTTTTTCTTGCGATCGATTACGTTTTCGTTATGTGTTGCTTGCGATTTTTGGTTTTTAATGATTTAGAAGTTAAGGTGTAGATGGTTATAGGTTCTAGCATGTGTAAATAAGCCCTAATTGGGTAGAAATTTGTGTTAGCATGTCCATGTATAGGTAAGGAATCATTATAAGTGAGTTTGTGGCCAAAAGCACTTATTTCTAAACTTTTTTCACATTCTGGTTCAGTGTTAACGGGTTAACCATTTGGTTAACCGGTTAACGCATGCGTTTTAGCCACAAACCAGTGATGTTTTAGGTCCGTTAACCGGTTAAACATTTGGTTAACCTGTTAACGCTGTTAGATTTTGGAATTTTTGCTTATTTGATAGCTTAGTCTTGCTTTCTAGTACCTCTAATATTCATACATGTTTAGGTATTGATTTTAGGGAATTTTCTAGGTCGGTTTTGACATCTCATTCCCCCATTTCGAGTCGTTTCAATGTGTTTCCGTTCATGTTGCATATTATGCGTTTTTGTTTTCATTTGTGTATAATTTGACTCATTGAATTTTGTTGCTATGTCTATGCATCATTTGGCATGTGAATAATCATGTTGCATACTGTCTTTACACCTTTCACATTGCGTTAAATCATTTTGCATTTCCTTATATCAATGCATGTTGCAATTCACATAATCAATATGTATGTGCATTTGGTTGCATGCTTGTCATATTATTCACATCAATTCAACTCTGAATGTTTCATTGAGTTTGACATTATTATTGATCTATCATGTTACATGTTCATGATCAATGTTCATTATGTTCATATGCCATATTCATGTGCTATGTTTTGCATACTCGTTGCACAATCCATCATGTGGTGCATTCTTGCATAATCCTCCCAAAAATGTTCATGTTCTTTCATTTGTGTATGTTGATCTATGTTCAAATGCATGTTCATGATGAATTTAGTACATTTTTATTGAGTTTGTGCATTAAAAAATGAAAATGATCAAATCTGCATTTTACATTTCATAGCTGACTTTGCATATAGGTTTTGTAAAATGTATGCTGGTTGTTGTGTAGTTCATGTTGTTTGTGACCTTTTACACCTACTTTCATGTTGTTTGATAGCTGTAGTATGTTGTTTGTATTATGTGATGTCTTTCATAGCTGATTGTGTGTTTGAGTGTTGTAAATAGTTGTTGAATTTTTGTTTAGCATAGTGTAGGCACCCTTAAACTTAAGATTGAGTCTAGTTTAGGTCCAAGTTGCCTTAGGAATTGTTTGGTATGTGTTTGCCTTATTATTTTTAATAAAATGCAACACTAATCTTTGTTTTTTAGGGAGGGAAAGGTATGTTTCCTTACACCTTATCCTTTTATTTTATGCATTTCTTTATGCATTTTATTTCCTTTTTTTTCCTTCCATATTTGTGATTGGTAGGAACCACCTTCGTTAGGATCGACTTATCTTCCTTAGGAAGTAAGTTGCATCCTTTTTATTCTTTCTTTTCCTTTTGCTCCTTAGGATTAGAAAACCTCATAAACCATTAGGATCTCCCTTTTGTGCATAATAAATAACCTAGGGTTGGTTTTAGTCCCCCTTAGTTTTTGTCCTTTTCCGATTTGAATCTTCTTCTCTTATCTTCAAACAAAATCTAAAAGACACTTAATAATAGACTGAAATAGTCACTTGCGCATAGCCTTATTCCATGGGGCACTCATATTCATTCCATCTTGGAATAGTGTGGGCTTGTCTAGCATGATGTATAAGTCTAATCATGAGACTATCTTCACAAACAATAAACTCTAAAACACTTCTTCTAAAAGACAATCAACAAAGACATCGCGTCTTCTCTTCTCATCTCCTAATCTTTGCGGACGAATGCGACTTGCCTCGACAGTTCAAACAGCGATACGGTAAACACCCTTGAGTCAGAGCCGGTAACACATGTGCTAGAACTATGGCAACGTCATCCTAAAAAAACACAAAATAGTTCTCGCCTTAGTTAGGCGAACTACGTCGACTCTGATCCTCATTATCCTGATGAGGTATGTAGGTAGCGGGGTAGGGCCCGTTCGAGCATATTCTTTATTTTCCCTATATTTTCCCCTCTTTCTTTTCATTTTCTTTTCCAGTTCCCTTCTCATTTATCATTCCCATTCTAGTTAGTTGTTCATTTGTTCAGCATCAGTTATTTCTCACCCTTTGAAACAAACAAGCAAGCGTGGATCCCGTCGGGTATGGCGGACGGTCTGGGATGCTAATACCTTCCAAAGTCGTAACCGACTCCCGAACCCAGATATTTGGTTCGCAAGGCCTCGTCCTTTCCTTCTTTCTCAGGTTTGTGCAGCATTACCTTTCCCTTTCTTTCGGGATAAAAATATCTGGCTGGCGACTCTACCTTTTCCGTGCCACCTTCGCGTTTGTACTAGGTTTGTGCAGCATAACCTAGTGATGTAACTCAGAATTGATAGATGATAATGCTTGTGCAATTGATGTCTACGTGTGTATCCTTGGAAATTAATTATATTGTGCTGTAACGGAGAATACTTGAAATGGGTATTAGAATGAGTCCCATAGGAAGTAGTAATAATGGCTAGAGATGGGTATTACATCGGGTCTCATGGGGAGCTTAAGATAATAAGTCTTGAGGTAGGTATTACAAGGAGTCCCACGGGATGCAAACGGATAATTCTTGAGGTGGTTATTACGTAGAGTCCCATGGGAAGAAAAATAATAAATCTTGAGGTGGGTATTACACTGAGTCCCACTGAAACCAAAAGAGTAAGTCTTGTGGTAGGTATTACACTGAGTCCCACGAGAAGCAAAAGAGTAAGTCTTGAGGTGGTTATTACACTGAGTCTCACGGGAAGCAATAAAGTAAGTCTTGAGGTTGGTATTACACTGAGTCCCACGGGAAGGAAAAGAGTTAGTCTTGAGGTGGGTATTACACTGAGTCCCATGGGAAGCAAAAGAGTATGTATTGAGGTGGGTATTACACTGAGTCTAATGGGAATCAAAAGAGTATGTCTTGAGGTGGTTATTTCACTGAATCCCATAAGAAGCGATGATTTTAAGGCTTGAAATGGGTATTTCACTGATTTCTATAGAAAGGAATCATAGAATCCAAATCTTTTTAGTATGCCAAGTAAATACAAGGATCTATGACTCATGTCGACTTCTATATTTAGAAGAGGACAGGAAAAAGGGATGCCTTGATGGGATTTCTGGCTAGTGATAGTTGAGTAGTGAACTTATGATCAGCTTATTTCCATATAGTGTGAGATTGTGAACCCAAAGTTTTGTCATTTCCCTTTGACTTGACTTAGGATTGGTTAGAACCTTGTAAATCTGAGAGAATCCATAAGATAAGGAACTCACTGATATATTATCTCACCCTAATATCATTGTTATTTTAAGAAATTGTTTGCTGGTCTGAATTACAAGTGGAGCAATGCTTGAATGTTTGAAGAGAAGCTTAGTTAGAGTTTTCCGTTGTGTATTATTTCGTGTACAATGAAGGATATTGTACCTTGATCTAAGATTTTATTGTTTTGGATAATTTACATGTCTTGCACCATAGGTTGTATTTATGATAGAAATTGTCAAGTATGTGAATTATGCCATTAGGCACTTATGATGATGTCAGTACCAAATATTAACACTTGTAAGATATTATTCTAGCAATATATTATACAGTGTGTTACAATTATTATTGAAATAAACAATCACTTATATTAAATAAGTAATGGTTAGTGTCATACCCCAAATTTGTCTTACCCGCATATTTACTATTCAAAAATAAATTGGTCTGTTCAATCAGATTTCCATTTGGATTTACCGGATCATGTGTGTGGTCAAATCATGGGGGGTCTATTTTTGGATCATTATGCCTTTATCTCTTTTTAATTCTAATTCAAAGTTTTTTTTTCTTTCTATTATTGTTCTTAACTTTCTTTCAAAAAATTATACTTATCATTATTTCTATCTCATTTACTATTATGGATACTATTACTTTTATTTTTAATATTCGCATTATTATTTTCATCATTATTGTTTTTTATTATTATTATTATTATTATTTTTGTTATTATGGCTATTACCATTCTATTATTCTCTTATTGTTACTCTATTATTATTATTAGTACTTTTTATTTTTCATTACTATCTTCTCTTACTATTTTCATTATTATTATTATTTTTATTATTATTATTTATTATCATTACTTAAATTCATTCCATTATTATAAAAATGATGAAAGGATAAAAAAATCCAGCTGTACAGGATTCCACCATCCCAATCACGTTACCGCACAACACATTCTACACTAAGTTCATTTTACAAACAAATTGGGCCCTACCATGTGCAATTTGATATCAGGAAAATCTCACTAGCCAAACGAAGTATCATCACTTTGCCCACACAAACCCTCACAACGTGATTCATTTTCTCAGCAGTAAGTTTTTTCATCACCAGCTGTAATAACAACCAAAATGCAAGGCAACAACATTGCCTATTTTTATCCGATATTTTCACCCAAGCCTTCCTGTAATACCCCTCGTTTTTCTTCTATTTAAGAATGCAGATTCTTCATTCCAAACAAAGCTAAGGAAAAATTAATTAAACTCTGCATAAAATCCAAAAAGAAAAAAACCAAGCTCCATAAATTCTGCGAAAATAAACAACCTGCAAATCATAACTCAGCCACAGTATCCTCCACTATAACCACAAATCAAAACTGAAACTTGAGTGGTGAGAGTGTGAAATCTGGAAATAACGCAAACCGCGTGAGGGAGTGATGAATCCGTGGAATCTGAGAAGAGCAATACCAAAACATTTCAAAACAAATCGGGATTTCGCGAACGGATCTCAAAACTTTCATCACCGTGAAAACACGTAGAAGACCCAATTCGAGCAACCAAACGCGCAAAGCCGTTTCGTCACAACAGATCCGACCGTATCAAAGGACGACCAAACTCCGAACACAGCAAACACCACTGTTCGTCGGCCGCTGATTGAGGTTAAAGGGGTCACCGCCGCCGGCACAGAGTGAGGATGAGTCGGTGAGGAGAGCCAACGCCGCGAGGAACCTTGACGAAGATGGAAACCACCACCGCGTTGCGAATGGACTGCCGATTGAGAGATACCACAAAGCCAAGCTGGGACCGCCGGTCTGTCGCCGCCGTGTGAATCAATTTGTTGGATTACCTTGTTTTTGCTAAGTCGCGTTTTACAGGGGGTGGGTTTCAATACCTATTATGTTTATTTCATTTTATGTGGAACCTTTTTTTTATTTTATTTTTTATTATTATATGCTATTATCTTGTTTTTCTTGTTTTTTATTTTATTTTTGTGTTGTTCTTTGGATCTAGGGTTTTAAGGCCAATGGATCTGTTTTCTGTACCCATAGATCTTCAATACACCCTCCTCACTTTGTATTTTCTTTTTTTATGATTTAATTTTCAATTTATAATTTTTTTTTCATGGTCTATGATATAACGGTGTTTTCTTGATATTCGGTATTGAACCGACGTTATCGAAATCGTTATGAGACTATATTTTATTTCTTTTAGATCTAATATTTATTAATTAAATAATTTAGATCTATTATTGTTAATTTATTTATTTTATAGGCCTATGATATAATCATAAACGTTTCGATATTCGATTCTAAATCGACTTTATCAAAGTTGTTATGAGGCCATTTTCAATTTTATTATTCATTATTATTTAATCGATTATTCGATTTATTCGGTTAATGATAAAAATGAGATATTTGATTATTTAATCGACGTTATCCATTAAATTGAGACCGATTCATTATTTTTATCCGTTATTCTATCTTATTATTTGGGCCTATGATAAAAACTATGGTTTATCGATATTCCATTAAGCGACGTTATCTAAACCGATTTGAGGCCGACTTTTCCTTATTTATTATTTTATCAATTTATTAATTATTTTACATCTTGGTCTATGATATTATTATCCAATTTGTGACATTCCACTTTGCGACGTTGTCCAAATTGATATGAGACTGTTTCCTATTATTTCTTATGGTTTCTAATTAATTTTAGATCCATTATTATTTATGGACTTTACAATTTAATTCGGCCAATGATAAATGGTGATATTCGATTTCTAATAAATCGACGTTATCCCCTAATTTGAGGCCACTCGTTTATTTCTTCTTATTATTTCTCATTATCTCAATTTATTTTATTTTGGCCGATGAATAAATATTTAAATAATCGATTTCGAATAAATCAACGTTATTTAAATTAAATATGAGGCCAAACTCTTATTTTATTATTATTTTGATTTTATTTTATTTTTACGGTCGATGATATAACAAACGATCTAAATGTTCGATTTCGACAAATCGATGTCATTTAGATCAATATGAGACCTATTGTACTCTTTTATCGCATTTCTTTTATTTAAATAATTATTCGATTTATAAAGTAATGCTCGACTTCTCATAGAATGATTCTAACTTTGAATCGATTCTAAGACAATTAAAGAGCTACATTTTGATGCTTTCGGTTTAATTTCGAGCTCCAACGACTCCGTTTTAGCTTAGGACTAGGAATCAACCTCGCATAACCATTAATCCTTAATCTCCATTTTTGCACTTATCCTTCGCGATCGCTTTATGCCTCGCAATAGACCTACCAAGATGCTTCTTTTAAATTCAAACCATTGATCCAACGTCAAGTGGTCTTAGGTATTAAAATACTTTAATAATATGAGAAATATTGTACGCCACGAGCCTTAAGTGGTAGAAAGGAGGATTACGAGTTCTCGTTATTCACTCTGATTATTCCGTTGCAAGACACTTAGCTTGTTGGTTCGGAATAAGCTACCCATAGTCTTTACTACAATTCAACTCCTAAAGAAAGATAATAAAAATTAAATCCTTTTCCCCTTTTAGCAAGTAATTCATCAGGCATAGACATCCTTTCGCGCGTGGCAACTTAGAAGGTTCCCATCGAGTACGATGGATGTAGGGGGGGCTAATACCTTCCCCCTGCATAACCGACTTCCGAACCAAGGCAATGGTTTCGACGACCTTGTTTTTTATCCTTTCTTCCCGGGTTATATCTATATTTTCCATTTCCCTCTTTGGGAATAAATCAAAATTAGGTGGCGACTCTCAAGTCAGCCCAGTCGCGACTGCATTCGCGAGGATCATATTTTCCGAGGTACGACAGCTGGCGACTCTGTTGGGGACTGGTTCACCCCTATGCAAGTCAAGCCTAATCTAGGTTGCTTCGCGCTTGTTTGTATGTTTGCCTTATGCTTTACTTGTTTATTTTTTCCGCTTTCGTTATCGCTTTCCATATTATACCTTGTGGTTCTTGGGTCGATACTCTGAGTGCAAGAGAAACTTGAGTGAAGGGCTCTATACCTGGGTCTGTGAGTATAAGTATAATCTAGAAGTGGTGGTGTAGTATGGCCTCCCGAAGGAACCTCTCTCGTGGGTTGTCGATACGAAAACATCACTTGGAGTAGATTCTAATGAGAACACTGACGACCGTCAAATTCTTGACGTGTGTGCTCAGTTATTTTCATTAAGGTCGTCGACTCTGAGGACCTTTAGAACCTTAAACCGTGTGGCTTAAAACATTGGTTGATGGTCACGTAGTATGGGGCACCGGAGTTCGTCTTCGTGTGGCTCGATATGAAGACCTCACTCAGAATAGACTTTCTCAATGGAGTTGATTGACTATCAAAAAAATTGACACGTGCATCAAACAATTGAGGAAGGTCTATAACTCTGAGACTTTGTTTTAAACCCCGTGTCGGTGGTCGCGTAGTATGGGGCACCGAGAGACTTCCCTCTCGCGTGGCTAGATACGAAGATCTCACCCAAAAGAGATTCCTATGGTGGAGTCAATCAACTGTCATGCTTCTGGCGTGTGTGATGAACAACCACAGGGATTGTTAACTTTGGGGAACCTTTAAGCTTTATAGCTTACCCGGCGAAATCCTTGTGAGGAAAGCAATCTGAGTATCCTCCATACGTACCTTGGACTTATGGTACCATGACTTTATGATTAACATCTTTTCGCATTTTATTTGCATATCATTGCATCCATTTTTGCATTCATAGTCGCTCATGTTCATTCGTTCTCGTCTTCAGAATTGTTGAGTACCCGTCAAGCTGATTCCTCCACGCAGATACAGAACTAGGGCCCACGAAAGAAGAAGAATGGCCGAACAAGAAGAACACAACAAGTGAGTCAGGGAAGACATTGAGGACCTGAAGAGCAGTGTAAGCAAGATCATGGAAATTCTCCAAGCCTTGGCTACTAAGGACACTCCAGCTCAAAGGACCGTCACCTCTGAAGTCGGTAGTTTCGTCATTAACGCAGAATCTTCAAGACCCGCTAGCACATGGCCAGAATTTGGATTGCCACCGGGTTATACTCCGCCATTTGCAACTACTCAGATGACTGGTACATCCACTTTTTTCGAACCTGGAGTGTTCGCTGACTCTCAACCTAATATGCATACTGTTGCCCAAACTGCTTATGTGAATCCTCTCTTCGTGCATAATCCACCATCTTCAGTACAAGGAAAGGCTGGAAATATCGAGGATGTTAGGGAACAATGCATGACTTTGGAGAAAAGGATAAGAGCTGTTGAAGGATTTGATGTCTTCAACGCTGCTGCATCAGACATGTGCCTGGTTTCGAACTTGGTTATGCCAGACAAGTTCAAAATGCTAATATTTGAAAAATATAAGGGAGATACTTTCCCAAAAAGCCACATGATCATGTACTGCCGCAAAATGGCCGCCCATGCTGATAAGGACAAATTTCTCATTCATTGCTTCCAAGATAGCTTGAGTGGGGCATCTTTGAAATGGTATATGGGACTCGAGAAAAGCCGTATCCAATGCTGGCAGGATTTGCTTGATGCATTCCTGAGACAATACAAATACAATCTAGACATGGCGCCTGACCGCCGTCAGCTTCAAAACATGTCTCAGAAAGAAAAAGAATCATTCAAAGAGTATGCTCAGCGCTGGAGAGAGCTAGCTGCTCAGGTTGAGCCTCCCTTGGCGGAGAAAGAACTGACTGGTCTGTTCATGGACACTCTTCAACCTCTATACTGGGAAAGGATGATAGGTAGCGTATCATCTAGTTTTGCTGACCTAGTCACTATCGGAGAAAGGCTAGAGGAAGGAATCAGAAAGGGCAAGTTCGGAAGTGCTGAAGCTTCTAATGCTGCGAGAAAATCCTCTAGGAATTTTCAAAAGAAGAAAGAGGGTGATACTCATGCTGTCAACACTGAAAGAAGACCCTACTACAGGCAGCAACAATATGGTGAAGCCCAGGTAGCCACAATTGCTCCTATGGTTAATACTCCGCTAGCCCGAGCTCATCTACAAAGGAATGTTGGTCAGAATCAGACTCGCAATCCAAGGTCCAGGGCTCCTATTGATCCTATTCCCATGAAGTATGCTGAGATTTTCCCTGAACTGTGCAAAAAAGGTCTTGTCACCACCAGACCTCTTATTCCTCCCAATCCTCTTCCACCAGGATTTAGGAGTGATCTTCATTGCCCCTTCCATGAAGGAGCTGCAGGTCATGATATTGAAAACTGTTTTGCTTTCCAAGCTCGAGTTCAGGACTTGGTCATGGGAGACTTGCTCACCTTTACACCGAGAAAGGTTCCCAGGGTTGAAATAGATCCCATGCCGAAACAAAGTGGCTAAAGATTTGATCGAAGAATCACAGGTTACTACCTAAAATCATTGGATCGAACGGGAAATCTCATCCTTGCTACTGATTAGACATTAGGCCTTGTTTCTTTTCAGTTTTAATTTCCTTGTTTATGTTATGTGTACTTGTTTAAAGACTTTGTTTGTTTTTTAATGTTAATGTTAATGAAATAAGCATCGCATGTTTTTGAATCAATTCATTCACCTTCATATTTGTGCGTATTTATGCTTTTCATTTTCAAAAATTCCAAACAATATATACCATTGTTTCTCTTATTCATTTATTGTATAAGCAATGATTGGAGGGAGGATGACAAAAAATATCCAAATTGTTGAATGGTATGCTTTCAAAATAAAACCTTGCTGATGATATACAAGCATTGTTTCAACTCCCAAACACTGGAGAAATAAGGAAGTTAATCCATTGCTAACCCCTTTGAGCCTAGAAGTTGGAGTTTCTTTCTACACGAAAAAAACCCATAATTTTAACCCGGGGCAGGGTAATTCTCAATTAATTCGAATATGCACTCAATTTTAGGAAGATCCTTCCTTACACCTTTCAATAAGGGTTTCAAGCCCAAGTTTCCCTTTGCACGATTTGTCAAGGAAGTTAGTGGCAGTCATTGTCCAAATCAAAAATGAAAAAAGCCGCTAAGTCAACACCTAAAAGGCGACTTAGGCAAAAATAAAAGCATCCTGCTGGAATGAAAACTTCAAAGACACAGTCCAGGAAAAAGTTAGGGACAATAAGAATTTCAAATCATGAGAGATCATCGGAAATCCTCAACAAACAAAGATGAGCTGATCCAAAATCCTCATCAAATAAACCAACAAATGTTGGGAAATAAGCAACGACTGTTGTCCAATAATCCTTTGGCTTCTGAGCCATCTTCATCAGTGCAATCTTAAGTAATCTGAATGCATAAGTTAGATTAGTTGAGTGTAGGACTGGAGGTCATCATGGAGTATGGGTTGGGTAAAAATTAAATTTTGAGCCTTATATCCTTTTGTTTCATAAAACCGTGAACCAGACCCCGTTACAACCCTTTAAAGACCTAATTAAAGCTAGGTTTGTTTTGAAATCATATCGTAGAAAGGTTGTGTAAGCTGACTCCCCATGAGATTTGCCAATGATTCGCTTTGGTATCTTACCTTTTGCATTGTCTGTTCAATTTGCAATATCTTTCACTTTGTGTGTCTGAATAAACATTGCATTCTTACTAGTGATTCAGTTTCTATACACCAATATCATTCCAATAATGATTTTGATTTCAAAAATTATGCTTGAGTACTGTATTAAAATTAACATTTTTGAATGAATATTTTATTTGCAAGCAAGCACTCATCATCTAGGAATTTTAAACTGTTGAGAAACTTGACCAGTAATCTTATCAGGGGCACCTTGCAGTCCAAGATCTTGTTATTCAGCGAATTTCTCTCCAAGACTCATGCTGGGGCAAGTGGTCCAAGCAACTGGGCAAACAGTCATTCCTGAATTAATCAACATGGGGCAGTCTACTTCAAGCAATCCCCAAGCAAATCTTATCATTCCTTCCCAATAGGATCAACATCATTGATACTTCTAACAAGTGTGATAGAAGTCATGTTCAGGATATCTTTCAAGGGGCATAGTTTGCAGAGTTCACTGTGTTGTGGAATCAGCTGTTTCAGCCGCACCTCTCCAAAGAGTCTTATCCCGTGGTCTCAGCATTTGCATTGCAATCTTTGCACCATTTACATCATACATTTTCATATCAAGCATAACACGAAGTTTACTTCATGCTCGTATGCATTTTCTGAGGTCTTGTTGTCTTACCTTATGGTCAAAGTCCAATTTCTATTGGCAACCACCAAAAATCGAAGTCCAACTCACTTGGCACCTACCAAAGCAGTCGTGTCTGTCACCCTGTCTTTCGTGTTTTTTTTCCCTTCAAATTTGTCTTATTGATAAATTTGACGTGGATATTTTCTTTTCCTTCAAACTGTGCTAAGTTTGGCGTGGAACCCTTTTCCTTCAAACTGTGGTAAGTTTGGCGTGGAACCCTTTTCCTTCAAACTGTGTTAAGTTTGGCGTGGAACCCATATTCCTTCAAACTGTGTCAATTTTGGCGTGGAACCATTTTCCTTCAAACTATGTTAAGTTTGGCGTGGAACCCCTTTTCCTTCAAACTGTGTCAATTTTGGCGTGGAACCATTTTCCTTCAAACTGTGCTAAGTTTGGCGTGGAACCCTTTTCCTTCAAACTGTGGTAAGTTTGGTGTGGAACCCTTTTCCTTCAAACTGTGTTAAGTTTGGCGTGGAACCTCTTTTCCTTCAAACTGTGTCAATTTTGGCGTGGAACCATTTTCCTTCAAACTGTGTTAAGTTTGGCGTGGAACCCCTTTTCCTTCAAACCGTGTCAATTTTGGCGTGGAACCATTTTCCTTCAAACTGTGTCAAGTTTTGCATGGAACCCTTTTCCTTCAAACTGTGTCAAGTTTGGCATGGAACCCTTTTCCTTCAAATTTGTCTTATTGATAAATTTGGCGTGGATATCTTCTTTTCCTTCAAACTGTGTCAAGTTTAGCATGAAACTCTTTTCCTTCAAACTTTGTAAAGTTTGACGTGGACCCCTTCTTTCAAATTTCTCTCTCCGGTTGGTCCCATTGAGGAATTCAATTTATTTCTTCCAAATTTTCTCTCCGGTTAACCCTATTATGAAGTTCTCAATTTCCTTCAATATTTTCACTCCGGTTGATCCCATTGAGAAGTTATCTGTTTCTTTCCAATTTCTCTTTCCGGTTAATCCCATTGAGAAATTTCGATGTGCGTCTTCCTAACAACCTTATTAAGTGTTTCATTTTATTCCAATCTCTCTCTTTGATTCATCCCATTAAGAATTTGGAAAAGAATCTCTATTTCAGGTTGGAAAATTTGATGTTCCCCTTGGTATACCCACATAAGTTGGCCTCATTCCACATCTGATGTTTTTAGATGTTTCGGACGTTGATTTCCAAGTTTGATGCATATGCATCTATAGACTTTTCTGAATGTCTTTAATTTATTCTTCTCATCTCAAGTGTTCCTGATTGTTCCCCGTCGTCCAGACGGATTTCCAGGAATATCTTGTTTTCCCAGCTAAATTTTCTTATCTTTGCTATTTGTCAGTCTTTTCTCCTCATTCAATCTTTTCATTATTCCCATCAACTTGGTGTCTCATATCATATTGCATTCATCCCCAACCATTGCATCCATACATACATCTCATGCTTCACCATCGCATTGCATTTTGCATCGGACAAATTTTGGGTCTTCTTATATCTAATTGGCTTTTACCCTGAAATTGAACGCCTCATGGCAATTCAATTTCTTCGGGTGCAAGACAATCAGATAGGGGTATCTGTCATACCCCAAATTTGTTCTGCCCGCATACTTACTATTCAAAAATAAATTGGTCTGTTCAATCAGATTTCCATTTGGATTTACCGGATCATGTGTGTGGTCAAATCATCGGGGGTCTATTTTTGGATCATTATGCCTTTATCTCTTTTTAATTCTAATTCAAAGTTTTTTTCTTTCTATTATTGTTCTTAACTTTCTTTCAAAAAATTATACTTATCATTATTTCTATCTCATTTACTATTATGGATACTATTACTATTATTTTTAATATTTGTATTATTATTTTCATCATTATTGTTTATTATTATTATTATTATTATTATTATTATTATTTTGTTATTATGGCTATTACCATTCTATTATTCTCTTATTGTTACTCTATTATTATTATTAGTACTTTTTATTTTTCATTACTATCTTCTCTTACTATTGTCATTATTATTATTATTTTTATTATTATTTATTACCATTACTTAAATTCATTCCATTATTATAAAAATGATGAAAGGATCAAAAAATCCAGATGTACGGGATTCCACCATCCCAATCATGTTACCGCACAACACATTCTACACTAAGTTCATTTTACAAACAAATTGGGCCCTACCATGTGCAATTTGTTATCAAGAAAATCTCACTAGCCAAACAAAGTATCATCACTTTGCCCACACAAACCCTCACCACGTGATTCATTTTCTCAGCAGTAAGTTTTTTCATCACCAGCTGTAATAACAACCAAAACGCAAGGCGACAACATTGCCTATTTGTATCCGATATTTTCACCCAAGCCTTCCTGTAATACCCCTCGTTTTTCTTCTATTTAAGAATGCATATTCTTCATTCCAAACAAAGCTAAGGAAAAATTAATTAAACTCTGCATAAAATCCAAAAAGAAAAAAACCAAGCTCCATAAATTTTGCGAAAATAAACAACCTGCAAATCATAACTAAACCGCAGTATCCTCCACTATAACCACAAATCAAAACTGAAACTTGAGTGGTGAGAGTGTGAAATCTGGAAATAACGCAAACCGCGTGAGGGAGTGATGAATTCGTGGAATCTGAGAAGAGCAATACCAAAACATTTCAAAACAAACCAGGCTTTCGCGAATGGATCTCAAAACTTTCATCACCAAGAAAACGCGTAGCAGACCCAATTCGAGCAACCAAACGCGCAAAGCTGTTTCGTCCCAGCAGATCTGACCGTGTCAAAGTACGAACACCGCGCGAACACAACAAACACCACCGTTCGTCGGCCGCTGATTGAGGTTAAAGGGGTCACTGCCGCCGGCACAGAGTGAGGATGAGTCGGTGAGGAGAGCCAATGCCGCGAGGAACCTTGACAAAGATCGAAACCACCACCGCGTTGTGAATCGACCGCCGATTGAGAGATACCGCGAAGCCAAGCTAAGACCGTCGGTCTGTCGCCGCCGTGTGAATCAATTTGTTGGATTACCTTGTTTTTGCTAAGTCTCGTTTTACAGGGGGTGGGTTTCAATACCTATTGCGTTTATTTCATTTTATGTGGAACGTTTTTTTATTTTATTTTTTATTATTATATGCTATTATCCTATTTTTCTTGTTTTTATTTTTATTTTTGTGCTGTTCTTTGGATCTAGGGTTTTAAGGCCCATGGATCTGTTTTTTGTACCCATAGATCTGCAATACACCCTCCTCACTTAGTATTTTCTTTTTTATGATTTAATTTTCAATTTATAATTTATTTTTTTCATGGTCTATGATATAACCGCGTTTTATTGATACTCGGTATTGAATCGACGTTATCAAAATCGTTATGAGACTATATTTTATTTCTTTTAGATCTAATATTTATTAATTAAATAATTTAGATCTATTATTGTTAATTTATTTATTTTATAGGCCTATGATATAATCATAAACTTTTCGATATTCGATTCTAAATCGGCGTTATCAAAGTTGTTATGAGGCCATTTTCAATTTTATTATTCATTATTATTTAATTGATTATTCGATTTATTCGTTTAATGATAAAAATGAGATATTCGATTATTTAATCGACGTTATCCATTAAATTGAGACCGATTCATTATTTTTATCCGTTATTCTATCTTATTATTTCGGCCTATGATAAAAACTATGGCTTATCGATATTCCATAAGCGACGTTATCTAAACCGATTTGAGGCCGACTTTTCCTTATTTATTATTTTATCAATTTATTGATTATTTTACATCTTGGTCTATGATATTATTATCCAATTTGTGACATTCCACTTTGCGACGTTGTCCAAATTGATATGAGACCGTTTCCTATTATTTCTTATGGTTTCTAATTAATTTTAGATCCATTATTATTTATCGACTTTACTATTTAATTCGGCCAATGATAAATGGTGATATTCGATTTCTAATAAATCGACATTATCCCCTAATTTGAGGCCACTCGTTTATTTCTTCTTATTATTTCTCATTATCTCAATTTATTTTATTTTGGCCGATGAATAAATATTTAAATAATCGATTTCGAATAAATCAACGTTATTTAAATTAAATATGAGGCCAAACTCTTATTTTATTATTATTTTGATTTTATTTTATTTTTACGGTCGATGATATAACAAACGATCTAAATGTTCGATTTCGACAAATCGATGTCATTTAGATCAATATGAGACCTATTGTACTCTTTTATCGCATTTCTTTTATTTAAATAATTATTCGATTTATAAAGTAATGCTCGACTTCTCATAGAATGATTCTAACTTTGAATCGATTCTAAGACAGTTAAAGAGCTACATTTTGATGCTTTCGGTTTAATTTCGAGCTCCAACGGCTCCGTTTTAGCTTAGGACTAGGAATCGACCTCGCATAACCATTAATCCTTAATCTCCATTTTTGCACTTATCCTTCGCGATCGCTTTATGCCTCGCAATAGACCTACCAAGATGCTTCTTTTAAATTCAAACCATTGATCCAACGTCAAGTGGTCTTAGGTATTAAAATACTTTAATAATATGAGAAATATTGTACGCCACGAGCCTTAAGTGGTAGAAAGGAGGATTACGAGTTCTCGTTATTCACTCTGATTATTCCGTCGCAAGACACTTAGCTTGTTTGTTCGGAATAAGCTACCCATAGTCTTTACTACAATTCAACTCCTAAAGAAAGATAATAAAAATTAAATCCTTTTCCCCTTTTAGCAAGTAATTCATCAGGCATAGACATCCTTTCGCGCGTGACAACTTAGAAGGTTCCCATCGAGTACGATGGATGTAGGGGGTGCTAATACCTTCCCCCTGCATAACCGACTTCCGAACCAAGGCAATGGTTTCGACGACCTTGTTTTTTATCCTTTCTTCCCGGGTTTTATCTATATTTTCCCTTTCCCTCTTTGGGAATAAATCAAAATTAGGTGGCGACTCTCAAGTCAGCCCAGCCGCGACTGCATTCGTGAGGATCCTATTTTCCGAGGTACGACAGTTAGTATTTACATACTGTAAACACCCCAAATTTGCCCTCACCCATTCACACCATGGCTTGTGATCATTTAATATGCATAAACTCAAGCATAACATACTCAAACACACTCCCTCTTGCAAACTTCTTCGAATCTCTCTGCCCAGACTTCAAACACCCAAACCATTTTCACCAATCATCTCACCATGTTTCATTGAGTAGAAAGCATCAAAGAACCAAGCCTGAAACAAGCCATAACACCACTTCACCATTTTCACTCCAACTAGCAGTTTCATTCGAAACTCTCTCCACAGCTCACAAACATCCAAACAAACTCCATAAACCTTCTCTACTCATCATCTGGACCACAAAGCACCCTTCACCCTTGCCAGAAATAGCCTGAATCACCATGGCCATTTTCAACTGAGCTTGAGCAGAAGCTGCTCAAACTCTTCATCCAGCCAACATAAACTTCTCCAAAGCATTCTAGCATCATCAAGAGGTCAAGTGGAGTGGATTTCACAAGGAGGGGAGGCCTGAAAGTTGCTGAAGTGAAAGCTTCGAATCTCAGGTAGCTCAAGAAATATTTTTCCAGAAATCATTTTTTAAGTTCTTAATCTGTTCTATATGCCTTCCTGATCATGAATATGCATTTGGTTTTGAAAATGGTGGAGAGATGAGAGTTTACCATGCTTCTGAAACTTTTTGCCCTAGAAATAGATTGCTTCGATTCAGCCATTGTAGGAATGATAAATTTGTTTTGAGTTGGGGTTTTGATTCGTGAGTGAGTGGGGATCATTCCTGTGTTCTTAGATTTCGTTTTAGATACGTGTGGAGTGAGTTAGGGATTTTGGGTGAACGGAGAAGATGACCGGAACACTGTTCCGGTCATCTGAATGTGTTTAACGGCGAGATTAGGGCATAAGCATTGATTAGTGAAATTTGAATTTGAGCCGTGAGATGTGGCGCGCAGTCAACTCCCGCGCGTGTGACTTTGAATTCAGGCCCTTGGATCAGCTGACTTCTCTTTAATTCATTTAAAATTCATTTATTTTCATTTTCTTTTCATTTGTTTTGCATAATTAATTTAAAATAGCAAAAATGTCTTAAAAATTATGAAACTTTTTCTCATGAGTTTTAATAATTTTTATGACACAAAAATATTTTTGTTTTTATTTTTATCATTAAAAAAGTATTTTTAAATATTTAAAAGATTATTTTTAATTGATTAATGGAAATTAATTTATTAAAAATACTTTTAGGTATATAAAAATCACCAAAAAATTCATGAAATGTTCTAAGACATTTAGAAACATTGTCCAACCTTCAAACCAAATTTCTTTTTGGATCTTGATGCATTTTGAGAATTTTCCATTGAATTAAAATCATTTTTGTGCATTATTTTGATCATAAGTTCAAAAAATCATTTCTGCCTATCTATGAAGAGTTGGACATTGATTCTTTTTGCATTGCATTGTGTTTAGTATGAAGTTTCTAGGATTAAATGGCCATGATTTTATTCCTAATTTTCAATTTGTTTGGTATTTCTTTTGTTTAGGAACCCTAAAAACCCTAATAACTTGTAAAAAACCATAACTTGAGATTGGTTAAGAGTTGAGACCTCCCCTTTGGACATTGGTTTAGTATAAGATTAGGGGTCCTTTGAGTGGCATTTTCCATTTTTTATCTTAGGGTTTGCTTCTGTCTTTGGTTTTTGTTTGATGTTTGATTCATAAACCCTAGTTTGGGCTTCCATTTGCATACCTCTTGCATTCTCTTGTATAACATGACTTGCCATGACATTTCAAGCATCCATTTGTTTCATTTGACATCATAAGACATATTGAAAGCATGTTTGATCATTGCATCATGTGGTTGCCATATTGTATGCCATGTGCACTTCATAACTTTTCATGTGTTTTCATGGTTCCTAACTTGCTTCATTTGCATTCATAAACTTGTATGACCATTTCCATGTGCTGCCTCATGTTTGTAGCATCTCATAACATCATTTGCATCATGTGTATGCTTCTGGTTTTGTTTCTCACCATGTCATTTCATCTCATCTTGCATTGCATTGCATTTCTTTTCTAACCTTTTCAGGTGGTAAGTGACTTGAGAAGTGAATTTGCCTTCACTTCTCATAACCTTTCTTTTCATCTCTCTTGCATCCATTGCTGCATTTCTATATGTGTTTGAGATTGAGCTTGCTCATTCTTCTTCTCCCCACTTTCTTTCTTCAAGTGACTTGACTTCTTGAATGAAGCAAGTCACTTTGCTTCTCTTGATCCTTTCATCTGCTTCCTGGTGGCTCCATTGAAGACTTCTCTTGAAAACTTCACAAACCTTAGGAACAACCAAGCATGACAATGATTAGGGTTTTGATTAGTCTCCCCTCTTAGTTTTACCTTTGTGTCTCTTTTGAGTCTTCTCTTCTCATCTCATAATCAGGGACTAAACCCTAAAGGCTTTAAGGCTTTGTGATTAAGCTTATGCCTGCATCCTTCTCTTAGGATGGAGTGTATAACTTCAATCCTAAGTGTTAAACCCTTAATGTGTTTAACTCCTTTAATCAATTCACTTAATAATCATCAAGACATCACACTTGTAACTTGGGCCTTGCATTAGGGTTCTAATTCTTCCTTAAGTGGTTAAGAAGGACTAACCCTAGTGTTAATGGACAAGTCCCCCTCAAGTTGTCTTACAAATCATAAAAATCACTTCATCATTATACCATTAATTAAAATCCACTTAATCAAAGGCTTTGTTTTGTCATGAGTTTAATCCCTAATCATGGATTAAGTTGAGGAGCTTTCCTCAGCTTAAACATTCTCATCTATTATCCTTCTATTAGGATGGTGTAATGAGTCTGTTTAATCTTTGATTATGGCTTAACCTCATTACTTAACACTAAATAAAAACACCAAAAAACATCTAAATAATCACAAGTAGGTTAATGATCTTAATCCTACACCATAGGTGATTAAGTGTGAGAATCTGACTTCACACTTAAGGTACTCTCATTACCCCTAATCAGAGGGAAGATGTGATGAGTTTACTAAATCCATTGGTTTAGGCTTAAGCTCATTATCTTATGACAAACTTCAAAAAGCAATAAAAGACTGAAAATACAAAAACAAACAATAATCGTCTCCTTCGGGATTCTTTTCTCATCTCCTTCACTCATGAACGGGAACTTGCTTCTTCCGTCTAATGCAAGACAGTTAGCACCTGAGCCAGACAGGTCATACACTTGAGCATAGACAAGTAAGCAGTTCACAAGTCAATTCATCTTTCAGTCTCTTTGGGTCGAACTACGGTGTTCTGACTTCCTCATTGCACGAGAGGATACGTAGGCATAACTTAACAGTTATCGAACAAAAGTCTCTGTATATTCCCCCTCTTTCTAGCCTCATTCTTTTAGCCTCATGATCTTGAGCATTCCATTCACTTCTTACACTGACACTTCACTTATGCACTTCACACTTCCTTCACACTGACACCTGTACATTCTCTTTCCAGCTATTTTACACACAGATTGCACTGACACTACCCCTTTAAAACACAAATCTTTTAAGCGTGGATCCCGTCGAGTACGACGGACAATCTGGGTGCTAATACCTTCCCAGGTTGTAACCAACCCCCTTTCTCAGTCTCTCTGGTTCGCAAACCGTCTTATCCATGTCTTTCTAGGTCTATGCAGCATTACCTTTCCTCCGGGATAAAAATGCCTAGCTGGCGACTCTTTTCATCTCCAGTGAGTTCACGGCTGTGTGTTCTCACTGTCCCTCTCGCCGACCGTTCGCGTCTGTACCTTTATCTGGGCCCGTCTCATTTATCGGGAGCGACAGCTTGGCGACTCTGCTGGGGATCCTTATACTGCAACCAGGGCTGCTGGTTCTTTTTGTGGGTTCCTCCTAGCGCTTGTTTGGTTTGTGTTTACTGGGGTGTTATGTGCTTATTTGTGTTTGTATTTTTGTATTTATTTTTGCTTTATGTACATTTGCTTTACTGCTTTCTTTATTGCTTTTGTATATATCATACTATCATGCTGCTGGCTGGATCTGGTCTTTGTTTTGGTGGGTGGGTGATTCATTGAGAGTTAAGGTCCTATACCTGGGACCTGAGTGACACCTAGGCTAGAGTGAATCATATTCTTTCCCATTCCATTTCGGTCTGGTGCGGGAATATGAAACACGGTTCAGATATGGGTTTCTTCTTGAGAACTCTGTGTTGCAGATTTCCTGCAATGCTAGGGCTATCTGGGAAGCCTGCTAAGTCTGGATGACCTTTATCATGACCTTCAGAAACTGAGGAGAATTAGAGGAGGATTTTTTATGGTTATTGTAAACACTGTACCTCCGGGTTAGAAGTGTTTACACTTCTCATAACTGATCCAAGTCTGAGGATCTTTGTTTTAGAACACTACCTGTGAGAGGGTTGGGCTGTTTACAGGTTTGCAGGTACCTTGACCTCAGAATACCTTGTTACTTTGATTGTTTAAGAATACTCCAATTTGGGACAGTTCTTGTGATTCTAAAACCCTGGACATGTGGCTCTTTATTTGAGTCCCCCACCTTGGTTACCGGATTTATAGACCTCCATCTGGATTTCTTACACATGGACCTATATCAGGGCATTTTGATCAGATCCAGCTCAGTCACAGACCCTTGCATATCATTTGCATACATAATCATTGCATCATATTGACATTTGCTTATTTGTTTCAGGGTATCCATCTTCATTTGGTTTTGGTTTTGACCCCATCTTCAGTATTGACCTATCTTCACCAGCATCTGCTTCAGTTATCACCAGCATCAGCTAATCAGTGGCCCCTTCTTCAGTATTATCATCAGCACCTATCTCTCCTCAGTCTTCAGCACCATGGCTCCTAAAAAGAGCAACATCACCTATCACTTTTTCCAGCCAGAGCTATCAGATATCAGGAGGATTCAGACCCTGATCACTCCAGATCACATACCATTGTTCAGGGAAAGCTATGGAGATATACTAGATATGGTTATGGATCTGGACCCTTCACAAAGAAGTCTGATTCACACTTGCATTCAATTCTATGATCCCCCACTGAGGTGTTTCACTTTCCAAGACTTTCAGTTGGGCCCTCTATTGGAAGAGTACTCATCTTTGGTTGGTATGCCTATCAGGGCTGAAATCCCTTTCAACCCTAAGATGGTATTTCCTAGCAATGGAGAAGTAGCAAAGGCTTTGCATCTGGAACCTGTCCTGGTTGAGCAGCATATGACCTCTAAAGCTGGAATCCCTGGTTTCCATCTGGATTTCTTGATCTCTCAAGCTACCCTGAAAGCTTCTTTAGGAGAGTGGAAGGCTGTCTGTGCCTTGTTGGCTTTGAGCATATATGGAATTGTATTGTTTGCAGACGAGCCTCGATTCATTAGCAAGAATGCAATCCATCTGTTCATCCTAAAGAACCCAGTGCCCACTTTATTGGGGGACCTCTACTATTCAGTGCATCAGAGGAATGAAAAGCAGAGGGGAAGATTAGTGAGGTGTTGTGCTCCATTGTTCCACACTTGGCTTCTCAGGCATTTGCCCAGGACAGATGCATTTCTGAACCCTCATCAGCAGAGCAACTGGGCTAAGAGACTCACTGCTCTAACTTCAGCAGATATCAGATGGTGCACTCAAAGCACCAAGGGCAGGGATATCATCACCAGCTGTGGGCATTTTCCCAATGTGCCTTTAATAGGAGTTAAGGGTAGTATCAATTACAATCCTCTGCTGTTCAGAAGGCAACTGGGCTATGCACTGGTCCACACTCCTAAGGCACAGGACTTGGTTGAGACTCTTTATTGTGAGAACAAGATTAATTTGACTGTTGTTAGGCAGGCTGCCTGGGCCTGGGATAATGTTCAAACCAAGGGAGTGACCATTTTGGGGAAATGCAATAATGTGGCATCAGCACAATATTATGAGTGGTCCCGTGCCAGGGCCCATTTCTCTGGGATGCCCTTTACCATAGAAGACATGCCTGAGTCATCTTCAGCACCACCCCCCGCCACTATCAGTTTGGAGGAGTTTGAGAGCTTGAAGGAAAGAAATGAGAAGCTAACCCAGGCTTTGCAGAAGACCCTCCGGGAGAGGAGTGAAGGTATGAGGGAGATTGAGAGGTTGGAGAAGTTGAGAGTAGAGCATCTGACTAAGATTGAGAAGTCTGGGGATTATATCAAAAAGTCTAAGGCTGGAGAACAAATTCTGAAGAATGCTTGCAAGGAAGCCCAGTTCCAGAGAGCAAGGACAGACTTGTATTTGAAGGAGAGCCAAGCCCGGTGGGTCAGGATCACCGAGGCTCGTACCCTGGAGGACAAGAGAGTTCAAGATAGGATGGAGCAACTGGAAGCTAATACAAAAGAACAGCAAGAAGCCCTGGCAGCAGCCCAGAGGGAGATATCAGAACTAAAGATCAAAGCAGGGGTGAAGAGGTCCAAAGACCAAAGTCAGCACAAGAAGCTAGCAGCAGCTGTTACGACCCGGAATCTCCTCATCAGGAATCTCACGGAGCGTCCGGCTGATCCTGTGACCGAAGCACTTCTCAAGGAAGTTCGTGAGGATGAGTTTGGTCTTGGTGTTTGACCATTTGTTTGTTGTTGCTTTCTTTCCATGTACTTTTATTTTCTTGTAATGTATTTTGACCCCTTAGAGGGCTTGTGTTGTAAAATGAACAATTTGTATTATTTCACCTTCTGTAATATATTTATGTTGGTTTGCTTCATCTGAGTTTTCTTCAAGCAACAACAACAGCATCTCCAAGGGTCTGGAAAGGTCAAAACTGAAGGCCAAGCCGGATACCTTGAGGACAAATAAGCATACTGCATTGCATGCTAACACTTTTGTTTGTTTTGTAGGTTTTGTTTTCTTGCCACTAACTCTGTTGTGATGTTCAGGAACTATTGCTAGGCGCCGAGTATTTCCCCTCAACCGTCCGCACCGTTATCCAACCCGTAACAACCTTCCGGGCATTCAAATGGATCAGATGCAGCAGGACCTTACTGAGGTCAGAAATCAAATGGCAAATGAAAGGCTAGAGATGAGGAATCAAATGACTCAGTTTATGGAAGTTATGAACAACATGGCTCAGAGCCAGGAAAGATTGAGGGCCATGGTGGAAAGGCAGAATCAAGAAGATCCACATATAGGAACTGCCGGCACTAGCAACAATGAAAGGGTCCAACCTCATGTTAACCCCCCTGTATTCGGACCACACCTCCATCCTGAAGTCAACATCCCTGCAAATGTTCAAGGGACTGCCACTGCAGCTAGGGTACTTCAAGAAGACCCCCAAGAGGACCAGTTTACAGTAATGGGTGCTGGGGAAGAAGCTTATGATAGAAGGTTGGATGAGATAGCCGAGAAATTGAGGTCCTTAGAGTCTCAAAACTCTCTAGGTTTCGACGTCATGGACATGGGCTTGGTAGACGGGGTCAGGATCCCCCATAAGTTTAAGCCTCCTTGTTTTGAAAAATACAACGGGACTTCATGCCCCCGGACTCATTTACAGTCATTTCTGGGAAGGCTGAAGGCCTATACTATGGATGAGAAGCTCTGGATGTTCTATTTCGAAGACAGCTTGACTGGAGCGTCAAGAGAATGGTACTCTCACTTGACAAGGGCAACTATTAGATGCTGGAAGGACCTGGCAGAGGCCTTCATCAGACAGTATCAGTATAACTTAGACATGGCACCCAACAGGACCCTCCTAATGGGAATGTCACAGTCGTCAAGGGAAAGTTTCCGAGAATATGCCCAGAGATGGAGGCAATTGGCTGCTGCTGTTCAACCACCTATGTCCGAAAGGGAAATGGCAGATATGTTCATGAACACCCTCCAGGGGACTTACATTGATAGGCTAGCTGCCTTCTCATCTACCAGCTTTGCAGATGTTGTCATAGCCGGGGAGAGAATTGAGAGCCTATTGAAGATGGGTAAGATCTCAGACAATGGTGCAAGTTCGTCCAGTAGTACAAGAAAGCCTTTTGCAGGCCCGAGAAGAACTGGCGAGACCAATGCCATCCACACCAACAGGGGCAGGCCCCAATTTGTTCACCGATCTGTAGAAGCAGTCACCATTCCTGCTCCAGCTCACCCTCAGCCAGTCTATCAACCGCCGCAGCAAAACTATCAGCAGCAACCTCAGTACCACCAACAAAATCAGTATCCTCCAAGAAATTACAACAACAGTAACACCAACAACAACAGTCAACAAAGGCCATTTCAGCAGAGGCCATCTCAAGCTAATAGGGTGATCGATCCGATCCCTATGCCATATGCTACATTGCTGCCACAACTCCTGAAACTCGACCTAGTTGAGCTAAGGACGTTGGCACCTCCAGATCCCAACAGTCTACCCAGGAACTATGACTCCAATGCTAGGTGTGCTTTTCATTCAAACGCACCTGGCCACAGTACAGAAAAGTGCAGAGCCCTGCATATGAAGGTACAAGACCTGGTAGACTCAAAAGCTCTGAATTTCGCACCACCACCCAATGTCAATAAGAACCCGATGCCGAACCACGGTGGTCCTAGAATTAACGCTATTGAAGAAGACAAACCGTCTTATTTAATAACCAGTGTGGGTCAGATCCGGACACCGTTGGTAGAGATCAAGGCTCAACTCCTGGAATGTCAAATGTTCCCGGGGTGTGAGTTGGGTTGTGCTTACTGCAATATCTCAGTGAATGGGTGCGATAATTTGAGGAATGGCGTAGATGGCCTTATTCAGAGTGGCCAACTTCAGATCACCACATCGTTTCCAACAAATCCATCAATCTCATCAGCAACAGCTTCAGAACCTCCTACAACTGCAACAACTATTGTTCCTGACAATTCTTCGGCTTCATCAACAAGTACTTCATCTATTATCTCAACTAATCAGTTATCAACAAACTTTGCTTCTACAACTCCAGCACCACTCCATTTCGAAACTCCTACGGCAACAACATCCATCCTTCCACCAATGTCTCCTACAACACCAGCAACAAATCATGAAGATGTCTCAACTGTCACCATATTCTACGATCCTGAAAGCAACTCTGCCTACAACTCAGAGGGTGCCGCTCCCATCAGGGCACCAGTCACAATTTATTATGATCCGCAGACTATCACAGTTCCTTCAACAGCTGCAATCAGTCCAGTCACCATCACGGTGCCTGGACCCGTACCTTATGAAAGCAGTAATGCCATCCCCTGGCATTACGGCTCTGACTTGTACTGTGAAGGACAAAGAATCACTTTTGAATCATCAACCCCTGCACTACAAGTTGACAATGTGGGCGGAGGCGGAGGCTTCACTCGAAGCGGACGTCTCTTCGCCCCACAAATTCAGAGACCCACTGCCGAAGCAGAAGCTGCTGCCAAGGCAAAAGGGAAGAGCCCTGTGCAGGAAGATCAAGCTGTTAAAGAAGCCTTCAAGACACCATTCGATCAAGAGGTTGATGAGTTCATGCGAATCATCAAAAAGAGTGATTATAAAATAGTGGATCAGCTTCATCAGACGCCTTCCAAGATCTCAATCCTATCATTGCTCATGTGCTCCGAAGCCCATAGGGATGCACTGCTCAAAGTCCTGCACGCAGCTTACGTGCCTGAAGAGATCACTGTCAATCAACTGGAAGCTGTAGTGGGGAATGTTAATGCTAGTCACGGACTAGGGTTCACCAATACTGATTTGACAACAGAAGGCCGTAACCATAACAAAGCCTTGCACATAACCATGGAATGCAAAGGTGCTGTCCTTTCCCATGTGCTGGTAGACACGGGGTCATCCCTCAATGTCTTACCCAAAAAGGCCCTGGTGAAGCTAGAATATGACGGATTGGCGTTGAGACCCAGCAACCTGGTGGTGAGAGCCTTTGATGGTTCAAAAAGATCGGTTCTGGGAGAGATTGAATTTCCCATAAAGATTGGCCCGCAGACCTTTAAAACTATCTTCTATGTGATGGACATTCAGCCTGCCTACAGCTGTTTGTTGGGTAGGCCATGGATCCACGCTGCTGGCGCCGTGACCTCTACCCTTCACCAGAAGTTAAAATATGAGTGGGAGGGTCAAATCGTTACAATCTGTGGAGAGGAGGACATTTTTGTCAGCCACCTGGCTACCTATAAGTACATTGAGATGGATGGAGAGATCCATGAAACAATGAGCCAGGGGTTTGAAGCCTTGAATGTGAATGAAACATCTGCTGTGCCTGGTACTTCAATATCATCATACCAACAAGCCCGGAAGGTTGTTGAGGGAGGAAACGCCCAAGGCTGGGGCAAGCTACTACCGGTGGAGAAGAAAGAAGACAGATTTGGGTTGGGTTACAAACCAACTCAACAAGATCAAGCAGCGGCTGCGAAAGAGCCCAATTTTGTGAGTGGGGGGATGCTTACCCCTGATGCTATCAACTGTCTGGAAGACGAGCTGGAAGAGGAACGCAACCTGGAAAGCTGGATTCGTCCAAAGATCCCGGGGAGCAGTGTCTCGAACTGGTCTTCCCAGGAAATTATAAGAGTTACTCATGCAGAGTAATTATTATTTCCTGTATTTTTATAAGCATGCATCAAAGTCTTGCATCTTGCCCAAGATGACAAGACTCATTTTGTAATCGGGCCATCTGTACTTTTTGTGCAAACAAGATTAATCAATGAAATATCAGACATCTTTTTGCAAATGAGTCTTTTTCTTTTCGTTCACTGTTTTTCTATTTTTCTTTTTGTACAAAAAAATAAATGGCAGTGTTTTCAAAATGACAACTTTATTTCACTTTTCTAAAACAAGATTAAAATCAAATCACTAAAATGAACAAACTGAACCCTTGCAGAGAGTGCCTTCCAGACTTCACCGACAACAGCACGGCTATGACTTCGTATGACTTTGACAATCCAATCAATCAAGCTGATGAAGGGGTTGAAGAAGAATATGAGCTTCCTGAAGAGCTAGCCAGGTTGTTAAGACAAGAGGAAAAGGTTATTACTCCTCACCAGGAGGAGGTTGAAGTGATCAATCTTGGTACAGATGAAGACGTGAAAGAGGTTAAAATCGGGGCCTGCCTACAAGACTCAGTGAAGAGACAACTGATTGATCTGCTTCGAGAATATGTGGACGTGTTTGCTTGGTCTTACCAAGATATGCCAGGGTTGGATACCGATATTGTTGTGCACAAGCTGCCTCTGAGAGAAGAATGCCCGCCAGTTAAACAGAAACTACGCCGTACTCGCCCAGACATGGCTATGAAAATCAAGGAGGAGGTACAAAAGCAATGGGACGCCGGGTTCCTTGCTGTAACTAGCTACCCGCCGTGGGTTGCTAACATAGTACCTGTGCCTAAGAAAGACGGAAAAGTAAGGATGTGTGTTGACTACCGGGATCTGAACAGAGCCAGCCCGAAAGATGACTTCCCATTACCTCACATTGATGTATTGGTGGATAACACGGCTCAGTTCTCGGTATTCTCCTTCATGGATGGATTTTCAGGATACAACCAGATTAAGATGTCACCTGAAGACATGGAGAAGACAACATTCATCACACCATGGGGCACGTTCTGTTACAAGGTAATGCCATTTGGGCTCAAGAATGCCGGCGCAACATATCAGCGGGCTATGGTAACATTATTCCACGATATGATCCATAAAGAAATAGAGTGTTATGTGGATGACATGATTGCCAAGTCCCTTACTGAAGAAGACCATCTGGTAAATCTGCTCAAATTGTTCAAGCGTCTGAGGAAGTACCAACTGAAGTTGAACCCCAACAAATGCACATTCGGGGTACGATCCGGTAAGTTGCTGGGCTTTATTGTAAGCGAGAAGGGGATTGAAGTTGACCCTGATAAAGTCAAAGCCATCCAAGAGATGCCTGCACCGAAAACAGAGAAAGAAGTTCGAGGGTTCTTAGGTCGATTGAACTACATTTCACGATTCATATCTCACCTTACGGCAACCTGTGAACCTTTGTTCAAATTGTTGAGAAAAGAACAGACGGTCAGGTGGAATGAAGACTGCCAGAAGGCTTTTGACAAGATCAAAGAATACTTACAAGAACCTCCAATCCTTATGCCTCCAGTTGAGGGAAGACCTCTGATAATGTACCTGACAGTATTAGAAGAGTCAATGGGGTGTGTGTTGGGCCAGCATGACGAGTCTGGTCGAAAAGAGTATGCAATATACTACCTAAGCAAAAAGTTTACCGACTGTGAACAACGTTATTCACTGCTCGAGAAAACTTGCTGTGCTTTAGCGTGGGCTGCTCGCCGACTGAGACAGTATATGTTGACCCACACTACTTTATTGATCTCAAAAATGGACCCAGTCAAGTACATTTTCGAGAAGCCAGCACTTACCGGACGGGTTGCAAGATGGCAAATGATCCTCACAGAATATGACATCCAATACACATCTCAGAAAGCCATCAAGGGCAGTGTACTGTCTGAATATCTTGCTGAGCAACCTATTGATGATTACCAGCCTATGAGATTTGACTTCCCTGATGAAGACATCATGTTCATTAAAGCAAAAGATCATGAAGAGCCTATTCACACTGAAGGGCCTGACCCGGAAGAAGAATGGACTATGATGTTTGACGGGGCTGTTAACATGAACGGTCGTGGTGTTGGTGCAATACTCATTACACCCAAAGGAGTTCACATGCCTTTCTCGGCAAAACTCACTTTCAACTGCACTAACAACGAAGCTGAATACGAAGCTTGCATTATGGGTCTTGAGGAAGCCATTAACCTCAGGATCAAGACGTTGGCTGTATTCGGAGATTCAGCTCTGGTAATCAATCAGACCAACGGCAAATGGTATACACACCAGGATCATCTGATACCTTACAGGGATTATACAAGAAGGTTATTGACGTTCTTCACAACAGTCAAGCTTGAGTATATCCCTCGGGACGAGAATCAGTTTGCAGATGCTCTGGCTACCATTTCGTCCATGATCAAAGTTCAAGCTGCTAACTTTGTACCTCAGATTTCAGTGTCAAGACTTGATAGACCAGCATATGTATTTGCAGCGGAAGTTGTCAAAGATGATAAGCCTTGGTTCCACGACATTAAATGCTTCTTGGAGGATCAAACATACCCACCTGGGGCATCTTCCAATGATAAGAAGACTTTGAGAAGGCTTGCTGGTAGTTTCTTTCTGAATGCTGATGGGTCTTTATACAAAAGGAACTTTGATATGATACTCCTCAGATGTGTTGACAAGACAGAAGCAGATTTACTGATGCATGAAGTGCACGAAGGCTCCTTTGGTACCCATGCTGGAGGACATGCAATGGCTAAGAAATTGTTGAGGTCAGGCTATTATTGGATCACAATGGATGCAGACTGTTGTGCCTATGCCAGGAAATGCCACAAATGCCAGATCTACGCAGATAAAGTGCATGTGCCTCCCAATCCTTTGAACGTAATGTCTTCACCCTGGCCTTTTGCTATGTGGGGCATTGACATGATCGGCAAGATTGAGCCAACTGCTTCAAATGGCCACAGATTCATCCTGGTCGCCATTGACTATTTCACCAAGTGGGTTGAAGCAGCCTCATATGCAAACGTCACAAGACAAGTGGTGGCCAGATTTCTGAAAAGAGATATCATCTGTCGATGTGGAGTTCCCGAGCGAATCATTACTGATAATGGTTCCAATCTAAACAACAAGATGATGGCAGAGCTATGCCGGGACTTCAAGATTCAACATCACAATTCTTCTCCTTACAGGCCAAAGATGAATGGCGCTGTTGAGGCGGCAAACAAGAATATCAAGAAGATTGTGCAGAAGATGGTAGTCACGTACAAAGACTGGCATGAGATGCTACCATTTGCCTTGCATGGGTACCGCACGTCAATCAGAACATCCACTGGGGCAACACCGTATCAGCTTGTGTATGGTATGGAGGCAGTCCTACCTGTTGAAGTTGAACTACCCTCTTTACGAGTATTGATGGATGTTAAGCTGAACGAAGCAGAATGGGTTAGGTCCCGATACGAGCAATTGAGTCTGATTGAAGAGAAGAGATTGGCTGCAATCTGTCATGGGCAGTTGTATCAGAAAAGAATGAAGAAGGCCTTCGATCAGAAAGTCAGGCACCGAGAGTACCAAGTAGGAGATCTTGTGCTGAAGAGAATCCTCCCTCCTCATACAGACCACAGGGGCAAGTGGACTCCAAACTATGAAGGACCATTCGTGGTAAAGAAAGTTTTCTCTGGTGGAGCACTGATGCTCAGCACCATGGATGGTGAAGATTTCCCGTCCCCTGTGAATTCAGATGCAGTTAAAAAATACTTCGCATAAAAATGACCCGCTGGACACAAAAACAGAATGTAAGTCCAGGCAAAAATAGGGCATCCCGGCGAGTCAAAAACAGAATAAAAGACTCGGGCAAAAATAAGGGAAATAAATAAAAATGTACACCCGCTGAGTTGAAAAGCCGCATTGGACAGCTCAGGCAAAAAATGGGTATCCCGATGGATCGAAAACCCGAAAGGGCGATCCATGCAAAATAAGGGAATAAGCGAACAACTGCATTCTGAATTCGTCTGTATTATCTACAACTCGGCAAGCTCTAAATGATCAAGCTTCAATCAGAATCAGCCTTCTTCAGAAAGCAAGACGAGAAGAACGTCATTGTCATACGAGTCATAGCAGAAGAGGAAGCTCCTTAAAGCGTCATCAACATTGCCAGCACTTTATTTCTCAATTTGTGACAATCTCCTCATTTATGGGGATTTGTTTCTTTGACTGTATCTTGCCAATTCAGGGCACATGAATTAATAAAATCAGATTTTCAGTCATGTCTCGTCTTGTACATTTTTATTTTGCAAAGAATTTCTGATGTCTAAAAGAAAAAACTGATTGCATAGAATACAGATGTTTATCTTCAAAAGTAAAAACACATGCTTACAGGAAATAGGCTTACTCTCAGAGGCATCCAGACTCCTATGACGGAATCCAATAAGGGATACCTCGGGACCATTTGTGCGTTTCCTTATCTTTGCAGGATTGCAGGTATCCAGAACGCAACTTGGGGCATGCAAGTTACATCTCAGCAAGCTGGCAAATCAACAAGTAATCTCAGCATCCGAAATGCTCTATCCCCAGCTGAGTTGCCTCTCATTTACTCTCCCCAGCTGAGTGGCCAACCATATTCCCCAGCTGTGGTACCATTTATTCTTCCTCAGCAGAAGGCAGAAGTCAGGGAATCATCTCCCCACAGAATCCTCAGCCTCAATTCAGAAGAGCAACGCATGAAGGAGTCACAACAGAGTACAGAAGACTTCTACAAACCCCAGCTGGGTCTCATATTACAAGGATATGTCAATCAGTGACCTATATCCCCAAGCAGATACATCTCTCCAGGTCTATCAATGATCTCATCCCCAGCTGGGATGTCCATTTCAAACAGATCGACTAAAGATCTTCGCAGCAACGGGACTCGGGTCCCGGTTTGGTATCTTTGCACAATCATAGCATTCGCATCATATTCACCCACAAAGCGTAGCATCCCGTCTAAAACGGAGCATTACGGCAAAAAAATCAAGCATAGCATAATCATAAGTCATGTTGTGAATCGAACACTTGTGAATAGTAACCATTCATCAGAATGCAGAATACAATACACAAAAATCCCCCAAAGTCCCCAGCAAAAGCAGTCGCCTCACAAATCACAAACACCCGTATATGCTCCTTTTGGCACCCGTCCGAGCCATCTTTCCCCAGTAAAGCCGCCTGAACACTCTTTGCAACAAGGTCACCCGCACTACAAATACGTCTTGACACCCGTCCGTGTCATATCCCCAGCAGAAAGCCAAAGACGTCCTCTTCGCACTCACATGTACCTATATACACTTTCCTGACACCCGTCCGTGTCATTTCCCCAGCGCAGTCACTTACACTCCCTCAACCCGTATACTTGTTGATATTATACTTGCCTCCCTCGACACTCGTCCGTGTCACTCTCCCCGGCAGTTAAACACTCATCTATACACCACTCGCTCTTATACAGATACTCGTCCGTATCTTGTATATACCAGTTACATCCCCACAGATTCAACAATAGTCTTTGTTCTTTGTTAACCAGTTGGTACTCGTCCGTACCATCATCTCAGAACATTGCGTCTAGTGTTTGTTTCTACATGATACTCGTCCGTATCATAGTCTTAAGGATGTTCGTCCGCATCTTTAATCCATACACCGTGTCAAACACCTGTGTCTTCTTGAATATAGATACTCGTCTGTGTCTATTATTCCCCAGAAGGGCCCTTTCAGATTCAACACTCGTCCGTGTTCTCTGTTAACCCGTTGATACTCGTCCGTATCATCATCTCTGAACATGTGTCAGTTTGTTTCTACCTGATACTCGTCCGTATCATAGTCTTAAGGATGCTCGTCCACATCTTTAATCTATACACAACATCTAAACACTTATACTTTCTTTTTGGTTGTAAATACTCGTCCGTGTTTACTATATCCCCAGTAGATCGCCAACAAAGCTTTTTTCTTTTTATCTAACACTCGTCCTGTGTTATGATAACCCTGAGAGCAGCCGTACCCTGCTGAGTGGTCGTCCTCCACTTCTTGATGGTCGTCCTCCATCATGCTCATCCGATGGCCGTCCCCATCGTCGATATTTAGCAGCCGTCCCCTGCTAGGTGGTCGTCCTCCACCTTTTGATGATCGTCCTTCATCATTTTATCCAATGGCCGTCCCCATTGTTGATTTTGGTTATCTGGAATTCGTCCTATGTCATGAGAAACCTCGAGAGCAGCCGTACCCTGCTGAGTGGTCGTCCTCCACTTCTTGATGGTCGTCCTCCATCATGCTCGTCCGATGGCCGTCCCCATCGTTGACCTTTTATCCGATGGCCGTCCCCATCGTTGATATTTTCAGCAGCCGTACCCTGCCAGGTGGTCGTCCTCCACCTTTGATGGCCGTCCCCATCATATTTCTTTTATTTCCCAACAGAGCAGCCGTCCCCTGCTAGGTGATCGTCCTTCACCTTTGATGGCCGTACCCCATCATCTGTTTATTTCATTTATTCTTTAACCCGATGGCCATCCCCGTCGTGGTCCCTTTTCCTTTTTAGCCCGATGGCCGTCCCCATCGTTGGTTACTTTACCTTTGTGAACTTGACGGCCGTCCCCGTCATGTTTCATTAATCCCCAGAGAATTTTACAGCTTTATCCTGATGGCCGTCCCCATCATAATTTCATTTTCCCCAGCTAGTCGGTCGTCCCCGTCTTAGCTTTACCTTTTATCCCCAGCATGTCGGCAGTCCCCGTCATTGTTTTATTTCCTACACTTTTCCCAGCATGTCGGCCGTCCCCGTCATTGCTCTATCACCCATTTTACAACATACTTTATTTTCCTTTTACAATCTATATCCCTTTTCTTCTTCATTCTGTGAGTGCAAATTTTGGACTGTCTTTGGTATTCAACCACAAGTTATCTTGTTTGCCTGTTAAGCCGTCGCTTACATCCTGCACAGCTAACTCATGTTTGAATAGGGGCAGCTGTAAACACCCCAAATTTGCCCTCACCCATTCACACCATGGCTTGTGATCATTTAATATGCATAAACTCAAGCATAACATACTCAAACACACTCCCTCTTGCAAACTTCTTCGAATCTCTCTGCCCAGACTTCAAACACCCAAACCATTTTCACCAATCATCTCACCATGTTTCATTGAGTAGAAAGCATCAAAGAACCAAGCCTGAAACAAGCCATAACACCACTTCACCATTTTCACTCCAACTAGCAGTTTCATTCGAAACTCTCTCCACAGCTAACAAACATCCAAACAAACTCCATAAACCTTCTCTACTCATCATCTGGACCACAAAGCACCCTTCACCCTTGCCAGAAATAGCCTGAATCACCATGGCCATTTTCAACTGAGCTTTAGCAGAAGCTGCTCAAACTCTTCATCCAGCCAACATAAACTTCTCCAAAGCATTCTAGCATCATCAAGAGGTCAAGTGGAGTGGATTTCACAAGGAGGGGAGGCCTGAAAGTTGCTGAAGTGAAAGCTTCGAATCTCAGGTAGCTCAAGAAATATTTTTCCAGAAATCATTTTTTAAGTTCTTAATCTGTTCTATATGCCTTCCTGATCATGAATATGCATTTGGTTTTGAAAATGGTGGAGAGATGAGAGTTTACCATGCTTCTGAAACTTTTTGCCCTAGAAATAGATTGCTTCGATTCAGCCATTGTAGGAATGATAAATTTGTTTTGAGTTGGGGTTTTGATTCGTGAGTGAGTGGGGATCATTCCTGTGTTCTTAGATTTCGTTTTAGATACGTGTGGAGTGAGTTAGGGATTTTGGGTGAACGGAGAAGATGACCGGAACACTGTTTCGGTCATCTGAATGTGTTTAACGGCGAGATTAGGGCATAAGCATTGATTAGTGAAATTTGAATTTGAGCCGTGAGATGTGGCGCGCAGTCAACTCCCGCGCGTGTGACTTTGAATTCAGGCCCTTGGATCAGCTGACTTCTCTTTAATTCATTTAAAATTCATTTATTTTCATTTTCTTTTCATTTGTTTTGCATAATTAATTTAAAATAGCAAAAATGTCTTAAAAATTATGAAACTTTTTCTCATGAGTTTTAATAATTTTTATGACACAAAAATATTTTTTTTTTTATTTTTATCATTAAAAAAGTATTTTTAAATATTTAAAAGATTATTTTTAATTGATTAATGGAAATTAATTTATTAAAAATACTTTTAGGTATCTAAAAATCACCAAAAAATTCATGAAATGTTCTAAGACATTTAGAAACATTGTCCAACCTTCAAACCAAATTTCTTTTTGGATCTTGATGCATTTTGAGAATTTTCCATTGAATTAAAATCATTTTTGTGCATTATTTTGATCATAAGTTCAAAAAATCATTTCTGCCTATCTATGAAGAGTTGGACATTGATTCTTTTTTCATTGCATTGTGTTTAGTATGAAGTTTCTAGGATTAAATGGCCATGATTTGATTCCTCATTTTCAATTTGTTTGGTATTTCTTTTGTTTAGGAACCCTAAAAACCCTAATAACTTGTAAAAAACCATAACTTGAGATTGGTTAAGAGTTGAGACCTCCCCTTTGGACATTGGTTTAGTATAAGATTAGGGGTCCTTTGAGTGGCATTTTCCATTTTTTATCTTAGGGTTTGCTTCTGTCTTTGGTTTTTGTTTGATGTTTGATTCATAAACCCTAGTTTGGGCTTCCATTTGCATACCTCTTGCATTCTCTTGTATAACATGACTTGCCATGACATTTCAAGCATCCATTTGTTTCATTTGACATCATAAGACATATTGAAAGCATGTTTGATCATTGCATCATGTGGTTGCCATATTGTATGCCATGTGCACTTCATAACTTTTCATGTGTTTTCATGGTTCCTAACTTGCTTCATTTGCATTCATAAACTTGTATGACCATTTCCATGTGCTGCCTCATGTTTGTAGCATCTCATAACATCATTTGCATCATGTGTATGCTTCTGGTTTTGTTTCTCACCATGTCATTTCATCTCATCTTGCATTGCATTGCATTTCTTTTCTAACCTTTTCAGGTGGTAAGTGACTTGAGAAGTGAATTTGCCTTCACTTCTCATAACCTTTCTTTTCATCTCTCTTGCATCCATTGCTGCATTTCTATATGTGTTTGAGATTGAGCTTGCTCATTCTTCTTCTCCCCACTTTCTTTCTTCAAGTGACTTGACTTCTTGAATGAAGCAAGTCACTTTGCTTCTCTTGATCCTTTCATCTGCTTCCTGGTGGCTCCATTGAAGACTTCTCTTGAAAACTTCACAAACCTTAGGAACAACCAAGCATGACAATGATTAGGGTTTTGATTAGTCTCCCCTCTTAGTTTTACCTTTGTGTCTCTTTTGAGTCTTCTCTTCTCATCTCATAATCAGGGACTAAACCCTAAAGGCTTTAAGGCTTTGTGATTAAGCTTATGCCTGCATCCTTCTCTTAGGATGGAGTGTATAACTTCAATCCTAAGTGTTAAACCCTTAATGTGTTTAACTCCTTTAATCAATTCACTTAATAATCATCAAGACATCACACTTGTAACTTGGGCCTTGCATTAGGGTTCTAATTCTTCCTTAAGTGGTTAAGAAGGACTAACCCTAGTGTTAATGGACAAGTCCCCCTCAAGTTGTCTTACAAATCATAAAAATCACTTCATCATTATACCATTAATTAAAATCCACTTAATCAAAGGCTTTGTTTTGTCATGAGTTTAATCCCTAATCATGGATTAAGTTGAGGAGCTTTCCTCAGCTTAAACATTCTCATCTATTATCCTTCTATTAGGATGGTGTAATGAGTCTGTTTAATCTTTGATTATGGCTTAACCTCATTACTTAACACTAAACAAAAACACCAAAAAACATCTAAATAATCACAAGTAGGTTAATGATCTTAATCCTACACCATAGGTGATTAAGTGTGAGAATCTGACTTCACACTTAAGGTACTCTCATTACCCCTAATCAGAGGGAAGATGTGATGAGTTTACTAAATCCATTGGTTTAGGCTTAAGCTCATTATCTTATGACAAACTTCAAAAAGCAATAAAAGACTGAAAATACAAAAACAAACAATAATCGTCTCCTTCGGGATTCTTTTCTCATCTCCTTCACTCATGAACGGGAACTTGCTTCTTCCGTCTAATGCAAGACAGTTAGCACCTGAGCCAGACAGGTCATACACTTGAGCATAGACAAGTAAGCAGTTCACAAGTCAATTCATCTTTCAGTCTCTTTGGGTCGAACTACGGTGTTCTGACTTCCTCATTGCACGAGAGGATACGTAGGCATAACTTAACAGTTATCGAACAAAAGTCTCTGTATATTCCCCCTCTTTCTAGCCTCATTCTTTTAGCCTCATGATCTTGAGCATTCCATTCACTTCTTACACTGACACTTCACTTATGCACTTCACACTTCCTTCACACTGACACCTGTACATTCTCTTTCCAGCTATTTTACACACAGATTGCACTGACACTACCCCTTTAAAACACAAATCTTTTAAGCGTGGATCCCGTCGAGTACGACGGACAATCTGGGTGCTAATACCTTCCCAGGTTGTAACCAACCCCCTTTCTCAGTCTCTCTGGTTCGCAAACCGTCTTATCCATGTCTTTCTAGGTCTATGCAGCATTACCTTTCCTCCGGGATAAAAATGCCTAGCTGGCGACTCTTTTCATCTCCAGTGAGTTCACGGCTGTGTGTTCTCACTGTCCCTCTCGCCGACCGTTCGCGTCTGTACCTTTATCTGGGCCCGTCTCATTTATCGGGAGCGACACATACTCTTTAAAATTGATAAACATATATTTTTAGATAATAATATAAATATAAATTAAACTACATAAATTTGTATTGTGCAGATATGGGACGTAGCGGGTACCAAGGTGACCATGTCCGCACCAATACCCACTTATTTCCTAGGTAATTAGCTGAATCTTGTCCGTACCCATTTTACGAGTGCTCATAGGGGATGAGTGAAATTATCATCTATAGTTTTAAATCAGCTTTGATTTAGATGGATAATGAACGAACCAATATAAAATTAAAAAGAATGGTTAAGCTTTTTAGTTTTAACCTTTCAAAAGGGATTTGAACTATATAGTAAAACTGGTTTGTTTTTTTAAATACAAACCCCAAATACTTATGTTCAAGGGACAAATACAACACATTGATGTATTTAAAAAATATTCATATTTTATTTTATTTTTAGAAGGATTTTTACAACTATAATATTGATGTATGAAGAGTTTCAACTTTAAAAATATAAAGAAGAAATATGGCTAAAGTTTTAAAGTTTGTTTATATTCTAATTTTTTTTATTTTTTTATCGGTGGTATCATCCAACAGAGCTACTAGATGTAGAAATGACTTTGATTGTTATACGTCGAAATTGTATACATGTCTGCCACCAAAGATATTGAAGTGTTACAATAAACAATGCTTTTGTGATCCAGTGACTACTCTCTTTCATTGAGTTCCCATATAAGTATGCTTAGCAACTTATCCTTGACATTACACCAATTCTCTCCACGAATATTTTATGAACTATATAATTTGTGCTTTATTTTATTTAGTTATTGTATTACCAAATCATAATTTGTTTAGTTTTTTCGCAAGAACTATTAATTGTACTTAATTTTATTTAAATTGTGTTTTCTCTCTCAATTCCAAAATATATCCATGGTTTTCAATTAAGACATGTCTCAAATATATTTTTGTCTTAGTATCTATTGAAATATCTTTAATATTTAAATTGAAAAATAATTTATATTACTTCTAAGCCTATAATTTCATATTCATGTAATTGTATAAATACACTTCTTTTAGATTAGTCCTACTACAAAAAATAATGTTATACTGCAATAATTACATATTTTTGTAGAAGATTTGACAATGTTTTTAAAAACAAAATATATATATATATATATATATATATATATATATATATATATATATATATATATATATATATATATATATTAAGGTTATAATCTATCAAAAGAATTACCTCTGATTTAAAATAAATATGATTCAAAAGACTCGTTTTATTTATTTATTTAATTGGTCTTCTTTGAAACGGGTCTATAAATTTATCATATTATTTAGGTTATAAAAAATTACGAAATAGATGTATATTGGAAATTATCAATTACAAAATAAATTTATCATATTTTTGGAAAATAAAGTGCTTTCTTTTCCTAGACCTTTAGCAACACTTTCCAAAAGTGCTGGCTAAAGTGTGGTCTACGAATGGCCTTTAGCAACGCTTTTCAAAAAGCGCTTTCTAATATGTATCCTACATCTGACCTAAAGTAGCACTTTCCAAAAGCCACGTCTAAGGTTATCCTTTAGTTGTGCTTTCAAAAAATCGCTTTCTAAAGTGTAATCTACATTTAGTCTATAGCAATGCTTTTAAAAAGCGCTTTCTAAAGTTCCCCTTTAGCAGCGCCTTTTTTCATTTTGTTTTTTGTTTTTTTCTAACCTTAAAGCAACACATTTGGGAAAAAGCATTGTCTATGAAGTTCTGCCAAAAATTAATTTTGGCGTAGTGTTAGTATTTCCCATATTAAGAAGAGACATCTTTGATTCGGTTTCAAACCAACTTCAGTTTAGGTGGATAATGATCATACAAATATAAAATTTTAAAAAAAAAAAACAGTTAAGCTTTTTTAATTTTAACCTTTTAAGAAAGGTTTGAACTATATAGTAAACCAATAAAATTATTTTATCCTCTTTAATTTTATGACAACAACTAATATAAACATACTTTATAATTTGTAATTATAGTCCAATATTTAAAAAAATATTTAAATTCCAAAAACTACATGTTCAATCTCTTGAAAATAGACATTAATGGTCATTTTTACATATTAATAACTTAATTTGTCGTACGACATCCTTGTAAAATATCTCTGTCTTTTTTCTTTTGGAAATGAATTATTAAATTAATATGTCACATATTGAGTAGAAATATATTTGAGTCGGTTTCAAACCAACTTTGGTTTAGGTGGATAGTAACCGAGCCTATATAAAAACAATAAAAACGGTTTTAATTTTTTTTTAACTATTTAGTGAATTTTTTTTTTATTTTCTTAATATACAACCCCTAATAAATATTCTAAAGGGACAAATACAATACATTGATGTATTTGAAAAAATTTAATAATGCATTTTATTTTAAGGATTTCTTAAAGCTATTATAAGGACACTAATAAGAAATTGATTTAAAAGATATAAATTAATAAAACCATTTGCTAAATAATAAGGAAGAAATATGACTAAAATTGTCAAGTTTATTTATATTCTAATTATCTTTATTTATTTATCGTTGGTATCATTCAACCAAGGATTAGAAGTAATCCATTTTTCAATGTTTACAATTTTTTGTTGTTAATTTCTACCTAATATTTTATCAAATTCTATCTACTCTAGTGTTTTCAATATTTTTGAATATAGGAATATGGTAAATGTTGAAATGACGATCAATGTTATCATTTTAATCTTACATCTATGTGTCCGCCACCAAATATAATGAAGTTTCCAATAAACAATGCTTATGTGTTCATGTGACGACTCTCTTTCATTGAATTCACATATGATTATGCATATAACATCTTATTCAAGGTTATAATTTATCAAAAGAATTACATTTGATTTAAAATAAATATGATACAAAAGACTCCTTTTCTTCATTTATTTTTGGATTAAATAGTCTTTTGGTCCCTGTAAGTTGGGGAGTTTTTGCTTTTAGTCCATGTAATTTATTTTTTTGGTCTGAGTCCCTATATCTCCTTTCTTCGTTCGTTTTAGTCCCTAAAGCAAAAATCCGCATGAAAATCTGCATGTTTCCTACAGATTTTTGTTTTAGGGATTAAAACCAGTGCAAAAATGAGATATAGGGACTCAGACCAAAAAAGATAAATTACAACAACTAAAATAAACATGCTAACTTACAGTGACCAAAAGACTAATATTTAAGCCTATTTTTTACTTATTGTTATTGTTTTTATGTACTAATTGTTAAATTTATGTTGAGGTGTAATTTTTTTGTGGTCAAGAATTTTGTTTTAACACCCATATATAACAACCTACATAAAAGCATATATATTATACATGAATGCAAGTTTTGATATTGAAATACCAATAAGTTCCCAGTTAACACATTATGCACATTACGTGCCCAAAATACACCACGCTAAAAACAATGGTATAATGTATACAAGATTTCCAAAATACACTAAGAACTAGATTGAATAACGATCTCAAAAGAAACATATACAATAGAAGCTACGCCATCCCAAAAGACAAGACTAGTAAGGATAATCAAACGACTTTATCCTTACCCTTTGTGGAACCTGAAGCACCTGAAATATAATCAACAACATGGGGTAAGATAAAGAATGTCAGTGAGCTCTCTATCTTATTTACTCTCTTGGCTTTTAAAGGTTCTAGGCAATCCTAACTCAAGTCGGGTGAAGAGGGATGCGACCTTGAATTCAAATTTTCACCCTCCATGGAAACACGTCCATGAGTTCTACAATTCTATCATCACTAGCTAGAGCTTTCCTTTTTTACTTCATGTAGGACTCAATGATATACCCACCTAAAGAATTATCATTTGCTTCACGTGGGACTCAGTGTAATACCCACCTCGAGACTTATCATTTGCTTCCTGTGGGGTTCATGAAATACCCACCTCAAGACTTATCAACACGGTACAATATGATTACATGCTAAAATAACATACTTAGGCATCAAATGTACAAACCTTTTCACCTATCAATTTCCTAGATACATCTCTAGGTTATTCTATTGATCTATGGTTTCCTAGAACATTTAAATTTTAATACATATCCTAATTAGAGTTTTGAATTAGGGGCAGAAGTAGCCTTAGCAAGGACGGTAAGGGAACTGTCTAAACAAATCTGTGTGTTCTTTTTGTTTTCTCTGTTTGTTAAATTTCCGCACAACTTTAAATAGTGTAACCTTTAAAATTCTATTTTGAAAACTTTGGTGCACTCTAGGTGTTTGTGAAATTGTTGCTATCAAATTTGATAGTAATTTGATAAAAATTCCGCACCACAAATAGTTGCAATACAAGCTTGGTGTGGTGTGCCCACCAAGTGTTTGACAAAAATAAAAATACACTTTTTCATTGTCCTTGTGCTATTTTCATTTCTTTTAACATTGTTGGATGTAGTTAAATCAATTGTGTAAGGTTTAAGTGATTAATTGGTGAGCTATTGATTCATTTATCTTCAGCTTCTCATTGGTTTCATAACGCATATCCGATCACCGGTGACTAGATAAATTTTAGATGTGATTTTTTTCGGGGACTTTTTCACAACCAGTTTTCAAACAAATATCAAAAGATGAAATTTTTTAAAGGGATCTATTTAACCCCCCTTCTAGATCTGTGCAATCGTCTAATACCAACCGTCTGGTTCGTTGGCTACTATGGAAACTTTAAGTGTGAGGAAGGACAAGAAGAAGAAGAAGAACAAAAAGAAGAAGAAGATCAATTAAAAGAAGTAGAGGAGGGATTTTTTTATAATTATGATGAAGGTAGTGAGGAGAGAGTCCTAGATTATGAAGGTGCATTTGTTACTATGGGCACTGATGATTGAAAAATATATGTAATCTTCTTTTTTTAATTAAGTTTTGTTCAAATTATTACAAACTATACTCTTGCACTTAAAAATAAAATAAAAACAATGATGAAATTTGTGCTTAGAGTTTAAAGTCCCCATAACTCAAACAAAATAAATAAAATACATGTTTAAAATGTAAAAATATGGAAAAATTGTGGTTGTTGGGAATCAATGTTTGTTACACATCATGTATTACAACGGTTTTTAAGATAGTCGTCGTTAAATATGGTGTTATAAACCAGCTGCGTAAATTTTAACCTATTACAATGGTGGTATACGAATCCGTAGTAAACTTAGCATTGTTGTTTGTGCAATTTGTTGTAGTGAATTGATGTTCCAACAGTTCAAATGCAGAATAGAATGTGTAGTATAGTCTGGTTATGAATGGGATTAACCTATAATACTTGTTGCATACCATTGGATTTTGGTTGAGGTTGTTTGGGTTGGAATCCATAAAGGTGCAGGTTTTAAGCTTATGCAACAGGGGTAATCGATTAACAGGATATGGTTAATCAGTTAACGCCTGAGAAATTGAGGTTTTACGTGAAATTGGGAATGGTTAACCGATTAACATTATATGGTTAACCGGTTACCATAATGTGTCTCTAACTCTCATTTTGCTACTGTGTCAGCTTTTCAACATGGTTAATCGGTTAACCATATCTCGTTAACCGATTAACACTGGTATAAAATGAGAAAACCTATATAAATCCATAACTTTTGAACCGTGATCCCAATCGAGGCATAATTGGATTAATTAATTGGTGATAATTGAAAGAGAATATTTGGTTATATGATTGTGTAATTACATAATTAAAACAAAAAGAGTTGACAAAGTGAGGAAACCTTACAATAATCCATAGTATAACCTAGTGATGTAACTAGGAATTGATAGATGATAATGCTTGGGCAATTGATGTCTAAGTTTGTATCCTTGGAAATTAATTATATTGTACTGTAACGGAGAATACTTGAAATGGGTATTAGAATGAGTCCCATAGGAAGTAGTGATAATGGCTAGGGATGGGTATTACATTGAGTCTCATGGGAAGCCTAATAGAATAAGTCTTGATGTGGGTATTACAAGGAGTCCCATGGGAAGCAAAAGAATAAGTCTTGAGGTGGTTATTACATTGAGTCCCATGGGAAGAAAAAGAATAAGTCTTGAGGTGGGTATTACACTAAGTTCTACAGAAACAAAAAGAGTAGGTCTTGAGGTAGGTATTACAATTAGTCCCATGAGAAGCAAAAGAGTAAGTCTTGAGATGGTTACTACACTGAGTCCCACGGGAAGCAATAGAGTAAGTCTTGAGGTGGGTATTACACTAAGTCCCACGGGAAGCAAAAGAGTACGTCTTGAGGTGGATATTATACTGAGTCCCATGGGAATCAAATGAGTATGACTTGAGGTGGGTATTATACCGAGTCCCACGGGAGGCATAAAAGAAATACTTCAGGTGGGTATTACATTGAGTCCCACGGGAAGCATATAAGTAGAACGCTTAAAATGGGTATTTCACTGAGTCCCATAAGAAGAGATGATTTTAGAGCTTGAAATGGGTATTTTACTAATTTCCATAGAAAGGAATGATAAAATCCGGATCGTTTTCGTATGTCAAGTAAATACAATGATCTATGACTCATGTCGACTTTTAGATGTAGAAGAGGACAGGAAAAAGGGATGCCTTGATGGAATTTATGGCTAGTGATAGTTGAGTAGTGAACTTATGATGAGCTTATTTCCATATAGTGTGAGATTGTGAACCTAAAGTTTTGTCTCTTCCTTTTGACTTGACTTAGGATTGTTTAGAACCTTGTAAAACTGAGAGAATCTACAAGATAAGGAACTCACTGATATATTATCTCACCCTAATATAGCTGTTATTTTCAGAAATTGTTTGCAGGTATGAATTTCAAGTGGAGCAATGCTTGAATGTTTCAAGAGAAGCTTAGTTTGAGTTTTACGTTATGTATTATTTCATTTACAATGAAGGATATTGTACCTTGATCTAAGATTTTATTGTTTTGGCTAATTTCCATGTCTTGCACCATAAGTTGTATTTATGATTGAAATGGTCAAGTATGTGAATTATGCCATTAGGCACTTATGATGGTGTCAGTACCAAATATTAACACTTGTATGATATTATTCTAGCAATATATTATACAGTGTGTTACAATTATTATTGAAATAAACAATCACTTATATAAAATATGTAATGGTTAATAGTTACATACTCTTTAAAATCGATAAACATATATTTTTAGATAATAATATAAATTAAAATATATAAATATAAATTAAACTACATAAATTTGTATTGTGTAGATATGGGACGGAGTGGGTACCAATGTGCCCATGTCCGCACCCATACCCACTTATTTCCTAGGGAAATTAGCTAAATCTTGCCCGTACCCATTTTTGTGAATTTTTACCATAATCATTATGGGTAATTTTACGAGTGCTCATTGGGGATGAGTCAAATTATCATCTATAGTTTTAAATCAGCTTCGATATAGATGGATAATAAATGGACCAATATAAAATTAAAAAGAATGGTTAACCTTTTTAATTTTAACATTTCAAAAGGGATTTGAACTATTTAGTAAAATTGATTTGTGTTTTTTAAATATAAACCCCAAAGAGTTATGTTCAAGGGACAAATGCAACACATTGATATATTTAAAAAATAATAATAATATATTTTATTTTTAGAAGGATTTTTACAACTATAAATATTGATGTATGAAGAGTTTCAACTTTAAAAATATAAAGAAGAAATATGGCTAAAATTTTTAAGTTTGTTTATATTCTAATTATTTTTATTTCTTTATTGGTGGTATCATCCCACAGACCATCTCGATGTAGAAATGACTCTGAATGTTACTCGGCAAATTTGAGTATATGTATGCCACCAAAGATAATGAAGTGTTACAATAAACGATGCTTTTGTCAACCAGTGACCATTCTCTTTCATTGAGTTCCCATATGAGTATGCTTAGCAACTTATCCTTGACATTAAACCAATTCTCTCCCTGGATATTTTATGAACTATATAGTTTGTGCTTTATTTTATTTAGTTATTGTATTGCCAAGTCATAATTCGTTTAGTTTAATTTTATTTAAATCATGTTTTCTCTCTCAATTCAAAAATATATCCATGGTTTTCAATTTAGACATGTCTCAAATATATTTTTGTCTAAGTTTCTATTGAAATATCTTTAATAGTTAAATTGAAAAATAATTTATATTACTTCTAAGCCTATAATTTCATATTCATGTAATAGTATAAATACACTTCTTTCTGATCAGTCCCACTACAAAAAATAATAATATACTTCTATAATTACATATTTGTGTAGAAGATTTGACTATGTTTTTACAAACTATATATATATATATATATATATATATATATATATATATATATATATATATATATATATATATATATATATATATTAAGGTTATAATCTATCAAAAGAATTACATCTGATTTAAAATAAATATGATTCAAAAGACTCGTTTTATTTATTTATTTAAAAAAATGTATTTAATTGTTCTTCTTTGAAAGGGATATATAAATTTATCATATTATTTAGGTTATAAAAAAATTACGAATTAGATAAATATGAGAAATGCTCAATTACAAAATAAATTTATCATATTTTTTGAAAATAATGTGTTTTCTTTTCCTAGGCCCTTAGCAGCGCTTTCCATAAGTGTTGGCTAAAGTATGGTCTACGAATGGCCTTTAGCAGTGCTTTTCAAAAAGCGCTTTCTAATATGTATCCTACATCTGACCCAAAGTAGCACTTTCCAAAAGCCACGTCTAAGGTTATTCTTTATAAGTGCTTTCAAAAAAGCGTTTTCTAAAGTGTAATCTACATTTAGTCTATATAAATGCTTTTAAAAAGCATTTTCTAAAGTTCCTCTTTAGAAGCACTTTTTTTCTTTTTTTCTTTTTTTGTTTTTTTCTAAACTTAAAGCAGCACATTTGGTAAAAAGTGTTGTCAATGAAGTTCTACCAAAAATTAATTTTGGCATAGTGTTAGTATTTCCCATATTAAGAAGAGACATGTTTGATTCGGTTTCAAACCAACTTCAGTTTAGATGGATAATGACCATATCAATATAAAATATAAAAAAAAACAGTTATGCTTCTTAATTTTAACCTTTTAACAAAGGTTTGAACTATTTAGTAAACTAATAAAACTATTTTATCCTCTTTAATTTTATGACAACAACTAATATAAACATACTTTATAATTTGTAATTATAGTCCAATATTTAAAAAATATTTAAATTCCAAAAACTACATGTTCAATCTCTTTAAAATAGACATTAATGGTAATTTTTTCATATTAATAACTTAATTTGTCGTACGACATCCTTGTAAAATATCTTTGTCTTTTGTCTTTTGGAAATGAATTATTAAATTAATATTTCACATATTGAGTAGAAATATGTTTGAGTCAGTTTCAAACCAACTTCGGTTTAGGTGGATAGTAACCGAGCCAATATAAAAATAAAAAGAACGGTTTTAAAATTTTTTTAACTATTTAGTGAATTTTTTTAATTTTCTTAATATACAACCCCTACTAAATATGCTAAAGGGACAAATACAACACATTGATGTATTTGAAAAAATTTAATAATGCATTTTATTTTAAGGATTTCTTAAAGCTATTATAAGGACACTAATAAGTAATTGATTTAAAAGATATAAATTAATAAAACCATTTTCTAAATAATAAGGAAGAAATATGACTAAAATTTTCAAGTTTATTTATATTCTAATTATCTTTATTTCTTTATCGGTGGAATCACCCAACCAAGGATTAGAAGTAATATGTTTTCAATGTTTACAATTTTTTGGATATAGGATATGGTAAATGAAGAAATGATGATCAATGTTATCATTTGAATCTTATATCTATGTGCCCGCCACCAAATTTAATGAAGTGTCACAATAAACAATGCTTATGGGTTCATGTGACCACTCTCTTTCATTGAATTCACATTTGATTATGCATATAGCATCTTATATAAGGTTATAATTTATCGAAAGAATTACATCTGATTAAAAATAAATATGATACAAAAGACTCCTTTTCTTTATTTATTTTTGGCTTAAATAGTCTTTTGGTCCCTATAAGTTGGCGAGTTTTTGCTTTTAGTCCATGTAATTTATTTTTTTGGTCCAAGTCCCTATATCTCCTTTTTGCCTTTGTTTTAGTCCCTAAAGCAAAAATCCGCAGGAAAATCTGCATGTTTCCTTTGGATTTCTCTTTGGATTTTCCTGCAGATTTTTGTTTTAGGGAATAAAAAAAGTGAAAAAATGAGGTATAGGGACTCAGACCAGAAAAGATAAATTACAATGAGGTAAGATAATCAACAACATGGGGTAAGATAATGAATCTCAGTGAGCTCTCTATCTTATGGATTCTCTTGGATTTTCAAGGTTCTAGGCAATCCTAACTCAAGTCGGGTGAAGAGGGATGCGACATTGAGTTCCCAATTTCACTCTCCATGGAAACACGTCCATGAGTTCTACATCTATCATCACTAGTGTAATACCTCAAAATTTTCCCTCTCATATCCTCAACATTTTGCATCATGTGCAGCATAGCTGAGGCATAGGTATGTGGTCAATGACTGGAGCAACTGAAGGCTATACAAAGTCAATAAAAGGGTCACAAAGCTTCTCAACATTGTGCAAAGGGTCCACAACATCCCGCAAATTCTCATTTGAAGACACAAGTCATGGAAAGTTTTTGTTTGATCAAGGAAGGCAAGCAGTGCAACATCTCCTCATAAAAATGGCCAAATTAGGGTTTCATTTCTACTGGGCTTCTGCATGAAGTTTTGATTCAAAGTGGATTTCATTTTCTTATATATAATGACAAGTTCCTAGGGTTCAAATTTCATCCACAAATTCATTATGGAAGAGGTTCAATTGGCCAGATGATTGAAAATCAGGGATTTGGGAAAAGTCAACCATGCTGAGGAAAAAGTCAACTCTTGACTTTTTGAGATCAAAATCATGAAATTAGGGTTACAAGGGTCCTATGATTCAAATTTGATCAAGAAATAATGGAGGAAACAAGAGAAATCAAGAAAACCAAAACTTACCATTTTTGGAAAATAAGGGTTTCCAAAAATGGCATGTTTTGGCCATTTTTGCAGCATCTTTAAGAGAGGCCTTCTCCCAAAATATGAGGGCTATCAAAATTCTACTTGGAGCCAATTAAAGAGGGCATCTTGAGCTTTAAATCCATAGGTATAACTCCTTCATAGCATCAAAAATGAGTGAGATATGATCTTGGCAAGTTGGAACAATTCAAGGCCCAAGGCAAGTCATGGGCAAGGCAAATGCATGCCAGCGCGCGCCCTGCAGGACAATCCATCAAGCATGTGGAGGGCAGAATGTCAAGCCATTGTTTTTGCCAAAAAGACCTCAAATGAATTTTTGGTGAGCTACAAAGTCGTTCCCCTAAATGATTGCAATAACTTTCATGTTCAACAAATTTTCATTTGATCAAATTATGAAGAGTTATCTAAGGTCAAAGTAGGGGTCCTCCACTGATCAAGTCACAAGCAAGTTGCCTAGGCATGCCAATGATCCTCAGGCCCAAGTGTGCAAATTTGTGACTGAATGTTCATGCACCAATTTGAGATATTTAGAGGCAGTGTTACATCATTGTATCGATATCAAACATGTTCTACATCTCATCACCTTCAATTTGAGTCCAACGATTGCATGTAGTGGTGACTTGTTCTTGAAGGTACATGCTTTTGAAGATCAATGTAAGCAACTAGTTTTCTTGTATGACAAGGTATTGCATTGTGCTCAAGATTTAGTTTAGTCCATCTAGTTTGTATCATTCAATATCACTTGGCCATGAAGCATTGCATTAGGATGTACATGATCCTATGGCTACCTGCATACTACACTTTCCCTATACCATCATCCAAGTTCAAGCCAGCTGAATGAGAGTGACCTTGCTGCAAACATGGTCAGAATAACTTCACTTTGTTTCATTACAACTCATCATAAGGGCCATGTTCTATTCCACATATTATCCAGCTCAAGGCAAGCAAGCTCATCATGCACACTCATCATGCAAGCATACCTCAACTACCATCTTCATCACTACATAAGATCACCTCAAGGATGCACTGATATACAAGCATTTGCATCAAGTACACCATTAGTGCCATGAAGCTTGCAACACATGACTGAGCTCGAGCAGAAACTTCCAGAACACACAGTTGGCATAACCAATATAACTAACTTGACTCACTCTCAACTGAATCAACTCAGTTAACCATGGTTTGAACCATGGTTCTAACTGTTGACCAAAGGTCAAGGACTCTATAAAAGCAAGAGCTCACTGCGTTTTGAAGTCTCTCTCTCACTTTTGCTTTAAATCCACCTTAGAACTCTCAAATTTCTCTCTGCAATCTCTGCAAATTCTCTGATAATTGAAGAGGATCAAGCTTCTTCAATCATCAACATTCATCATCTTCTTCTTGGTGCTTCTTCAATCTTCATCAAAACCGCATTTCCATGGAGAAACTTCTCTGAATCATCCAAACTGCACCACTGCATTCTCTCTGCATCTTGCCTCGAGCCAGCACCATCACCACTGATCAATCCTCATTCTTCATCCATCTATCATCTTCATCATCTCAAGATCAATCACCAAGCATTACAACCTTAATCATCAAGATCTAGCATGGCATATTAATGAAGTTGCACTGCATTTTAGATTCACACTCCTCAAATTGACATCAGCTTGCTTCAATATCTCTCTATCCATCATCAGCAGCATCTCAAGCTCAAGATCCATGGAAGGAATAACTTGAAACTCCAAGGAATCAACACTACATAACACTGATCTGCATTGTATCTTAATCCGTTTCTCAAGATCCACACATCACTGAGTGTTTATTTCACTATTGTTAATTAAGATCAAGATCAAGAAATTCAAGGAGCCTCATCTCTGGTATTCTATCAACATTTAGACACCTCTGCAAATCATGTATGCTCTGATACTTTGCTTGTCAAAATGCCTGCATTTCAATGTTTTCATGATGATTGAAGCTCAATAAGAGCACTGCAATATCTGGCTAGATGATATGCATGATAGATGCATAGATTTAGTTTTAGGTGTGGAAATGTTTTCCTTTGAATTGATTAATCCATGAACCTTAAGTAAAAAACAATGGTAGATTCTTGTTCAGTGATGAGAGGCGAGTGCAATGGTGGTCTTAGAATTCATTTTCATGGAGGATTTCAGAAACCCTAGGTCAGGGGTGACAGGAGAGAGAGCTTTATTTCAAAAAGAGGGGATTAGCTGAAACTCACAAGGCGGCCCAGCGTCGGAAGGAGAAGAAAGATTTGAATGAAGCCAATGAGGCTGTCACCTTATGGAAAGAAAAGTGGGAAGACAACTTGAGAAAGCAGAAAAAGCTGGAAGTTAAGCACAAGCCAGAAATCAAGAGTCTTCAAGATTCTTTGGACGGACAGAGAGAGAGAGCTCCTTTAGAAGGCTTATCATCAAGAGAAGAGTCGTCTCCAAAGTCTAGCAGAAAGCCAACAAGCAGTAAAGGAAGCTAAGAAAGAAATAGAAGAGTTAAAACTGGAAGATGATGTCAAGAAATTCAAAATTGATTCCATTATAAGCCAAGAAAGTGAAAAGGTGTTCTTACAACAAACTGAGGAATTTTATGCCTCCTTTGACCTTTGGGATATCCTAATTCAGAAGCTTGTGCAGTAACCTAAGCATCCAAATATAGCTCAGCTGTTACAAGGTGTCAAGCGCCTTAGTTGGAGGTTACAAGATGTAAATCTTCCTGAGATTTATTTTGTATTCATATGACTTGGATTACCCACAGGCTTGTTGCAGGAATCCTCTCTCTTGATGTACCTTTTCTTTCTTGACATATGAATTTGTACTCTGAGGATTTCTGTTATTTCAATTGTCTTCTGATTTACCTGAAGCCTTTGGTTATTATCTGTTACAAGGACACAAAATAAATGCCACCACTTCAAGTTTGAATGTCACACAAGATTTTCTTGCAGAGGATATTTTCTCAACACCAGAATGGGAAAGTAAATGGAATATTGAGGGTAAAAGGAACACATCGCATTTCATACACATCATTTGCATTTCTTATTTGTTTTTGCAAGTTTTCTACAGGTTTCTTAACTTATTTGTGTTTCAGGCAAAGATTGGGAGGGCTGCCAAGATCCGGCATCTCCGACAAAATATCCCACATCGTTACGCAACTCGCAAAAACCAGAGGACAATCATGGATGCTATGCAAACCGAGCTTAATGAGTTTCGCACCAGAATAGGAAAATCCATGGTCATGATGCAAGGGATGGCTCAGGGATAACAAGATTTGAGAAATGCAATTCAGGGGCTCAACCCTCCTCAGACTAATCCTCCTGTAACCACTCCTGAAGTACAGGTAATTCCTCCCAACACCAACAATGGTCCAGGGGGACCTCAGGTTCCGGAACCTGGCACAACAACCTTCATTCCAGTACAAGACAAACAGGAGGATCAGTTCCCTCCTTTTAACAATGATATTGGGTTCGACGGAGAAGGAAACCTTCAGGACTTCTTGATGCTTGCTGAGAAAGTCAAAGCCCTCGAGTGTAGAGACACTCTGGGGATAGATGTATCTGACATGGGCCTAGTCTCTAGGGTGGTTATTCCTCACAAATTCAGGCCACCTACTTTTGACAAGTATAATGGTAACTCCTCCTAAAACCCACTATAAACACCCTAAATTTGCCCTCACTTTTTCTCACACCATGGCTTGTGATCTTTCATTTTTGTTTTAGTATAAGCATACCATCTCATATTGCATATTTGTTTCACTGCATAGTTCCATTTTCATCTGCATCTAGGGTTTGTGACCTGAGCAATCCAAGAATCAATCTGAGCCATCCCAATGGTCTTGAAGCTTTCCAAGAGGGTACATGTGTGTTCCATGATCATAATATGCTCCCTAAAGTTCATGAAAGTCAAGAGATCACAAAGAATGGCAAAGGCATGGAAGCAGGGCTAGGGTTTTCCTCCACAGATGACCAAAATTAGGGTTTTGGTTTCAAAGGCCTTAACTCCAAATATTTTGGTCATTCTTGTTTCTAATGGTCTTAATATGTTATAAGGAACATGTATACCATGTTTGATGAAGAAATTCATTGTGGAAGTCATTTGATCATTGGGTAACTTCTTGAGCAAGTAAAGGATCATTTTCATCAAATTGAGGTTCTATGATATTTATTTGATCTTAGAAGTGTTTGGAAGTTCACAAAGTTGAAGAATTTTTAGCCAAATGCAAACTTGCCATTTTTGGAAATGACTTGTAATGGAAACTTTCCATTTTGGGAAAGATTTTCAACCTATTCTTTCATGACCAAAAATCCTTCAAATGAAAAATTCTTGGACATGAAAGTTGTAGATTAGGTATTTCCCTTTTCAAAAAGTACTATAACATGTCTTGATTCATCCTAGAACTCAAGATATGGCCTTTCAAATTTGGCAAAAATCCTATAATTTTCAAGTTCATACCAAAGAGGATTTTTTACAAATTCAAGTTTCAAGCCATTTCATGTCCTCTAATTGATTGCTAGGCATCATACAAACATATTGCAATGCATTTGAACTAAAATTGTGCCTTGAATTGCAAGTTTCCACAACATTGACTCCTTGAAGCCAGCTGCTAAAAGCCAATCATATGGCCCTCCATGAATCTTGCTCAGGCCAGACACCCCTTGAAGCCAGCTCTGCCATGACCCATACCTCCAAGTACACAAAATTGACTTTTTTGCAAAACCTCCCATAACAATCAAGCTGAGCCACATCAACTCTTCTGACCAATCAAGACATCACATACAAGCCTCATGGACCTCATTTCATATCTTTTTGGAGCCTGAAACACAACACAAGTCAGATTGCACAAAATCCACCAAAATCTTCATCTCTTCGAATCTCTCAACACAAACCACAAACCTCAAAACTCTTTGCACCATTCAATCATACACATCCTCAGGATCACAAAGCAACCCTCACAATGACCTAAAATCCTCTGAATCAAAAACACGATTTCTCACCTCTCAAAACTGAAACTCACAAAGGAGGCCATTCAAGCTTGTTCTAAGCTCCTTATCATCATCAGGAGGCTCATTGGGGTTGGTTTGAACAAAGAAAGAGGTCCAAAAGCCCAGATTGAGAAAGCTTCATCTCAGGTAACCATGAAGAATTTTTTTTCCAGAACTCCTATTTTAAGTTCTTAAATGCTTCTATATGTCTCTCTGACCATGGTGATATGTTTATTTTTCAAAATGGTTAAGAATCAAGCATGTATTTAACTTTCGAAAGTTTTGAATATTTTTCCGTTGATGATGGATTCATGCTTAGGGATGTTAGAGGATCATTTCTAGAGCTTTAAAGGGTCTAGGTTAGCCTAGGGAAGAAGTTAGGTGGAAAGGGTGACCAGAGAAGATGACCGGAGCTAGCTCCGGTCACCTGAAAATGCATAGGGTTCTTAATTAGGGTTTATCTCTCAATTTAAATGTGGGCCGTAGGAGGTGAGTTTCGCGCGTGGATGCAGGGCTCATATGCCTCACTAAAAACCCTAATCTTTAATTAATTTAATTAATTAGGTTTTAATTAGAAATTATCCAGTTTGAATTTTGACCATAGGATTACGCGCCAGTCAACTCCCTCCCTTTTTTATTTAAATCCCAACCACTGGATCTGCATACTTCCAATTAATTGCATTTTTATTTCAGTTTTCTTTATTTCTTTTGTTCTGTTTATTTAAAATAGTAAAACACATCACAAAAATATGATCTTTTGCATTTCTGATCCAAATATTTTTCATAACCCAAAAATGATTTTTATTTTATTTTTTACATTAAAAAGGTATTTTTAAAATATTTAAATGTTATTTTTAATTAATTAATGGATTTTAATTAATTAAAAATACATTTAGGTTTCTAAAAATCATCAAAAAAATCATGATCCATTCCAATGCATTTAGAAACATTTCCAAACTCATCATACAAATTTCTTTTTAGGTTTGATCATAATTTCACAATTTTCTTTAAATTAGGGGTCCTAAAAATCATATTTTTTAACCCTAACTTGAAAAATTCATTTATGCCTAACCATGATGAGGTTGAATTTGATTCTTTTTGCATTGTTTCAAATATTGCATGTAGTTTCTAGGTTATTTTTCTCATGAATTTATCTTGCATTTTCAATTTGATTTGCATTTTCCCTTGATAATCACCCAAAAACCCTAGCTAACTTAGAAAATTCATAACTTTTAATAGGATTAGCTTCTGACCTTCTCCTTTGGGGTATGACCTTATATGGGATTAGGGTTTGATTGAGCTTGATTTCAATTTTTTATCATGTTGTATGCTTCTGTTTTGTTCATTTGCATCTCATATGTTCATAAAACCCTAATTTCTCATGTTCATTTGCATTCTTCTTTGCATATCATCATCATATGAACTTGCCATGACATTTCAAGCATTTGTATGTCATCTTAGACATATTAGGACATGTTAGAACATTGCTTGATCATTTATTCATTCATTTTCTATGTCTTGCATTCGTTACATTTCATAAACATCCATGTGTTTCAAACTTCCAAGCATGCTTCCTTGGCATCTCATCCTTGTATGAACATTCATGTGCATATTTTATGACTTTGCATCATCTCATATTCCATTTGAATTGCATAATCACTTCTGACTTTTGTCTTTGCATCTCATTTCATTTCATTTCCTTTTGCCTAATGTCCTATGCATCCATACTAATATTTTCAGGAACTTTTGGTAAGCTATTTGGGAGGTGGATTTTCCTTCACCTCCCACTTATTCTTATCTCATTGATATGAATTATTACATGTCTTTGAAGTGAATCTAATTCACTTATGTTCCATCCTTCTCACTTCCTTTCTTTCAAGTTACTTATCTTCTTCAGGAAGTAAGTAACTTGTTCTCCTTTCTCCTTCTCTTTTCATTGGTGGCCTTGAAGATCTTTTCTCTTAAGGCTAACAAACCATAGGATATCCAAGCATGCTAACTTTTAGGGTTGTATATAGTCCCCCTTAGTCTTTTGGCCTTTGAGTCTCCTTGAGTCTATCTTCTCATCTTAATAATCAGAGACTAAACTCTTAAAGCTTTAGGACTTTGAATTAGGGTTATGCCTGCATCCTTCTCTTAGGATAGAGTGTATAACTTTAATCCTAAGTGTTAAACCTTTAATTTGTTTACACCTCTTAATCAAAACACACTAATTATCACTAAGACTTTAACTTGTAACTTGGGCCTTGCATTAGGGTTCTATCTCTTCCATATGGTTAAGAGGGACTAACCCTAGTGTTTAATGGACAAGTCCCCCTCAAGTTGTCTTACAAACTTAAAATCCACTTCTTAATCTCATCCCTTTAATTAAAATCCATTTAATAAAGGCTTGTTATATAATGAATTTAATCCCTAACCATAGATTAAGTTGAGGTATCTTCCTCAGCTTAAATGTTCTAATCTATTATCCTTCTATTAGGATGGTGTAATGAGTCCACTAATATGTGATTAGAGATTAAACCCATTACATAACACTAAACAAAAACCCAAAAAACATCTAATTAATCACAGGTAGGTTAATGATCTTAATCCTATATCATAGTAATTAAGTTGAGATGCTTATCTCATACTTAAGTAGGCTCATTATCCCTGATCAGGGAGGATATAATGAGTTTACAAGCCCTTGATTTAGGCTTAAGCTTATAATCCTATGCAAAACACCAAAAACAATAACAAGACTGAAAACACAAAAACAAACAATAATCGTCTCCTCCGAGATTCTTTTCTCATCACACCCATTCACAAACGAGAACTTGCTTCTTCCGTCTAATGCAAGACAATTAGCACTCGAGCTAGACGAGTCATACACTTGGGCATATGCAAGCAAGCTGAAATTCTGGGATCAGGTACGTGATGTCGAACCAGATGTTTAAACACTCGAACTCTTAAACAAAACTTAATGAGCTGGTAAATTAAATAACACAGGAAATTGTTAACCCAGTTCAGTGTATCTCCACACTTACAGCTGGGGGCTACCAAGCCAGGAAGGAGATCCAATATAAGTAATATTAATTATGGAGTTAAACCAACCAGTTTAATCCTTCACTTAATATCTACCCAAGGCAATTTCTACCTAAGACTCAACTTAGATATGAGTACCTACTCACTCCCCCTCAATCACACAGTGATCTTTTACAATGATTAATTAAATTGAAGTCACACTTCAAATACAACAGCTTGATCTTACTTAAAAGTTTCAATCAAGACACAATTCACTTTTTGCTTAAAAGCTCATAAAGTGACAAACAATTAAAACCTGCTATACTTCACAAACACCCTTTACAGTCTTCTAAAATTCGTGCTTTTTCTTGAGTGTTTCAGTTCCTTAAATAGATGCTTGGTTTTTGGGCTTTTTGCAAATTATCCAGACTTTGATAAATCCCACAGTCATCACCTTGAATTAGGGTTAGTTAATTTGTTATCTCCTTGAATCAAGGTGAGTTAGTTATCCTATTACACTGAAACCAGATAACTAAGCTTCCTAAAGATGCGCCTTGGAGTGCTTATCTTTTTACAATTAATTCTAGATAAATTCTCCTGAATTTACTCACTTCTGTTACGCATCATTTAAGTCTGATAGCAGGTTTACGATGTCACAACATCTGGTGTGACATCCTGATGTCTTGAACTAAGTTCATTAACTTTTACTTTATTTGTCAATGTCACAACATCTGGTGTGACATCCTGAACTAAGTTCATAATTTCTTGTTTGTCAAAAATTCTGCCAATTCTTAACATCTACAAACACCCCCTTTGGCTAATTTTTGGCTAACACAATCATCTGGTTTTTGTCAGAGAGCAGCGGAGTTCTGTTGAATCATGTGAGAGCTAATAATTTGCTCCCCCTCAAACCTGTATGTATACTGCTATGACTTGTTCAACAGACTATGATATACCAATGAACATTAAAAAATAACTTAGTTCAGAAGACAGAAATTAACATCAGCATTATTCATCAAACAGACATTAACATCAGCAGGCATTGTCAGTACACTTCTCCCCCTTGTTAGACAGAAATTTGGGGCCAAACATTACATAAGCAGAGAAAAAAACATTCAAAATTATAAAGCAGAACAGACACAACATTTCCCACCACACACATCTTCACTCAGACTCAGTATACTCTGTATCTTCTGCATCCTCAGACTCAGCATCAGATTCCTCAGCATTCTTAGCAACCTCTTCCAGCTCCAGCCTTTGAATTATTTCCTCAAGCTTTTTCTTCCTTTCATCCAGCTCTTTGCAAGTTGTCTTGAGCTCTGCAATCAGGGCTGCCTTGGATATAGGAGTCTTGACATTAGATGGTCCAGCAGATGTCCCACTTGGAGCTTCAACATCTGCAGCATGATGGCTCAGAAACAATTTGTAGTGAAAGGACAATGGACTCTCCCTCTTACAGATGGAATCCTTATCAGTAAGGATGCCTGGATATTGGTTGAGAATTATTCCACAAAGCAGTGAGGGAAAATCTATTGGAAGCTTGATTGCTGAGGTTCCTGCATGCTTTAGAGTCTGGTCAAATAAATATGCCCCATAGTCCAACTTAGTTTGGATGCCTACAACACATATAAACCTCCCAAGCCCAGTAGCTATAGATGAGGTGTGGTTGGTGGGGACCCAGTTGACTGTTCCAATCCTGTGCAGCATAGCATACTTCCTTGTAAGCAAGCTGACAGATAGTTTGCCTTTGACTGGCCATGACTAGACCTGGTTGGCAGTGATGATTTTGCAGACTTGTTTGTCAGTTTTGCCCAGCTCATTTGGCCCATCTGATTCTCTTCCTAGGTACTGATTTATCACCCTAGGAGAAAAATCAACACATCTCCCCCTGACATATACCTTCCTGAAATCCTCAGATTTCCCATCAGCACACCCCTCTTGCAGATTGACTATGAATTCTTTTACCAGTAGTTCATAGCAAGGGGAAAAGTTGGAGACAGTTTTGAATAAACCAGCATTGGAGATTAAATCTATTACCTCAGTGCACTCCAAAGCATTACTACCCAGCTCTCTTTCCCAAGCAACCCTTCTTTGATAGACATACTTCCACTTGCTCACACTAGAGACATGGTGGAAGGACACATTGTCCAGAGGTGCTTCAGGAACAACAATGGCAGTCATAGGAGGTGCTGGCTTCTTCCTGGGTTGGGATGTTGGGACATCCTCCTCAACATCAGAGTCAAATGAAGTTGTAGCCTTCCTCTTCTGGGTGCTTACCTTACTCCATTGCTTAGTAGGTCAAAAGGCAACTTTGACCTTGTCCTTCTTGGGAGTTGACTGTTTCTTTTCAGGAGTTGCATGTGCAGCTGGCTTCTTCTCCTTCCTAGCCCTAAGCCTCTTGGCTATGCTAGGATTAACAGAGGCTATGATCTCTGTGTCAGAGTCATCATTCAGGTTTTCAACAGATGGAGGTTGGGAAGCCTCTTTCTCAGCAATTTGGTCATTAGGAGCTTTATCACCAGTAGCTTGACCATTATCAGTTGGGGCTTTGTCTTGGCCCTCAGATGCTTCAACATTTCTTGGGGCATCATGTTGAGCAGGTATGTCCTCTTCAGCTTGGCTGCTTGGTTCATCTTGTGGAGCAAGCATACTGTTCAGGGGAACAGACACCCCAGGCACAACTCTTTGTTCAGAAAAAATCCTGTTTACAAGCTGTTTGATTGATGCGTCTACATAAGCAGAGGCTTTGGGGGTGATGGAAGATGAAGGAGTTCCCTTTCTTTTGCTGAAGACTGGCTCCTTAGGTCTTCTTGCATGAGGAGTCCTTGGTCTTTGAGCAATAGAAATGCTTCCTCTGATCTCGTTTATAGGAGTAGCATCCATTGGTACTACAGAAATTGGAGTTGCGTGCACTACATCTTCTTGATTGAGACCCTCATCAATGGAGTTAGGGTTTTGATGTTGAGACATTTTTTTTCTTCGATTGTAGTGGAAAAGGAGTTAGGTTTGATAGAGTTGGATGAGTTTAGAAATTCAGCTTTAGCATGCAAAACGTTTAGTGGAGCTAATGAGGATGTGAGGAGTTGAAAGCACGTTTGTACATTTATAGAATCTGTTACTAGTGGAATTTTTAAGAGTGGAATACAAACAGTTATTGGCCAGACTGGTGCTGCCATCTGGTGATCATGCCACACGATGTCATGAGACTTGCTGGCACTTCTCCATAACTGCTGTATTTCACATATGCAGATTCCCAATTTACCCCTTAGGTTTTCAAATTGGGTAGCATCCAAAGCCTTAGTAAATATGTCAGCTAATTGTAGCTCTATGACTACATGCTCTAATGTGATCACCTTCTCTTCCACAAGGTCTCTGATGAAGTGATGTCTGATATCTATGTGCTTAGTTCTGCTGTGTTGGATAGGATTTTTGGAGATGTTGATAGCACTTAAATTGTCACAGTACAATGTCATGACATCTTGTGGGACATTGTATTTGTGAGCATTTGTTTTATCCATACCAGCTGTGAACAACTGCTACCAGCTGCAATATATTCAGCTTCAGCAGTGGATAAGGACACACAATTTTGTTTCTTACTGAACCAAGAAATTAAATTGTTCCCTAGAAAGAAGCATCCTCCTGATGTACTTTTTCTATCATCAGCAATTCCAGCCCAGTCAGCATCACAAAATCCAGTGAGAATTGGTTCACAACCATGAGAGTACATCATGCCATAATCACATGTACCATTTACAGATTTCAAGATCCTCTTAACCTGGTTTAGATGGCTCACTTTTGGTTCAGCTTGATACCTTGCACACACACCTACAGCAAAAGCTATATCTGGTCTGCTAGCTGTAAGATATAGTAGACTTCCAATCATGCTTTTGTAAAAGCTTTGGTCCACACTCTCACCTTTGTCATCCTTTGTCAGTTTTAAATGAGTGGAGGCAGGTGTTCTCTTGTGATTTGCATTGTCCATCCCAAACTTCTTGACAGTGTTCTTTGCATACTTGCTTTGGGATATGAACATGGAGTCCTCCATTTGCTTGATTTGCAGTCCAAGGAAGTAGGTTAGTTCTCCCACTAAGCTCATTTCAAACTCAGACTCCATTTGAGTAACAAAATGTTTAACCATACTGTCTGACATCCCACCAAACACTATGTCATCCACATATATCTGAGCAATCATAACCTTTCCCTCTTCATCCTTTACAAACAAGGTTTTGTCTATTCCACCTTTCCTGTATCCATGTTTAATGAGAAAAGTGGTCAGTCTTTCATACCATGCTTTGGGGGCTTGCTTTAGACCATACAGAGCCTTCCTTAGCTTATATACATGGTCTGGATAGCTTGGATCTACAAATCCCCTTGGTTGCTCCACATATACTTCCTCATTAAGGTACCCATTTAGGAAGGCACTTTTAACATCCATCTGAAATAGTTTGAACTTTAAGATGCAAGCAATTCCTAGAAGTAGTCTGATGGATTCAAGTCTTGCTACTGGTGCAAAAGTTTCATCAAAATCTACTCCTTCAATTTGTGTATACCCTTGAGCCACAAGCCTAGCCTTGTTTTTTGTAACTACTCCTTGCTCATTAGACTTTTTTTTGTACACCCACTTAGTGCCAATCACATTAATGTCATCAGGCCTAGGAACAAGATCCCATACTTCATTCCTTGTAAACTGCCTAATTCTTCCTGCATAGCAGAGATCCAGTACTCATCATTCAGAGCTTCCTTGATGTTCTTAGGTTCTATCTTTGAAACAAAGCAGGAGCCTGTGATCACCTCTCTTGATCTAGTGATGATACCTTTGTTGGGATCACCAATTATCATTTCTTTAGGATGATCTTTCTGGATTCTGATGGAGGGAGGTTTGTTGGATTGCTCTGACCTTGCCTCAGTTAGAGTGAAGTCAAGATTATCACTATCTATTTCAACTTCAGTTTGATTGTCTGTAGATGTTCCAATATCATCAGCAACATCTGCAGAGGCATCATCAATAATCACATTTATTGACTCCATTATAACCTTGGTTCTGGAGTTAAATACTCTGTAAGCTCTGCTATTTATGGAGTATCCAAGAAATATCCCTTCATCACTCTTAGGGTCCATCTTCCTTCTTTGATCCCTATCAGCCAGAATGTAACACTTACTTCCAAATACATGAAAGTACTTGACTGTAGGTTTTCTACCCTTCCATACATCATAGATGGTGGATAAAGTTCCCTTTCTTAGTGTGACTCTATTGTGGATGTAGCATGTTGTGTTCATAGCTTCAGCCCAAAAATACAGGGGTAACTTCTTGGCATGAATCATGGCTCTAGCTGAATCCTGAATAGTTCTGTTTTTCCTTTCAACAATCCCATTCTGTTGAGGGGTGATAGGAGAAGAATACTCATGGTTGATCCCTTCTGAAGAACAGAAATCTGAGAATTTTTTATTCTCAAACTCGTTTCCATGATCACTTCTTATTCTGACCACACATCTTGCTTTTTCTCTTTGGATTCTATGGCAAAGATCTTTAAATACATCAAACACATCAGACTTTTCTTTGATAAAGCTTATCCAGGCATATCTTGAGAAGTCATCAACAACCACATAAGCATATCTTTTTCCACTAAGACTCTCTACTTGCATTGGTCCTATAAGATCCATGTGCAATAATTCCAAGACTTTGGAAGTTGTCAGATGTTGAAGCTTTGGGTGTGACATCTTGGTTTGCTTGCCTATTTGACATTCACCACAAAATTTACTTTCATCAATCTTAAGTCTTAGGATTCCTCTTACAGCCTCCATAGATATGATCTTCTTTATTCCTCTGAGATGGAGATGACCCAGTCTTTGATGCCACAACTTCACTTCTTCTTCTTTGGCTAAGGAACAAGTTGATGTGAGGCTGAAATCTTGGGGTTCCCACATATAACTGTTGTCTTTTGATCTGGATCCTCTCATGACAACCTTCTGTTCTTTATCAGAAACTATGCATTCAGTTTTGGTGAAGTTGACATTGTAACCTTGGTCACATAACTGACTTATGCTGATCAAGTTAGCAGTTAATCCTTTTACCAACAGCACATCATCTAGACTTGGTACACCTGAGCAGTCCAGGGTCCCAACTCCCTTGATTTCCCCCTTTGCTCCATCTCCAAAGGTTACATATCTGGAAGAGTGTGACTTTAAGTCTACCAGCAGATTCTTCAGTCCAGTCATGTGCCTTGAGCAGCCACTGTCAAAATACCAGTCTTCCTTAGCAGATACTCTGAGAGATGTATGAGCTATAGAGGCAACAACCTGCTTAGACCATTTGTGCCTGTTGTGAGGTTTCCTTTGATGCATCTGCTCTGGGTAGTATCCATCTCTAGAGTTCCAAGGCTGCCTGTTGACCTTGTTCTTAGGCATGTATTGGTAGCTTTGATCAGCATAAAGACTAGCTTTAGGTATCCAAATTTTCTTGGTGACCTCTGTCTTCTGCTTAAGAGTGTGTTGGGAACTCTGATTGGGGTATCCATGCAGCTTATAGAAAAAAGGTTTGATGTGACCAAACCTTCCATAGTGATGGCATCTCCATCTTTGATATTTCTTTTTCATCATGTGTTTGTCATGATGTTGAGACATCTGCTTGAACATCTTGTTTGACTTCATGGGATTTGGAGTTGTTTGGCTGGTGCTAGCCTCAAAGTTTTGAGCTTTATTAAATCCCAGCCCAGTCCTATCCCCTGAGTACTTGTTGTTGTTGAGAATGACATCCAGTGTGTTTGAGCTACTGTTCAGCATTCTGACAGATTTGGACATATGCTCCATTTTGGAGTTGAGTAGGCTGACTTCACTTTTCAAGGTGTCAATGATCTCTAGATGACTTGCCTTTTTGACCTTTAATTCCTCAATCTGCTTCTTCTGTTGTATATTTTCCATGCATACTACAGTGCTCCATTTACACAACATCCTGTAAGATGCTTCAAGCTCTTCAAATGTCAGATCCTCATCACTGGATCCCCCTTCAGTTTCACATACTCCAGCTAGAGCAGTGATGTGCTTTGCAGATTCTTCTTCTGGCTCACAACCTGAGTCTTCATCTGACCAGGACACAGAGAGACCTTTCTTTTGCTTCTTTAGATAGGTTGGGCATTCACTTCTGATGTGTCCATACCCTTCACATCCATGACATTGGATCCCTTTTCCTTGGTTAGTCTTCTCATCATAGTTTAACCTTCTATTAGAGTCATAAGGTCTTTTATTCTCAGAGGTTGAATTTCTTCCACTTGGTCTGGGCCTGTTTTCCATTATTTTTGAGAATTTTGTTGAATTGTCTTCCAAGCATAGCAATTGATTCTGATAAGTTGTCCTCAGAGCCTGCTTCATGACTTTCTTCTTCTTTATCAGTGTTTGAGACCAGGGCTATGCTTTTGTTTTTCTTCACAATTGTATCATTCATTCCCATCTCAAAGGTTTGAAGGGAACCAATGAGCTCCTCAACCTTCATTGTGCAGATGTCTTGAGCTTCTTCTATAGCAGTAACCTTCATGTCAAATCTTTTTAGCAGTGATCTAAGAATCTTCCATACCAACTTTTCATCATTCATCTTCTCTCCCAAGGCACCAGAAGTATTAGCAATTTCCAGGATGTTCATGTAAAACTCATGAATGGTCTCATCTTCCTTCATCCTCAAGTTTTCAAACTTGGTGGTGAGAAGTTGAAGTCTTGACATCTTCACCTTTGATGTTCCTTCATGAGTAGTTTTGAGAGTGTCCCAAACATCCTTGGCCAGCTCACAGTGATGCACAAGCCTAAATATGTTCCTGTCAATGCCATTGAATAAGGCATTTAAGGCTTTGGAATTTCCAAGTGCTGAATCTTCTTCCTCCTTGCTCCACTCTTCTTCAGGCTTCATCACTTTTGCCTCATCCTTATTGTCTTGGACAGGGTGCTCCCATCCTTTGTTAACTGCTTTCCAAGCCCTGCTATCAAGAGATTTCAAGAATGCTACCATTCTTAGCTTCCAGTAATCATAGTTGGATCCATCCAAGATAGGTGGTCGATTCACAAATCCTACATCTCTGTCCATGTTCCCAAAATTTGCAGTCCCTAGATCTCACCCAGTTATACAGGCAGGGTGCCTGCTCTGATGCCAATTGAAATTCTGGGATCAGGTACGGGATGTCGAACCAGATGTTTAAACACTTGAAATCTTAAACAAAACTTAATGAGCTGGTAAATTAAATAACACAGGAAATTGTTAACCCAGTTCAGTGTATCTCCACACTTACATCTGGGGGCTACCAAGCCAGGAAGGAAATCCAATATAAGTAATATTAATTATGGAGTTAAACTAACCAGTTTAATCCTTCACTTAATATCTACCCAAGGCAATTTCTACCTAAGACTCAACTTAGATATGAGTACCTACTCACTCCCCCTCAATCACACAGTGATCTTTTATAATGATTAATTAAATTGAAGTCACACTTCAAATACAACAGCTTGATCATATTTAAAAGTTTCAATCAAGACACAATTCACTTTTTGCTTAAAAGCTCATAAAGTGACAAACAATTAAAACCTGCTATACTTCACAAACACCCTTTACAGTCTTCTAAAATTCGTGCTTTTTCTTGAGTGTTTCAGTTCCATAAATAGATGCTTGGTTTTTGGGCTTTTTGCAAATTATCCAGACTTTGATAAATCCCACAGTCATCACCTTGAATTAGGGTTAGTTAATTTGTTATCTCCTTGAATCAAGGTGAGTTAGTTATCCTGTTACACTGAAACCAGATAACTAAGCTTCCTAAAGATGCGCCTTGGAGTGCTTATCTTTTTACAATTAATTCCAGATAAATTCTCCTGAATTTACTCACTTCTGTTACGCATCATTTAAGTCTGATAGCAGGTTTACGATGTCATAACATCTGGTGTGACATCCTGATGTCTTGAACTAAGTTCATTAACTTTTACTTTATTTGTCAATGTCACAACATCTGGTGTGACATCCTGAACTAAGTTCATAACTTCTTGTTTGTCAAAAATTCTGCCAATTCTTAACATCTACACAAGCAGTTCATAGTCAATTTATCTTTCAGTCTCTTTGAGTCGAACTACGGTGTTCAGACTTCCTCATTTCACGAGAGGATACGTAGGTATAACTTAACAGTTATCGAACAAAAGTCTCTATGTCTCCCCCATCTTTCAGCTTTCTTTTCTAAGCCTTAGTTCCTGAGCAATTCACCCTTTTTTCACTGACACCTGTACATTCATTCTTTAGCTTTTACACACAGATAACACATACACCTAGCCCTTTTAGACACAATCTTGTAAGCGTGGATCACGTTGAGTACGACGGACAATATGGGTGCTAATACCTTTCCAGGTTGTAACCAACCCCCTTTTTCAGTTTCTCTGGTTCGCAACCGTCTCATCCATCTCTTTCTAGGTTTATGCAGCATTACCTTTCCTTTTAGATAAAAATTCCTAGCTGGCGACTCTATTCAATTCATTTATTCTCTCTTTTCGCCGACCATTCGCGTTTGCACCTTGGGACCTTAGGGTCTTTTTCAGGGGAGCGACAACTTGGCGACTTCACTAGGGACTTATTTCTTGCAACCAGGGCTTCTGGTTCTTTTTGTGGGTTTCTCCTAGCGCTTGTTTGATGTGTATTTATGGGGGTGTTATGTGTTATATGTGCTTTTGTTTATTGCTTTATTTATTGCTTTCTGTACAACTTTATTTATTGCTTTCATTTACTATTTATGCATTTCATAATATTGTCATCATATCATTTGCTGGATCTATTGTTTGCCTTGGTGGACGGGATATTCAGTGAGTAAGGTTCCATACCGGGAGCCTGAGTGACACATAGGATAGAGTGGCTTCATATTCTTTCCCATTCCATTTCGGTCTGGTGCGGGAATATGAAACACGGTTCAGACATGGGTTTCTTCTTGAGAACTTTGTGCTACGAATTTCCTGTAGTACTAGGGCTATATGGGAAGCCTTCTAAGTCTGGATGACCTTTTTAGATAACCTTCAGCATCTGAGGTGAATTAGAGGAGGATCCTTTATGATTAATGTAAACACTGTACCTCCGAGTTAGAAGTGTTTACACTTCTCATAACTGATCCAAGTCTGAGGATCTTTGTTCTAGGACAATACCTATGAGGCAGTTGGGATGTTTACAGGTTTGCAGGAACCATTGGCCTCATCATACAGTGTTACTAGATTTGTTTTAAGGTTACATCATTTTCGACTGATTCTATGAAACCCAGGACTCGTGACTCTTTATTTGAGTCCCCCACCTGGTTACTGGTTCTCTAGCATCCATCTGGACTTATGAACACACATGGACCTTATCTAGGCAGATAACAGATCCAACACTTGATCACAAACCCTTCATATCATTTTGCATACATCATTTCTCATCATTTTAACATTTGCCTTTTTTTTTACAGGATATCCACATCATCTTTGGTTTTGTTTTGACTCTTCCTCTGCTCAGACATCTTCATCAGATATATTCATTAGCCATCTTCATCAGAGATTCTCTTCAGTTATCTTCATCGGCATCCATTATCAGTATGGACACATCCAGGAAGAGCAACATTACCTATCATTTCTTTGAGCCCATTCTGGCAGGCATCAGGCAGATTCAGACACTCATCACTCCTGATCATGTCCCTTTATTCAAGGAACACTATGGTGGTATCATGGACATGATCATGGACTTGGATGCATCACGGAGGAGCATGATCCACAATTGCCTTCAGTTCTACGACCCTCCTCTCAGATGTTTCACTTTCCCAGACTTTTAGTTGGGCCCTTTGTTAGAGGAATTTTCCATGTTGTTGGGTGTCCCCATCAGGAGGGGGATTCCTTTCAACCCTGAGATGACTGCTCTTAGGAATGAAGATATAGCTAAGGCTCTGTATTTATTAGCCACCATCATTGATCAGCATATGACCACCAAGGCTGGGATCCCAGGCCTCCACTTAGACTTCTTTATCACTCAGGCCACCAGTCATGCTACAATAGGAAAGTGGGAAACTGTTTGTGCCCTTTTGGCCCTTAGCATATATGGTACCATTTTGTTTGTATACAAGCCAAAGTTTGTAAGCAATAATTCTATCCATCTCTTCTTACTAAAGAATATAGTTCCTACCTTGCTATGGGATTTCTACTACTCAGTGCATCAGAGAAATGAGAAGTAGAGGGGGAAACTAGTCAGATGTTGTGCACCTCTCTTCTAATGCTGGTTGTTGAGGCACTTTCCAAAGACAAAAACCATCCTGAATCCTCATCAGTCAAGAAATTTGGCAAAGAGAATGATTGCTCTCACTTTGGAAGACATCAGGTGGTGCACTCAAAGCACCAAGGGCAGAGACATAATCACCAGTTGTTGGCAGTATCCCAATGTACCTCTGATTTGAATGAAGGGTTGCATCAACTACAATCCTTTTTTATTCAAAAGGCAATTAGGGTATGCCTTGGCACATCCACCAAGAGAGCAGGACTTATCAGAAACCCTTTACTGTGACATTCAGAATAATCATGCTATCGTCCGACAAGCAGCCTGGGCTTGGAATAACATTCAGAAAAAAGGGACTGCTATTCTTGGCAAGTGTAACAACATAGCTTCAGCTCAGTATACTGATTGGTCTCGCATTAGAGAATGGATCACCCGCATGCCATTTACCCTGGAAAATGTGCCAGGACCATCAGTAGTAGAGCCTATGGCTACAGTCAGTTTGGAGGAGTTTGAGAAGTTGAAAGAAAGGAATGTCTAGCTTTCTGAAACTCTAAAGAAGACCATCTGGGAGAGGAATGATAGCCATCTGGACAATGAGAGGTTAGAGAAGCTCCGGATCGAGCATATGACCACGATTGAGAAGACAGATGATTACATCAGGAAAGCCCGAGCAGGAGAGTTGGTATTGAAGAATGCTTGCTAATAAGCCAAAACTCAGAAAGCCAGAGTTGAGCATTACTTGGAGGAGAGTCAGGCTAGGTGGATCAAAATTACTGAGGCTCGTATGCAGGAGGATCAGAGGACACATGCTAAGATAGAGCAGCTGGAGGCTAAGTAGAAGAAGAGTCAGGAAACCTTGTTAGCAGCACAGAAGGAAATCTTTGAGTTGAAACTCTGGGAGGGGTTGAAGAGATCAAAGGACCAAGACAGGTATAAGAAGCTGACAAATGCCATTACCACCAGGAACCATCTTATCAGGACCATCACAGAGCATCCAATTGGGCCAGTGACTGATGCTCTCCTGAAGGAAGTCAAAGAGGATGACATTGGGCTGGACGTTTGATTTCTTTGTATTTGTACTTCATTTTGTTTGTACTTTTGTTGATTTTGTTGTATTTTGACCCATCGTGGGAACTTATTGTAACCATAAACTATGTATCTTTGCATTGTGTAATATATGGTTTGTGTGTTATCCTTTGGGCTTCATTTCTCTTCAACATCATCATTCCTCGAGGTCTGGAAGGTCAAAACCAAAGAACCAAACCGGATGCCCTTGGAAGACAAATAGACATACTGCATTGCATACAAACCTCATTCTTTGTTTTGTGGGTATTTTTGTTGTTGTTTCTCACTTTGTTGTGGTTTCAGGAAATATTGCTCGTAGGAGGGTCTTCCCCATCAACAGAGTTCACCAGTATCCGACAAGAAACAACCTTCCGAGCTTACAGATGGACCAGGTTCATCAAGATCTGACTGACGTAAGAAGCCAGATGGCTAATGAAAGAACTGAGATGACGGCTCAGATGAGCCAATTCATGGCAGTAATGACTGGGTTGGCCCAAAGCCAAGAAAGATTAAGAGATTTGGTCGAGCGGCAAACTCCTGAAGAGAATCATCCAGGTATGGGAGGTACCAGCAACAATGATCATGGACAACCACGTATCGACCCCCCCAGAGTTTGGGCCTCATCTCAACCCTGAAGTTAATGCAATCAGGAATACCCAGGGTAATACTGGAGGACGTGCCTTGCAAGAGGACCCTCAAGAGGAACAGTTCACTGTAGTTAGTGCTGGAGATGAAATCTATGATCGTCGTCTGGACGAGATAGCAGAAAAGCTGAGATTCCTGGAGTCACAAAACTCCTTAGGATTTGATGTTATGGACATGTGCCTAGTTGAGGGAGTAAGAATTCCTCACAAATTCAAACATCCCTGCTTTGAAAGATATAATAGTACCTCTTGTCCTCATACCCATCTTCAATCTTTTCTGGGAAGATTAAAGGCTTACACCATGGATGAAAAGCTATGAATGTTTTACTTCGAGGATATCTTGATCGGGGCATCCCGTGAGTGGTACTCTCATCTGATTAGGGCAACATTCAGAAATTGGAAGGATTTGGCCGAGGCTTTCATATACCAATATCAATACAATTTAGACATGACTCCTAACAGAACTCTTCTAATGGGTATGTCACAATCCTCCAGAGAAAGCTTCAGAGAGTATGCTAAGAGATGGAGGCAGTTAGCTGCTGCTGTTCAACCTCCGATGTCGGAAAGAGAAATGGCAGATATGTTCATGAACACCCTACAGGGGACATACATTGATAGGATGTTGCTTTCTCTTCCACTAGCTTTGCTGACGTGGTCATAGCAGGGGAGAGAATTGAAAGTTTGTTAAAGATGGGTAAAATTTATGATAACGGCGCCAGCTCCAGCAGCACGAGGAAACCTTTTTCAGGGCCTCGAAGGTCGGGTGAAACCAATTCAATACACATGGGCAGAGGTAGGCCCCAGTACATGCCGATATCAATAGCCGTTGTCACTATTCCCACTCCATCACCTCAACAACAATACACTCCACAACTACAACATTTACCTTAGCAGCAACATTTTCCTCAACAAAGGTATTACAACAACAACAACAACCAACAACAATGTCCTTTCCAGCAAAGGCCGTCTCAAGTCAACAGGGTAATCGATCCTATCCCGATGCCCTATGCCACTTTGCTACCTCAACTTTTGAAACTCAATCTTGTTGAATTAAGGACTTTGGCTCCACCAGATCCTCAAAACCTTCCAAGGAATTACGACTTCAACGCCATATGTGCCTTCCATTCCAGTGCACCTGGCCATACCACAAAAAAGTGCAGAGCTTTGCACATGAAGGTCCAGGATCTAGTTGATTCAAAGACTTTAAATTTTGCACCTCCTCCTAACGTCACAAAGAATCCTATGCCTAACCATGGTAGGACCAAGATAAATGCAATTGAGGAGGATCAACCAATGAACCTAATTAAAGATACTGCAAGCATTCAAACACCTCTGGCCAAGGTTAAATCTCAGCTTTTAAAGTTCCAGGTGCTCCCAGGTTGTGAGGCCTGTTGTGAATCTTGCAAAGTTTCCGCCCATGGTTGTGCAAGTTTAAAAAGTGGCATCAATGGCCTTATCAGATAAGGTATCTTACATATAACATCAACGATTCCTAAAACATCAACAACCATTCCTGCTACAATTCTAACACATTTCATTCCAACAGATATCACTCCTACAACTTCAACAACAATTATTCCAACGGATTCTTCTACAACATTAACAACCATCTTTTCTTCAACTTCAACCAACATCAGTTTGACACATCCTTCTACAATGACAACAACCATTAATAATGACATCTCCACAGTCACCATATACTATGATTCGACAATAGTCCCTGATTCTAACAATTTTCAGCAACAATCTCAACAACAATCCAGCTTCAGTCTTCCACCACCACCACCAGTTAGAAATCATGTCACCATATATTACGATCTACAGACAATAACAATTCCTACTTCTGTTGCAGTTAGTCCAGTCACCATCACGGTACCTGGACCCATTCCGTATGAAAAAGATAATGTTGTGCCATGGCACTATGGTTCAGACCTCTACTGCAACGGGAAGAGAGTAGCTCTTGATTCTTCAACTTATACACCACAGATAGATAATGTCGGGGGAGGCGGAGGCTTCACTCGAAGCAGACGTCTCTTCACGTCACAAGTTCTGAGAGTCAATGCTGAGGCAGAGGCTGCTGCCAAGGCTAAAGGCAAAAATGTGGTGCCTGAAGAACCAGTTTTGAGAGAAGCTCGGAAAACGTCCTTTGATCAGGATGTGGATGAATTCATGAGGATAATCAAGAGAAGCGATTATAAGGTTGTGGATCAGCTCCACAAGACACTTTCCAAGATCTCCATTCTATCATTGCTATTGTGTTCCAAAGCTCATCGGGATGCACTACTTAAAGTCCTGCACGCAGCCTACGTGCCTGAGGAGATCACGGTGAATCAGCTAGAGACGGTGGTTTCTAATGTTAATACTAGTCATGGGCTAGGCTTCACCGACGCTGATTTAACTACGGAAGGTCGTCATCATAGTAAAGCTTTGCACATCACTGTAGAGTGTAAAGGAGTTATGCTTTCACATGTTCTAGTTGACATTGGGTCCTCACTCAATGTCTTGCCAAAGAAAGCCCTTGTTAAGCTTGAATATGATGGTATAGCTCTCCGACCAAGTAATCTGGTGGTCAGAGCTTTTGATGGTTCCAAAAGGTCTGTTCTTGGAGAAATGGAGCTGCCTGTGATAATTGGCCCACAGGTCTTTCAAACTACTTTCTACGTGATGGACATTCAGCCGGCCAACAGCTATTTGTTGGGTCGACCATGGATTCACGTTGCTGGCGCAGTTACGTCGACCCTTCACCAGAAATTAAAATACGAATGGGAAGGGCAAATTATCACAATATGTGGAGAGGAGGACATTTTTGTTAGCCATCTGGCTACCTACAAGTATATTGAGAAGGACAGAGAGATTCATGAGACAATGAGCCAAGGGTTTGAGGCCCTCAATGTTAATGAAGCAACAACCGAAGTTTCTGGTACTTCGATCTCCTCTTGTAAACAAGCTCAGAAGGTGTTGAAGACGGGAATGCCCAGGGCTGGGGCAAACTACTGCAAGTTCAGATCAAGGAAGACAAATTCGGGTTGGGTTACAAACCAATCAGACAGGTCCAAGAGGAGGCTGCTGAAGCTCCCAAATTTGTCAGTGGGGGAATGCTAACCCCGGATTCAATCAACAATGTGGAAGACGAGGCTGAAAGTGACTTCAACCTAGAGGGCTAGATTCGTCCAAGGGTCCCAGGCTAGCAAGTCCTTAACTGGTCTTCCCAGGAAATTATAAGGATTACTTCTGCAGAGTAATTATTATTTCCTGTTTAAGCATGCATCAAGTCCTGCATCTTGCCCAAGGTGTCAGGACTAATTTTGTAGTAGGACCATATTTGTATTTTGTGCAAATGAATGATTAATGAACAAATGGACATCTTTTACAAACAATATTTCTTGTCGCTCACTGTCTTTCATTTTTAGTATTTTCGCACGAAGCAATAAATGGCAATGTTTTCAAAATAATAAATCCATTCACACATTTTCTAAACAAAGATTAAAATTAATCACTAAAAAGAACAAATCTAAACCCTTGCAGAGATAATCCTCTAGATTGCACCGACAATAGCACTGCTATGAATTTGTATGACTTCGACAATCCGATTAATCAAGCAGATGAAGGGGTTGATGAAGACTATGAGTTGCCTGAAGAGTTGGCCAGGTTGTTGAGGCAAAAAGAGAAAGTGATTACTCCCCATCAGGAGGAAATTGAAACTGTCAATCTTGGTACCGAGGAAGATGTGAAAGAAGTGAAGATTGGAGCCAATCTGCAAGCTTTAGTAAAAGAACAGCTCATCAGTATGCTTCAAGAATATGTTGACGTCTCTGCCTTGTCCTATCAAGATATTCCAGGTCTAGATACAGATATTGTCATGCAAAGGCTACCATTGAAGGAAGATTGCCTGCCAGTTAAACAGAAGTTGCACCGCACTCGCCCAGATATGGCCATGAAGATTAAGGAAGAAGTACAAAAGAAGTGGGACGCCGGTTTCCTTGCTGTAACTAGTTACCCACCGTGGGTTGCTAACATTGTACCCATACCTAAGAAGGATGGCAAGGTGTGTATGTGTGTGGATTACCGGGACCTGAACAGAGCTAGCCCGAAGGATGATTTCCCATTACCTCACATTGATGTATTGGTGGATAACACGACTCGGTTCTCAGTATTTTCTTTCATGGACGGATTTTCTGGATACAATCAAATTAAGATGTCACCCGAAGACATGGAGAAAACAACTTTCATCATACCTTGGGGCACATTCTGCTACAAGGTAATGTTGTTTGGTCTGAAGAACGTCGGTGCAACTTATTAACAGGCTATGGTAACATTATTTCACGATATGATCCACAAAGAAATCGAATGCTATGTGGATGATATGATTGCCAAGTCCCTTACTGAAGAAGATCATCTGGTGAATCTGCTGAAGTTGTTCAAGCGTCTGAGGAAGTATCAGCTGAAGTTGAACCCCAAAAAATGTACATTCGGGGTACGTTCTGGTAAGCTGTTGGGATTTATTGTAAGTGAAAAGAGAATTGAGGTTGATCCCGACAAAGTCAAAGCTATTCAGGAAATTCCTGCACCTAAGACTGAGAAAGAAGTTCGAGGGTTCTTAGGTAGATTGAACTACATATCAAGGTTCATATCTCACCTCACTGCAACCTGTGAACCCTTGTTCAAGCTATTAAGGAAAGAACAAACAGTAAGGTGGAACGATGATTGTCAGAAGGCTTTTGATAAGATCAAGGAGTACGTGCAAGAACCTCTAATTCTCATGCCTCCAATTGAAGGAAGACCTCTAATCATGTACTTGACAGTATTAGAAGGGTCAATGGGGTGTGTGTTGGGCCAGCATGACGAGTCTGGTCGAAAAGAGTATGCAATATACTACCTAAGCAAAAATTTTACTGACTGTGAACAATGTTATTCACTGCTCGAGAAAACTTGTTGTGCTTTAGCGTGGACTGCTCGCCGACTAAGACAGTATATGATGACTCACACTACCTTATTGATCTCAAAAATGGACCCCATCAAGCACATATTAGAGAAGCCAGCACTTATCGGAAGGGTTGCGAGATGGCAAATGATTCTAACGGAATATGACATTCAGTACACCTCTCAAAAAGCCATCAAAGGAAGTGTACTGTCTGATTATCTGGCTGAGCAACCCATTGATGATTACGAGCCTATGAGATTTGACTTCCTGGATGAAGACATCATGTTTTTGAAAGCAAAAGATTTTGAAGAGCCTGTTCACACCGAAGGGCCTAACCCGGAAGAAGCATGGACTATGATGTTTGATAGGGCTGTCAATATGAACGGTCGTGGAGTTAGTGCAATGCTTATTACACCTAAAGGAGTTCATATGCTTTTCTCGGAAAAACTCACCTTTGCCTCCACTAACAACAAAGCATAATACGAAGCTTGTATTATGGGCCTTAAGGAAGCCATTGACCTCAGGATCAAAACTTTGAATGTATTCGGAGATTCAACTTTGGTAATCAACCAGACCAACGGAAAATGGTACACTCATCAAGAGCATCTGACTCCCTACCATGACTATACAAGGAGATTGTTGACCTTTATCACAACAGTCAAACTTGAATACATCCCTCGAGACGAGAATCAGTTTGCAGACGCTTTAGCTACCATTTCCTCCATGATCAAAGTTCAGACCACCAATTATGTGCCTTGGATTTTGGTTTCCAGACTGGACAGATCGACATATGTTTTCTCTGCGGACACTGTCACTGATGACAAGCCTTGGTTCCATGACATCAAATGCATCTTGGAGACTCAGACATACCCACCAGAGGCATCGTTAAATGATAAAAAGACATTAAGAAGGATGGCCGGAAGTTTCTTCCTCAATACTGATGGTTCATTATACAAGCGAAACTTTGACATGGTCCTGCTCAAATGTGTTGACAAGAAGGAAGAAGACTTGCTGATGCACGAAGTACATGAAGGTTCTTTCAGTACCCATGCCGGAGGACATGCAATGGAAACGAAGTTGTTAAGATTGGGTTACTACTGGATCACAATGGATGCAGACTGTTGTGCCTATGCTAGAAAATGCCACAAATGCCAGATCTACGTTGATAAAGTGCATGTGCTTCCGAACCCTTTGAATGTAATTCCTTCATCTTGGCCCTTTTCCATGTGGGGCATTGATATGATTGGAAATATTGAACCAACTGCTTCAAATGGTCACAGATTCATCCTGGTAGCCATTGATTACTTTACCAAATGGGTTGAAACAGCCTCATACGCAAACGTCACCAGACAAGTGGTAGCTAGATTTCTGAAAAGAGATATCATCTGGCGATATGGAGTTCCCGAGCGAATCATTACTGATAATGGTTCAAATTTGAATAACAAGATGATGGCTGAGTTATGTCGGGACTTCAAAATTCAACATCATAACTCTTCTCCTTACAGGCCAAAGATGAATGGCGCTGTTGAGGCAACCAACAAGAACATCAAGAAGATTGTGCAGAAGATGGTAGTTACCTACAAAGACTGGCATGAGATGCTACCATTTACCTTGCATGGGTACCGAACCTCTACCAGAACATCTACTGGGGTAACACCTTATCAGCTTGTGTATGGTATGGAAGTAGTCCAACCTGTTGAAGTTGAATTACCCTCCTTACGGGTAATGATGGATGTGAAACTGGATGAAGCGGAATGGGTCCGGTCTCGGTACAATCAACTTAATCTGATTGAAGAGAAAATATTAGTTGCCATCTATCATGGCCAGTTATATCAGAAGCGAATGAAGAAAGCCTTTGATTAGAAAGTCAGACTTTGGGAATACCAAGAGGGAGAGCTTGTGCTGAAAAGACTTCTTCCTCCTTATACAGACCACATGGGCAAATTGACGCCAAACTACGAAGGCCCATTCAAAGTAAAGAAAGTTTTCTCTGGTGGAGCACTGATGCTCACTACTATGGATGGCGAGGATTTCTTATCCCCTGTGAATTCAGATGCAGTAAAAAAATACTTCGCATAAAATGACCAGCTGGACATAAAAACAGAATGTAAGTCCAGGAAAAAATATGGCATCCCGACGAGTCAAAAACAGAATAAAAGACTCGGGAAATAATAAGGGAAAAACTAAAAAATGTATACCCGTTGAGTTGAAAAGCCGCATCAGATAGCTCAGGAAAAAATGGGTATCCCGGTGGATTGAAAACCCGAAAGGGTGATCCACGCAAAATAAGGAAATAAGCGAACAATTGTATTCTGAATTCGTCTGTATCACTCACAACATGGCAAGCTCCGAAAGGACAAAGCGTCAGTCAGAATCAACCTTCTTCAGAAAGAAAGATAAAGAAGAACGTCAAGGTCATACCGGTCATAGCAAAGGAAGCTCACTGGAGCATGATTTTCAACCTTGCCAACACTTTTATTTTCTCAATATACAGCAATCTCCTCCTTTCAGGGTATTCGCTTCTTTTGACTGTACTTGCCTATTCAGGGCCCACAAATCAATAAAATCAGAATATTCAGTCACACTTTATTCTTACCTTTTTGTTTTGTTTGCAAAATGTCCAATGTTCATAATACAACACTTGTAGGAAATATGTTGCTCTCAGGAAAATCTAACTCCTATGACGAAATCCGATTAAGGATTCCTCGAGACACTTGTGCATTTTCCTTTGTCTTAACAGGTTGCAGGTACTCTAGACAGACAATCTTCCACAACATGGGGCATATCAAGCATTACATCCCTAGCACACTACTTCCCAGAAGTTATCTCATCCCCAAGTGGGATCTACCGAGTAAGGCTTGACAACTCTTCCACAGCAAAGTGGTCAAAGAACTTTCTTTCCCCCACCAAAGATTCCAGATTTCCCTCATCCTCAGCAGAGTTGGTGGAATTGATTCCCCATAGAGTTTCCACCCCAGTAGGGAAATACCTTAAACACATCCCCGACGGAGTTGCTAAGACTTCCTCATCCCCAACGGGAGTTCTCCCTCCGGACGGATCAATCAAGGATCTCTTTCCCCAGCTGAGTTCTCCTTCCAAACAGATCAGCTAGAGATCTTTATCCCTGCAGGATCCGAATTTTGGA